>OZ038398.1:37012887-37761276 GCA_964036045.1 Eutreptiella sp. 'Long Island Sound 2002' | reverse complement strand
TAGGAATCAGCCCCCGTACCACGTGCCGCTCAGTACTATCCGCGCCTGCCACACCCGCAACTCAGTAGGAACCAGCCGCGTCCCCTGTCCGACTCAGACCATTGGGGCCATCGCGCGGTGGGATCATGTGCCCATAGCCCCCCCTGTCGCGGCCATGGCGGGTGGACAGTTGACAGTCAGTTGACTGTCGGGGGCAGAGGGATCCTGATCACGCGCGACCCGGCGAACGCCCGCGGCAGGTCGGGCATTGAAGGCATCCCTTCAAAGCGCGCGCCGCGCCAAGGGCCACACCGGTGCTCAAGCCGGCGGAACACGGCCGATGCACGCCCCCCCCCCCCCCGCCCCGCCCGCCCTTGTGACGCCGCGCTGCTGTTCTTTGCCCCCGAACTCCGAGGGGCCTCCGTGCGGAGGTGCTCCAGCGATGTGCCGAGGGAGGCACGTTCCAAAAGCGGTTGCCGGCGGTCCGGGGCCTCAACTGAAAACCGTTCCAACAACTCCAACTGCGGCTGTAACGGTTTTGAAACCGCCGCCTCATGATCCCAAACCGCTGGCCCGACCACAGCCCATCTGTTTTGTGTGCGTCCGCGGCATGGCCCCGTGGCCTCCTCCTCAGGCAAGCGCAGGCCTTGGGGTGGAGGAGGGGGGGGGGGAGGGGGGAGGGAGGGGGCGAGCGCGGGACACAGCCCGGGCAAAGAGCACGTGCTGTTTTGGTGTGGCCGGGCCGGGCAAGCGTGACAACAGAAGGGGCCCAACGACAGGCTTGTGGTTGAAGGGAGGTAGGGCGGATGTTGTAGGTATTTTTTTTGGCGGTAAATGCGAGTACAACAAAATCGTACCGCGGTGCATTACGTATGGGGACAACCAAATGGCGTTGCTTGTGGCTGAACTCCCCAAGCGATGTCCAGTGCAAAAGGAGAAGCATCTGTCACCCAGGGTCAGTGGAATCGAATGGGTAATTGAATGTTGCAAAATTGAATCAAAGACACCCGGCGCTCTGCCGTGGGTGGAGCCCATCCAGGAAGTGTTTGTGTGTGTGTGTGTGTGTGTGTGTGTGTGTGGCGGGGTGGTGGCAGCCAGCACACGATAAATCTAGGCTGTGGCAAAGGTAGTTCACGAGCTCCTCCGCGGGCGATTTTTGTAACTGAACGCTGGAAGAGGTGAGGAGACAACCCACTGTCCAGAACTGCATTTGCTCATTCTCTACCAACAGACCAAAAGACGTCCAGGACAGCTCTGCTGTTCCTGAGGAGTTTTCTTTCAACCGCTTTTCTTGCTCTGTTCTTGTCTCGCGGTTCTCAACGTGTGTTTGTGTGTGGGTGTGTGTGTGTGTGTGTGTGTGTGTGTGTGTGTGTGTGTGGGTGGGTGCACAGGGCGGTTAATGTTGGGTACAGGCGTCTCTGCATTGTGTGTGCACGCACGCTCGCGTGCGGCCGTGCGTGCGCGCGCGTATTAGGGCAGGGGGGGGGCACCACCCGTGCCGGACGCTCACCCAGGCAGACCATCATGCCGCAGCCGTTGCATCCGCGCGCACAATGCACCGCGGACTCGCGGCAAGAGGACAACCCCAAGCCACACCAAAATGCAAACCCCCTCCGTCCGCTCTGCCCACGAAACCCACGAAACAGCACCGGGGCCCCAGACCGCCCCCACACACGTCACGTTGGTGTCCCAGCGCAGTCCCGATGGACACGAACACCAAAATGCGCTGATGGGGGGGCCTCGACCCCCGTTGCCTGCGGTGACATTCTGGTATCCGCATCGGCCGAAGTCCTGCCCAACGCGCCCCTAACGCATGTACAGCGCCCCCCCCCTCCCCCGCCACTTCACCGGGAGCCCAACGAGTGACCGGCACGCAGAGAGCCCACGAGCAGGGATGCATTGGACCGGGGGGGGGGGGGGTACCCCCCCCCCCCCTCCTCCAGGGCGCCCAGCCTATGCCCAGCCACTGTCCCCCTGACGCCACGTGCCGGCTTCAGTAGCATTTGTAACCGACAGTAACCGCCCCCAACCGCTTTGGAAACCTCCTCCAACCGCCCGTCTAACCCCCTCTGGGGCCGAGATCCCTTCCCTTCTGATGCATCCTGCACACCGTGTCCAGACCAGAGTAATTGGTCCGCCAATCGACAAAAAGCGTCTCACTGTCTCATGAGGGTCGATGTGAGTGCAATACCGGAAACACCCTCATTCACAACAAACTGCTTTCTAACCGCTAGACACGATGGGGGCGCGGGGGGAGGGGGGGGCAGGGGTGCTCTTGGGCACGCTTTGTGCGTGGACGGCGCGGCGCGGCCTTGCAGGGCGGTCGGCTGCGCCGCGGTGGTCTTGGACGTCGCGCGTGCCCGTGGCAGTGCCGTCGCCCGCGTTGTTGGGCCCACCACGACAGTACGGCTCGTCGGGTGGTCAGGGGTGTGTCTGTCCCGCATCGCCTGCTGCGGTCTTCTCACTGGCGGTGAGCAGTCAACGCGTCGCCTTTGCCCTCATTGACGTATCACCGGAATGCTCAGAATCTGACCTCAGAATTCCAAGGGGAAATTCCAACCCCCTGCCTCCCCCCCCCAAAAAAAACCAAAAAAATTGACCGCCTGTGCCCCCCCCCCCCCGCTTTCCGGATGCCCCCCCCCCCCCCCCGCCGCGGGGGCACGCCCCCATGGGCTGCACTGGACATGGGCGCCGTCGGGGCCCGTGTCCGGGAGCAGATCATTGGTGTGGCCCGAGATCCCCCGACCGGGCCAATGACATCAGGCTGTCCCACGATTGGCCTGCCCTTGTGCGAGGCCGTCCCCTGCCTCTTCCCGAAGCGCGGCCTCCTGCAAGCGCCCCGGCTCCGTCTCACCGCTGTTTTGCTGACCGCAGTCTGCGGGGCCGGGAATGCGCGAGGGGGCGCTGGACACGGTGCTCTCTCCGAACGTCAAGCGAGACCTGCTTGAACAGCAGAGTTGTGTGTGTGGTCATTTTGGTGGGCCCAGCCCCAAGAGCCCCACGGGGGGAGGGGGATTGAGGGACCCCGTATGCCACGTACTGGGTTCTGCTAACACGGAAGCGACGCCACAAGGAATACAGGCAGCAGTGGCCGCCAGGAAGCATTGAACCGACACGGCTCAAGTAGAAGGTTTCAGGGAAGATGCCAACAAGTTTCTGGTTCGAGCCCAGCTGAAGTGTTGCTTTGGCGACATCAGCTTCAACAAGATGAAGTGTGACAAGGGTATTTGGCCTCTCCGTTCTGCGGAATTTGATGAGAGAGATGCGTTTATTGAACCATGGAGTTGGTGTAGACGGTGTCCGAATGGTTGCGACTATGTGGATCTTCATTTTCAGTGCAACACTTGTGGGCTGAGGTTGAACGCTTGGCTGACGTGCAACATCACCAGTTCTACGATAAAAAAATTCGTGATCAGAACAGCCCATTCATGATTATCAGTGCGGCAAGCACCTGGACCACGCTGCCGGCTCTGAGGTTTGTTTGTTATACGGTCATTTTGGTCGTGCCAGGGCTGATTCTACCAAAGACTATCGGTGGAGTAAGAACTCATAAAGCAAATTGTCGAAGCGGAGATGCGAAAGGAGACCAAAGGGGGTGGTGCTGATTTGCGTTTTAGGCGGGGGCATTCCCCACTCTTGCTCTTCAGGAGCCCCCTGAAGCTGATTAGGAGCAGGTGGTTTTCAAATGCTCCTCAGGAGCTTGTCTCCAAGGAGCCGTTCTGCTGCTTGTGAGCAACCCTGTTTTTCATGCCAGAATTGGCTCAAAATTGTGTCTTAGGTGTTTTCGAGTTGTTGTGCTAGGTTTACGAAAACTCAAGTTCTCACACAGGGGTTAAGGTGCCACATAATATAAATATAACGTCACAATGATATTCACACATGCATTTTTATTATTATTATATGTTCCCTGCTTCGTTCAATACAGATGAGTGCCGAAAGTCAGAGTATTTACAGTAGCGGGTTCCCCCCCCCCCATTTCAGCATGTGTACGACGGTTCATTCGGGTTCTGTTATCTACATGGTGGCTATGAACAGGTTAGTGGGGGGGCATCAACCTACATGTGGCCGCATGTGACTGTGGGGGCCTGTTCCGGCTACCGAGGCCAACACAGGGACTGAAAGGCCAAATGTGGTGCATGACGCTTCACCCAGCACGCCACTCACTGGTGATACCATACACCTGATCTGAAAAAGCCCATGCGCAGCCAAGGCTGCTCCCCAACAGAAAAACAAAGGATCTCGACTTTTCTGTGCGCTGGTGGGTGTGATACACCACCAGCACAGACTTGAGAGAAGCTGAAGTGCTGCTAGCAGGAGAGGGACTGTACACCTAAACGAAACTACTGATACACTAAACAGCGGACGCCATGGGGCCAGGGAGAGCAGCGCAAGACTGCGGAGGGTTGCTGAGGCACTGAGGGGCAGCCATGGGGATAATGGCACACCTCCAGGCTGCCACCACTGTCAGTTGGGCACCAACGGGATAGTTCGGGGAGGGTGGGGTGGGAAGCACCACAAACTGTTGCTTGGGGTTTAGAGGACAATGTTTGATGTGATTTTTTTGCGCTGAATGTTCACTTTAAGGTCCGTACTGGACCATGTTTGATGTGATTTTGGCCGGAGGGGGGGGGGGGGGGGGCTGGAGGTGTGCGGCTGGACAGCTGGACATGGTTTTGAGGGGGGGATGGAATGGTGTAGGTGGCTGTTTGTCGGCTGAAGAAGAGTGGCAGTGGCGAGGGGAGGGACTGTGAGTGGAAATGCCATGCGAGTAGGACGCCATGGGGCGTTTGAAAAACCTTTGAACGGTGGAGGTAACAGATTGGCGCTCAAAACAAAGGAAAAGGCATGGTTGGAGTCCAATTGCGTGATTTTGGAGTGCGAAGTGGGCTTGGGACCTTTTGAGGAAAATCTGATAATACGGTCAGTCGGATTCAAAGTTGTGATCTGTAAACGAAAAAAATCACCTCGAAGAGAGGTTTTTAGATCAAGCGCAGGCGCGAGCGTCTTATACCCCCCTTTTTTGGGGTCCTTCGCGTAGCATACCCCAATGTATGGTTTCTAACGTCTAACCCCCTGTAAAATCATCTTTTTAGGACCAAAAATGATCCCCCAATGATTTTTTGGATTCTGACCCCCGTACCCCCCCGCACCGGGGTACCCTTTTTTGGGGGGGGGGTGGGGGGGGGTCAAAACTTCTTTGTGTATTGTGGCTGCTGTGTGTGTATTTGGACCTGGGTCCTGAAGAACTTTTTTCTTGTATATGGACCCCCTAACCCATGGCGGGGGTCCCGGGTCCCAACTCCAGGTACCCCCAGTCACCCCCCCCTATATGGCCCCTTGCCAATGAGGACTTTGCCGTTTTCACGCTGGATAGGCTGTTTAGTGGCACGTGAAGGTTTTTTGAAATTCGATTTTTCATGACTACCTTCCGTTGCCCCTAGGATTGGTTCGGGTGATCATTTCGTGACAATATGGGTACTTGAGCACCCATGGGGGCCCACGTAGTGGCTGCTAGGCCTATGTAGCCCGTGCCATGGGCCCTCCGAAAGCCCCAAAATTGCTGTTGCGTAGGCTGTTTAGTGACACTTGAAAGTTTTTTCACATTTCGACTTATTCCGAAACCCTTCTGTTGCCCCTAGGATGGGTTTGGGTGATCATTTGGTGACAATACGGGTGCTTGAGCAGCCATGGGGGCCCACGTAGTGGCCACCGGGCCCATCTGGCGCGAACCATGGGCCCCCCAAAAGCTTCAAATTGCTGTTTGTAGGTGGTTCAATGGCATTTGGGGTGTGCACGAACAGTTTTCCACCCTCTACAGGTCAAAAATGGAAAATTTTGCAAAAACAATTTTTGATATTGTGACCACTTACAATGATGAAATATGCTATGTAAAGTATGTTTTAGACCCTATTTGTGTGTTTTTCACCCTATTTGGGTGTGAGGGGGGTTACCAAGGGGTCTAGGGCACACAACCTGCTTATGTAGTTTTCCGGCCTCGGCAGCTCAAAAATGGAAATTTCCGAAAGTGATTTTTTTGATACTTTGACCATCCAAAATGATCAAATATCCTATATAAAGCATGTTTTGGACCCTCTTCATGTGTTTTCCAACCTATTTGGGTGTGGCGCCGGGGGGTTGGGGGGGTTACAAGGGGTCTAGGGCACACCACCTGCTTATGCAGTTTTCCGGCCTCGGCAGCCCAAAAATGGAAATTTCCGAAAGTGGCTTTTTTGATACTTTGACCATCCAAAATGATCAAATATCCTATGTAAAACATGTTTGGGACCCTGTTCATGTGTTTTTCACCCCCCCCTCCCCACAGGGCAGGCAGGGCAGGCAGGTCAGGCAGGGCCGGGTGCAGGGCCACAGGGAACGGCAAACGGTGCACAGCACCAGGGTGCATCACCAGCACAGCGTGCAGCGCACAGCGCACAGCACCACGACAGTGCACATGCCCTGCCAGCACAGAGCACGGCACACAGTACACCACAGGATGCAGCACACAGTGCACCACAGGGTGCAGCGCACGGTGCACCACAGGATGCAGCGCACAGAGCACCACAGGATTCAGCACGCAGCACAGCGCACAGTGCAGCACACAGTGCAGCACACAGCACAGCACGCAGTGCAGCGCACAGCACAGCAAATACAGCACGCAGTGCACCACAGGATGCGGCACACAGCACAGCACGCAGTGCAAGCGCAACACACAGTGCAGCACACAGTACAGCACACATCGCAGCACACAGTGCGGCACACAGCGCAACACACAGTGCGGCACACAGTGCAGCGCACAGCACAGCACACGGTGCAGCGCACAGTGCAGCACGCGCGGCACGCCGGGCGCAGGGCCCAGGACGACCGGGGCCCCTGCGCCAGGCCACACTATTCTCCATGGGGCTGCCAGTGCGGCAGCCCCCGCCGACGCATCGCCCCCCTGGGGCGCCCGACGCCGTAGCGCCGGCGTCCCCTGGGGGGATGTCCATGCCTAACCTGGCGCACGGGAGGGCGAGCTCGGAAGAGACATAGTCTTGACCGACTCGTCCCTCTGTTCCGCCGTGCACCATAGGCGGGGGGCAATCAGCCCGGGGGGAAGGCGCAGAACTCTGAGATCGGCCCTTTCCCCCCAGCCCCTCGACCTCTGTACATAGGCTCATGGACAGTAAAAGCGCAATACCCTGTTCATGTGTTTTTCACCCTATTTGGGTGTGTGTGTAGGGGGGGGTGGTACCAAGGGGTCTAGGGCACACAACCTGCTTATGCAGTTCTCAGGCCTCGGCAGCTAAAAAATAAAAATTTCCGAAACTGATTTTTTTGATACTTTGACCATCCAAAACGATCAAATATCCTATGTAAAGCATGTTTTGGACCCTCTTCATGTGTTTTCCACCCAATTTGGGTGTGGCGGGGGGGGGGGGGGGGGGCTACCAAGGGGTTTAGGGCACACAACCCGCTCATGCAGTTTTCCGGCCTCGGCAGCTCAAAAATGGAAATTTCCGAAAGTGGCTTTTTTGATACTTTGACCATCCAAAATGATCAAATATTCTATGTTTTGGTCCCTCTCCCCTCTTCGAGGTGCCTTGCCGATGGCAATAGAATTTGAAAATTTTTGAATGCAATTTTTTTCCAGGGCCACATTCGCCTCTTTGCCATAGTGGTTGTAATGAACAAAGCTAAGAATTCCAGGAGGTTATTTGAATTTGGATGGAAAGCCACATTCAGGGCAAAGTTTTTTTAATTTTCGAAGAATGTGGTTCTAAATGTTTTTTTCCGCACTCACGTGTAGATGCCCCAAGGGTATGCATTGTACGCTTCATTTGTTTTGCGAAGAAGCGAAGATGAATGAAGGTCATAGACAATGCAATGGGGTATACTATTCTGTTGTTGATTGTCATCTTCTTCAAAGTAGAAGGCAAATATATTTCGTGCACAATGAAAAATTGCTTGATACGCAAACACAAAGATACACCAAACAGGGTCGTTACATGTCAATATTAGGTGCCAGCTGGATTCCTGCGACCATGTATGAATGCACTTTTTGGCTGAATACAACTTGATACTTTTGCTGAGTGCATCAAGATGATTGGAAAATTTTTCAAAATTTTCGGGATGATTCAATGTTTCTCAAATTGCACCCTGGACTTTTAGTGTCCACTTGCATTGCTTCTTAGATTTGTTTTTAACGATTTACAACGGTATGCCCGACCTAAGGCTTCTTAGTCTAGTGGTTGTAACACCCAAGCACTAATTAGCGAATGCTGTAACAGTTTTTGCTACAAAAAGGAAGCGGTTGGCAAATCGGTAGCCATTTTCAAAATTTTGGCAAAAAAGGTATCTATTTTTCTCCAAAATGACTGATTTTCTGAGTTTTAGTTGTCAAAAAATTTGGCTACTTGCGACCTAGTTGTACTTTTTGGACAATTGGGACAAAATCTTGAAATTTCATCATTTAACAAAATGTTTTACCAACATTATTGTAGACAAACTTAATTGTCCGAATTCTGATTCTGTATGTAGCAATGTGAGAATGATCTACCTGGCAACAGCAAAAGTACGGAGATCCAGGTGAAACATCAAACACTGATGAACAAAAAATACATGCGTAGTGACAAACGTGAATCGGTGACAATGCAGCATGTTCAAAACCCTAGTACTCCACCAAGGATATCGCTAAACGCACCCTGGCCACGAAGGGCCGAGCTTCGCGTTGTTTGTACTGTGGCATGCGCATAAAATCAGCCAGTGGCACAAGTGCAGAAAACAAGGGATAATACATGCAAAATGCAGATGAAAGACATGGTCCATATTAAATCCCCAAAAACAATCAAGAAAAAGACGAAGCGCAGGAGCGGCGGCGGCGACAAGCAAGGCCAGAACACGATCTCGAAACTCAAATAGGTCCAGAATCATCTACAAAGGGCTGCATAGTTTCAATAATATGGCAATCATGACATAACAACAAATGCATCGACGTCACACCACATGCACCATGATTTCATCTTTTTATACATCTTGATGTGTCGGTTGACTTGGGTAGGAATTACCCATGATTGCCTGGCAATAGTTGCCACCTATAGGAGTGCACATGTGCTCCACTAGGGCCTGTCCATCTATGATCAATCATATCATGTGCATGCTTGTATGATATTGTCATGTCATGTATGTATTGCCATTGCATTCCCATATATGCATCCATTACTATGCTTGCCCTCCACTCACCATTGGCATGAGCAACATTGCTCCACATTTGCCATATATCTCTCACATCAATATTCATCTCTCTCTATGTTGGCCTTGCCAATATCACACGGATATATATATATATATATATATATATATATATATATATATATATATATATATATATATATATATATATATATATATATATATATATATATATATATATATATATATATATATATACACTCACCTTTGACATTGCACCACTCATTGTGACTCATCACCACAAGACAAAAAGCCGGATGTGATTACTCGCACCAAAGACTTAGACGAGACACCCTTGGTCAAACAATCCGCATATTGCAAATGAGAAGGCACCCAACTTAGGGATTCAACCTCCTTAGTCGATAAAACATTCTTCAGAATGGCAATGTCAATGAGCAACCTTTTTTCCGTTGCTCCCTTGTGATGGTACACCGTGTCATACACACTCTTGCAATCGGTCCTCACTCTCACCTCAAGCGCATGTCCCAATAGGGTCTTGGACAATTCATTGAGTGGCACCACCTTATCCATCACATCATTGACACCCAACAACTCCCCGGCAAAAGTACTCCTCACCACTCGTCGAATTTTTTTTGAGTACCA
This sequence comes from Eutreptiella sp. 'Long Island Sound 2002', assembly GCA_964036045.1. Taxonomy (NCBI): domain Eukaryota; phylum Euglenozoa; class Euglenophyceae; order Eutreptiales; family Eutreptiaceae; genus Eutreptiella; species Eutreptiella sp. 'Long Island Sound 2002'. Next base: position 37,751,466 of record OZ038398.1, on the reverse strand, counting down.
ACAAATGAGATTCATTGGTCTACAACCCCCCCCCCCAAAAAATCAAACCCCCCTCAATGGATGCACATCCCTCGGCCGTACCAAAAGAGGCATCGGAATACACAATGAATGTCCAATCCCCAACAGAAAGTCTACATACCAAGGGCACATGTAAGCCTTTGAGGTACTTGACAATTCTATTTGCCAAAGTGAGATGTTTCTTCCTAGGATGCGCCAAACCCAAAGAAAGATTGCAAACTTCAAAAGCAATATCCGGCCTCGTTTGACCGGCAATCCACATGAGCTTACCAAGCAAAGAGCGAAACAAAGTGATCTCGTTAGGGTCCAATGAATCGTGCGGCTTTCCATCCACAGGCACCACCGCCAAAGATTCAATGTATTCTTTTTGACTCACATAAATCCCACAATGTGTCCATCTTCCGAGAGTAGTGTGCTCACTTCCAAACCAATGTATGTGAACGATCCATGCTTTTCACTTCCAAAAGGGAACCTCCTGCCGCATTCGGGAATAAACCCCTCCTTCCACTGTCTTGTTCCCGCATAACAAATATCATCCACATGGATTGCCATCATGCCACATAGTGTGCCCATTGATGTGAACATCACCAAACATGAAGCAATGGTTGTTCTCATACCACCATGTGACTCCAAAAAGTCCATGAGCGACTCATACCAATTGAGACTTGCCTCCTTCAAACCATACACCGGCTTCTTCAACCTCCATGCATGACCCGTTGGCACATTTGCTTCCATTGGGGGTTCCAAAAGGACCTCTTTATCAAAGCCTCTTCCTTGAAGAAATGCCGTCTTGATGTCAAGGGAGCTTGGTACCCAATCATTGTTGACACATATCACAAGCATCAACCTCCATGACTCCTTTGCAATTGTGGGTGCGGATGACTCATCCATATCACATTGCACTTCTTGGAATCCCTTGGCCACATACCTTGCCTTGTATCTTGGACATTCCAACGTCTCTTCGTTGACCTTTGTTGTGAGGACCCATCGTCCCTTGATCACATGATGGTGTGGTTCCCGCTTCACAATGTCACACACGCCCAACGTGTCCCATTGCTTGAGCTCTTGATAGTTTGCCTCATACCATACATACACTTGTTCTTCATGGGACACTTCCAAACACATCAACTGATCCCTCAACCCTTTGAGTTGTGTGATGGAATAGGACAACAAAGACACATGTGCCTCCTCTTCTCCCTCATCATCATACAAATCCCTAGACTCTCGTGGTAGATTGGCTGTTGTCACTTCTTCATTTCCGGCCTCATCAATCACCACTTCCTCGATCGGTGCCATGTTCTCACTTCTCAATGTCATGTGACCCCCCTCCATTGAGTCAACCTTCGCATCACCCGTCGAATTTTTGATCTTCTTCACCCAAAATGGATGTACTCGCAACACGGACCCCGCCCACTTGACCACAGTCAAGTCATCATCACTTGCCATCACCTTGCAAGGCCCTCTCCACCCACATTGCCCTTTGCGCGATGGTTCTCTCCACAGCAACACCTCATCTCCGGGCCGCACATGATCACCCTTGCGTGTATTCAAGTTCTCCGCCCGTTGTAGTCTCACAAATGCATCTTGTTGCTAATACCTTCTCCGAGAATCCACCACCTCATGTTGCAACCTCTCCACATACCTTTCATGTTGCTCCGGTAGATCATCCGGACACATTGAACCCTTTTGAGTTGGTGAATCATCCAATGCATTTGGCAAATTGATTCTTTTCCCATATTGAATTTGGAAGGGGGAGATACCCGTGGAGCCCGGTGTAGCATTGTGTGCCATCATGGTGGAATCAATGGCCTCCTCCAATCGCATGCTTGGATTCTCCTTGAGTGCTTGCTCAATCATTCTTCTCAAATTCTCATGCTTGGCCTCTACTTGCCCAAGACTCCAATGTGCTCCACTTGGTGTCAGAGCAAAGCAAAGAGCAAAGCACAATCAAGTCAGACTCTTCAGTTGCCCTTAAGACTGTGAAACAGTGAAAGACAGCTGAGCGTGCTAAGTAATTTACAAAGCAATAAACGCAGGATCTCGCATCATGAACCACAGTTGTGCCTTTTCATCTTCAAACTACTCTGCTTTGCCTTAACGATTCATGTAAACAAACACAGTGAACAACTGGTGGATCATTCATACACAAATAATTACATTAGTGTGCGCGAGTGCGCGATCGCTGAGGTCGCAAAGCGACGGTCAGCCAAAGAATAGAAAGAAAAAATAGAAAGCATAGAAAACATAGAAAACAGGAGAGACGAGGGAAATTCCCAGCGGTAAACCAGCGGTCACTTCCAACTTGATTCCCAATCTCTCACCCACAAACCGAAATACCTTGTTGTCAAACTCCTTTCCCATGTCGCCGATGATCCTTCGTGGCACCCCAAAGTAACGTACCCATGATGCAATGAACATCCTGAGCACATCCCATGGTTCCTTGCTTTTCACTCTATTTATCACAGCAAACTTTGAAAAGAGATCAAGCACATGTAGGATTGGTATCGAATTCACAAAGAAGAGATCCATTCCCAAATTGGCATTCCGTCTTGCCTCACTTGGAAAAGCCACCATGGGAGAGAGATAGGACCTCTTGTGCTCCTCACATGAATAACAACGGAAGTATTTGATTGCTTCCTCCAATAAACCCATGTTGTTCATTGCATGTGCTTCTACCACCAAGGACTTGATTTTTTTGCATATTTCCACGCCTCATATTCTTGTGGAGCTTCATCAACCATCTTGCCATATCCTCTTTGGTTTCAACGTCCTTCACCACTACACCCAAGGCCAAATCAGGATTGAGATCACCATCCAATAATTCATTCCCCATGGTATCCCTGGGGTCGCACCGTCATTTTTGACCCAAAGACAACAAAAGATGACCCGACCTACTCTCCAAACATTTGATCCACAACTTCTTGGTAGTTCCCGGAATTTTGATGCTCACCACACCCTTGGAGACATGAAGCACCATACCAAGCTTTGATAATGTAGGTCTTGCCAACAACAAAGGCACGGGCAATTTCACCACATCAACTTGAAATTTCAATGGAATCCCCTTCAAAACCACATGCATCTGCCCCATTTCCACCAATTTGAGTGTATTCCCATCACCAAAGGTAAATTCTTTCTTTGAGCATTCCACTACATCCCATTGCGTTTCGGTGGGATCCACAAATGTTTTGAGCCATGCTTCCCCACACACATTTGATGAGCATGCAATGTCAAGTACTCCACAAACATGTGCATCATGGGCCAAATCCAACAAAGCATTGGTAGTAGCAAGCACCACGTTTGCATTATTTTGCACCACCTTGGGTTTTCAATTTTTAGCAATGTGTCCCATACCACCACATCGGAAGCACTTGATGCTCGCCCACTTGGATCCTCCTTTTCCGCCACCTTGTTGATGTCCAAGAGTATTCATAGCCAAATTATCGTGATTGCTCCCCAGGTTCTGAGTGCCCTCATCATTCAAATTGACCAAAGTCGGCTCTTGCTGAACTCAGACTTGTGTTATTTGTCTCAATGCTCCACAAATTCTTGCCACATTCAATTGACCACCTGCAATAGCGAGAGTAGTGGATCTTTGACCATCACTCAAATCACAATTCATTATCAAAATTGCCGCAACCACATCTTCCGGTAGGTGAATCCCAAGTGATATCAATAAACAATTGGAGATTTGTAGGCTTGAAATGTTCTCGTCCATTGAAGTATTGCCTCGGTGGAATTTGATAAATTGTGTAACAGCCTTCAATTTGTTGGAACCATATTGACCTTCAAAGAAATCTCTCAACACTTCAATAACCATGCTCGCACCCTCATCTGTCAACAATTGTTCAACCGGGACAGAAAGTGCCACTCTCTCACCACACCTTCCATGTAGAGCATTCATGAAGTAGTCACCTTGAGTTCCGGGCACACTTCTCCACCATACGTCAATTTTGGATCTCGAACACCTCCATTCTCTGATTACAACCTTGTTGTCTTCTTCCATAGTCTTTCCACCCAGTGCTGGACACTTGGGATTGATGATTGACCCTGTGCGAGCCCGTGCTTAGGAGTCTCGACCTCCTGTTGCGATATTTTCTCGTAAATAGCGCACTTGATTCTGCAGCTCTAGACAGCGCTGCCTGAAGTTACGGACACGTTCGTCGTCTTTTTCTGCTACTCCTGGTACCTCCAGTATGTCCTCGTAAACATCTGGCACTTCTGATCCAGCGATCGCCGATGTCTCCATTTGGAGATCTGAATAGCTCGCTTGAACTGCAAAAAATCACTGATTTCAAATATCCAAACAGATCGTTGAAAGCCTCTGTCTACCAGTATTAAATCCCCAAAAACAATCAAGAAAAAGACGAAGCGCAGGAGCGGCGGCGGCGACAAGCAAGGCCAGAACGCGATCTCGAAACTCAAATAGGTCCAGAATCATCAACAAAGGGCTGCATAGTTTTTATAATATGGTAATCATGACAAATGCATCGACCTCACACCACATGCACCATGATTTCCTCTTTTTATACATCTTGATGTGTCGGTTGACATGGGTAGGAATTACCCATGTTTCCCTCGCAAACGTTGCCACCTATAGGAGTGCACATGTGCTCCAATAGGGCCTGTCCATCTATGATCAATCATATCATGTGCATAGAAAGATGTCCCTGATTGTTGCCCTAATAGCTGTGATGAAACTCTGCAGGTTTTGGTGTTGAAAAACAGAACCAAAGCAGCAAGTAGAGCAAGAACAGGATGTCGATGGAATCATTGAATAGTTTTGAAATCCAGTGTATCACAGAAGGGCTGCAGATAGACAAAGCAGGCATAACTACAAAGATTCAATCACAATCGGATAAAACAAATGATTTTATGTGTAAACTGGCATGACTCTAGCCTCCAAGTGAGCATCAAGCACTTCATGTGCACTCTTTTCGATGAAATGGAGTTGGTTAGGAATGTGGGGCAAAGGAGTTAGGCCAGACACAGAATATGACTTGGCCAAGCCACTGAATTCAAAAAAAGTTAAAACGTAGAACCAGAATAAGTAGTAGAATCAGTTGAGTATTGGGGTCGTGAGGCGGGGGACCATTAGGCTTAACCTACATGTTAACAGTCCACGAATGAGCAACAATTTCTCAAAATATTGGTTTCCTGTGGAGCAATGGTATTATTCTTTATTGGAGTTTGGATGAGACATTGGGGGAAATTGTATCCATGGAGCTTGATCACTTCCAATATGGGTGAAAGACACCTAATGGCTTAACTTTAATTTAAAAGAGGGTTTATCTATCGTATTATATGCCATGAGTTGTCGTTTGTTATTCCATTGTTTCTTCTTTGAACACTATTTGTAATATAGCACAACATGGGTGTTGGCCTTTGCTTAATTGTTTTTTTTCGGGCTAGCCTCATTCAGATTCAGCTGTTCAGTAATCTGCATTTTTTTCTACCAGATGGTTGTTTCACAGAAAAAGAATATGATTTTCAGACTCAGCATAGAATTCCGCATCTATATAGTGGTCATAAGACTATTTCATTTTTTTGACCATTTTTGCCCCGTGAGCGCGCCGCTTCCACTATGGGCGATTCCTACTGAGTCTTGAGGTCATCAGGGAAGTTCCTACTGAGTTCTGCAGACATGATTTAACTAATTCCTAAGCTACAGAGAATTCCTGGAAGACATCGAAAGTGATTTTCTATCTTTTTTATGATTGAGAAACCATTTTTATTGCGTCTGTTTGACAATCTTTGCAGGAAGCCTGATTTCTGAGATGTACCATTTTTGCCCTGATCTGAAGTCACTGTTCACTGTTGCAGAGTGCAGACTGAAGTCGCTTTGGAACCCCTGAGTCCTCCTGATGCATATGTGCATGCATACGAGCAAACACAAGGCCCAACATCACCCATTGTTTGCCTGTTCATTGTGCAGCCCCATCAAGTTCTTTACTTATTTTATTGATCCCAGTTCTGCTCGTCTTGGAGTCTTGGTCTGGTTTTCTTTTCCACCGAAATCTTTGATTACCTGAAATGGAGCAGGAGCAAACACCAAAGCAAGTGCAACCAGAGGATACTGAGACTATTCAAATAGAGGAACGAGATGCAAAGCGGGAATTCAACAGGGGTAGGAGAGGTATCGATGCTACTGTGCACGATATCGATTCCACACGTGGAAGTGTTGATCTCGCGAGTTCTAGCAACGTCGACGATCAACAAGCGTCACTGGGGTCTTTTGTTCACGGAGCACAAGAAGACGATGGGGCGAATCAAGAAAGGCAACCTTTATCTCAATCATATGAAAGTTATCAACCCATCGGAAAAAAAGAATTGTATTCTATTGGTGATCCTTATGCTTTATTATCGGCTGGCTTGGTTGAACGCGAGCGTGTTTTACGCGTCGAAGAAGAGAACATGCAGAATTTCTTTTATTTACAAGAGACGCTGGTTTTGAACAAGACCGCAGCTTCAACTCAAGAGAGCGACGCGCGTAGACGCTTGACCAGTTTGATTCCAGGTATGAGTTCGCCGAGTTTCCCATCAGGATCTACTACGACATCTGTTCCTTTCAGTCCGCCAACAATTATTCTGGAACCTACGTCGTCACCAAAGGATCACTGTTCAGGAGACGATCACAGAGTACCTGTTTGGACGTCAAGTTCCGAAGTTGGGCATGATTTCTCCGAAGGTTCTTACGAATTACCTGAGACGAAATTCGCAAAGGAGCTAAAAGAAGAAATTGGTGAGCTGAAAGAGGAAGAGCACGAAGGAATGAGCGGCTGGCTGGAGGACTATTTATTGACGGATCTCAAGGAGAAAATGAAGCACAAAGCTACCGAAGTACGAGAGAAGCGTACGCATAAGACACTTAAGGGAAAATCCAAAGTTGAGTTCCACAAGACGCTCTCTGACGTTTCTACGGAAGAAATCCTGGAAACGGATGACCCACTTCTTTCGAAGGTGCTCCAGCGCATTGACCGGATGAACGAGAAGATCGCTAAGACGTCTGAATACGTTCGGCGTATGCCAACCTCCAGTCGTTCACCACCTACTAAGAAAAGTCCCTTTGTTACAAGAGAATCATCGGCTTTTGCCACGCTCACTGAAGTATGTCCAGGTGTGAACAAATATGAGTGGTCGGATGACAGTGGAGAGGTTAAGACTAACGCGCTGAAAATGGAAATCCACCGTTCGATGGGCGCAACGTTGAGAAGCATTCAGAAAACTTTGGAAGATACCTGGTGCTCACTGGCAAGGCCAAAGCCAAAGATCGGGTGAAAGCTAACCTCATCGTTCAGGGCATCAAGCATCCTGAACTTCAAAAAAGAGTCTCCAAATTGCTCAAAACGGCCACAAGCTTTGAGGACTTTCTAGAAAAACTCCAAGACCTCTATCCTATGCTTGAGACGGACCTCTCCATTCTGGGTGAGATTTCAAAGGTGTCCCATTTACCCTACGATCCGAAACCGGAGCAAGTGGTCAAATTGTTGGAAACAGTGGAAAGGCTGTTCGACAAGTCGAACCCGGGAGTTATGCCGGAGGAGCGCAAGCTTATGGAACTTTCTTTGAAGATCAATGATAAACTAGTCGTTGAGTGGACCAAGGACAATAACCTTTTTGCATTGATGCACTCTTATGGTTCATTGAAGGATCTCATGAAGGAGCGCGCACAGCTTTCTGTCGGTTTCAAACATCTTGCCGCTTCTCGTGGTTCGGCATCCGGGGGCACTGCTTTGAGTCGATACCAAGAAACGCAGAGAGATAAAGAAAAGGACACCTCTTTCTCTGGAGGACCATCATCTGGAAGTTCCGCTCCCGAGGCGGACATCTCCGAACTCCTCTCCCAATGCCACTCGATGATTGCAGAGCTAAGAGTCTCTGACAGAGAAGGTAAGGGTGACAAAGGAGGAAAAGGGTCTGGCAAAGAAACTGGTCGGGGAAGAGGAAAAGGCCAAGGAGGCAGATCAGGCACAGGACAGTTGGACCACAAATCGTTGATCGCCGAATTCAAGGCACGCATCCAGTGTAAACACTGTGGCAAAACGAACCATTATAGCGATCATTGCTTTGAGATCCAAAGAAAACAGAAAGAGGATTGACTCAAGACCTTCCATGATCGATCCGATGACCGGTGTCCGTGGGCCATATTGGTTAGGGTTTTCTTTTCGTGGCACGCTCATGAGAGCGGTCCACCAAGGTGGGCGAGGAGGTCAATAGTTTGGGTGAGATTCTGTTTCTGCAAGTAATCTCTCCAAACTTTATTGTAGGATGGTAAGAAGGTTTCACCGGGTTCCTCGGTATCCCAATCCTTGGTATAACCCTCCGCACCTTGAAGAGAAGTCTCTTGTGGTAAGTACGGTGACCTAATATTTTCTTGACATTATAGCTGTCCTCCTCAAACTGGGAGTGCACTCTAGCAACCTCCTCCGTGTAATTTAGAGGCACGGGGGAGCGAGGGGAGTTGACCGTTTTCATTAAACAATCAACGTGGACGTCAACAAACCTCCGTTGGTCCACTTGAATAACATAGAGGTCGTGTGCCTTCTTGGCCACAACCTCATAGGGCCGATCCCAATAGGGGCAAGTCTTGTCGCCAAGGTTTTTGCGTTGGCGACGGACCCATACGCGGTCCCCTTTTGAGAAATTGGAGGACATCCTCCTCCTCTTATTATACTTATGAGCCATTGTCTCTTGCACTTGAATCATAGCCCTACGTGCAAGCGCAATAAGCTCCTCACGCCGCTGGAAGTAGTGAGCGGCGTCTTGGGCAACCCCCTTAGGCTCAACAAGAGGAGGCCCCTTAGTACGGTTGTGTTTACCAAACACAATCTCGTTAGGTGTATAACCTGTAGGACCTGTAGTCTCATGCCACGCTCGTACAACGGCGGGCAAAACCTCTACCCAATTATTGCCCTTCTTCAAGGTAAGGGCTTTAGCAACGGCACGCCTTAGCTGCTTGCCAGTGTTTTCGGCTTTGCCATTACCTTGGTGCCTACCCGCGAGACACATAGTCGAGCGGGCACCAATCTTAGAACAAAGGGTTTGGAAATATTGGCTCACAAATTGTGGCCCACGGTCGGAGCATATTTCACGAGGGGCTCTGAACCTATCCACCCAGCGCTCCATTACCAAATGGGCCGCTCTTTTCCCCGTTAGCCCTTCATCCTTGTCTTCATGACGGGGTTTGGGAATAGGGATCGCAATGAGGTAGCCGGAAAGCCGGCATACACATAGGAGCATTCGGTCATACACCCCTCCATCATGGGAGGTGGAAGGGTAGTGAAACACATCACGCGCTATGGAGTCCATGGGCTCCATAGGTATAGGCATAGGGGTCATGTACCCTTGCTTGCGCTTGGTGTCATGCGTGTGAATGGCACATGAGGGACACGTTTGACATTGCAGTTCCACTGCTTTGTACAACCCCTCACCTTCCACGCCATGGTGAATTTCCTTCCAGTGTCTTTCCACACTGGAGGTAGTTAAGTGAAGTGCATCATGGTATTCGGCCACCAAACAATGCACTAGCGGCGTAGGACTACACCACCGTCCATTACGAACGAGCTTGTTATCCACCAACCTCACTCCATCTTGGAAGCTCCCATTCAAGGCATCTTGCCACATTTTTATGTAGCGTTGACAATTTGGGTAGTGTGTAGCCCAATTTATCTCAAAAACATTGGGAGCACCGCCCCCATGTATAGGAGTTGCTTTCTTGTGGCACTTCCAAGATTTTTTTATCTTGACAATTCGCTCCAGTCTCCGAAGCTTTCTCTTTTGCTTCGTCCCCCCCCCCACTGGAGGCGAAGCCAGAGGGGGTGGATCACACGCAGGTGCCCCTTGAGCCCGAGGCGCCGCTTTAGACCTAGTAACAACGGGCACCACAACCACCCTAAATACAAGGGGGCGGGCGAGAAGTTCCTCCTTCTCAGCCGGTATCCTGTCCCGCACATCCCCGGCCGCTTGGGCCGTCCCTGTATGGACACATCACCCAACGCCGGGTTAGCAGGGAAAGCCCAACGGGACAAGAAATGACCCACGGGGTTCACGGGCCCCTGAGTGTAAACGACGTGGACGTCGAACTTAGAGAACAACTCATGCCAACGTGCTTGGCGCGGAGAGGGACCCCCCACGGTTTTGAGGTCCTCTGTAGCCCAATTTTCAAGGCTACGGTGGTCCGTACGGACCTCCACGCGCTTGTTCCCCTGCCAACCATGCAATTTTAAAAGCGCCGCCACTATGGCGGAGCATTCTTTCTCCCGAGGGCTCCAATTCAATTGGCTGCCCGACAATTTACGGGAGAAAAAGGCAAGGGGGCGTAGGGCACCATTGGGACCTTCCTGTTGTAGGGCTGCCCCCACCGCCCAATTACTAGCGTCCGGGGTGAGAACAAAGTCCTTATCCCAATCGGCCAGTTGGAGGGGAACAATATCCGTAATAGCACGCTTGAGCTTCAAAAAGGCCTCGTTAGCCGAAGCATTCCATGTTAGGCCTATCGTTTTCCCATTCTTATGCTTAGGCAAAGTCTTCAACATCTCAATCAAAGGAGTAGCTATGGAGGCGTAGTTTTGGACATAGCCGGAATAATAGTTGGCGAGCCCCAAGAACCCCCGGAGCTCCCGAACATTATCCGGTTTGTCCCAACGCTCAAGCGCCAACATTTTCCCTGGCGCCGGCCGACGTGTGCCATTTTCCAACACATGACCACAAAACTCAACCAAACGAACAAAGAAATCGGTTTTGCTAACCGAAGCAACCAACTCCTCTTTTCGTAGCCTATCCAACACGGCACGCACGTCGCGGTCGTGGCTAGCCAATAACTCCTCCTCCGTCGCAGCGGAGGAACCAATAATAGTATCATCAATATATACCTCCGCACAATCCAAACCCTTCAAAACATGGTCCATGACCCGTTGAAAAATAGCGGGCCCATTCTTGATACCCATAGGCATGACGCGCCATTGGTATCTCTTACCCGCCAAATTCATGGCGGTCTTAGCCCGGGACTCAGGGTGAAGGGGAATTTGATGAAACCCTTTACTCAAGTCCACAATAGTGAAAATTTTGTGTTTGGATTGATTTTCCAACATGTTTTCAATGAGAGGGAGGGGGTGTGCGTCGGGCAAAGTCCTTATCCCAATCGGCCAGTTGGAGGGGACCAATATCCGTAATAGCACGCTTGAGCTTCAAAAAGGCCTCGTTAGCCGAAGCATTCCATGTTAGGCCTATCGTTTTCCATTCTTATGCTTAGACAAATTCTTCAACATCTCAATCAAAGGAGTAGCTATGGAGGCGTAGTTTTGGACATAGCCGGAATAATAGTTGGCGAGCCCCAAGAACCCCTGGAGCTCCCGAACATTATCCGGTTTGTCCCAACGCTCAAGCGCCAACATTTTCCCTGGCGTCGGCCGATGTGTGCCATTTTCCAACACATGACCACAAAACTCAACCAAACGAACAAAGAAATCGGTTTTGCTAACCGAAGCAACCAACTCCTCTTTTCGTAGCCTATCCAACACGGCACGCACGTCGCGGTCGTGGTTAGCCAATAACTCCTCCTCCGTCGCAGCGGAGGAACCAATAATAATATCATCAATATATACCTCTCACAATCCAAAGCCTTCAAAACATCGTCCATGAGCCGTTGAAAAACAGCGGGCCCATTCTTGATGGCCATAGGCATAACACGCCATTGGTATCTCTTACCCCGCAAATTCATTGCGGTCTTAGCCCCGGACTCAGGGTGAAGGGGAATTTGATGAAACCCTTTACTCAAGTCCACAATAGTGAAAATTTTGTGCTTCGATTGATTTTCCAACATGTTTTCAATGAGAGGGAGGGGGTGTGGTCGGGCAAGGTAGCCTCATTAAGTTGGCGGTAGTCCACCACGAGGCGCCATTTTCGTTTCTCTTTCTTGGGCACAATGAAACCATCCGGCGCCCATTCGGAGGCAGGGCACGGCTCAATCCAGCCGGGAGCCAAAAAGTCCTCCACTATTTCTTGCTCCGCCGCGGCACGCTCCCCCACCAACCGTATAGGCTTCACGGACTTGGGTTTGGCGTTCGGGTATAGGTCAAGTTTAGCAAACCCCAACCGCTCCGTACCACGGACCTTAGGGCGTTCCTGGCCCGGACGGAGACGAACTTCCCCGCTAAAAACATCCCGCTCATAGTCCGCGAGGATGCGCTTCCTCATGAGCTCCACCTCCGGAGACACAATAGGCTCTTGGGTGGTGACAACGGCACCTACACGAGAAGCCGCGGACAATCGTGTGGCGCCTTTAGTTTTTCGGTAACACTTAACGGTATTGGCCCTCCCACCCAATAACTCTTGTTCAATTTTTGCAATGCGTGAATGCACGCATTCTTGTGCCTCCAAATCTTCGGGGGTAGGATCAAGAGTAACGGGCGCGAGGACTTTTTTGGGTCGCCTGATACGTGAGGGTGCGCACGGAAACCAAATGGTTACCCACCCTTTCATCCTCCGACTCTTCCTCCGAGGTCATGCCCGGCTCGCCATCCGTGGTGGGGTTAGAGACGGCCGGTGCCAAAACGGAGGCCACATAACATTTAGTGGCCGCCAATTTTTCCTCCGCAATACCACCGTCCACGTATAGCGCCACCGTGGACCAACCCCGTTGAGGAAGGGGTGTGAGGCGGTCTTTTTGATAGAGACAGGCTTTAGTCTCCGGCCCAGGAAGGTGGTACCCTTGCAAAAGTAATTTCCATAAGGGGTTTCCACCACTCCCTATGTGTCCACCTCCGCCCTACGACGATGGCTCGTAGTTTTTCTTGCCAAATTTTCCGAACACAATCGGAAAACCGATGATAGGGAGGGCACATGCAATACAATTTGGAGGGGTCCGCGGGAGTGGAAAAGAAATCCTCAAGCGGCGAAACCCAACAGGTAGCCTGGGCCATACCCGGGACCCTACTGAAGGCGTCTACGTTGGGGTTTTTGCCAAATTGTTTTTTGACATGTGCGGCCCAATATGGCCTGAGGCCATAGTCAGACTAAGTCCACATGGACCCATCACGCCGTGTGGGTAGAACATCACGGGCAAGGGTTTCGGGAGCAAATTCAACGAGCTCCAGAGCACAAGCCCGATCCTGTACGGGGGCCACGGAGAAAGCGGTCAAGGCATAGGATACCCCACAGTGGACACGCCATCGGGCGCCGCCATCACCTTCAACACTACACCGCCAACAACCATCTGCAACACATCACCGATAAAAGGATCTTACCCAGCAGAAAGTTATGCCATTATACTGTTTACCTACCTCCAACACATCGAGACTCTCTCCCAACCAATCATTTTTGCCATTGACAACCTGTCGGTTTGCTCCACACTCCACCAAATACAACAATTAAAAACTAAACCCTTCGCTTCTAACGCTAATTGCTTTGCTCTTTGGTACAACTATATTTGGGAATTTCTTCACAACACCCACCTTCACATAATTTTCACCTGGATCAAGGGACACGCTGACTTCGATGGCAATGAGCACTCTGACAAAATTTCTAAATGGGCATCACTCAACCTCCACCAACACCCAGAACACCACAACCCTGACACTTCTCACTTCATATACCACAATCATACACCACTGCCAAGACGCATTACACGCAAAAATGTCAAACACCTACTTCCAAACCATAAACACAACAACATACACCTACCTTCTAGCACCGACTTCTACGCCCACACATCGTGGTTTTCCAGACTACCTTTTAAATGGACAAACGGATTGTACTGTTGCACTGGTTTTCTTCCCCATTACAAACTTAACACATATCAATGCCCCAAATGCCACACTCATCACCCCCTCGACCCCATAACAACGGTGACCGAATGCGGCACAGCGAAACCTGTTCGTGACCTCTTTTTTGAGGTCTGGCAACAACCCTTCAAACAAACAGTCACCGACTGGTGGCTACATGCAACAAAAGGAGAAAGAAGAAACTACATCCGCACGCTCATTCCCAACTCACTCAGTAATGCACTAAGAGAGATCCCACCCGACACTCCCTACTTCCAAGACCTACAAAACCTAAAAACAACCTTTAAATACAGAAGAAAACGACTCAAAACAGCACTACAAGAGACACAAACGTGGCTCAGACAAAACCCAATTAACGATCTGCACTTACTCCAACCAGATTCCGCAGACAACCCATGGAACAACCAATACTCCATCTACAGCACTTCGTCTCACAACCCCACCTTGTTGACCTACCCAAAAAGGACAAACACAACAGTCGTCAATAAACACCCCCACAAACACAGACACGTTCACAGCAAAAACAAAAAAACCAAATCCCAACTACTTAATTTACCGTAACTACCCACATAGAAACACGTTACCCTAAAAAAGCCATCGCGAAAAGAAACTAAGCTCCGCAAGCGACTGGGGAGTTTCTGCCCCGCTTTGGTCTCCGGGTGACGAGTTTCTCCCCCCCTCTTTTTCTTTTTTCTATTTGTCATTCTTCACCGTCCTCCTCATCTTCACCACCTGCGATCTGCACCCCCCCCCCTAACTTCTTGATACCATTTGACAGATCGACGAGATGGGACCACGTTCGTGTCAGCGCATTTTTGATACTCTCTTCCAGCTCCTTTCGTACACCATTCAGGACTTTGGAGTACGGAATCCTATATAGCGTGGTGACTCCATGATGATTTTGGAAGTCTGAGGACGTTTCCGTGATTCTCAGATTCTTTCCGGACTTTCCCCAGACATATGGAGAAGTCAGTGGTTTCCACTTAACTGGAGGTCTTTTATGGTACCCCAGAAGATCTTTGGCCGGGGTTACTTGTTTGTTTCTGATTTCTATGTATATATATAAATATATATAGAGTCCCTTTTATTTTCGATTCGTCCTGCGTCATAACACCAACCACAGGGCCAATGGCGAAGCCACAGCCCACAGTAACCAGGCCTTTGGTGCATTTTGGAGCAGGGTCACACCCCCTGAGTTACTGTACATATGGCTGCTGTCCTTCGATGAACTTCGGCTCGCCATGAACGCTCACTTGCCCGTGGTTAGGCCGCTTTTGTGTTATGCTCGCCGGGGGGCAACCCCCATGCACCAAAAAAAAGGCATAGGATATGTGCTTCTCGGCCTCAACACGGTTAGGCAGTTCGCCAACAGGGGGCGTAACCACAATGGCCGGGGGCGGGTGCATAGGAGTGACCGCCCCAATGACTGGAACGGTTATGCCCCACACGGACTGACGTGACACTTTACCATGAATGGGTTTAACCAAAAATCGTTTGCCGGTTCGTGGAGCTTCACGGAAGTCCTCAATCCAAAAATGGGGGTGCACTGGATGGTGAGAGTACAAACAATTGAAAAGGGCAAAATGGCGCACACAATGTTCGTAACCCCATGGGTGCCTCAAAACCATATCCCAAGGTAAATTCGGGACAAGGTACGGGGACACGCCATATTGAGCAACACAAGGAGGTGAAACACTACCATCCACAACCCCCGTAAATTGAATTTTGACGTCTATTTGCTCGTCCCCCCCCGGCAAAGGCGTCTCATTATCGGCTTGGAGTAGGCGTCTCCGTTGGGGGGATGCATTTTTTTCGGAGAGTTGGTCTCCAAGAACATTGGGGTTGGCCAAAGCGACCGCTTGGCACCCAAAATCCACCAAAACACGGAGGACCTTCAATTCTCCATTGGGCAAAACAACCTGAACGGAAGGTTCGGTTTGAATCTCACTAGTCATTATATGCCCCTTCATGACCCTTGATGGAACGAGAGCCGGTAGTGTCACAGGGGTGCCCGAGGGTTTCTTCTTTCGAAGGGGGCGCCTCTGGGCACTCCTACCAACGTCCGCGCCCGTTCCGCGCTCCTTCCCCTCCTTTATTACCCTTGCCGCCGCCACCCTTATAACCACCACCACCCTTATCACCACCGCCACCCTTATCGCCACCCTTAGGCTTACCACCCTTAGACTTACCCGCAATGCTCCAATGAGTGTCATTGCATGTAGAATTAGGCTTACATGTCCAGAGGGTGGTATTGGTGGCACCCCAATGAATCCAAGACATGTCCATCTCCGTTTGTTTACGTGTTTTCCAATGTTTGGAACACGGAACCCAAAAGGGAGGTGGCGGTTTAGGCCCGGGGTCGACGGGTTTCTTCGCCGGAGGTTTAGGGCGACCCACGGCGTTGACGAAGGTGTTAGCGGGTTCAGAGGTGTTAGGGTCCGCCGTAGCATCCGCATTAACCGCATTCACCGCGGTTCTATTGGGAGAAGGGCGATGAGTCTACGTCACCGTCGTCTTGTCTCCCTTATTGGAGCGTTCAAGAGCTTCCCTCTCTGATACGCTTTTATGGGCAAGGGCGTAGATTTCCTCAGGCTTCAAGCGAGGCCTACGTTGCTCCACTTTCATAGTGTAGCCGCGTGTGTGAGGTGTGTTGTTGAGTTTCAAGATCCACTCCTGTGGAGCCGGGTCTTTGCAGTCAACTATCACCCCCGGCCCCGAGTAGGAAACAATCTCAGGAACCGTAGTGCAACCTTGAGCGCTATATTTCCTGAGTTCTTTTTCGAATGGGGCGCGACCCGCCGAAGGGTCAAGGCCACTAAAATCCACCACATAGCTGTCTGGGCTATTCTTAGCCTCTTGCTTGACGACCTTCTCCTTGATCCACGGGAGCTTGCTTAGCAGCTATGGGTATAAAGTCTGAAGTCTGAAGTCTAATTTGGCATCTCGTGTCAAGGACATAAAACAGAACACATCTCAGCAAAAGTCTGATAAAAGTGTGGTACCCGCCCCCTCCCTTCCTTCCTTCCTGTCAGAAAGGGACAAGAAAAAGTCTGGCACTCCCCCTCCCCCAACACAGCCACCCACCACAAAAAAAACCATCATGAAAATTGAAAGTTGGGAAGAATAAGAGTCCATGCAACACAGGGGAACACCCCCCCCCCAAAGAAAAAAAAGGGTGGAAAATGGGGCATTGGGGAAAATGGGAGGCTGGGAAAAATATTCCATTGAGGTGGTGTACCTCCCCCTCTAGATAAATATTCCACTGAAGTGGTGTACCCCCCCCCCTGTGGATAAATATTCCACTGAGGTGGTGTACACCCCCCCTCTGGATAGATATTCATTCCACTGAGGTGGTGCACCCCCCTGCTATGCGCCAATTCCTATGGGGGTCTGGACCCCCAAAATAATTGACGCGACCCTATGCGTCAATTCCTATGGGGGTCTAGACCCCCAAAATAATTGACGCGACCTTATGTGTCAATTCCTAGGGGGGTCCAGACCCCCAAAATAATTGACGCGACCCTATGCGCCAATTCCTACGGGGGTCTGGAGAGGGGTAAATAATTCACGGAGGGGTAAAATAATTCACGGAGGGGGGTAAACAATTCACGGAGGGGTAAAATAATTCACGGAGGGGGGTAAATAATTCACAGAGGGGTAAAATAATTCACGGAGGGAGGTAAACAATTCACGGAGGGGTCAAATAATTCACGGAGGGGGGTAAACAATTCACGGAGGGGTAAAAAAATTCACGGAGGGGGGTAAACAATTCACGGAGGGGTCAAATATTTCACGGAGGGGGGTAAACAATTCAAAGAGGGGTAAAATAATTCACGGAGGGGGGTAAACAATTCACGGAGGGGTGAAATATTTCACGGAGGGGGGTAAACAATTCACGGAGGGGTAAAATAATTCCCGGAGGGGGGTAAACAATTCACGGAGGGGTCAAATAATTCACGGAGGGGGTAAACAATTCACGGAGGGGGGTAAACAATTCACGGAGGGGTGAAATAATTCACGGAGGGGGGTAAACAATTCACGGAGGGGTCAAATAATTCACGGAGAGGGGTAAACAATTCACGGAGGGGGGTAAACATTTCACGGAGGGGTAAAATAATTCACGGCGGGGGGTAAACAATTCACAGAGGGGTGAAATAATTCACGGAGGGGGGTAAACAATTCACGGAGGGGTAAAATAATTCACGGATGGGGGTAAATAATTCACGGAGGGGTAAAATAATTCACGGAGGGGGGTAAACAATTCACGGAGGGGTGAAATAATTCACGGAGGGGGGTAAAATAATTCACGGAGGCGTCAAATAATTCACGGGGGGGGGTAAACAATTCACGGAGGGGTAAAATAGTTCGCGGAGGGGGGTAAATAATTCACAGAGGGGTCAAATAATTCACGGAGGGGGGTAAACAATTCACGAAGGGGTCAAATAATTCACGGAGGGGTGAAAGAATTCACGGAGGGGTCAAATAATTGACGGAGGGGGGTAAATATTTCACGGAGGGGTAAAATAATTCACGGAGGGGGGTACACAATTCACAGAGGGGTGAAATAATTGGCGGAGGGGGGTAAACAATTCACGGAGGGGTAAAATAATTCACGGAGGGGGGTAAACAATTCACAGAGGGGTGAAATAATTCACGGAGGGGGGTAAACAATTCACGGAGGGGTCAGATAATTCACGAAGGGGGGTAAATAATTCACGGAGGGGGGTAATCAATTCACAGGGGGGTGAAATAATTCACGGAGGGGGGTAAACAATTCACAGAGGGGTGAAATAATTCACGGAGGGGGGTAAACAATTCACGGAGGGGTAACAAAATTCACGGAGGGGGGTAAACAATTCACGGAGGGCCCAAATAATTCACGGAGGGGGGTAAATAATTCACGGAGGGGTAAAATAATTCAAGCAGGGGGGTAAATAATTCACGGAGGGGTAAAATAATTCACGGAGGGAGGTAAACAATTCATGGAGGGGTCAAATAATTCACGGAGGGGGGTAAACAATTCACGGAGGGGTAAAATAATTCACGGAGGGGGGTAAATAATTCACGGAAGGGGTAAAATAATTCACGGAGGGGGGTAAACAATTCACGGAGGGGTGAAATAATTCACGGAGGGGGGTAAACAATGCACGGAGGGGTAAAATAATTCACGGAGGGGGGTAAACAATTCACGGAGGGGTCAAATAATTCACGGAGGGGGGTAAACAATTCACGGAGGGGTGAAATAATTCACGGAGGGGGGTAAACAATTCACGGAGGGGTCAAATAATTCACGGAGGGGGGTAAACAATTCACGGAGGGGGGTAAACAATTCACGGAGGGGTGAAATAATTCACGGCGGGGGGTGAACAATTCACAGAGGGGTGAAATAATTCACGGAGGGGGGTAAACAATTCACGGAGGGGGTAAAATAATTCACGGATGGGGGTAAATAATTCACGGAGGGGTAAAATAATTCACGGAGGGGGGTAAACAATTCACGGAGGGGTGAAATAATTCACGGAGGGGTAAAATAATTCACGGAGGGGGGTAAACAATTCACGGAGGGGTAAAATAATTCGCGGAGGGGGGTAAATAATTCATAGAGGGGTCAAAAAATTCACGGAGGGGGGTAAACAATTCACGGAGGGGTCAAATAATTCACGGAGGGGTGAAATAATTCACGGAGGGGTCAAATAATTCACGGAGGGGGGTAAATAATTCACGGAGGGGTAAAATAATTCACGGAGGGGGGTAAACAATTCACAGAGGGGTGAAATAATTGGCGGAGGGAGGTAAACAATTCACGGAGGGGTAAAATAATTCACGGAGGGGGGTAAACAATTCACAGAGGGGTGAAATAATTCACGGAGGGGGGTAAACAATTCACGGAGGGGTCAGATATTTCACGGAGGGGGGTAAATAATTCACGGAGGGGGGTAATCAATTCACAGAGGGGTGAAATAATTCACGGAGGGGGGTAAACAATTCACAGAGGGGTGAAAAAATTCACGGAGGGGGGTAAACAATTCATGGAGGGGTAAAATAATTCACGGAGGGGGGTAAACAATTCTTGGAGGGCCCAAATAATTCACGGAGGGGGGTAAATAATTCACGGAGGGGTAAAATAATTCACGGAGGGGGGTAAATAATTCACGGAGGGGTAAAAGAATTCACGGAGGGAGGTAAACAATTCACGGAGGGGTCAAATAATTCACGGAGGGGGGTAAACAATTCACGGAGGGGTAAAATAATTCACGGAGGGGGGTAAATAATTCACGGAAGGGGTAAAATAATTCACGGAGGGGGGTAAACAATTCACGGAGGGGTGAAATAATTCACGGAGGGGGGTAAACAATTCACGGAGGGGTGAAATAATTCACGGAGGGGGGTAAACAATTCACGGAGGGGTCAAATAATTCACGGAGGGGGGTAAACAATTCACGGAGGGGTGAAATAATTCACGGAGGGGGGTAAACAATTCACGGAGGGGTGAAATAATTCACGGAGGGGGGTAAACAATTCACAGAGGGGTGAAATAATTCACGGAGGGGGGTAAACAATTCACGGAGGGGTCAGATAATTCACGGAGGGGGGAAAATAATTCACGGAGGGGGGTAATCAATTCACAGAGGGGTGAAATAATTCACGGAGGGGGGTAAACAATTCACAGAGGGGTGAAATAATTCACGGAGGGGGGTAAACAATTCACGGAGGGGTAAAATAATTCACGGAGGGGGGTAAACAATTCACGGAGGGCCCAAAAAATTCATGGAGGGGGGTAAATAATTCACGGAGGGGTAAAAAAATTCACGGAGGGGGGTAAATAATTCACGGAGGGGTAACATAATTCACGGAGGGGGGTAAATAATTCACGGAGGGGTAAAATAATTCACGGAGGGGGGTAAATAATTCACGGAGGGGTCAAATAATTCACGGAGGGGGGTAAATAATTCACGGAGGGGTGAAATAATTCACGGAGGGGGGTAAATAATTCACGGAGGGGTAAAATAATTCACGGAGGGGGGTAAATGATTCACGGAGGGGTGAAATAATTCACGGAGGGGGGTAAATAATTCACGGAGGGGTAAAGTAATTCACGGAGGGGGGTAAATAATTCACGGAGGGGTCAAATAATTCACGGAGGGGGGTTAATAATTCACGGAGGGGGGTAAATGATTCACGGAGGGGTGAAAAAATTCACGGAGGGGGGTAAACAATTCACGGAGGGGTCAAATAATTCACGGAGGGGGGTAAATAATTCACGGAGGGGTGAAATAATTCACGGAGGGGGGTAAATAATTCACGGAGGGGTAAAATAATTCACGGAGGGGGGTAAACATTTCACGGAGGGGTGAAATAATTCACGGAGGGGGGTAAACAATTCACGGAGGGGTAAAATAATTCACGGAGGGGGGTAAACAATTCACGGAGGGGTAAAATAATTCACGCAGGGGGGTAAATAATTCACGGAGGGGTAAAATAATTCACGGAGGGGGGTTAATAATTCACGGAGGGGTAAAATAATTCACGGAAGGGGGCAAATAATTCACGGAGGGGTGAAATAATTCACGGAGGGGGGTAAACAATTCACGGAGGGGTCAAAAAATTCACGGAGGGGGGTAAATAATTCACGGAGGGGTCAAATAATTCACGGAGGGGGGTAAACAATTCACGGATGGGGGTAAATAATTCACGGATGGGGGTAAAATAATTCACGGAGGCGTCAAATAATTCACGGAGGGGGGTAAACAATTCACTGAGGGGTAAAATAATTCAAGGACGGGGTAAATAATTCGCGGAGGGGTGAAATAATTCACGGAGGGGGGTAAACAATTCACGGAGGGGTCAAATAATTCACGGGGGGGGGTAAACAATTCACGGAGGGTGAAATAATTCACGTAGGGGGGTAAAGAATTCACGGAGGGGTAAAAAAATTCACGGATGGGGGTAAATAATTCACGGAGGGGTAAAATAATTCACGGAGGGGGGTAAACAATTCACGGAGGGGTGAAATAATTCACGGAGGGGGGTAAAATAATTCAGGGAGGCGTCAAATAATTCACGGAGGGGGGTAAACAATTCACGGAGGGGTAAAATGATTCACGAAGGGGGGTAAATAATTCACAGAGGGGTCAAATATTTCACGGAGGGGGGTAAACAATACACGGAGGGGTCAAATAATTCACGGAGGGGTGAAATAATTCACGGAGGGGTCAAATAATTCACGGAGGGGGGTAAATAATTCACGGAGGGGTAAAATAATTCACGGAGGGGGGTAAACAATTCACAGAGGGGTGAAATAATTCACGGAGGGGGGTAAACAATTCACGGAGGGGTGAAATAATTCACGGAGGGGGGTAAACAATTCACAGAGGGGTGAAATAATTCACGGAGGGGGGTAAACAATTCACGGAGGGGTCAAATAATTCACGGAGGGGGATAAACAATTCACTGAGGGGGGTAAACAATTCACAGAGGGGTGAAATAATTCACGGAGGGGGGTAAACAATTCACAGAGGGGTGAAATAATTCACGGAGGGGGTAAACAATTCACGGAGGGGTAAAATAATTCACGGAGGGGGGTAAACAATTCACGGAGGGGTAAAATAATTCACGGAGGGGGGTAAATAATTCACGGAGGGGTAAAATAATTCACGGAGGGGGGTAAATAATTCACGGAGGGGTCAAATAATTCACGGAGGGGGGTAAACAATTCACGGAGGGGTGAAATAATTCACAGAGGGGGGTAAACAATTCACGGAGGGGTAAAATAATTCACGGAGGGGGGTAAATAATTCACAGAGGGGTCAAATAATTCACGGAGGGGGGTAAACAATTCACGGAGGCGTCAAATAATTCACGGAGGGGTGAAATAATTCACGGAGGGGTAAAAAGATTCACGGAGGGGGGTAAATAATTCACGGAGGGGTGAAATAATTCACGGAGGGGGGTAAATAATTCACGGAGGGGTCAAATAATTCACGGAGGGGGGTAAATAATTCACGGAGGGGTGAAATAATTCACGGAGGGGGGTAAGTAATTCACGGAGGGGTGAAATAATTCACGGAGGGGGGTAAATAATTCACGGAGGGGTAAAATAATTCACGGAGGGGGGTAAATACTTCACGGAGGGCTAAAATAATTAACGGAGGGGGCCAAATAATTCACGGAGGGGTAAAATAATTCACGGAGGGGGGTAAATAATTCACGGAGGGGTAAAATAATTCACGGAGGGGGGTAAACAATTCACGGAGGGGTCAAATAATTCACGGAGGGGGTCAAATAATTCACGGAGGGGTAAAATAATTCACGGAGGGGGGTAAACAATTCACGGAGGGGTAAAATAATTCACGGAGGGGGGTAAACAATTCACGGAGGGGTAAAATAATTCACGGAGGGGGGTAAACAATTCACGGAGGGGTGAAATAATTCACGGAGGGGGGGAAACAATTCACGGAGGGGTGAAATAATTCACGGAGGGGGGTAAACAATTCACGGAGGGGTCAAATAATTCACGGAGGGGCGTAAACAATTCACAGAGGGGTCCACCGGAACTAACTAAGGAACGGAGTAACATACCTCCTATTTTTTTTTGGCGGGGTTCGGACCTTGGTAAGCTGGCAAGCGGGAAAGCACTCTACTATAAAAGAAAACCTGCAAAAGAAAAACAGGCATACCCTCCCTAACCTCACCACACAAGAGGGGAAATGACAGGGTGGGAGGGAGGGAGGGAGGGGAGGGAGGGAGGGAGGGAGGGAGGGAGGGAGGCTCTCTTGGGCGGCCGTAGCGGCTGTGTTGTGCTGTGTTGTGCTGTAATATGCTGTGCTATGCTGTATGTTGTGCTGTGCTGTGGTGTGCTGTGATGTGCTGTGATGTGCTGTGCTGTGCCGTGCTGTGCTGCGCCGTACTCGAAACCCACTACCCCCCCTCTCCACAGTTCCGGCCCAACCCGATGAACCCCCATCCACCCACCCCACCAGCATAACCGACCCGATTAGCTCAGGTGAGGTTGCTTGGGCCAGACATCAGGATTCTGTTCCCACTTGTCTTCAGTCACATATGAGCCCCCCGATCGGTTTGAGTCAGAGAGATGGGGTGGGGTGGGGTGGGGTGGGGGGGTGGGGGGGGGGGGGGGGCGTACCATCATTGAAGGGGTTGCAAGCACTGGTTGGGTTTCAGACGCTAGGATCGAGACCACAACCCACTTCTACACCTCAAGGGTGTGGTGACAATGGACAAGTTTGATATGGGGGGAGTGTAGTGCAGTGTGGTGTGGTACAGTGCAGGGGCTATTCCTAACTAAAGCACCAGGGCAAATCACAGAAAATTGTATTGTCTGCAACATCCCTAACCTGTTAAAGTCCTTAAAAATGTGTGGAAGCCGAAGCCAGGAGGGGTTGGTCCATGTGGACCACCCAGGCGGGGAGGGTGGAGAGGAACTTACAGGTTTTTATTTTTACATCCCACCCTGCTCTCTCTGACCCCTTGGGTGCCCGGGCGTCCTCTCCTCCCCCCCCCCTGTAGGGCAGTGAAGGCAAGCCTGCCTGCCCAGGCACCCCGCCATCAGACAGCACCGTTTAACAGGCAAGAAAGTGTTCTCCAAAAATGAAAAAAAAAATTTCCGAAAGCGGTGCTGTCAGTGGCCCCCTTGTGTTTAACTGACTTTTGTTTGTGCTGGTTGTTTAACAGAGGGTCGGGGAAGGGGTCGAGAGCAGAGGGGAGGGGTTTAAGGGGTATAGCTGCCCAGCCGATGAGTCCCCCCTTGCAAGGGGACCCAGAGCAAACATACAGACACCCACGCATGCCCACACATACACACATACACACGCATTAAAAACAACATCATGCACACAATTCACGGAGGGGTGAAATAATTCACGCAAGGGGGTAAATAATTCACAGAGGGGTCAAATAATTCACGGAGGGGTCAAAAAATTCACGGAGGGGTCAAATAATTCACGGAGGGGAGACGCCCACGCGTAGCCCTTGCGGCCGCTGTGGGGGTGTCCCAGTGCCGTGGGTGGCTAGGGGGGGGGGGGTCGGTCCTAACCCCTTCCTATCTCTTAGCAGCAGCAGGCAAGTAAGCAGGTAGTACCGGGGGTCATAACCCCGGGGTAACAGTAGCCGGGACTCAACGTGAGTCCTCTTAACCATCAACAACCCCAAATTCCGCCGGGGCTTAACTCCCGAACGAAACGGTATTTGGGGCCCCCGTGGGCCTTATAAGCCCGCGGAGTGTGCTGAGGCGTGGCTACCAGCACTTAAAGTCTCGCCTGCCATACCCATTGCTGGGTTCGCCTCAGCACGGCCGGTCGGGTCCGGCTATGGGGGGTGCGCACGAAACTAGCCCCGGGAGAAGGGCCTTTTACCCGGTTAAGCATTAATTACAGCAGTAAGCACTATTTATTACGTTAGATGTTTACTAAGCGCATGCTTTTACCCCGCAGACATGCCCCTTCCAGTGGTGCGCTCACCTTTGGGGCTGCCGTTGGGGGGTCCGGGGCTTTTACCTGGACCTCTGGCCCTCCCTGGCTGTTGGCCGGAGGCGTACATTATACAATACTGTGGTTCTTTCAGTAACGTACCTACATTACTTGATACATACACATCTGGGGCCTGGGGGGGATGGCGCCCCCCCTTGGTTCCAAACAAATTCGTCTCCGGGGGGCCTCCCCTTGACCCATACACATCACATAGGTAACAGGAGCTCCTGGGGGGGCTGGCGCCCCCCCTGGTAGGTCACTGGGGGGCCACCCCTTATTTCATGCACCGCAATTCCAAAGAAGCTCCTGGGGGGGCTGGCGCCCCCCCTGGTCGGTCACTGGGGGCCCCCCCTTATTTCATGCACCGCAGTTCCGAAGAAGCTCCTAGGGGGGTTGGTACCCCCCCTGGTAGGTCACTGGGGGGTCACCCCTTATTTCATGTACCGCAGGTCCATAAAGCCCCTGGGGGGGTTGGCACCCCCCCTGGTCGATCTCTGGGGGGCCTCCCCTTATTTCATGCCACGCAGTGAAGAGGTGAATAGGAGCGCTCGGGGGGGGCTGGCGCCCTCCCTGGGCGATCTCTGGGGGGCCTCCCCTTACTTCACCTCTGTTCCACCCCCTGTTCCCCTTACTTCACTCTGTTCCTGTCACGTGCCAACGCACCCCAGGGGGGCCACCCCATGGTTCAGAGCTCTTCCTGGGAAGCCAGGCACCGAGGCTACAGGTAGGTGCCGTTACCCCGGCGCAGTGAGCACCGTAGCGGTAGGCGCCAGCCCTTGCCTCCGCCTCGGCGCTGACTCCCCTGTACTCCGTCGTACTCCGCTCCAGCCCCATGATGCACCTGTGCAGAACACAAGGTGGGGTGGGCTGGGCAAGGGGACGCACACGAGCCTTGGGGAGGGCTGGGTCACAGGGGGACCCGGGATACCCCCGCACACCGCCACCCCCCGGTGGAGCCCGCCCTGTGCCATCGTGACCTCCTCACGGTGGCCGGCGAGGGGTGGGGCGCGCTCCTGTGATCTGGCCGCCGCGGCTGGGCCGGGTCACCCCCAGGTTGCGTGTTAGCCCAGGGGACCCCCCTCGGTTACACCCCCACACCACGGTGAGGTCAGGCGCCCCTGGGCGGCAGTGGGGGAACACTGAAATTACACTCACAGCACGTGGTGACACTCAAATGACACTCACAGCACGCGTCGACACTCAAATGACACTCACAGCACGCGCGAACCCTCAAATGACACTCACAGCACTCTCTCCTGCACTCCCTACACCCCCCCACACCTACACACACTAATGTCGTTGTGGGAGAAGCCTACGGTCAATCTAACACCTACACCCTCCCAGGGTGTTGGGGGCTAACCTGTGAAGCGTGGAACAGGCTACGAGCCGAAGGCTCGTAGACACTGGGCTAACTGGTGGACATACCAGGAACCACCAGCTAGCGCTTGGAAGGGAGGACCGCGAGCAGCACGTAAAAGAAAATTTGACGCACTGTGACGCAACGTGAGTACGTGTCGTTCATGGCGAAGTCGTTCTTCATCTTCTTCTGTGCTTCCCCATTTGTTTGATGTGATCTGCGCCCTTTTCGCTGGGCGAAAAATTGTGCTGTCGAAGACAGCGAAGTGCACCAATCACCCTGCCCTACACCACCTGAAACGTTCACATGCAGGCACTGTTTCGGGCTGAGGAACCTAACCACCCTCGCCGTATTATACGGGTCTTCGAGTGGAAAATAATACGCTGTCCCGAAACAGGTCCTTCCAAGCAAGCAAGCTTAAGGAACTCCGCCCGTTCTCTTATAGAACGTAGGGCGGAGCCCCTGGGTAACCTAAACAAGGGTTTACCGAGCGCACCGCGCGTGGCCTACCCTTTAATGCGTCATGTGCATGCACAGGAGCCACAATCTCAAGACTCTACCAGGGGGTGGCCCCTCCTGGGCTTACTCACCTTACCTACCGCTGCAAGCGAAAGGAGAGCAAACATGCACACATGCACGCATATTTTCCCCAACCCACCATTTTCCTCGAAGTGAAGTTCGTGTGTCTCTGTGGGGGGGGGGGGGGGGTACTGCACTTTTATCCCCATTTTCCTGAAGTGAATTTCCTGTGTGTCTGGGGGGGGGGGCTGCACTTTTATTTTTTGAAACGGAGGGGGGGGGTTACTATACCCAGGGTCCCTCACTTTCCCCCATGTTCCACATTTTCCCATTTTCCACTTGTTGCCACTAGGAGAAAAGCCTGATGGGGGGCCCACCAGCAAAACTGACCCTGTTGTTATTTACATACCTAGTTCATGCCTACAGTCATGGTCTGCAAAGGAAGCAAGGTGCAGAATTGGGCAAGAGAAAAAGGGGGGGGGGCAAGTCTGATATGGGGGGCAAGGCACAAGTCTGATCTTGGGGGGGGGGGGGGCAAAGGTCTATCATGGGGGGCTTGGGGGGTTGGGGGCTGGTGGGGATGGTCCATAAAAGTCTGAAGTCTGAAGTCTGATAGCCCATTGGGTTACTATACCCATAGCTGTTGCTTAGGAGCTGCTCCCGGATCACGCCGGGACGAGTCTCATTGCCCAAAGGCAACAAACGTTGCCAACGAACATAGAAATCTTCAAGGTCGATGAGGGTCACTTGCCCTTTAACCACCCTGGGGGTGAGGGCTCGCCACCTTTGATGGGCCCTTGAGGTGTCATACTCGTGGAAACGTTGTTCCAAAAAGTCCCACAACTCTTTGAGGGTGGGGGCCGTGCGTGTGTGGTGGGTGGCCTCGGCAACCCGGGCGTTGATGATCGCCTTTAGCCATGGGGGCAAGGTACTCAAAATCATTTTCGCCTCGTTGGCCTTTCGGTACATAGGATCACATCCCCCCAACCATTGTTGAAGCGTCTCCACCCACTCGTTGTAGCTCTCTAGCTGCCCATTAAATTTAGGCATATCACTATCCTCCACCGCTTTGGTGTAACTATTTTGCACCATAGGCATTTGGTACGGGTGGTAAGCAGGGGGAGCCATGGTTGGCGGTGCACCTCCACTTGCACTTGGTGCAACCTTCACTGGAGAGACTGTACACGTGTCCGTAGGATGAGAGGGCGTGTGGGAAGGTTTCCCAGGGGAAGTGAAAACATTTTTCGTGAGGGGACTAATGTTCCCCAACGAAGAGGTGTTCTTCTCCTCATTGGCCTCCGGGGCCGTAGGTTCAGTGGGGTGTTCTTCGCCCTTAGGCGTCGCCCTCCACTCGGGAATAGCGGGTTCCTTCTGCTTTTCAGCGATTCCCCTCCACGAAGTAGGTTCTTGGCGGTGGGGGTGTTCGTGGTGTTCTTCCCCCCCCCTCAGCCACCCCGAATCTGGACAAGCGTTTGGATGGTAGATGCAATCGTGGGATGGGTGGACGGAGAAAGGAAGGACACACCCACCACCGGATGAACCGGATGGCGCGCCCATGGGCGCCGTAGGCGCCGCCCGTTCAGGATCAGAAACGGGTGGAGGCGCCTATGGCGGGGGCAGAACCACCCGAGCGGGTTCCGCAGGCGTGGAGTACCAGTGATCCCACGCATTGATCCTAGATGCAACGGCGGCGTAACGCGTGGCGAGCGACTCCACTGCGCTAAAGCACTTAGCCGTGTTGCTGTTGGACATCTTAAGATGATCTGCCACGCTAGCCTCCATCACCTTAGAATCCCGACGGTAGCCCTGAACCGCCGCGTCAAACTTAGCCAATGTAGACAAGATTTGGGTCATCCGGTCCCCGTAGGACTGACTGATGCCCACGGTAGAGGCTACTGCCTGAGAGAGTTCCTGATGGGATCGCTGCGACTCTAGATTCTGAGTTCGCAGGTCCTTCACCTGTGCCATCAGAGATTGGATGCACGTTTCATAGTGCACCACACACCGGGGACAGCCACAGGTGTGCTGTAGGTCGTCCACCCCCCGTGTAGGAGCGGGGCCCCCAGAATGTCGAAACGATGGACCCCCCCCTCCACGAGGAGGAGATGACCCACCACCGCCCCCCCCAGCAGCCCCCCCTGCCACGGAGGGACCAGAGGGCCCCCCCGCACGGCGAGACGGGGGTGTGGGGCGCGCAGCAACAGGCGCTGGCGCCCCCCCACTAGAGGAATGTCCCCCCCCTGAACCCCCACCACTAGATGGCCGAATCAGGTACGGGATTCCTTGCACTTGCTCGATGTAAGCCAGCTGGCGGTGACGAGGTGACGGCAGAGGGGGAACAGGACCAACAGTATTCGGCCGCGGCGGTGGCGGCGGGGACTCGTCCACACCAATATATTGTGGCGACTCATGAACCACCATAGGTGATTGGGTTCTCGGATAGGAAGCAAAAACAGGCTCCGATCCCGTTGCAACCTCTGGATCCCCCCCCCCATTGGGCAGTTGGGGGTCCTCCGTAGGAGATGTAGTTGTGGGAAATTCCTCGATGATCGTAGGATCTAGTCTGGATCCGCTTGGGGGATTGGGATACGCTCCCAAGACAGGGAATTCCTCCACCAGGGAGGGAAACCGCCGCGATCCACTCATTGGAGTGGGCGACGATTCCACCATAGTGGGGTTCTGCCTAGTCCCTGAGAGGGCTTGCTGGATCAGGGCCACTGCCTCTCGGGCCGGACCCAGATGGCCATGTGGATCAGGCGTGAGCGCGAGGACTCGACGGTTTTCAGCGTCGAGTTGGTCAACAATAGGGCTGATGGGCCATGCCGCAAACAGGTTCTTTCTGACCTGAGGCTCTGGCAACACCCCTAGCGACAAAGGAGTGCCGGAGTCGACCACGATGGGCCCCATTGGCGAAGCCATAGTACCCCAGTCGGCAGTGCGTGAAGGTGCAGCGTTCGTACGCTCGATCACCCCAGTAGATGAGTCGATTATTGCCCGATTCTCGGCGCTAATAACGGTTCCCGAGCCCATAATAGGCAATTGTGGTCCTCTTATAGCTCTCTGAGGGTGGCCTTCTATTTCCCCCGCAACCATCCCAGGTACACCAGCTGGAACACTTTCTGAGTGTCTATTTTTTTACGATCTTTTATACATCGCCATGGAAATCCCCTGGATGGGGTATTCTGAACACCAATCGCCAGATCGCACATCCAGATCTGGCCGCGCAGCTGTATCCACCGATCTATCCGCCTGTAACAACTTAGCAGCACGCTCAGTGACTGCCGCAGCCCACAGGCACTCAGAAAGTGTCAACTATACCGCCATGTCCCAGCTTTACGTGCCGCTGACGGTCCTAACTTCGCTCCTGCAGAATATCACAACTGGAAATGAAATCGCTCACTCCTGCGCTTCCCCGTTTGTCGAACAGTTCATCTACCCTCGACCCTATCCGTTCACGCAGGACAGCCATGGGTATCCGGGGGCCTGGTCAACAGGCCATGCGCCGACGGCAGGAGCAACTACCGGCGGTCCAGAACTGACGGAAGCACACTCTTCGCCGCCTCACTACGCCTCTCCAAGATATTGTGCCGCCCCGCTGCATGAAACACCGCAACAGCAACCACATACTCCTGAGTTCGCGGATTACGGCGATATCAATCAATCTGGCGTTACGCAGGTCCACAGCCCTTACGCTCAGACGGCTAACCTAAACTACACGCCACAGGTTTCTCCGAAGGTCGACGATGATGACAACAGCATCACCCCTTCGCCTGGCTATACCGAATCGCCGCCGTCGTACTATGAGTACAACCAACGTGAACATTGCGGCGCTCGCAGAAACCTCTTCTCAGGTCTGCAGCACCAATCTCTTGGGATATTGAGGTTCGATTTGGCGGAAGAATTGGGAGATGAAGTACAACAGAACTACTCCACCAACGCGTTACCCGAGAACGTGGTGGAAATTATCTGCTTAGAATATGCTACAGCCAGGAACGAGCTGTTGCGCGCTGAGATGCGCGCTCTTGGATGACCATCGTCAAAATGAAAGCCCAGTCTGACGAGTGCGCCAGTCGAACACGGCTGTTGTGCGACGAAGTCTACGACACAAGCGCCGTACTGCGCTCAGAACTCCAGTGGATGGAAAAGAGCTCCAGAAAGGAACTCACGCAACGTGCTATGGCATATCACAACCTAGTCACACAACTTCAGCGTGAACAGATACTGCGCCGTAACATCATCACCTCGCACGCAGAGGAACGCCGGCGTCTTCTAGGTCACGAACACCTACAATACCACACAAGAGTGCTGGCCTCGACCGCGAAAGCCCACTCACATGGGCAACAAAAAGAGCGTCGGAAGAAATTCGCGGGTCAACACCTCAACCCTTTTACACACACGCCTGACAGTCTGCACAGGTACCTTCGCTCAATTGGAGTGCTGCACGATGCCTACGCGTACAACCTATCCTCATCTGCATCAAAGCAGCAGTGGGCCACAACGACTCACAAGATTCCAACAGCTGAGCCTGGCGATGGGCAAAACAATCCCCCTGACTGCTCTAAAGTTGACGCCCAGCAAGCCCAAGAGCAATCGGAAATGGCACTCATCCATACTCTACTTGGTACATGCCAAATGGAAGATGACCCAAGTGCTTACACATCCCTCCTTGACGACTCTCACGACACCATGAGATCCGAAGCTACGAGCCAAGTCCGACACATGTGGGAACAATCTTACACCCTCGACCCCCTCGAGATGGGAGTTCCTAAGCATTGGCTAGGATTCTCTGAGACACTTGAAATGCACCACATGTTCTATCTAGCTGCATGTTACGAGATGGCAAGCCTGCTAGAGAAGCAACAACTTTTCCATTTCTCTGCTTTGCTCATTCCACGGTCTCAGAACGAGTCTGAAGTCGATCTGCGGTGAGCCTAAGATCCCTTTATTATATACCATATCTTGATGTATGATGAGCTAGTCTGAAGTAACGGAGCACAAGCAGGCTCTTGCACGGCGCAAGTACACTGCGACCACACACAACCAGCTCACACCATCACAAGCAAACACACGTCCACAAACACACACACTGAAACACGCACACGCATAGAACACAAGCACACACTCAGTGGTCCTTACACCTGCCAGCCACTGCGGTACTTCTGCTTCTCGCTAAGCTCTTGCATCAGGCACTTCACGTGGTCAAGACAACAAATGTTGTCACGATCTTCTGCAAATAACTCACTGTGCTTGTCAGCACCGTCTCAGCAGCACTGTGCTTTGCCACGGTAGCTACATGGGAACAGTGAAATGTCTGCCTTCGGGTAAGAACAACCACTCACCCCTTTCATGCTCTGTGCTCTACACATGCTCTCGTTTGCTGTACCACTTTTTACCTCTGCTGCAGATTTTCGTTGTTTTCAACCAGCCAACAGTTCTACTGTCTTTCAACCCAGCAGTATCATCTGACTATTCTTTTTCCCATTACACCTTTCTATTTTTGAAGATGGAAACAATTTGTAGATTCACATCAAAACTGTGCATACGCACAGTACCAGCTGGTTATGCAAGTTTGTTCTCCAGATAAATCAGCATAAGGTATTTAGTCACACTCACCAGCACCCTGCTGCCCAACACGGCCCAGGAGAGTGACAGAGGCCAACGGACAGTAGTCTGTCGATCGCTGTACAGACTTCACACCCAGGCTCAGGTGGTATATGGTCTCTGTACATACTGAATACCCGGAAGGACAGGAACTCAGTGATTTGCCACACATAGCCACGGCAATCCACAGGTCGGCCTAAAAACCCATATGAGGGAAGTTGAGGCCATGCGTAGTCGCATTGAGCCACTGACACCCCCAAACCTTCAGATTGTAGCATAGAACAGACCCACAAGAACCCTGAAGATGTTGACATGTGTTAAAAAAGGTACACCAGCTGGCTCTCGAGGATGGGGGGCCCCGATGGGAACATTTGGGGATTTCGGAAACTTAGGATGTGTAGCCACTTGGGGCTTGGCCCCTGCCCGGTCGATGGGGTCAGGGCCGAGGAGGTCCTGAGAGTGGGGACCTGGCCACCCTCAGCTATCCCTCCCGGGGAACAGATTTTAATTTGAATTTGGTCCACGATGTCTTGGACCGATCGCTTTCCGCGATGCCAAACGCCCAACAAAGACGAAAAATTTTCGCCTCTGCTACCATGAAACCAGACCGAGTAGTCAGGAGCAGAGGTCGCAGTGGCATGGGCAGCAACATTGCTTGGCACAGAAGACATAACGATAGTGTTGACTGAATAGTATCCTGCAAACAGATATGGTACACATAGCCAATGAAATACCTGATATGCACATATGAGAAATCCAACCTATCATCCACTGATTGATATAACTACTAAACATCCAAGATTGCCTTATCTATCCCACATCCTATGTTCCTAACAAGGAAATGGAACATGATATACCCTATTGCATATATATCCCATATATAGGGCCATATAATGTTCCCTTAGGAGTAATATGCCAGGGTAGGGATGTGACCTGCTTCAGTGTTGTCGGCAAGTGAAGATAATGGGTGGTCGTGCGACTATGAATTACCTACCCAAACCTACTTGTGACACTATGACGCACCGCTGTTATGAGTAAGTCACTTGGGTTTCTGCCGGTTGTACAACAAAACCAAAAAAAAAAACCTCAACACAGCACTGCAGCAAGAAGGCCTTCAAGAATGTCATTCACGTGGCATCAAACAAACAATGCCGCAGTAACTTTACATTCAGAAGCAGGTAACATTGGGGCAAAGTACAATCTTCAAATTGATTACTTTTTGTATGTGCGATGTATATGTGTTGGCATTGCATCATGACATGTCACCTTTGCACGTGTGCACATTTTGATTGTGCGCAAATGAGATATGTAGCACCTGACAAAGTGTCGAAAAGATGATTTTTCGCATAAAACTGGGCGATAGGGGTGATCGTATACATGTATTTTCTCAGTGAGAACAAGCTTGGTTTGTCGTTTTTCGTTGAACAACGTAGCTTTGCAAAATACAGATTGATTCCTGCAGCCACCCATTGCCTCTGCAAACTCACCACCAGGTAAGTTTCATTTCGTAAAACGAAGTTTTGGCAAACTTGGGAACCAAGCAAACAGCGCCAGACATCAGAACAGAATTGACGACACTATAAACAGCACTGCAATACACTTCGGTCGTTGGACTCAATGTCATGTGGAAGGATGGAATCATGTTCTGCTAGTCCACATCCGATCACTCTAGCAGCAAATCTCTGAGATCGGTGCTGGTTACCATTATAACATCCTTGAGTCTGAAAAACCATGAGGTGACAGATAAAAATGCGTAGACAGATGAAGATGGAAATAGAACGGAGACATCGCAGACAAATTGAGAATGATACACATCGAAAAACAGATCACAAAATAAACTGCGACAAGTCAACAGTGTGCGTAGGAAAGGTGCGAGATGTGCTGGGGCGCGTCAGTGTATCGCCAGCGACCGCGACAGTAGCGACGGGCTGCAAAAGATCACGATATGTGGAAAATAATAGTATAAACGTAGATGAGAAAAGACGAAGTCCTGGTCCGCCCTTTCATACAATACCACAGGGCAGCGTCAAACAAGAGGATAGGAGAACACAGGGGAATGGGAGAAAATGTATCGGACCCAGTAAGGTAGGCAGGCATTCATTAGTTGTCATAACTGCTGACCGTTTCATTGCGGCTCAAGCTTCTGGTAGTTGGTGTTCTGGGTATAGTGGACCACAAGGACACAAGATACGACCATGAACTGGAATGGGTCACTTGCTTTACCATATACTCATAGGCAAGTACTTCAAAGCCTCGTACCATCAGGACCATCAGGAATACACCATGTAGAGGATGCTCATTAATAGCGTAGCCCTTGGGCGGTGTGATCCGTTGTCGAAGCCGTGTCGAGCAAATAGCAGGTAGTAGCGAGTTAATCCGTAGGCATTGAGGGCGTCCTCCGCATATGGTTGATCGTATACATGTATTTTCTCAGTGAGAACCAGCTTGGTTTGTCGTTTTTCGTTGAACAACGTAGCTTTGCAAAATACAGATTGATTCCTGCAGCCACCCATTGCCTCTGCAAACTCACCACCAGGTAAGTTTCAGTTGCTACAACTAGCTGCTTTTATCATGGACTGTTGATGTGAGAGATATATGGCAAATGTGCAGCCATGTTGCTCATGCCAATGGTGAGTCGAGGGCAAGCATAGTAATGGATGCATATATGGGAATGGAATGGCACTACATACATGACATGACAATATCATACAAGCATGCAAGTAAGAAAAAGTCACGCCATGTCTTTTTTGGAGGTCTTGATTCAGGCCAAGCCCCCCCTAAAACCCTTTTGCTGATGCTGAGACCTACTTAAGCATTTTTATCTCTCTTTTGAAGTTGAAAATACACTTTCGGAAAGTAACTAGGGTTATAACCCTAGCCCCCCATGAAGTTCACCCCTACCACTCAGGTGAGCAGAGGTATATTCCTTCATGGAGGTTATACCGAAATAAAGTAGGCACTTCATACCTAAGGCCTTGTAGGATACGCCTAGCGGTCCCCCACCTCAAGACCCCTATACTCAGCTGATTCTACCACTTATTGTGGTTCTACTTTTTAACTGTTTCTGAATTCAGTTGCTTGGCCAAGTCATATTCTGTGTCTGGCCTAACTCCTTTG
Organism: Eutreptiella sp. 'Long Island Sound 2002'; assembly: GCA_964036045.1. NCBI lineage: Eukaryota > Euglenozoa > Euglenophyceae > Eutreptiales > Eutreptiaceae > Eutreptiella > Eutreptiella sp. 'Long Island Sound 2002'. Next base: position 37,715,593 of record OZ038398.1, on the reverse strand, counting down.
CCCCACATTCCTAACCAACTTCATTTCATCCACAAGAGTGCACATGAAGTGCTTGATGCTAATGTGGAGGCTAGAGTCATGCCACTTTACACATGAAAATATTTGTTTGATCCATTTGTGATTGAATCATTGTACTTATGCCTGCTTTGTCTATCTGTAGCCCTTCTGTGATACACTGGATTTCAAAACTATTCATTGATTCAGTCCACATCCTGTTCTTGCTCTACTTGCTGCTTTCGTTCTGTTTTTCTACACCAAAACCTGCAGGATTTCATCGAAACCATTAGGGCAATAATCAAGGACCCCTTTCCGGTAGCAGAGGCAAGACTTGGGAACCTTCCGAACCGACTCTGAGAAGTACACAAGCCAAACCCAGCAAACAATATACCCACACCATAAGTACAACTGTCCGCCAGGATTTGGCCAATTCGGAGTGTACAAGTACAACTGGGCAGCAGTGGGCCCATCTCAATGAGTGAGCCCAAGCTCAGAGTTGCATCTGGGTCTCAAGAAGATCCAGGTCACAGAAGGGCGGAACAACAAGCGCCCAGAGAAATACCAATACCCTTAACCACTGAGGCCTTTGCGGCCCGTGGTGACAGCCTGCAGCACCTCCGCCGACGAATTGCTTCCTCCATCTCCCGTTCAGCCTGCCCTGCATCTTTGTGTACAGCAGTTCGAGGCTCTCAGGAAAAAGAGGAACTGAGAAGGAGAATGGAGGAGTACCTGGTACACGAAGAGTACTAGAGGTCCGTCCGAGGGGAAGATGAAGAAGAACCACTTGAAGCCTTTGGATCCCCACCACATATGGACACGGGTTCCTTCCTTTACTCCGGCCTGCCTACGGACCTGCCCGACACTATGTCTGTACCCAGACAACCGACAGGGCCAGCTTGGCGTGCAGAGCTGCCAACCACTAGCAGGAACCCTGAAGTGTGTCCAGCTTATGTGGAGGATTCCCATCTCCCAGGGCCAACTGATGGTGCCCCGAACCGTACAGCCGAGCTACTGGCCAAACTACTGTCTCAGTCCGAAGATCCAGATGTGACAGCCCTGTCTGAGGCTGTCAAGGCAAAATGGGGTATCACTGAACCTTTACCCAAGCCAGCGCTGGCCTCACGTTCTCCCCGATTGAGGACGCTTGCTGATGATCTCAAACGATCAAGGGTTTCCAGGTTGCTACCCAAGGTCACATGCCCCAGCCCTTTTCATCCCCGTGCCAGGACAGTCCCCATCGCTGAGCTACAAGCCGTGCCCGTGACAGAGTGAAGCCGGTTCGGACCCCCGTGGTCATCTTTGGGTCACTTGGGGTGGGTATCTATGGGACGGCAAGCCGCCATTGGCTGATATCATACTCTCCCATCCACCTGACCTAACCTGATGTGATAGTCTGATAGGCTTGGCAATTCCAGCTATGAGCGGCCATATGCAATACCGAGGCGCCGCCGGCTGAGATTTATATATCAAAATATCAGCAATCAACGAGGTTTTTTTATCATAATGTTTCCGTAATTTTTCAGCTATCCGTTTTGATTGTCAAGGTATCGGCGACTGTCAGTTGGCTCGCGATTTTGCGATAACCGATTGGTTAACTGTTATTTCCAGATATTTTAGCGGAAACCCCGATGAAGGGTCAGATTTCATCAGAAAAGGGTTCGTTGCTTCCGCAATTTTCATGTTATACACTCGCAAAGTTAATCCGATTTTTCAGACATTCAGAATCGGATTTTCGATTTCGAGGTCGCCGCACTGGATATGATGAATTTCGAGTGGTCCTACACTTTTCCCCGATCACGAATCAACCTTCCTTTTGTTGTCTCCTTCATTTTTCTTGGAGATATAGGCAAAACAAAATTGATTCGTGAGGCCACTTTGAAACATCATATCTCCGGCTCACTGCAAGGAATTTCAATTTTGAGATATGGGCTGGAATTGCCTTGGTCTCAACTTAATTTAGGAAGCGTCAAGCGCCTTTGATGTGTACACATGCCCGGTGTAGCAAGGAACAATGGTCAAGAGGGTAGAAAGTGATTTATAACTCTTGGACCATGCAACCGAATATTTTAATGCGACTTTCGAGTGTACCGCATGAGTGTTGCGGTTGCATAGAAACTTTCCTTGGGTTCCTACGTATTTTTAACGTGAAGTTATGTCCATGGAGGGGCATGGCATACCATGGTGGGAGCCACTTTTAAGGGTATGTGTTATATGGATGGTATGTGCTTCGCTATGCTCACGCCCATGTTATATATCTCCGTTTGTAGGAAGATATGTGGAGTCATACGTGGCAAGGGCTTCGCCCATGTCCCAATGGTGTGTTCCATAGCGCTAGACTAAGTCTACCGCACATATAGTGCATGTGGGAAGGCTTACGGAGCGACCCATAAGCGCCACTATCAATTTTCCCATTTTCATGGTGCGTGTCGTGAGGAGGTTCGAAGGTGTCCCTATGCGCCCATGTGGGGATCCAAGTGGGGGAATTGTTTGCAAATGGTCCCAAGCAAATGTGTTTGGAAACATATGTTGATACCATGGGTGAGCGAAGTTATATACTATTGTGATTACTTTGAATTTGGATTGAATTTGCATGTTTTTGACCTCATTATATGCTCATTTTTGTATTTTATGTGCCCAATTGGTCGGCTAACAGTAACGTGCCTAGAGATCCGTGAACTATGGTATGTTGCTTATATGTTGGCATATGCTTCGGTGTTGCACCTCACCATATGCCGGATCACGTGGTCACTTTGGCGTGGCACACGGGGCCTCACAAAACTAGGCCTCAAATTCGTGAGTTGACTTGTGAAGCATGGCATGTATATATCCGGAGGGGTTTGGGAGCCAATGTTGGGATATTCGTGGGCATGGATCTTTGGTCTATATCACCCTTGTATATTACTTTGCGGTTTGACACATGCATGGAGCATTTGAACATTTGCGGTATGCATTTTTGAGTATATAATTGAATTTTGGGCACTATGGTGTGATTTGCCTAATTTTGCTATGTTGTGACGTCATCTTCATGGGGCAATGCTCCAAGCCCAATCGACTCCAAGTCCAACCAGAGTTATGTCAGGGTAGGGCATGGTCCTGAGTGCCACTCTAGGCCATGACACGCCACCTCCCCTATTGGGCTAGGATTTAGAGGCTTGGGAGTGAACACATTTTTGGGGTTTGTGTAGTGACTTATGACACATGGCATTTAGCCATCTTATTTCACTGGGTTCAGGGCATCATGTTGGCGAGTCAAGGGAAGGTCTTGAGTCCAGGGAATGAGGGGTCTATGGCTGTGAGTGTGTATGTTCCCATCTTTCCCCAATTTTGCTTGATTTGTGTTCATATGCCAATTTCAGGGCTTTTTCTTTATTCTATTGGTGCAATTCTATGTACATGCCCAACGCCCGTGTCTCCGTGTGCACCGTGAGACGACCGGCGTGTTGAAAGGAGTTGCTGAGTGTCAACGCGGGACCTCAAACACCCTTGGAAGCCCTGAGTGTGGATTTTTTGGATTGGAGCTATTGTACTGGGGGGTTGGTTTACTATTTTTTGTGGGAAATTGTGCAGGATAGGGCAAGATCATGCAGAACCTGGTGAGAAGCGAGACCATAGGAGTGACAGGAAATGGTGGAAGGGGTACAACAGGGGCCGGTCCTGGTAGGGACCTTCTTTGTGGTAGCAGAGGATTACCTGCCCCCTACCGCCGCACCGGGGACTTGGGCCCTCATGAGCCCTGCCCAAGGACGCCCCGGGTGCAGATCGTGGAGTCCGTGGAGTCGACGCCGGACTTGGAAGCCCGAGAAGAGCGAAGATGCTCAGGACGGAGAGCCCTTATAGGACATGGGCTACACATGGAGGACCTGGCCTCCATGTGTGAAAGGCAATGTCGCAAGGCTTGCAATCTCCGCTCCGCTGCGGAGGAGTTGGAGGAGACTGGCAGCAACGGCAGGGCCCGGCGTTACCGGAAGCGCGGGTCCCCAAAACCCGCATCGGAAGCCAAGGCGATGGAGACGGATCCCAGCCCGGTCAGGCTGTGGTCAGCTGCACAGTCCGAGGGGCATTCCGATGGCTATCGAACCGCTTGCCCTTCGGAGTCGGAGGAGATGGCCAGGCCGCCCACAAGGGCGCATAGGGCCCCTGAACACAGCCTGGAGCATGACGCCGAGGCGTTGGAGAGGCCTACCAGAGCCAGAACGGCGCCTTTGGCCCGGCACACGGAGCCAAAGCAGGATAACATGGGCGACACACCCATGGCGGAGGAGTCCGAGGCGCCGGGAACCGTGGGATGCGCCGGATCAGGTGGAAGGCACGTTGAGTGCCACCCCGAGCACGTATCCTTCCTCATCGGCAAGTACCGAAAGATGGGGATGGACGCCATCGTGCAGCACCTTGACCGCCTGGACAACCAGAAGGACGGCCTAGAGGAGGACATCGCTGGGATCCTGGATGACCAGTCGGAAGCAGAGAGGGACATGGAGGAGCTGCGAGCGGAGCAGGACCGGTACCGGGAGAAGCTGGAGATGGCCCTGCAGAAGCAACAGCGAGTGGTGGACAGCCTACTCCACCTGGTGGAGGACATGTCGGGACGCCTGAAAAGGCTAGAGGAGTTACAACCCCTCGCCTCGGGTCCGGAGCTCCCGGCAAGGCCGGCAACGGCAGAGCTGGTAGAGCGGGTTAAGACCCTCAGGAGCGCCATGGAGCAACCCATGGGCAGCCCTGCAGAGGCACCTTACGCGCCTCCGCGTGTTGACCCGGGTGCGCTGCCGTTTGTTCCCATGTTCAGCGAATCCATAATGCTCGGAGAGCATACGGCACCGGCTGCGTCCATGCGGGAAGAGCACGCAACCACGGACCTGAGGAGCCTGACGGTACAGATGTCCCATGCCGCCCAGGATCCACCGACCGCTATGACTGCCCGCGCAGTTTATGCGGAAGAGGAGATCCAGACCATGCAGCGGCGAACCATGGGAAGGGCCGACGGACATGCTCGAGGCCATCCAGGCGGAAACCTGTGGGTGAGGGACCCCACTACGGGGATATGGACAGCCGGTGGAGCAAGTCCTTCCCGCATCCCAAACCCCATGGGTTAAGGCCCAACTGGACCGCACTCCATGGAGGAGAGGGATGTACGGGGAGTGTACTCACACCCCCCGGCCACAGGTGGTATCCGTCTCCGTGGAGTGGTGGCTGCGGACGTCGGAGACGCCATCAGGATTGACGACCTCAGGGGAATCAAAATCCCCTACTACGATGGCAACCCCTCCAACTTGGATGACTTCATCCTGGATTGGGAGGACTTCGCCGAGGAGGTCGTCGGCGAGATGAAGGGGGCGCCAAGGGACAAGTGGGTATGTCGGACATTCCCACACAGGCTGGCGCAGGACCTGAAGGAGGAGCTCAGGGATCAGATCCGCGAGGGATTGATCCAGACGGAGCAGGCCTGCCTCCTTTGGCTGGAGGACGAGGTGCGAGTGGACGCCCCCAACCAGAAGTTGGAGGATTTGTGGTCCATTCCGCTGCCGCTGGAGCGCGGGGAGTTGAGGGTCTGGGAATGGAATCGGTGCATCTGCAAGTACCGAAGAAGCCTCAAGCTGGTGGAGGACTGGAATGAGTCCAGCGAGATCCGACACCTGCTCAAGGACGTCCTCCCCAGCCACTGGAAGAAGAGAGTGGAGGACGAGGAAAAGAAGAGAGCAAAGAAGCGCGTGGCCGTACGGATCATGGCATCGGAGGACACCCACGCCGGAATAATGGAGGTTTTCCGGCGAAACCTCGGCGAGCCCGGCCAAATGTTGGGGTTGAAGAACGCCGTGTACGTGGAGGTATTCGGCGACACCATGGGGCAAAGGCTGACGCGCCTCAACAACGCGGAGTGGAGGCGCGGAGAGCCGCTGAGGATGCAGGTCATTCTCGCCCGCATGAGCCTAGACGAGATCGTGAAGTACATCACGGTGGAGCTGAAGCTCAACGCCAAGAACGAGGCCCATGTGCAGGATCGACAGGGCCATGGACATCGAGGTCATCGGGAAGATCGCCAGCACCGAGAGGTCAAGGAGGACACGGTCGGCACCGCGGAGAAAGGGAGTGGAAGCGGCCAAGATCTCTGGACCGCAACCACCCGAGAGGATCAGGAAGAAGCCCACTTCTTCGCTTTCGTAGCGCACAATATGAAGGAGCATGGGCAGGACAGGTCCAGGTGGAACCGCCTGGAACCAAGGTTCAACAAGAACCGCAAGGAACCGCGGAGGATCGGGAACCCGCCGCTCTCGTTCCGCAAGTACAGGGTCTGCTACGGCAAGGGGAACAACCATGCACATGACCACCGGCATTGCAAGGTATATGAGGATGACAAGAAGACCTACTTCGCCGCCCATCCCGACAAGAAGCCCAAGGAGCAACGAATTGCCCATTGGGAGGCAAAGGGCGGAGACGGTGGAAAAGGCCAAGGAAAGGGCCAAGGGAAAGGCGGAGGAAAAGGCTATGGTGGAGGACCCGGCCCAGACCGACGGGTGAGGTCGATCGAGGAGGTTGCGGAGGACATGTTGAGGACGTTGGAGGAACTCAAAGCCCAGCAACGTGGTGGACAAAGTCTGGGCGGATCGCCGCAGGAGGGAGCTGCGGCAGGCCACGTCTAGAGGAGCCCCCACGGGAGTGGGACCCCGGAGGCCTCTCCTCCGAAAATCAGTGGAATCTTAGAGAAAGCGAAGGCACATCGGGTGCTGAAGAAGGCTCCAGAAGAGCCAAAACCACTGAGTTTTGTCACTCCCAACCCCTGGAGCGCCCTGCCAAGGGAAGTGTATGTGGGCAAGGGACGTGGCAAGAAAGAAGGAGCGACCACGGAGAGCCCCGTGGACGGGCAGGACCAGCCCAGGATCTACACCATCCGTGACCATACCCTCGAAGTCCTGATGCTTAGGCGGCTCAACTTGCATGGTCAAAAACGAAGGAAAAGGTAGGAAAATGACAGGTTTCCAAAGGCATCGAAAAATAGTTGTTTTGATGGATATTGTAAAAGCGTCGCAAACAAGTATGGCGGATTAAATATTTCTATAAGAATGATGTGTCCCATGGGCGAGACAGGGAAAAGTATTGTTTGGTGACCATTCTTTGCGCGAGGCCTCGCGCAAAGACGTTCATTTATGTCAGATTAATGTGCTACAGCACGACGCATTAGGCAGGTTGTCGAAAAATGGAACCCTGTCGTATTTATACACGTAACTTAGTACGATTATCAGGATTGCGTGATAGAGATAGATCTATTAACGAATAAACTGCAACAATAGTGTACCCAAGAATCTTGAAAAGTATAAATGTTCCGGAACAAACTGCAGTTTCAAGCGCGAGGCCTCGCGCATGGAACTGCGCATGAAAAACATTAAAGTTTCGGTGATCATTGCGCGAGGCCTCGCGCAATGGAGGTCAGAAGCGCTCATAGAAACCAAAATTGGACAGATCCACCAACTACACAGCATGTGTGTTCCCTTGATGCGGCGCTGCTGCATGGGCGCCCATACAGGTCCCGCCGGCATCTCCGGTTTTCATACTGTGGTCACCGCTGACTTCACTGCCCAACAGCGATAGAAGCGCGCCGCAACTGGGTACCGCAATCAGGATTAACTAGTCAAATGTGGGATCACCAGACAGTTACAGGTAACCGAAAATGGTGCATGCGACAAGCGAATCACAGAATAATTGGTCGCGCGAAAACTGAGTGACAGGGTGATGTTTGAAGTCAAGAAAGTTTTTCAAACACCGATTTTTACAGAGATACAGGTACGCAATTATTCTTCACAGCAACAATGCCCCTGCGAAAAGAGGTGGACCTTGAGAAGACAGTGGCCGCAGCATCCGGAGTTTTCCGCGATGTCTGCTCAGAGGAACCGCCGTACCACACGGCAGAAGAACTGTGGGAAGGGCTAAAACAGGGGGACGAGGGCGCGCGATTGTTGTTTGTGTTTTTTCTGCGTCTGCGCAAAAATGAACGGACGCGTTGCAGCGTTGAAAAGGCGATTGCGTCAGAAGGGAAGAGATGGGTTGGTGTTTTGATAGAGGAGGCCTGGCGCCTTTATTTGCTGATGCGCCACCGCGCAGTTCCATACCAGGGAAAACTAAAGTCAGTTGTTGCGGTAGAGGGAAGTAGGGCGCAGCGTCGCATTTTAGCAAGGTCAGGTTTGGCGCGATACAGCGCACCTTCGCTGAAGGAGAGGGCCGCAGTCAGGTTACAGACTACATGGGACAAAATTTACCAACGGTGGGTTGTGTTGTGGATGGTCAACTGGTACAACAAACAGTTTACCACAAATCCTGACAAGAACGACAAAAGCCTGAACGCAACAGCGTTGGCTGTTTTGCTACTGAAGGATGCACCGCGCTACTGGCATGGTCATCCTAGCTTGGAAGACCTTGAACGGCGTGTTCCTGTTGTTGCACGCATGCTGGGAAACGGCGAAGGAACATTTGCACGTATCCTGCACGATCTAGGATTTGCAAGCACGCGACCTGTTGTGCGAAATATTAGGGCACCGCTTGACATTATTCGCCCTGTGCCTGCCAAGAGACCACATTGGCGACCCCTTTGTCTAAGCAAAGAAAAGGTAAGCGGCAACCTATCGCTTCTTAACCTACTGCAATTTACTAGGGACTTGGCGCAGCACAGCCGACCAGTTGTCCCTGTCCTATGTGATGAGAACATCCATTACCGCATTTGTAAGATGATGTACGGTGAAAAAACAACGGGTTGGAACGTCCGGCTTTTTTTGCGTTCACACCCTATATTATATGGTTTCTGGCACGCGTACAAATTTTGCGTTACACAAACGTTTCGCTCATTTTGGCCAATTGTGACTTTTTTCCGTAAGGGTTTGTTGCGCAGCGGTGACACAGTCCCCTGTTTTCCCAAGCTGATCACAATGGAGATAACTGTTGGTGCACTGCTGTTGGGTATGGGCCCCCACATACGGCGCCTTAACCGAAAATGTCGCTTGAGCTGGCACGTCCTGCAAATCGGCGAAGTCGCCTCCGTTACGCTGTGTGTAAGGCCATGCAGGTTCTGTTAACACAATACTGTCCCATGTTACTGTACCTAGGACACCTCGTTAGGCAGTGCAATTGGGCCGGGGAGACGGCCAACACGGGTGTTTTTGCTTCTGAGGGATTGCAGATTGTTATGTGTCTGTTAGACCGTTTGAACATGGGGGACACACTTTTAAAATACGAACGCACTGTTGCAACTGCGCTATTGTGCCACACTGCATGGCACACAGCCATGCCTGGACAGGCTTTTGCCGAGGAATTTTGTGAAAGTCTGCTTTCCAGCCTTGTGACAAAGAAGGGCCAAAACAGAGGTGCAGTAACCATTGAAGATGTTGACGATCTGTATCAGCTCATCACTATCCACAAAGAAGGTCACAGGGTGAACGTCTGTAAAATCCCCAATTCCTTTGTCAATTCCGTGCGTCAGCGGTTAACTGCTTACTTGAACGCAGAGTGTGTATATGTGCCTTGGGTTAGGTGTTGTGTTGAGCCTACTTGTACAATTCAGGCGCATTGGCCGCGCAGGGGTGTACCTAACTTTCCACCGTCACTTCTAATTCCAAAGGGCTGCCCTGAAGGTGACTCTTGGTACATGGGGCTATTGGCGGGAACCTGAAGGCAAAAGTCGCGGTCCATGGCCGGCATGGAAATCCACAATTCGCGCACCACTGTGGCAGGTGGCAGAGAAAGGCAAACCCGCCTCCCTGAAAATCCTCAACGTCCAAAAACTCCTGGGTCAAGAGCCTACCAAAAGCCGTGTGGTCCCCCCACCTGCTGGCGTTACTGGTGACTTCAAGACAGTGGAACAGCAGGATCCATCACTGTCAAGTCAAACTATCACAGTTAAGGCGACCTGAATTGCAGCGATGACCCACGATCCCCCGAAGCGGTTCATGGAGATTGACAAGAACCTGATTATCATCAACGGCGACATATTTGAACATCTTGCTCCTGACACGATGTGCCCAGCCTGGCTGTATGAAGAGATGGCGCGTGCCGATACCCTTATCTGCGGGTCCAAAGCTGTTGTTGACAACATGTTCAACGTGCTGGAAACGGAAACAGAGAGGCGTCTCAACGATGATTTCAACGCGCCGCGCATTGGCCACATGTTGCTTATTCCCCTTCAGTTGGCCAGTCAAACCGAAGCCTACAGGGGATCCTACAACCTTTGACGTTCGCTGGTTGCTGATTGCGTCACCGGATAGCTGGTCGAGAAAGGTATCATTCCCTCATTACGTCTGCTCTTTGCGCGAGGCCTCGCGCAATAACTTCTCCCTCATTGCAGATTCCGAATTATCTGACGTTTGGACCTACTCAAGTAGAGGAGATGGATCCTGTTGAATTTGGCGGTCACCTTCCGATAACGACGGTTATGTGGTATTTCGACACTCACCTCTTTCACCTGAAGCAGGATAAGAGCTTCAAGCCTGCGTTTGTGGTCATTGATCATCAGCCGGATCTGGTGTGCAAGATCGCGTCTATCGAGCCGGATTCTCGCATGTACCTTCTTGGTATTACCTCCGACAATCTCTCCGATTGGGTCAACAGAGTGCAGACTCAGTTGAACCATGTATTGACACAAGAGTCGAAACTGCACGCGACTGGTGATTGGGACCAGCAAGCCAACTGGGCAAACCGTGGTATTCCCCTTTGGGTTCGCGATGACAAGGTGGGTTCTGATGCGTGTTCGCTGAAGGAGGAAGAGACTGTTGAGAAAGGTCAAGCTGCAGAAGCACTGGCCCCTGCAAAGCGGAAGTCTACTGGTGGGGAACCAGCCCCCAAGAAGAAGAAGACTGCCTCCAAGCCTCAGGCAGCGAAGTCGGTTACCGGTGCAGAATCCGACGAGAGCGATGAGGATGAATAGAAGGAGAGCGAGGAAGAAGAGGAGGAGGAAGCGCAGGTCTCCCAGGGCAAGGCAGCGAAGAAAGTGGCAGCGAAGCCGGGGTCCGAGGAAACCGGGGCCCGAGCTCCATTCAAGCAGCCAGCCCGTCAGTCCCAACCAAGAAGCGCGCCCGTAGCCACCGCCTAAGGGTAACACGTCCGTTGCTAAGGCTATGGGTTCTAAGATGCAAACTGTTCCGAAGAAAAAGTAATTTCTTCGCTTGTTCTGATATATTATGCGCGAGGGCTCGCGCTATGCATTCCTCTTCGACGACCTTTATGCTGTCACCTTGTGCGGCACATTTTCCTCTGTGATGCATTTTATTGCGCTGTTGTGTTGGTGTTTGCGCGAGGCCTCGCGCAAAGAAGGGGTGCCAAAAAATGCTTCCGGTCGTGCAGCGTGCAACATGGTTTTTGAAAACTAGTTTTCCAAAAGATTGAAAGCTCACGGGTGTTTTTATTGTAAAGCATAAGCGGTATAGGAAACAAAAAGTCGTGGTTTCCCCAAAAAAGAACTTCATTTTGGTGGAAATAAATCATTTTCCCGGGCAGTCGGTTTTGTTGAAAATAAAGGAAAATGGACCAGTTAATTGCTTTTCGCGGGATTTTTGGTTCTTGCGTTTTACGTCCCCCCCAAAAGGACTATTTTTTCGCAGTGCCGTGGAGAGGCAGTTTTGGGCGCATTTTGACCATGCAACTTGAGCCGCCTAAGTGATGCACCCGGATGTGCTAGAGTTGCATGCCGTGAGAGTCGTCCATACACCGCATGGTGACGAGCGGCAGTTGCACTTGAAGGTGCGTGTACGGTGCGGACAAGAGGAGTTGGTGGTGGATGTTTTGGTGGATACGGGTGCCCAGGTGAGCCTGGTCCGGAGAGGGTTGTTCAAGGAGGAATCCCTGCAGCCCAGCTGTAGACCGGTACTGACGCGTTCCCGTGGGGGGCCGGCCACGGGACGCTGCGGTGACACGCACAGGTGAGCAGGCAGGCAAGGCACTACGCTCACAAGGGCATCAATACGCCTGTGTCATGTGACAAAGCGTTTCAGAATCCTTGCCACTCTGCAAAGAGGGAACGAAAGTATGTACAGCAACACATCAGGATATGTACACATGGGGTTAAGACTGGACTGGGGTAAGGGCATCAAGGGACAATAGACACTCAGTCCCGACTCATATCCCAATCCCAGGTCCGACCCTCTCAGTGGCTGATGGGGGCGGGGGCTCAAACACAACCCATGCCCTGCTCAGTCCGGACCCTGAAACCCTGCCAATGGGAGAGATGTCCCGCACAGCCACAGGCGAGTTCCTGAGAACCAATTAGCTCCAAGGCCAACCGACAGTGGCTCCCTATGCTCCCTTAACAGCAGGTCCCAACTCCACTCTGAGCCAGAGATATGGCCCCGCCATTATCACCCAGGAGTTGGTAGCTGAAAATGGGCTGTTTCAGCCCAAACTGAAATTAGCTTGAAAAACTCCAAAATTGACCCCTCGTCCGGACCCGCCAGAGGTAGGGACGAGGCAACCGACCCTATGCCCTTCGAGTACAAACTCCCTGGAGCCCTCACCCAACCTGGTTCCCTCTGAGGTCCCGGCATCAGGGCAACACGGATGAGTCAAGTGGGGTCATGATGCCAAAATCACCAAAATTGCCGTCATTCCCATGCGTGGCTCGCCCGGCCAAGGTAAGGCCAATGGCTCACAGGGTAGGAGGCAGGACCTAGGACTTTTATCTGAGTGTACAACTTGGATTTAGGTCCAGGCTCCCTATGGGCTTAGAGAAATGGGGCCGCCAATTGACCACACGGGAGGGGGAAATTGGGGTCCCAAAATTGGGTCATTTTGGCTGCCTGAAATGAGCCAAAATTTGGTGCGCTCCCAATAGTATATCTCCACGCCAGCTTGGAGATCGGATCCGCCATTCCATACGTGATCCACCAGGAGTCCAACAGAGACTCCCATGCCCTTGGCACTCAAAGATCTCCATGCCACTCGGCCTGGTGACGATCCCAATTGGGTCCACAAATGCAAAAATGGCAAAATTGCCCATACTCAATTTGGCCTAGCGCCTTAACGAAGGCGGCTCCGCTTCGCCCACGTGGTGTGTGGACCATGGGGACCATTACCCATAACACCCATGTCATATATGGTCCATTGGTCCATGCGTCCGGCGTGCACGCGGGTTAGAACATAGTGCACGGCGGGCAGCAAAAGTGGAAAAGTGCTCAAAATGGCCAAAAATGCGCACACTCATGGTTAGGGCAAATGAGGCACATGCCCGACTCGGACCGGAGTGTGCCATAGGATTGGTATCAAGTCATATATGTCCAACATATCTTTGGGGCGTCGCCCAACTCCTCCAGTATTGGGAATGGCAGGGTCGCCAAGTGAGCCCATGATTTGGGACAGTCCCAAATCGCCAACATGGCGGCCACGGTATGCCAAGCTCAAGAGGAGTTATTCGCCGGGTCCAAGATATGTTGGCGACCGAAGTATGTACCCTCATAACATACTTGGGTCATGATGTCAATTGAGCGCAACGTTGAGATATACGTTCGCCACTTGACATCATGACGAGCCAAAAATGGCAAAATTGGCTCAAAGACACACAAAAGTGCATTGAAAGGTGCACAATTATATTATAATATCTTTGGCTTGGTTTGTGCAATCAACTAATCCTTCTAAACACAATGACTTGACACCAATGACCTTCGATCCCACATATGTGCTCCACTTGGTGCGCCTTGAAAGGTTACGAGCGCTGCTTCCCAAGTGGGCACATGAAAATATGGAAAATTGTAAAACACACACCTCGCTCCCAACGCATCGCTTCGGGATCACCACACAAGCTTCCCTTCACGAAGTTTAGGCTTGCAATTGACCGTATGGAGTATGGAGAAGGGGCTTGCACAATATGAGGTCCATTGGCGGGCTTGGCTTGGAGTAATGGACCCGCCAAATGGGCACACAACACAACACATGGCACATACCACATATTGCCCAAAAATGTAGCACCCACCACGATATGTCATGCCCCTCCAAGGGCATATCTTTGTGTCAATCGCTCATAGGAACTCAAGGAGAGTTCCTATGCAACACCAACACTTGCGCGCTACACTCGAAAGTTATCTTAACGCACGCAATATCATGGCCAATGAGTTGTAACGCAAACTCTACCCTCTTGACCATGATCCATTACACTAGCGCGCACGTGTGGAGACGCAAGGCATATAATGCTTCCTAAATTACGTCGGGAGTATTGTGAATACATCCCACGTTTCCTTATCGTCAATACTCGCAAGCAACACGAGATATGACCTTCACAAGTGGCCTCACGAATCAACTTTGTTTTGCCCATATCTTTAAGACAAATGGAGGGCAGGATAAAAGGGAAGTTGATTCGTGCATACGGAAGCACGTAGGTCCACTAGAAAGACGTCAAATCAAGTGCGGGGATGTCGAAGTTGAAAATACGATTTCGACATCCTGAAAAATTCGGATTAAGGTTGCGAGTATTAATTATGAAAATTGCGGAAGCATCCATGCAGTTCCTGGCGACTTTGGAGCCTTCGTGACGGATAGCGTTAAAATTTCCATTATAAACAGTTAAACTGGCGGTTACGGTAAAGTCGCGAACCAACCGCCAGCAGTCAAAACAGTGAGTATCGGAACGGAAGCATAAAAATTGACGGAAACAATATGAAAATAAAACCCTGTTGATTCCTGATATTCTGATACACAAATCTCCGCTGGCGGTGCATCGGTTGCCGATGCGGGGCTTCACGGCACGGAACATGCCGTGCATGGGGTTAGTGGACCGGAGACCGGTTGTATGCCGTAACCTGGCCATGGGGTTCTGGGTACCGCTTCACCCCCCTCCTTAGAGCAAACCCTGGGGGGGCTCGATAACACCCACGCATGGCAGCGGGTACCCAGGACCACTCCCTGAAAGGGGGGGGTGTCACATCCTCACTTCAGTAAGTCACAGTAAGATAGGTATCCCACAGTGGGATAGGTATGCTGCTGTAACAGCTCGTAGCACATGTATAGTATCAAGTATCAAGTCCCGGGTCCTGGCGGCGATTGTTCGGCATCCAAAGGACCCGTTAACCCATACCAGGCGCACCGGGTGCCGGCTGCTACGGTCACCACCACAGTGGCAGTGGCATACACGGCCAACATAGGCGTCACACGACGGCCGAGGTGGCCCCACAAGTCGAGAGCGACCACAAAGATCCATCAGGCTACCCCAAGCTTCCCAAGGCCCGCCGACTGGGGAGAGTCCCCACGGGTCCTTCCTCGGGCGCACCATGTCCATATCCATACGACGCGAGTCCAGAGTGCCATAGTCGAACTCCTTACGAACCCCAAATCGTAAGGGAACTCCTCCTGAAGGGATCGGGCATCAAGGCCGTCTTTTCCCTCGTCCTACTGCCACGAAGGCCATACATGAGGGAGTCCTCATGCAGTGTGGGCGGAGGCGTCGACTCCTCAAACCACCAGTTTCCCAGGCAGACTGACCGAGGTCAGGAGCACCGGAGGCCGCCATCCGAATGCAAGTGCGTCTGCAAATCGGTAGGCTCACACTAGGACTGACAGTGGCGGACCGCTGGGAGTGTAGTCAGGCAACTGGGCTTCCCGCCTGGCGCCATCAGGATCTCCACACATCACAGCGAATAGGGCAACACGGTATCACGGGCACTCAAACAGTAGAATCTGTAATCAAGTACTGGTCCAGGCTGGACCAGGCTGTAAGGATATGTACACGGCGACTCAAGGCGCCTCTGTATCCCGATTCGTGGTGAAAAACAGTCCATCCCTCAGCGATGGGCTGATGACATTTAACATACAGATGCACATATCCTGGAGGGCAGAAAAACAAGCAACAATTTGGGTAAATAGGCGTGTAAACACAGTCAGAACAGAGTGCCAAACCACGCCACGGTCAGGATAAGGCAAATGCAGGAGGATGGACAGGATAACGCCTGAGTTCAGGCATATATAGTCTCGAGACACACGTCGACTGGTCTGGATTCCGCAAATGCCATGGAACCAGACCACACACTCAAAAATCGCAATGCCGATGACAGCGGCATCCGTTGCGCAACGTCGTATGGGCTTCAAGGCCCCAAGAACTCAGAAATATGAAGGTCAGTCGCCCTACCTGGTTTCCCAAGGATTCAGCAGGGGGGGGAGTGACGAGTAGAAGGAGAGAGGGGCCATCCTCCTCTCGATTCAGCAGGGGGGGTATATGGCCACTCTGTCACCGAAAGATGGAAGAGAGCAAGCAAGTAAGGGACGATTCGTCGGCCTCACAAGTGCTCACAACACATCAGGGGAGAGCCCAGGGCGCTGATCAGGCACCCCTGGCTGCAATCGCCCGGGTGAGTGCTGCCAAGTCCGAAACGTGGATCTAGGTCTTGTGCTTGCGGATGTACTCCATGAAGGGAGTATTGACCCGCGGCACAAATGAGGAGACGGGTTCCCAGGTGTCGTGGGACGGCCCATAGCCTCGCCAACGAACCTTGAACTCCAGACCTCCGGGTGCCGAGGCTTTCGGACGCTGAGCCAGGATCTTCTCGACCGTATAGTCGTCCTGCTCAGCATAGTCGTCGTCCGAATCGGCCTCATGCTTGGCGTAGTCCAGGGACACATGTCGGCCACGGAGGTCGGGTTCCCGCACACGGAGTTGACTCTCGTGGCGTTCCCGGAACTGTCCGTGACCCACCTTGATGCGGTAGGTGTCCTCACCAATCCTGCGCACCACCTCGCCGGGTGTGAACCAGGTCTTGGTGCGGTGGGTGCCCATGGGGCGGGGTCTGATCACCCACACCGGGTCTCCCACCCTGAACTTCTGCGCTGTCGAGCTCGGGGCGGACTTCTGACGCTCAGCATGCTCCTTCTCAAGCTGCTGGCGGATGTCCCGCGCCGTTTGCTCTTGCCGCGCGAAGAACTCCTTGGCATCCATAGCCATGCCATCACCAGACAAGGGAAGTCCCCTACCCAGGGGGTCCCTGCCAAACAGAATCTGGTGAGGGGACAAACCGCCCGGAGTGGGGGTGTCATGATGGGCCTTCAGAGCAGGCCACATCTCCTCGAACCAGTTCCGCCGTGGATTGGTGATGTGGATCTTGCGCAGCTTCTCGAACAGCTGCCGTCCAGCCACTTCAGCACGGCCGTTAGACCGGCTGAGATAGGCAACGCTCTTGGCATGTCGTATTCCCATGAGGGAACACATAGCCTTGAACCAGCCACCAGTAAACTGGGGCCCTCGGTCACTGCAAATGGTGCGGGGGATGTCAAAGACGGTCAGCCAATGACGAATCATCATGACTGCCACTTCCTTGGCAAGCAACCCCTTTTTGCGTGCCGGAACGGCTACAACGTAGCCGCTGTGGCGGTCCACACAGAGAACCACACAGTCAAAGGTCTCCTTGCCAATGTGCACTTCGGGCATGCAGAAGACGTCCATGGCCACGCTCTCCATGGGCTGGTCAGGAACCGGGGTCCATTGGGGTTCCCCCTTGACGTTCCGGTTGTCGGGATTGCAGGCCTGACAGACCGAGCAACCCTTCCTGACCTTCTTGATGGCAGTGTAGAGAACGATATGGTCGATCTCGAACCGACGCTGCATGGCAAGAGCTTGCTTCTTGACCCCTGGGTGCAGCATGTGGTGGTGCCAAGCTTCACACAGCTC
This sequence comes from Eutreptiella sp. 'Long Island Sound 2002', assembly GCA_964036045.1. Classification (NCBI taxonomy): domain Eukaryota; phylum Euglenozoa; class Euglenophyceae; order Eutreptiales; family Eutreptiaceae; genus Eutreptiella; species Eutreptiella sp. 'Long Island Sound 2002'. The sequence continues at coordinate 37,697,985 of OZ038398.1, read as the reverse complement.
CAGCACCCGGGACTCTGGGACTAGCAGCTTACCATTCCGGTAGAGCTTGCCATCTTCCTCAGTCAGCCCCTTTGGCCACTTCTGCCCGTCGTCAGGGTCGGTCACAGCCCTATACTCGGCCGCAAAGTCCTCAGACTTGGCGTAGTCGTCGGTCCAGTCGTCCTGGAGGCAAGACTCCGGGAAGAGGTGCTTGTCGGACTCAGTTCCTACAGGGGGTGCCGGCCCGGGCCTTCCGCCCGCGGCACCCACAGGGGCGAGTACACTGACTGTTCTGCTCACCCTCGAAGCGAGGGGGGCATCTGCAGCCATGACGACGAAGCATTTTGCACCCTCCTCCTCCATCAGGCGCTCCATCTCAATGATCCTCTTGGCTTCAGCGGTCTCAGCCTCATCGCCATGGGCAGAGATATCCTGCATGCCCTTGCTGGCGGGATAGGCCCACCTACTGAGACAGTCCGCCACGGTGTTATCCTTTCCAGGAATATAAACAACCGTAAGGTCGAACTTGGCCAAGGTCTCATGCCATCTTGCCCGTCGGGAGGCGGGACCTGAGGGGGTGTCCACGTGCTCCTTGTGCCACGACTGCAGACTCTGATGGTCGGTGCAGACGGTGACGGGATGGAGGGCTATGTACCCAGCCCATTTCCTGAGAGCCATGACGATGGCATACGCCTCCTTTTCACGGGGCGTCCACGTCCGTCTCTGGCCTTCTGCCAGGACTCGGCTCCAGAAGGCCACGGGCACGTGCCTCCCGTCGTCAAGCACTTGCTCCAACACAGCGCCAATGGCGTAGTCGGAAGCGTCGGTGCGCAGGACGAACCCTCTGTCGGGATCCACGAGGTGCAGACCCACTGCGGATAGCAGCGCCTGCTTCATCCCCTCAAAGGCACGGTCGGACTCAGCTGTCCAGACCAGAGCCTTCTTGGACCCCTTCTTGGTCTCCTCTCGGTTGCCCTTGAGCATGGTCGTCATGGGGGCTGCATACTCGGCATACATTTTGATATACCCCGAGTAGTAATTGCAGAACCCCAGGTACGCCCGTAGCTCAGAGACCGTCTTGGGCTTTTCCCAGTGCTCAATCGCAGCCACCTTGCCAGGTATGGGCTTTCGCTGCCCGTTCCCAACTACGTGGCCAGCGAAGACCACCTCGCTTACCGCAATGGTGGCCTTGTCACTGCTGCCCGTAAGTTTGTGCCGAACCAGAAGGTCCAGCACTCGAGTGACGTCCCTCTCGTGTGCCTCCAGGAGCTCCTCGTAGCTCATGCTGGGGTCCCCGGACGCGATGATCACGTCGTCCACGAAGGGGTCCGCACAGTCGTGCACCGGCTCAAGCAGGTTCTCCAGCATCCGCTGAAAAGCCGCATTGCCGTTGGTGACGCCCATGGGCATCACCTTCCACTGGAGAGGTCCAAGTGGGGTGCTCATGGCTGTGCAGGCACGGGACTCCTCGGCGAGAGGCATCTGATGATAACCATGTTTCAGGTCAATCACCGTGAAGATCCTCCGCCGGTGTTGCTTTTGCAGCATGTCCTCAATGAGGGGCAGCGTATAGCTGTCGTGCTGCGTTTGGGCGTTTAGGCCGCGGTAGTCGACCACGAGCCGCCACTCACCGGCAACCTTCTTGGGGACGACGAAGCAAGGAGAGGCCCATTCGGAGTGGCACGGCTCGAGCCAGCCTCTCTGGATGAAGTCACGGAGGATCTTCTCCATGGCCTCTTTCCTCTCGCCCCTCAGGGCAAACTCCCGGTGACGATACACACGGAGGTCCTGCTTCAGTCGTATCTTGGCCTCGCCATACGGTCCACGCACCGGTGGGGGGAACACAGGCTTTCCGCTGAAGAAGGTCTCGCCATACTTCTGCTTCAGCCTGGCCCTCAACGCCTGGATCTTGGGGCAGTCATCGGACTCCGCCTTGGCTTTTCCGGGCACTTGAACCACGGAGCTTACTTGAGGGGTAGCGACCCCGCTCGCTTTCGGCTCAGGTGGTCTTCCCAGGTGGCCCAAAGGGCCATCTCTGGTCTTGCCTCGGAACAGATCGCCGTAGGTGGGTGGGTTACCGCCAGGCGGCTCGTCTTGGCTGGACATGTGATCCAGCACCCTCTGCACGAAGGTATTCCCGTCATAGGAACCGGAGACGATTGAGTCCACTTCCCACCAGGCTTTGTCCTGGCCTTTGCCCTCACGCTGGTTTCCCCAGTCGTGAAAGGGCTGATCCATATACCCCTGAACCAGATCCCACTCCTCTTCAGTGAGGGGGTCTTCGGAGTCCGATTCTTCGATGTCAACAGGGGGAACCGCAAAGCATTGCCTCCAAGGCTCTGCTATGATACGGTTGACACACACGAAGTCCGTGGTGTCGGCCTGATCAAGGCCCCCATCCACATAGTGGAATTCTGTTGGCCATCTCTGGGGTGGCATGGGCTGTCCCTTAGCGTCCTGATAGACACTCTCTCCAGCCGGTAGGACGACCTTGTTTAAGGTCATGTTGGTCAATGAGGCTACCCAATGTCGGGTACTTTCCTCCTCGGTGCATCCCATAGGAACAACCAGCACTGCCTTGGAGCGGTCCTTGCGAATCTTCGCTATCGCTCTTGGAATGTCCCAACGGGGGCAATGGATCCACATCAAGCCCTGATGCGGACCCCAGTGCTTCTTCCACGCAGAGTCCTGTGCGCTCCAGTACTTCTCACATACCCGAAGATGGGCGGAGGTTCCTGAAGAGAACGCATCCAGGGCCAGATCCGACGCTCCCAGGTCCGCAACCACTCGGTTCGCCACTTCCGGCCTTACGCCGTACTCCTGATTCGCTGGCCCAGTGGGCTCAGTGTCCAGCGCGGCCACTTCGAGCTGATTGCGTTCGGGGTGGATCCATTGGCATTCCACATGGTGCTCAGGTGACGAAAGCCACGAGAGCTGGTCGTCCTGGTACAGGGTCATGGAGGCCTGGGCCGGGAGGACGCCGGAGTCCGTCTCCATCATGAAGTCGTACCCGACGATCATGTCCCAGTCCATCTCGGCCTCGTAGAAGCTACCGTGCAGGAGGATTTCCTTGCCGAGGTCTGGGCGGCTCAGCTCACGATGGTTCACGAACTGCAGCCCAATGGCCGCTTCCTTCGTGCCTCCCACCATGTACTGGCCGTTCTCCACCTTCAGCCTGACAGGTTTCCGACTGTCGGTCAGACACTCTGGTGGAAGTAGGCCAGCCTTGACCAAGCTGACTTGAGCTCCCGTGTCGACCAACACGTCGAAAACCTTTTCCACTTCCCCGCATAAGGCACGGACCTTAAGATGCAACTGCCGCTCGCGACCGACACGGCGCACGGCGTGCAAGCTCAGGATCTCCGGCCGTTCCAGAAGCTCAACAAGCGACTGGTGCAGGTCGTGGACAATGGGCTCAGGCTGCCCATCTGCAGCATCCAGCTGCGGTCCGGGTGATCCTCCGATACTCTCGGATAGATCCTGTAGTACATCAAACACGTTCTTGGTCGCGAAGGACGGACGGGTGCAAGGGTTCGTGCCTTCACTTGCCCTCACCCCGCCTCCGCGACTGGGCGCCGGACCGGGCCTTCCGCCCGCGGCAGTCCCCTTGTGCTTATCGACTCCCGACTGGGATGGTTCGGCGCTTCCCACGTCACCATCCTGCGACCGCCCTAGCTGGGGCCCTTGGCTGCAGGGGCTCCGCTAGGGGGCGTCTGTTGTGGAAGAGGGGGTGTTCTCCTCGGCCTCAACGTCGTTGACGCCCTTCTTTCTTCCCCCTTTACCTCCTCCTTTACCCTTCTTGTCCTTGTCCTTGTTCTGGTCATTCTGGTTGTTCTCCTTGTTCTTGTTGTCCGACCTGGGGACCCAGTTCCGCTTGATCTCCTGGATCTCCTTGGCCAACTCGGTCCCCACCGACGACATCAGCTTGGCCAGCTCGTCCTTGTCGACCTCCATCTTGGCTTCCCGGATACCCGCGGGCGCACGCTTCTTCGACCCGTGCGCCTTCTTGTAAGCCTCCGTGTCGGCCTTGTGGACGGGGCATGTTCGGTGGTCATGGTTGAAGCCTTTCTTCCTCCCATAACACACGAAACAGCCCTGAGTGTGAGCTCGTATGAACTCCCCAAAGGACAGCGGAGGGTCGCCAATACGGCGAGGGTCCCTCTTCTCCTGCTTCTTCCAACCTTGCTGCAGGGGCTTCCAGTTTGCTGGCTTGGTCCCCGCGCTCAGGTTCTTGGCCACGAAGGCACACACGGCCACTTCGGCGGGCTCATCGTCGTCGTCATCGTCGACGAGAGTCTCATCGCCGCCGGCTCCCGCTGGGTCCATGGCATCTTCCCCGCCAGGTCCCTCGCCAACGTAGTTGACGTCGCGGTCGCCGGGCCTCAACCCGCGGGTGTGGTGGAGGTTTCGGTACTCCTTGAGTACTTCCTCGCCAACCCACTCCAGGATCTCGTCGCAGCTCATCCGCGCCGGGATGGGCTGCAGACGGATGGTCTGGCCGCTCAACTCACAATCGTCAAGGCGCCACATCGCGGTCTTCTCGCGATCGCCCGAGACGGTGATGAGAAGAGCGTTCCGCAGGGAGTGCCGTTTAACATCCCGGGCCACGTGCTTCTTCTCCCAAGCCACCACGTTCGTATGATACTCCTTGGGGAGCATCATCTTGACCGTGTGGTTGGACTTGGCCCGCTTGGATTCCTCCTTGGTGACCCTTTTGATCCATGCTTCCGGCAGCATGGAGAGCAGGCGAGCCTGCTCGTCACCCTCGTTCCAATCCTCCACGTTGCGGCGGAAGAGGGTGTATTTCCCTCGGAAGTCACGCCATTCCCGTAGGCGGATCTCCCGTCCATCATGCTCAAGCTTGATGGACTTCCAGCGCTTGGCAGCCACCTGCGGAGCGTCCACCCGCTCCTGCTCGTTGAGCCACTTCTTGGCGTCCTTGAGGGTCTTGATTCTCCCCTCCTTGGTCGCCACGAAGTATAGCTCGCCGAGCACTTCCGGCAGGCGGTACCTGAACCGTTTGAAGACATACTTCTCCGCATCAGCGGGAGGCAGGTCTTCAGTGACGGTCAGCCCCCAATCGTCCAGCTTCTCCAAGAAGCGGTCGAGGTTGAGGGGGTTGCCGTCGTACATGGGAGGCTTGATGTCCTTCAAGTCTTCCCACACGGCGGCATCCGCGGCCTTAGAGACCATGAACGTCGGCCGCGAGGTCGACCGAGGTTCCCATCGGCCTCGCCCACGGACTCCCACGGCCGCCACGTCCATCTCCTCCATGGAGTCCCTGTGGCTACGCCGCGGTTCCTCCACGTACGCTGAACCAAAATGTTCACGCCGTACTGCATCCATGTACGCATCCTCATCACGGCGCCGGCGGCTGCGTTCAGCGGCCTCCCGTCGTACACCACGCGGCAGGCTGATGTCGAACTCCTCCAGGTCCAGGTCCAGGTCCAGGTCCTCACCTTCGCCGACATCCCACTCCACGTCTCCTCTGGGGACCTCATCCCTGAGTCCACCATAACGTCCTCCAGCCCTGGGGATTGGCACCGGGGCTGGTGGCGGGCGTCGGGGGCGTACAGGCGTCCGCGGTGGAGCACGGCGGTTGTGGTAGTCCGCGCTGAGCCACTCATCGCGCCATTCCTCACTGCCACTGCCGGGCGGCACACGCTCGTTGCGGCGGCCCGCGCTGTGGTGAGAGGGGGCGGTGAGAGAGGGGGCACTGGCGCTGGGGCGACTCCTGGGGGCTCCACCGGGGGCGTGGGGTCTGCCTGGACCTGGTCCGGGTCCCCAGCCGTCGTCCGACGAGCCAGACTCCAGGGGTGGGTGGTCGCTGCCGACTCTCCCAAGGGCTTCCAGCGCATCCAGCCTCTCCTGCAGGCCGCTGACGACGTTGGTCAGCGACTTGGTCTCGGCCCTGGCGATGTCCAGGTCCTTCTGCGCGCGCGCGGCGACCGTGGAGATGCGAGCCGTCTCGACCTTGCCCGTGTCTACCTCGCACTCGAGGGCAAAGACCCTCCTGCGGAGGTAGACAATCCACCGCCAGGTGGTGTCCGGGTCGCCGTTCCCTGGTGGGTCGTCGGGGTCCCCAGGGGGTCCTCCAGGAGGGCCTCCGCCGGGTCCGCCCGGTCCAGGGGGTCCTCCCCCGCCCGGTGGTCCGCCTCCAGGGGGTCCACTCGGTGGGCGTCCTCCAGGGGGTCCTGATGGTCCTCCGCCAGGGGGTCCCGGTGGATCTCCGCCGGGTCGCCTCGGTGGGTCCGAGGATGGGCGCTTCCTCGTGATGCCGAACTCCATGTCGTCATCCTCGTCCATGTCGCCCCACCTGGGCGTCTCGGTCACGGAGGACTCCGAGCTCCGGTAGGGAGGAGGGGGATCCTCATCCTCACCTTCCATGGGGACGTCTCCGCCACTTCCGCCCGTCCAAGCCACCACTTGGCGATGTTGACGGCCTCGTTCATCCCCGTCACTGGCGGTGAAGAAGGGGTCACTGTCGTGGGGGTGCCCACCCGCTGGCCTCCGCGGCCTCTCGGGGGTCTTCCCCTTGCCCTTCCTCCGTCGACGGGCGGTGGTGCTACCGCTCCCACTGCTGCCCGTGTCCGCCTCATCCAGCTTCATCCTGGAGGAGGCGTCCCCTTCGAAAAGCCTTCGAAGGGTCTCCACTCGCGATCCTCCCGGGGGAGTCTCGTGGCGGAGTTTGGCCTCTGCCTCCTCCATTGCGGCGGCGGTGGCTGCGGCAGCTCGCGCTTCGGCTTCTTCCCGAGCACGAGCCGCCTCGGCCTCCCGGGCCTGCAGCAGCTGCGCCTTCTGCGCCTCCAACGCCGCCAGCTCCGCCTCCGTTTTGGCCTTCTCCTCAGCGACCTTCCGTCGCGCGGCCTCGATGGCTTCCTTCTTGGCGGCGTCCTCCTGGGCCTTAGCCGTCGCTTCGGCGTGGGCCCTTTCCTCCGCCTCCTTCTTTGCCCTCCCTTGGGCAAGCGCCTCTTCCAGCGCCTTCACCTCGGCCTCCTTGCAGGCAATGGCCTCCCGCGTCAGGCGGGCTTCCTCGTCGGCTGCCGCCAACTCACCGTTGACCTGGGCAGTCGCTGCCCCATGGGAGGCCACGGCCGTGAGTCCGGCCGCAATGGCCGCCACGGTCTGAGCGTGGATGGCCATGCCATGCGCCCACTGCGCAGCCTCCTCCTGGGCGATGCCGGCGGCGCCCTCCACGGCAGCGCTGTACTGCCTGGCCCGTTGCCGGGCAACCCGACGGTTGCAGGGCACCCCACAGGCGCGCTCACAGGCGCGCGCCACGTCCCTTTCGGGAGCGACGCTGCTGCTGGAGCTGGCCTGGTCGGCCGGCGTCCTCCCGCGGTGGGCCGACTCGATGTCGCTGCTGGGGCCTGCTGAGGCCTGCCGGGCCTTCAGGAGCAGCGAACGGGGCTTGGCCTGGGTCTGCTTGGCGACTTGGATGTAGTCGCCAAGGGTGGTGGAGCCGGGGTGGTGTCCACCATTGGGCCGTTGGGGACTGGGGGCTGGGGTTCCGCCCTTGGCGCCTTGGGCGGCTTCGGCAGCCAGGGACTCCTGGTACTCCCGCCACCTCCGGTCCCTCTTCTTGTCCCCGGCGGACCGCTTCTCCGTCCCCGGAGACGCGCTGCTGTCGCCCTGCAGCCTGCGCTCGCTTCCCGGTTCCGGGAACTTCTTCTCGATCACGTCCCACAGGGAGACGTTGATCGAGGCGCCCGACGGGTAGGCGTTGGGGTCCTCGTCCTCCTCAATCCCGTCGGGGCGCAGCCCTTCGCCGGGCCTGTCCGGCCGGGTCCACGTCCTCCAGCGCTTGCGGCGGAAGCGGTACTCGTACCCTTCCGCCCGCAGCCACTCCTCCACTGCCCGCAGGCGGTCCTCCCCCATGTCCTCCCGGAGCTCGAAGCTCCCGGGCATGCCGCCTTCGCACTGGGGATTGCTGTAGCGGTATTGCTGGTCCCACAGCAATCCGCGCAGCAGGCGCGCCACATGGGGGTGGGGCTGCGGCCACCTCCTACCCGCTTCTTGCCAATTCACCATGGCAGCGGGGGCGTTGTTGGTCTTGAGGTCCTTGACGTGCACTTGTTCAACTCAACGAACTGGTTGTGGTTGTTGAGGAGGGTGCTGCAGCACTGGATTGGAAGTGCGGCTGGTGCTGGTCAGCCGGTGGTTGTGGAGGTGGTTGACGCGGCCTTGCTGGTTGGCCGATGGGACTCCGGGTCGGCCGATGGGGCTGATGCAGGAGTCCTGGTCTGTGCACCTCTTTCACGGCTGCTGCGTGGTCAGGGCGAAGCTCTGAACGGCGCTGCTGGCTTCGTGACGAACTCGGCGCTGTCGCTGAGTGGCGCTGCGAGCTGCTGCGCTGCGCTGCGAGACGCTGCGCTGCGCTGCGAGCTGCGAGCTGCGCCGCGCTGCTGCGACGCGCTGCTCGGGGTTGTTGGCCCCGAGTGGCACGCGAGGGCTGGGTAACCCCGCGGCGGTGAAACGCTTTTGACGCGTTCCCGTGGGGGGCCGGCCACGGGACGCTGCGGTGACACGCACAGGTGAGCAGGCAGGCAAGGCACTACGCTCACAAGGGCATCAATACGCCTGTGTCATGTGACAAAGCGTTTCAGAATCCTTGCCACTCTGCAAAGAGGGAACGAAAGTATGTACAGCAACACATCAGGATATGTACACATGGGGTTAAGACTGGACTGGGGTAAGGGCATCAAGGGACAATAGACACTCAGTCCCGACTCATATCCCAATCCCAGGTCCGACCCTCTCAGTGGCTGATGGGGGCGGGGGCTCAAACACAACCCATGCCCTGCTCAGTCCGGACCCTGAAACCCTGCCAATGGGAGAGGTGTCCCGCACAGCCACAGGCGAGTTCCTGGGAACCAATTAGCTCCAAGGCCAGCCGACAGTGGCTCCCCATGCTCCCTTAACGGCAGGTCCCAACTCCACTCTGAGCCAGAGAAATGGCCCCGCCATTATCACCCAGGAGTTGGTAGCTGAAAATGGGCTGTTTCAGCCCAAACTGAAATTAGCTTGAAAAACTCCGAAACTGACCCCTCGTCCGGACCCGCCAGAGGTAGGGACGAGGCAACTGACCCTATGCCCTTCGAGTACAAACTCCCTGGAGCCCTCACCCAACCTGGTTCCCTCTGAGGTCCCGGCATCAGGGCAACACGGATGAGTCAAGTGGGGTCATGATGCCAAAATCACCAAAATTGGCGTCATTCCCATGCGTGGCTCGCCCGGCCAAGGTAAGGCCAATGGCTCACAGGGTAGGAGGCAGGACCTAGGACTTATATCTGAGTGTACAAACTGGATTTAGGTCCGGGCTCCCTATGGGCTTAGAGAAATGGGGCCGCCAATTGACCACACGGAAGGGGGAAATTGGGGTCCCAAAATTGGGTCATTTTGGCTGCCTGAAATGAGCCAAAATTTGGTGCGCTCCCAATAGTATATCTCCACGCCGGCTTGGAGATCGGATCCGCCATTCCATACGTGATCCACCAGGAGTCCAACGGAGACTCCCATGCCCTTGGCTCACAGAGATCTCCATGCCACTCGGCCTGGTGACGATCCCAATTGGGTCCACAAATGCAAAAATGGCAAAATTGCCCATACTCAATTTGGCCTAGCGCCTTAACGAAGGCGGCTCCGCTTCGCCCACGTGGTGTGTGGACCATGGGGACCATTACCCATAACACCCATGTCATATATGGTCCATTGGTCCATGCGTCCGGCGTGCACGCGGGTTAGAACATAGTGCACGGCGGGCAGCAAAAGTGGAAAAGTGCTCAAAATGGCCAAAGATGCGCACACTCATGGTTAGGGCAAATGAGGCACATGCCCGACTCGGACCGGAGTGTGCCATAGGATTGGTATCAAGTCATATATGTCCAACATATCTTTGGGGCGTCGCCCAACTCCTCCGGTATTGGGAATGGCAGGGTCGCCAAGTGAGCCCATGATTTGGGACAGTCCCAAATCGCCAACATGGCGGCCACGGTATGCCAAGCTCAAGAGGAGTTATTCGCCGGGTCCAAGATATGTTGGCGACCGAAGTATGTACCCTCATAACATACTTGGGTCATGATGTCAATTGAGCGCAACGTTGAGATATACGTTCGCCACTTGACATCATGACGAGCCAAAAATGGCAAAATTGGCTCAAAGACACACAAAAGTGCATTGAAAGGTGCACAATTATATTATAATATCTTTGGCTTGGTTTGTGCAATCAACTAATCCTTCTAAACACAATGACTTGACACCAATGACCTTCGATCCCACATATGTGCTCCACTTGGTGCGCCTTGAAAGGTTACGAGTGTCGCTTCCCAAGTGGGCACATGAAAATATGGAAAATTGTAAAACACACACCTCGCTCCCAACGCATCGCTTCGGGATCACCACACAAGCTTCCCTTCACCAAGTTTAGGCTTGCAATTGACCGTAGGGAGTATGGAGAAGGGGCTTGCACAATATGAGGTCCATTGGCGGGCTTGGCTTGGAGTAATGGACCCGCCAAATGGGCACACAACACAACACATGGCACATACCACATATTGCCCAAAAATGTAGCTCCCACCACGATATGTCATGCCCCTCCAAGGGCATATCTTTGTGTCAATCGCTCATAGGAACTCAAGGAGAGTTCCTATGCAACACCAACACTTGCGCGCTACACTCAAAAGTTATCTTAACGCACGCAATATCATGGCCAATGAGTTGTAACGCAAACTCTACCCTCTTGACCATGATCCATTACACTAGCGCGCACGTGTGGAGACGCAAGGCATATAATGCTTCCTAAATTACGTCGGGAGTATTGTGAATACATCCCACGTTTCCTTATCGTCAATACTCGCAAGCAACACGAGATATGACCTTCACAAGTGGCCTCACGAATCAACTTTGTTTTGCCCATATCTTTAAGACAAATGGAGGGCAGGATAAAAGGGAAGTTGATTCGTGCATACGGAAGCACGTAGGTCCACTCGAAAGAGGTCAAATCAAGTGCGGGGATGTCGAAGTCGAAAATCCGATTTCGACATCCTGAAAAATTCGGATTAAGGTTGCGAGTATTAATTATGAAAATTGCGGAAGCATCCATGCAGTTCCTGGCGACTTTGGAGCCTTCGTGACGGATAGCGTTAAAATTTCCATTATAAACAGTTAAACTGGCGGTTACGGTAAAGTCGCGAACCAACCGCCAGCAGTCAAAACAGTGAGTATCGGAACGGAAGCATAAAAATTGACGGAAACAATATGAAAATAAAACCCTGTTGATTCCTGATATTCTGATACACAAATCTCCGCTGGCGGTGCATCGGTTGCCGATGCGGGGCTTCACGGCACGGAACATGCGGTGCATGGGGTTAGTGGACCGGAGACCGGTTGTATGCCGTAACCTGGCCATGGGGTTCTGGGTACCGCTTCAGTACGCCTGAAAGTGGCCAATGGAGAGATTATGGGTGGTGGCACCCAGGAGGCCACTATCAGTATGGAATTCTGGGAGCATGTGCGCTTGAAACGCCCTGATTTGGCGAAGAGAAGCACTCTATCTGGGAACTTCTATGTGGCCGACATTACAGATTGGGATATGATCATGGGGTATGACTTCATGGTGGCAAACGCCATTGGAGCCCTTCCCCATCGCGCAACGCTGGTCCGGGAGGATGATGAATGCCTTACATGGCTGTCCACGGACTATGCATGCGGATCATCCCAATGGAATGCTGAGGAAGAGGATCGGATCGTCCAAGCGGTGCAAGCTGTGGGTGCCAAGTCCAGAGGAGACCGCGGAGTTCAGCTCACGGAGTATGGAATGGCGCCGCAGGTGTATGCCAGGATGATTCAGACGCTGGGAGCCGAAGCGCCCGAGACGGACGTCTTTGCTTCCCGGGATGCCCCACTTTTGAGGAAGTGTAGGAGGCTCAGCCTGGCACAGGCATTGGGGTTTGAAGGAGTGGGGGCCCATGTATTGGCATGGCTCCCTGGAAAATACCAGACGTGCGGTGGAGAACATCGTCGCGGATAGTGAAGCGGTACCCAGAACCCCATGGCCAGGTTACGGCATACAACCGGTCTCCGGTCCACTAACCCCATGCACGGCGTGTTCCGTGCCGTGAAGCCCCGCATCGGCATCCGATGCACCGCCAGCGGAGATTTGTGTATCAGAACATCAGGAATCAACAGGGTTTTATTTTCATATTGTTTCCGTCAATTTTTACGCTTCCGTTCCGATACTCACTGTTTTGACTGCTGGCGGTTGGTTCGCGACTTTACCGTAACCGCCAGTTTAACTGTTTATAATGGAAATTTTAACGTTATCCGTCACCAAGGCTCCAAAGTCGCCAGGAACTGCATGGATGCTTCCGCAATTTTCATAATTAATACTCGCAACCTTAATCCGAATTTTTCAGGATGTCGAAATCGGATTTTCGACTTCGACATCCCCGCACTTGATTTGACCTCTTTCGAGTGGACCTACGTGCTTCCGTATGCACGAATCAACTTCCCTTTTATCCTGCCCTCCATTTGTCTTAAAGATATGGGCAAAACAAAGTTGATTCGTGAGGCCACTTGTGAAGGTCATATCTCGTGTTGCTTGCGAGTATTGACGATAAGGAAACGTGGGATGTATTCACAATACTCCCGACGTAATTTAGGAAGCTTCATATGCCTTGCGTTTCTACACATGCGCGCTAGTGTAATGGATCATGGTCAAGAGGGTAGAGTTTGCGTTATAACTCTATGACCATGATATTGCGTGCGTTAAGATAACTTTCGAGTGTAGCGCGCAAGTGTTGGTGTTGCATAGGAACTCTCCTTGAGTTCCTATGAGCGATTGACACAAAGTTATGCCCTTGGAGGGGCATGACATATCGTGGTGGGAGCTACATTTTTGGGCAATATTTGGTATGTGCCATGTGTTGTGTTGCGTGCCCATTTGGCGGGCCCATGGCTCCAAGACAAGCCCGCCAATGGACCTCATATTGTGCAAGCCCCTTCTCCGTACTCCCTACGGTCAATTGCAAGCCTAACCTTCGTGAAGGGAAGCTTGTGTGGTGCTCCCGAAGCGATGCGTTGGGAGCAAGGTGTGTATTTTACATTTTTCCATATTTTCATGTGCCCACTTGGGAAGCAGCGCTCGTAACCTTTCAAGGCGCCCCAAGTGGAGCACATACGTGGGATCGAAGGTCATTGGTGTCAAGTCATTGTGTTTAGAAGGATTAAGTGATTGCACGATCCAAGCCAAAGATATTATAATATAATTATGCGCCTTTCAAGGCACTTTGGTTTGTCTTTGTGCCAATTTTGCCATTTTTGGCCCGTCATGATGTCAAGTGGCGACCGTGTATTTCAACGTTGCGCTCAATTGACATCATGACCCAAGTATGATATGAGGGTACATACTTCGGTAGCCAACATATCTTGGACCCGGCGAATAACTCCTCTTAGGCTTGGCATACCGTGGCCGCCATGTTGGCGATTTGGGACTATCCCAAATCATGGGCTCACTTGGCGACCCTGCCATTCCCAATACCGGAGGAGTTGGGCGACGCCCCAAAGATATGTTGGACATATATGACTTGATACCAATCCTATGGCACACTCCGGTCCGAGTCGGGCATGTGCCTCATTTGCCCTAACCATGAGTGTGCGCAATTTTGGCCATTTTGAGCATTTTTCCACTTTTGCTGCCCGCCGTGCACCATGTTCTAACCCTCGTGCACGCCGGACGCATGGACCAATGGACCATATATGACATGGGTGTTATGGGTAATGGTCCCCATGGTCCACACACCACGTGGGCGAAGCGGAGCTGCCTTCGTTAAGGCGCTAGACCAAATTAAGTATGGGCAATTTTGCCATTTTTGCATTCGTGGACCCTATTGGGATCGTCACCACGCCGAGTGGCATGGAGATCTTTGAGAGCCAAGGGCATGGGAGTCTCTGTTGGACTCCCGGTGGATTACGTATGGAATGGCGGATCCGATCTCCAAGCCGGCGTGGAGATATACTATTGGGAGCACACTGAATTTTGGCTCATTTCAAGCAGCCAAAATGACCCAATTTTGGGACCCCAATTTCCCCCTTCCGTGTGGTCAATTGGCGGCCCCATTTATCTAAGCCCATAGGGAGCCCGGACCTAAATCCAGTTTGTACACTCAGATATAAGTCCTAGGTCCTGCCTCCTACCCTGTGAGCCATTGGCCTCACCTTGGCCGAGCGAGCCGCGCGTGGGAATGACGCCAATATTGGTGATTTTGGCATCATGACCCCACTTGACTCATCCGTGTTGCCCTGATGCCGGGACCTCAGAGGGAACCAGGTTGGGTGAGGGCTCCAGGGAGTTTGTACTCGAAGGGCATAGGGTCAGTTGCCTCGTCCCTACCTCTGGCGGGTCCGGACGAGGGGTCAATTTTGGAGTTTTTCAAGCTAATTTCAGTTTGGGCTGAAACAGCCCATTTTCAGCTACCAACTCCTGGGTGATAATGGCGGGGCCATATCTCTGGCTCAGAGTGGAGTTGGGACCTGCCATCAAGGGAGCATAGGGAGCCACTGTCGGTTGGCCTTGGAGTTGATTGGTTCCCAGGAACTCGCCTGTGGCTGTGCGGGACACCTCTCCCATTGGCAGGGTTTCAGGGTCCGGACTGAGCAGGGCATGGGTTGTGTTTGAGCCCCCGCCCCCATCAGCCACTGAGAGGGTCGGACCTGGGATTGGGATATGAGTCGGGACTGAGTGTCTATTGTCCCTTGATGCCCTTACCCCAGTCCAGTCTTAACCCCATGTGTACATATCCTGATGTGTTGCTGTACATACTTTCGTTCCCTCTTTGCAGAGTGGCAAGGATTCTGAAACGCTTTGTCACATGACACAGGCGTATTGATGCCCTTGTGAGCGTAGTGCCTTGCCTGCCTGCTCACTTGTGCGTGTCACCGCAGCGTCCCGTGGCCGGCCCCCCACGGGAACGCGTCAAAAGCGTTTCACCGCCGCGGGGTTACCCAACCCTCGCGTGCCACTCGGGGCCACCAACCCCGAGCAGCGCGTCGCAGCAGCGCGGCGCAGCTCGTAGCTCGCAGCGCAGCGCAGCGTCTCGCAGCGCAGCGCAGCAGCTCGCAGCGCCACTCAGCGACAGCGCCGAGTTCGTCACGGAGCCCGCAGCGCCGTCAAGAGCACCGCCCTGACCGCGCAGCAGCCGTGAAAGAGGTGCACAGACCAGGACTCCTGCATCAGCTCCATCGGCCGACCCGGAGTCCCACCGGCCGACCAGCAAGGCCGCGTCAACCACCTCCACAACCACCGGCTGACCAGCACCAGCCGCACCTCCAATCCAGTGCTGCAGCACCCTCCCCAACAACCACAACCAGTTCGTTGAGGTGAACGAGTGCACATCAAGGACTTCAAGATCATCTACGCCCCCACTGCCATGGTGAATTGGCAGGAAGCGGGCAGGACGTGGCCGCGGCCCCACCCCCATGCAGCACGCCTGCTGCGTGGGTTGGTTTGGGACCAGCATTACCGCCACAGCAACCCCCAGTGCGAAGGGGGCATGCCCAGGAGCTTCGAGCTCCGCACGGACATCGCCCCCGACCGCCTGCAGGCCGTGGAGGACTGGCTGCGGGCGGAGGGGTACGAGTACCGCCACCAGCAGAGGCGCTGGAGGGCGTGGACCCGGCCGGACAGGCCCGGGGAAGGGCTGCGCCCCGACGGGATTGAGGAGGACGAGGAGCCCAACGCCTACCCGTCGGGCGCCTCGATCAACGTCTCCCTGTGGGACGTGATCGAGAAGAAGTTCCCGGAACCGGGGAACGAGCGCAGGCTGCAGGGCAGCAGCAGCGCGTCTCCGGCGACGGAGAAGAGGTCCGCCGGGGACAAGAAGAGGGACCGGAGGTGGCGGGAGTACCAGGAGTCCCTGGCTGCCGAAGCCGCCCAAGGCGCCAAGGGCGGAACCCCAGCCCCCAGTCCCCAACGGCCCAATGGTGGACACCACCCCGGCTCCACCACCCTTGGCGACTACATCCAAGTCGCCAAGCAGACCCAGGCCAAACCCCGTCCGCTGCTCCTGAGGGCCCGGCAGGCCTCAGCAGGCCCCAGCAGCGACATCGAGTCGGCCCACCGCGGGAGGACGCCGGCCGACCAGGCCAGCTCCAGCAGCAGCGTCGCTCCCGAAAGGGACGTGGCGCGCGCCTGTGAGCGCGCCTGTGGGGTGCCCTGCAACCGTCGGGTTGCCCGGCAACGGGCCAAGCAGTACAGCGCTGCTGTGGAGGGCGCTGCCGGCATCGCCCAGGAGGAAGCTGCGCAGTGGGCGCATGGCATGGCCATCCACACCCAGACCGTGGCGGCCATTGCGGCTGGACTCACGGCCGTGGCCGCCCATGGGGTAGCGACTGCCCAGGTCAACGGTGAGTTGGCGGCAGCCGACGAGGAAGCCCGCCTGACGCAGGAGGCCATTGCCTGCAAGGAGGCCGAGGTGAAGGCGCTGGGGGAGGCGCTTGCCCAAGAGAGGGCAAAGAAGGAGGCGGAGGAAAGGGCCCACGCCGAAGCGACGGCTAAGGCCCATGAGGATGCCGCCAAGAAGGAAGCCATCGAGGCCGCGCGACGGAAGGTCGCTGAGGAGAAGGCCAAGACGGAGGCGGAGCTGGCGGCGTTGGAGGCGCAGAAGGCGCAGCTGCTGCAGGCCCGGGAGACCGAGGCGGCTCGTGCTCGGGAAGAGGCCGAAGCGCGAGCTGCCGCAGCCACCGCCGCCGCAATGGAGGAGGCAGAGGCCAAACTCCGCCACGAGACTCCCCCGGGAGGATCGCGAGTGGAGACCCTTCGAAGGCTTTTCGAAGGGGACGCCTCCTCCAGGATGAAGCTGGATGAGGCGGACACGGGCAGCAGTGGGAGCAGTAGCACCACCGCCCGTCGACGGAGGAAGGGCAAGGGGAAGACCCCCGAGAGGCCGCGGAGGCCAGCGGGTGGGCACCCCCACGACAGTGACCCCTTCTTCACCGCCAGTGACGGGGATGAACGAGGCCGTCGACATCGCCAAGTGGTGGCTTGGACGGGCGGAAGTGGCGGAGACGTCCCCATGGAAGGTGAGGATGAGGATCCCCCTCCTCCCTACCGGAGCTCCGAGTCCTCCGTGACCGAGACGCCCAGGTGGGGCGACATGGACGAGGATGATGACATGGACTTCGGCATCACGAAGAAGCGCCCATCCTCGGACCCACCGAGGCGACCCGGCGGAGACCCACCGGGACCCCCTGGCGGAGGACCTTCTGGACCCCCTGGAGGACGCCCACCAAGTGGACCCCCTGGAGGCGGACCACCGGGCGGGGGAGGACCCCCTGGACCGGGCGGACCCGGCGGAGGCCCTCCTGGAGGACCCCCTGGGGACCCCGACGACCCACCGGGGAGCGGCGACCCGAATGCCACCTGGTGGTGGATTGTCTACCTCCGCAGGAGAGTCCAGTTGCTCGAGCTGGAGGTAGACACGGGCAAGAGCGAGACGGCTCGCATCTCCACGGTCGCCGCGCGCGCGCAGAAGGACCTGGACATCGCCAGGGCCGAGACCAAGTTGCTGACCAACGGCGTCAGCGGCCTGCAGGAGAGGCTGGATGCGCTGGAAGCCCGTGGGAGGGTCGGCAGCGACCACCCACCCCTGGAGTCTGGCTCGTCGGACGACGGCTGGGGACCCGGACCAGGTCCAGGCAGACCCCACGCCCCCGGCGGAGCCCCCAGGAGTCGCCCCAGCGCCAGTGCCCCCTCTCTCACCGCCCCCTCTCACCACAGCGCGGGCCGCCGCAACGAGCGCGTGCCGCCCGGCAGTGGCAGTGAGGAATGGCGCGATGAGTGGCTCAGCGCGGACTACCACAACCGCCGTGCTCCACCGCGGACGCCTGTACGCCCCCGACGCCCGCCACCAGCCCCGGCGCCAATCCCCAGGGCTGGAGGACGTTATGGTGGACTCAGGGATGAGGTCCCCAGAGGAGACGTGGAGTGGGATGTCGGTGAAGGTGAGGACCTGGACCTGGACCTGGACCTGGAGGAGTTCGACATCAGCCCGCCGCGTGGTGTACGACGGGAGGCCGCTGAACGCAGCCGCCGGCGCCGTGATGAGGATGCGTACATGGATGCAGTACGGCGTGAACACTTCGGTTCAGCGTACGTGGAGGAACCGCGGCGTAGCCACAGGGATTCCATGGAGGAGATGGACGTGGCGGCCGTGGGAGTCCGTGGGCGAGGCCGATGGGAACCTCGGTCGACCTCGCGGCCGGCGTTCATGGTCTCTAAGGCCGCGGACGCCGCCGTGTGGGAAGACTTGAAGGACATCAAGCCCCCCATGTACGACGGCAACCCCCTCAACCTCGACCGCTTCTTGGAGAAGCTGGACGATTGGGGGCTGGCCGTCACTGAAGACCAACCTCCCGCGGATGCGGAGAGATATGTCTTCAAACGGTTCAGGTACCGCCTGCCGGAAGTGCTCGGCGAGCTATACTTCGTGGCGACCAAGGAGGGGAAAATCAAGACCCTCAAGGACGCCAAGAAGTGGCTCAACGAGCAGGAGCGGGTGGACGCTCCGCAGGTGGCTGCCAAGCGCTGGAAGTCCATCAAGCTTGAGCATGATGGACGGGAGATCCGCCTACGGGAATGGCGTGACTTCCGAGGGAAATACACCCTCTTCCGCCGCAACGTGGAGGATTGGAACGAGGGTGACGAGCAGGCTCGCCTGCTCTCCATGCTACCGGAAGCATGGATCAAGAGGGTCACCAAGGAGGAATCCAAGAGGGCCAAGTCCAACCACACGGTCAAGATGATGCTCCCCAAGGAGTATCATACGAACGTGGTGAGTTGGGCGAAGAAGAACGTGGCCCGGGATGTCAAACGGCACTCCCTGCGGAACGCTCTTCTCATCACCGTCTCGGGCGATCGCGAGAAGACCGCGATTTGGCGCCTTGACGACTGTGAGTTGAGCGGCCAGACCATCCGTCTGCAGCCCATCCCGGCGCGGATGAGCTGCGACGAGATCCTGGAGTGGGTTGGCGAGGAAGTACTCAAGGAGTACCGAAACCTCCACCACACCCGCGGGTTGAGGCCCGGCGACCGCGACGTCAACTACGTTGGCGAGGGGCCTGGCGGGGAATCTGCCATGGACCCAGCGGGAGCCGGCGGCGATGAGACTCTCGTCGACGATGACGACGACGATGAGCCCGCCGAAATGGCCGTGTGTGCCTTCGTGGCCAAGAACCTGAGCGCGGGGACCAAGCCAGCAAACTGGAAGCCCCTGCAGCCAGGTTGGAAGAAGCAGGAGAAGAGGGACCCTCGCCGTATTGGCGACCCTCCGCTGTCCTTTGGGGAGTTCATACGAGCTCACCCGCAGGGCTGTTTCGTGTGTTATGGGAGGAAGAAAGGCTTCAACCATGACCACCGAACATGCCCCGTCCACAAGGCCGACACGGAGGCTTACAAGAAGGCGCACGGGTCGAAGAAGCGTGCGCCCGCGGGTATCCGGGAAACCAAGATGGAGGTGGACAAGGACGAGCTGGCCAAGCTGATGTCGTCGGTGGGAACCGAGTTAGCCAAGGAGATCCAGGAGATCAAGCGGAACTGGGTCCCCAGGTCGGACAACAAGAACAAGGAGAACAACCAGAATGACCAGAACAAGGACAAGGACAAGAAGGGTAAAGGAGGAGGTAAAGGGGGAAGGAAGAAAGGCGTCAACGACGTTGAGGCCGAGGAGAACACCCCCTCTTCCACAACCGACGCCCCCTAGCGGAGCCCCTGCAGCCAAGGGCCCCAGCTAGGGCGGTCGCAGGATGGTGACGTGGGAAGCGCCGAACCATCCCTGTCGGGAGTCGGTAAACGCAAGGGGACTGCCGCGGGCGGAAGGCCCGGTCTGGCGCCCAGTCGCGGAGGCGGGGTGAGGGCAAGTGAAGGCACGAACCCTTGCACCCGTCCGTCCTTCGCGACCAAGAACGTGTTTGATGTACTACAGGATCTATCCGAGAGTATCGGAGGATCACCCGGACCGCAGCTGGATGCTGCAGATGGGCAGCCTGAGCCCATTGTCCACGACCTGCACCAGTCGCTTGTGGAGCTTCTGGAACGGCCGGAGATCCTGAGTTTGCACGCCGTGCGCCGTGTCGGTCGCGAGCGGCAGCTGCATCTTAAGGTCCGTGCCCTATGCGGGGAAGTGGAGAAGGTTTTCGACGTGTTGGTCGACACGGGAGCTCAAGTCAGCTTGGTCAAGGCTGGCCTACTTCCACCAGAGTGTCTTACCGACAGTCGGAAACCTGTCAGGCTGAAGGTGGCGAACGGCCAGTACATGGTGGGAGGCACGAAGGAAGCGGCCATTGGGCTGCAGTTCGTGAACCATCGTGAGCTGAGCCGCCCAGACCTCGGCAAGGAAATCCTCCTGCACGGTAGCTTCTACGAGGCCGAGATGGACTGGGACATGATCGTCGGGTACGACTTCATGATGGAGACGGACTCCGGCGTCCTCCCGGCCCAGGCCTCCATGACCCTGTACCAGGACGACCAGCTCTCGTGGCTTTCGTCACATGAGCACCATGTGGAATGCCAATGGATCCACCCCGAACGCAATCAGCTCGAAGTGGCCGCGCTGGACACTGAGCCTACTGGGCCAGCGAACCAGGAGTACGGCGTAAGGCCGGAAGTGGCGTACCGAGTGGTCGCGGACCTGGGAGCGTCGGATCTGGCCCTGGATGCGTTCTCTTCAGGAACCTCCGCCCATCTGCGGGTATGTGAGAAGTACTGGAGCGCCCAGGACTCCGCGTGGAAGAAGCACTGGGGTCCGCATCAGGGATTGATGTGGATCCATTGCCCCCGTTGGGACATTCCAAGAGCGATAGCGAAGATTCGCAAGGACCGCTCCAAGGCAGTGCTGGTTGTTCCTATGGGATGCACCGAGGAGGAAAGTACCCGACATTGGGTAGCCTCATTGACCAACATGACCTTGAACAAGGTCGTCCTACCGGCTGGAGAGAGTGTCTATCAGGACGCTAAGGGACAGCCCATGCCACCCCAGAGATGGCCAACAGAATTCCACTATGTGGATGGGAGCCTTGATCAGGCCGACACCACGGACTTCGTGTGTGTCAACCGCATCATAGCAGAGCCATGGCGGCAATGCTTTGCGGTTCCCCCTGTTGACATCGAAGAATCGGACTCCGAAGACCCCCTCACTGAAGAGGAGTGGGATCTGGTTCAGGGGTATATGGATCAGCCCTTTCACGACTGGGGAAACCAGCGTGAGGGCAAAGGCCAGGACAAAGCCTGGTGGGAAGTGGACTCAATCGTCTCTGGTTCCTATGACGGGAATACCTTCGTACAGAGGGTGCTGGATCACATGTCCAGCCAAGACGAGCCGCCTGGCGGTAACCCACCCACCTACGGCGATCTGTTCCGAGGCAAGACCAGAGATGGCCCTTTGGGCCACCTGGGAAGACCACCTGAGCCGAAAGCGAGCGGAGTAGCTACCCCTCAAGTAAGCTCCGTGGTTCAAGTGCCCGGAAAAGCCAAGGCGGAGTCCGATGACTGCCCCAAGATCCAGGCGTTGAGGGCCAGGCTGAAGCAGAAGTATGGCGAGACCTTCTTCAGCGGCAAGCCTGTGTTTCCCCCACCAGTACGTGGACCGTATGGCGAGGCCAAGATACGACTGAAGCAGGACCCCCGTGTGTATCGGCACCGGGAGTTTGCCCTGAGGGGCGAGAGGAAAGAGGCCATGGAGAAGATCCTCCGTGACTTCATCCAGAGAGGCTGGCTTGAGCCGTGCCACTCCGAGTGGGCCTCTCCCTGCTTCGTCGTCCCCAAGAAGGTTGCCGGTGAGTGGCGGCTCGTGGTCGACTACCGCGGCCTGAACGCCCAAACGCAGCACGACAGCTATACGCTGCCCCTCATTGAGGACATGCTGCAAAAGCAACACCGGCGGAGGATCTTCACGGTGATTGACCTGAAACATGGTTATCATCAGATGCCTCTCGCCGAAGAGTCCCGTGCCTGCACAGCCATGAGCACTCCACTTGGACCTCTCCAGTGGAAGGTAATGCCCATGGGCGTCACCAACGGCAATGCGGCTTTTCAGCGGATGCTGGAGAACCTGCTTGAGCCGGTGCGCGACTGTGCGGACCCCTTCGTGGACGACGTGATCATCGCGTCCGGGGACCCCAGCATGAGCTACGAGGAGCTCCTGGAGGCACACGAGAGGGACGTCACTCGAGTGCTGGACCTTCTGGTTCGGCACAAACTCACGGGCAGCAGTGACAAGGCCACCATTGCGGTAAGCGAGGTGGTCTTCGCTGGCCACGTAGTCGGGAACGGGCAGCGAAAGCCCATACCTGGCAAGGTGGCTGCGATTGAGCACTGGGAAAAGCCCAAAACGGTCTCTGAGCTACGGGCGTACTTGGGGTTCTGCAATTACTACTCGGGGTATATCAAAATGTATGCCGAGTATGCAGCCCCCATGACGACCATGCTCAAGGGCAACCGAGAGGAGACCAAGAAGGGGTCCAAGAAGGCTTTGGTCTGGACTGAAGAGTCTGACCGTGCCTTTGAGGGGATGAAGCAGGCGCTGCTATCCGCAGTGGGTCTGCACCTCGTGGATCCCGACCGAGGGTTCGTCCTGCGCACCGACGCTTCCGACTACGCCATTGGGGCTGTGTTGGAGCAAGTGCTTGACGATGGGAGGCACGTGCCCGTGGCCTTCTGGAGCCGAGTCCTGGCGGAAGGCCAGAGACGGACGTGGACGCCCCGTGAAAAGGAGGCGTATGCCATCGTCATGGCTCTCAGGAAATGGGCTGGGTACATAGCCCTCCATCCCGTCACCGTCTGCACCGACCATCAGAGTCTGCAGTCGTGGCACAAGGAGCACGTGGACACCCCCTCAGGTCCCGCCTCCCGACGGGCAAGATGGCACGAGACCTTGGCCAAGTTCGACCTTACGGTTGTTTATATTCCTGGAAAGGATAACACCGTGGCGGACTGTCTCAGTAGGTGGGCCTATCCCGCCAGCAAGGGCATGCAGGATATCTCTGCCCATGGCGATGAGGCTGAGACCGCTGAAGCCAAGAAGATCATTGAAATGGAGCGCCTGATGGAGGAGGAGGGTGCCAAATGCTTCGTCGTAATGGCCGCAGATGCCCCCCTCGCTTCGAGGGTGAGCAGGGCGGTCAGTGTACTCGCCCCTGTGGGTGCCGCGGGCGGAAGGCCCGGTCCGGCACCCCCTGTGGGAGTGGAGTCCGACAAGCACCTCTTCCCAGAGTCTTGCCTCCAGGACGACTGGACCGACGATTACGCCAAGTCTGAGGCCTTTGCGGCCGAGTATAGGGCTGTGACCGACCCTGACGACGGGCAGAAGTGGCCAAAGGGGCTGACTGAGGAAGATGGCAAGCTCTACCGGAATGGTAAGCTGCTAGTCCCAGAGTCCCGAGTGCTCGAGCTGTGTGAAGCTTGGCACCACCACATGCTGCACCCAGGGGTCAAGAAGCAAGCTCTTGACATGCAGCGTCGGTTCGAGATCGACCATATCGTTCTCTACACCGCCATCAAGAAGGTCAGGAAGGGTTGCTCGGTCTGTCAGGCCTGCAATCCCGACAACCGGAACGTCAAGGGAGAACCCCAATGGACCCCGGTTCCTGATCAGCCCATGGAGAGCGTGGCCATGGACGTCTTCTCCATGCCCGAAGTGCACATTGGCAAGGAGACCTTTGACTGTGTGGTTCTCTGTGTGGACCGCCACAGCGGCTACGTTGTAGCCGTTCCGGCACGCAAAAAGGGGTTGCTTGCCAAGGAAGTGGCAGTCATGATGATTCGTCATTGGCTGACCGTCTTTGACATCCCCCGCACCATTTGCAGTGACCGAGGGCCCCAGTTTACTGGTGGCTGGTTCAAGGCTATGTGTTCCCTCATGGGGATACGTCATGCCAAGAGCGTCGCCTATCTCAGCCGGTCTAACGGCCGTGCTGAAGTGGCTGGACGGCAGCTGTTCGAGAAGCTGCGCAAGATCCACATCACCAATCCACGGCGGAACTGGTTTGAGGAGATGTGGCCTGCTCTGAAGGCCCATCATGACACCCCCACTCCGGGCGGTTTGTCCCCTCACCAGATTCTGTTCGGCAGGGACCCCCTGGGTAGGGGACTTCCCTTGTCTGGTGATGGCATGGCTATGGATGCCAAGGAGTTCTTCGCGCGGCAAGAGCAAACGGCGCGGGACATCCGCCAGCAGCTTGAGAAGGAGCATGCTGAGCGTCAGAAGTCCGCCCCGAGCTCGACAGCGCAGAAGTTCAGGGTGGGAGACCCGGTGTGGGTGATCAGACCCCGCCCCATGGGCACCCACCGCACCAAAACCTGGTTCACACCCGGCGAGGTGGTCCGCAGGATTGGTGAAGACACCTACCGCATCAAGGTGGGTCACGGACAGTTCCGGGAGCGCCACGAAAGTCAACTCCGTGTGCGGGAACCCGACCTCCGTGGCCGACATGTGTCCCTGGACTACGCCAAACATGAGGCCGATTCGGACGACGACTATGCTGAGCAGGACGACTATACTGTCGAGAAGATCCTGGCTCAGCGTCCGAAGGCCTCGGCACCCGGAGGTCTGGAGTTCAAGGTTCGTTGGCGAGGCTATGGGCCGTCCCACGACACCTGGGAACCCGTCTCCTCGTTTGTGCCGCGGGTCAATACTCCCTTCATGGAGTACATCCGCAAGCACAAGACCAAGATCCACGTTTCGGACTTGGCAGCACTCACCCGGGCGATTGCAGCCAGGGGTGCCTGATCAGCGCCCTGAGCTCTCCCCTGATGTGTTATGAGCGCTTGTGAGGCCGACGAATCGTCCCTTACTTGCTTGCTCTCTTCCATCTTTCGGTGACAGAGTGGCCATATACCCCCCCTGCTGAATCCAGAGGAGGATGGCCCCTCTCTTCCTCTATTTGTCACTCCCCCCCTGCTGAATCCTTGGCAAACCAGGTAGGGCGACTGACCTTCATATTTTTGAGCTCTTGGGGCCTTGAAGCCCATACGACGTTGCGCAACGGATGCCGCTGTCATCGGCATTGCGATTTTTGAGTGTGTGGTCTGGTTCCATGGCATTTGCGGAATCCAGGCCAGTCGACGTGTGTCTCGAGACTATATATGCCTGAACTCAGGCGTTATCCTGTCCATCCTCCTGCATATGCCTTATCCTGACCGTGGCGTGGTTTGGCACTCTGTTCTGAGTGTGTTTACACGCCTATTTACCCAAATTGTTGCTTGCTTTTCTGCCCTCCAGGATATGTGCATCTGTATGTTAAGTGTCATCAGCCCATCGCTGAGGGATGGACTGTTTTTCACCACGAATCGGGATACAGAGGCGCCCTAAGTCGCCGTGTACATATCCTTACAGCCGGGTCCAGCCTGGACCAGTACTTGATTACAGATTCTACTGTTCGAGTGCCCGTGATACCGTGTTGCCCTATTCGCTGTGATGTGTGGAGATCCTGATGGCGCCAGGCGGGAGGCCCAGTTGCCTGACTACACTCCCAGCGGTCCGCCACTGTCAGTCCCAGTGTGAGCCTACCGATTTGCAGACGCACTTGCATTCGGATGGCGGCCTCCGGTGCTCCTGACCTCGGTCAGTCTGCCTGGGAAACTGGTGGTTTGAGGAGTCGACGCCTCCGCCCACACTGCATGAGGACTCCCTCATGTATGGCCACGCTTCGTGGTAGTAGGGCGAGGGAAAAGACGGCCTTGATGCCCGATCCCTTCAGGAGGAGTTCCCTTACGATTTGGGGTTCGTAAGGAGTTCGACTATGGCACTCTGGACTCGCGTCGTATGGATATGGACATGGTGCGCCCGAGGAAGGACCCGTGGGGACTCTCCCCAGTCGGCGGGCCTTGGGAAGCTTGGGGTAGCCTGATGGATCTTTGTAGTCGCTCTCGACTTGTGGGGCCACCTCGGCCGTCGTGTGACGCCTATGTTGGCCGTGTATGCCACTGCCACTGTGGTGGTGACCGTAGCAGCCGGCACCCGGTGCGCCTGGTATGGGTTAACGGGTCCTTTGGATGCCGAACAATCGCCGCCAGGACCCGGGACTTGATACTTGATACTATACATGTGCTACGAGCTGTTACAGCAACATACCTATCCCACTGTGGGATACCTATCTTACTGTGACTTACTGAAGTGAGGATGTGACACCCCCCCCCCCCCCTTTCAGGGAGTGGTCCTGGGTACCCGCTGCCATGCGTGGGTGTTATCGAGCCCCCCCAGGGTTTGCTCTAAGGAGGGGGGTGAAGCGGTACCCAGAACCCCATGGCCAGGTTACGGCATACAACCGGTCTCCGGTCCACTAACCCCATGCACGGCGTGTTCCGTGCCGTGAAGCCCCGCATCGGCATCCGATGCACCGCCAGCGGAGATTTGTGAATCAGAACATCAGGAATCAACAGGGTTTTATTTTCATATTGTTTCCGTCAATTTTTACGCTTCCGTTCCGATACTCACTGTTTTGACTGCTGGCGGTTGGTTCGCGACTTTACCGTAACCGCCAGTTTAACTGTTTATAATGGAAATTTTAACGTTATCCGTCACGAAGGCTCCAAAGTCGCCAGGAACTGCATGGATGCTTCCGCAATTTTCATAATTAATACTCGCAACCTTAATCCGAATTTTTCAGGATGTCGAAATCGGATTTTCGACTTCGACATCCCCGCACTTGATTTGACCTCTTTCGAGTGGACCTACGTGCTTCCGTATGCACGAATCAACTTCCCTTTTATCCTGCCCTCCATTTGTCTTAAAGATATGGGCAAAACAAAGTTGATTCGTGAGGCCACTTGTGAAGGTCATATCTCGTGCCGCTTGCGAGTATTGACGATAAGGAAACGTGGGATGTATTCACAATACTCCCGACGTAATTTAGGAAGCTTCATATGCCTTGCGTTTCTACACATGCGCACTAGTGTAATGGATCATGGTCAAGAGGGTAGAGTTTGCGTTATAACTCTATGACCATGATATTGCGTGCGTTAAGATAACTTTCGAGTGTAGCGCGCAAGTGTTGGTGTTGCATAGGAACTCTCCTTGAGTTCCTATGAGCGATTGACACAAAGTTATGCCCTTGGAGGGGCATGACATATCGTGGTGGGAGCTACATTTTTGGGCAATATTTGGTATCTGCCATGTGTTGTGTTGCGTGCCCATTTGGCGGGCCCATGGCTCCAAGACAAGCCCGCCAATGGACCTCATATTGTGCAAGCCCCTTCTCCGTACTCCCTACGGTCAATTGCAAGCCTAACCTTCGTGAAGGGAAGCTTGTGTGGTGCTCCCGAAGCGATGCGTTGGGAGCAAGGTGTGTATTTTACATTTTTCCATATTTTCATGTGCCCACTTGGGAAGCAGCGCTCGTAACCTTTCAAGGCGCCCCAAGTGGAGCACATACGTGAGATCGAAGGTCATTGGTGTCAAGTCATTGTGTTTAGAAGGATTAAGTGATTGCACGATCCAAGCCAAAGATATTATAATATAATTATGCGCCTTTCAAGGCACTTTGGTTTGTCTTTGTGCCAATTTTGCCATTTTTGGCCCGTCATGATGTCAAGTGGCGACCGTGTATTTCAACGTTGCGCTCAATTGACATCATGACCCAAGTATGATATGAGGGTACATACTTCGGTAGCCAACATATCTTGGACCCGGCGAATAACTCCTCTTAGGCTTGGCATACCGTGGCCGCCATGTTGGCGATTTGGGACTATCCCAAATCATGGGCTCACTTGGCGACCCTGCCATTCCCAATACCGGAGGAGTTGGGCGACGCCCCAAAGATATGTTGGACATATATGACTTGATACCAATCCTATGGCACACTCCGGTCCGAGTCGGGCATGTGCCTCATTTGCCCTAACCATGAGTGTGCGCAATTTTGGCCATTTTGAGCATTTTTCCACTTTTGCTGCCCGCCGTGCACCATGTTCTAACCCTCGTGCACGCCGGACGCATGGACCAATGGACCATATATGACATGGGTGTTATGGGTAATGGTCCCCATGGTCCACACACCACGTGGGCGAAGCGGAGCCGCCTTCGTTAAGGCGCTAGGCCAAATTAAGTATGGGCAATTTTGCCATTTTTGCATTCGTGGACCCATTTGGGATCGTCACCACGCCGAGTGGCATGGAGATCTTTGTGAGCCAAGGGCATGGGAGTCTCCAAAGGACTCCCGGTGGATCACGTATGGAATGGCGGATCCGATCTCCAAGCCGGCGTGGAGATATACTATTGGGAGCACACTGAATTTTGGCTCATTTCAAGCAGCCAAAATGACCCAATTTTGGGACCCCAATTTCCCCCTTCCGTGTGGTCAATTGGCGGCCCCATTTCTCTAAGCCCATAGGGAGCCCGGACCTAAATCCAAGTTGTACACTCAGATATAAGTCCTAGGTCCTGCCTCCTACCCTGTGAGCCATTGGCCTCACCTTGGCCGAGCGAGCCGCGCGTGGGAATGACGCCAATATTGGTGATTTTGGCATCATGACCCCACTTGACTCATCCGTGTTGCCCTGATGCCGGGACCTCAGAGGGAACCAGGTTGGGTGAGGGCTCCAGGGAGTTCGTACTCGAAGGGCATAGGGTCAGTTGCCTCGTCCCTACCTCTGGCGGGTCCGGACGAGGGGTCAATTTTGGAGTTTTTCAAGCTAATTTCAGTTTGGGCTGAAACAGCCCATTTTCAGCTACCAACTCCTGGGTGATAATGGCGGGGCCATATCTCTGGCTCAGAGTGGAGTTGGGACCTGCCATCAAGGGAGCATAGGGAGCCACTGTCGGTTGGCCTTGGAGCCCATTGGTTCTCAGGAACTCGCCTGTGGCTGTGCGGGACACCTCTCCCATTGGCAGGGTTTCAGGGTCCGGACTGAGCAGGGCATGGGTTGTGTTTGAGCCCCCGCCCCCATCAGCCACTGAGAGGGTCGGACCTGGGATTGGGATATGAGTCGGGACTGAGTGTCTATTGTCCCTTGATGCCCTTACCCCAGTCCAGTCTTAACCCCATGTGTACATATCCTGATGTGTTGCTGTACATACTTTCGTTCCCTCTTTGCAGAGTGGCAAGGATTCTGAAACGCTTTGTCACATGACACAGGCGTATTGATGCCCTTGTGAGCGTAGTGCCTTGCCTGCCTGCTCACTTGTGCGTGTCACCGCAGCGTCCCGTGGCCGGCCCCCCACGGGAACGCGTCAATAGGGCGAAGGGGATCCTGGTGATAACCGGCATAAGATCCACCCCATGTCCGCTGGAAGGTCTCAAGTCGACGCTGGATTCCATCACCCTGAACGAGATGTCATTCGGGCCAGAGGAGGAGTTGTTCATCGACGCCAAGGATTTATCGATGCCCTCCCTGGGTCAAGCGTGGGGTACCAAGGCTTTCCTGGTGGATGGGGCGCAAGCCCAGCCCACGGGTGATGAAGCATTCATCCGTAGGGTTGAGGCGGTGCCCATGCGGGTCATGTTTGAGCCCAAAGAGGGGACGGATCAGCCAATGGATGGCATTGACGTCCTGTCCCACGCCAAGATCGACCACGTCGTCAACTACATGCGGATGGGGATGTATGACCGTGTGGCAGCCAAAAAGGGGCGAGCCATGGTCACATCTCCGCATTGGTGCGATGACAAGATGTTGGTCACCGGCAAGTACGAGAAGGATGAGTTCGTGGCGAGGGTCATGGATCACATCGCGGACCAATATGATGGTCCGGTTGGGTCGGACCCGCCGACGTGGGATTTTCCAAGAATGGGGGCCGGTAGCGACAAGAACTCGGCTGATGCCGCAAATTTCCGAAGATTATCGGTGGGAAGCATGCCCCACGACGATGAAGACGGCATATCGGACGAGGAGAAGTCGGACTCGGACCCAGAAGAGGCCTATACCGCAGTGCGGTCGGTTGTATCGATACCGAAGCAAGCGGCTGAAGAGGCCCAGGAGAACCCGAAGGTCGCTGAGCTGAAGGAGAGGCTGATGAATGCCTATCCGGGCTATTCAGTGGCGTCGCCAACAAGAACCCTCCAGATCGTGGGAGGTTTGGCACAGCGAGGATCAAGCTGAAGCCGAACCCCAAGATCTATCGTCATCGGGAGTACCAGCTTCAGGGCGATCGGGCCGAGGCCATGAAGAAGTTGTTGGCCGAGGTTATTGAGCGGGGCTGGATCGAACCCTCCGACAGTGAGTGGGCCAGCCCAGCCTTTATCGTGCCCAAGAAAGAGAAGGGCGAGTGGAGGTTGGTGGTTGATTACAGGGGTTTGAATGAGCAAACCGAGCACGACTCGTACTCGCTTCCTCTGATGGACACCATCCTCCAAAAACAACAAAAAAAGCGGATCTTCACGGTGTCAGACCTGAAACACGGCTATCACCAGATGCCGCTACACCCGGACTCCAGGCCCTGCACAGCGATGTCGACGCCGCTGGGGCCCATGCAGTGGAAAGTGGTGCCTATGGGCGCCAAGAATGGCAACGCCGCTTTCCAGCGCATGATGGAGGACCTACTCGGTCCTGTCCGGGACTGTGCCGACCCCTTTGTGGATGACATCATCATCGGGTCCGGCACGGAAGACATGACTGAGGACGAGCTCATCGAAGCGCACGAGAAGGATGAGCCCCGAGTGCTCAGCGAGCTGGACAAGCACAACATGGTGTGCAAGCCCACCAAAGCCTCACTCTTCGTGAGGGAAGTGAAGTTCGCGGGTCACGTGGTTGGTCACGGGCAACGCCGTCCCATGCCTCGGAAGCTGGCGTCCCTGCACCACTGGGAGAAGCCCCAGACCATCAGCGAACTCCGATCCTTCATGGGGTTCTGCAATTACTATTCGGACTATGTCCGGACGTATGCAGAACTATTGGGCCCACTGCACAAGATGCTGCAGGTGGGCAAGTTCGATGGTCGGAAGGGGAGCAAGAAGAAGCTTGCCTGGACCCCGGAGGCCGAAGATGCGTTCAGCCGCCTGAATAAGCGACTCCTGGGGCAGCTGGGACTATTCCTGGTGGACCCGAACAAGGGATTCGTGCTACGGACGGACGCCTCGGACTATGCTGTAGGGGCAGTCCTCGAGCAGGTCCGGGACGACGGGTCGCACGTACCCGTGGCGTTTTGGAGCCTGATCCTGGCCGAGGGCCAACGTCGAACCTGGACCGCGAGGGAGAAGGAGATGTACGCCATTGTTTGTGCGCTCAGGAAGTGGTCTGGCCACATCGGGTTACAACCGGTGGTGGTTTGCACGGACCATAAGTCCTTACAGAGCTGGCACAAGGAGCACGTCGACACCCCCTCGGGACCGGCGGCAAGGAGGGCCCGGTGGCACGAGACGTTCGCCAAGTTCGACCTCAGCGTCGTATACGTCCCGGGGAAGGACAATACTGTGGCAGATTGCCTCAGTCGATGGGCCTACTCCGCGGGCAAGGCATGGATCGGCATATCCAGCCATGGGGACGCCTGGAGGCCAAGGAGGCCAAGCGCATCATCGAGATGGAGAAGGCCATGGAGCAAGAGGGGGTCAAGTGCTTTGTGGTGATGGCAAACCGTACAGACCTGGCCAAGTTCCGGGGCGCCCGTGTCCAAGCTATTCGAGAGGAAACCCTCGAGCAATGGATGGTGGCCCCCGTAGAGCTAGTCAGGTCGGTGCTGACAGAAGACTGGTCGGATGACTATGCGGCATCCGAACACTGGAGCAGGTACTGGACTGCCGTGAGTGCCCCGTCGGACGACGAATGGCCTGAGGGCTTGACCGAGGATGGCAATAAATTATTCCTCAAGGACAAGCTATTGGTCCCTGAGAACTGAGTGGAGGAGCTCATTGACCACTGGCATAACGCCCGGCTCATGCATCCTGGTCGGGACAAGATGCAGCAGGACCTGGAGTGGCGTTTCAAGTTCCCACCGGGGTACTACGCCATCCTGGACAAGTACTGCAGCGATTGCGCCGTGTGTCGGGCCAGGAAGAGCCCGAACCACTCCACGGCTGGCAACCCGGTGTATACGGCTATACCGGAGGCCCCTATGCGGTCCGTGGCCATGGATGTATTCGCCGTGCCTGAGGTCACCGTGGAAGGAGAGACCTACGACTGTGTCATCCTGGCGGTGGATAGGCACAGCGGGTATATCGTGGCGGTCCCTGGCAAGAAGTCCAAGAAGAAGGACAAGAAGGACAAGCATGGAGTGGGTCTGCAGGCCAAGACCGTCGCCAACGCCATGATCAGGCATTGGCTGACGATTTTTGATGTCCCAGCTGTCATCTGCAGCGATCGGGGCAGTCAATTGGTGGGGACGTGGTTCAAGACGATGTGCAAGCACATGGGGATTCGGCACGCCAAGACCGCGGCGTACCACAGCCGGTCAAATGGTCGGGCTGAGGTGGCCGGCCGGCAAATGTTCGAGAAGTTCCGCCAGTTGCACATTGACCAACCGGGCCGGAATTGGTATAATTTGCTGTGGAGATTTCTCCAGGCGTACCACGACCTTCCGGGGCCCACTGGACTGTCGCCCCATCGTATCATGTTCCTACGGGATCGAGTGTCACGCACTCTCCCGTGGTTGAACCATTGCAAAGTGGCCCGGGATGCGAGTGCTATGATGGCTGAGGCGGACGACACGGCGGCCAAGGTGTGCAAAGCACTTCAGGACGAGCATGAGAAGAGGGCCAAGTACTTCAAGCAGGGAAAAGTCCAGAAATGTGCTCTCACAGATACCGTATGGGTGGAGCGGCACCACAAGGATGTCCTGTCCAGGCATCGGCAGGCGTCTTGGTATGTGCCGGGGGTAATCATTCGGAAGGTCGGGCAGGATGTGTATGCGGTTCGTGTGGGGGATAACAAGATCCTTGACCGCGACCACACCCAGTTTTGTCCCCGAGCACCAGACCCCAGCGGACGTCCCGTCACCTTCGAGTTCACAGCCGGCGATGTGGACTCGGATGACGAGGGTGAGGACGACGACTTCACCGCCGAGAGGATCCTGACGGACAAGCCAGACCCGGGGACGCCTGGGGGGAGGCTATATAAAGTCCGATGGAAGGGATTTGCCGCATCCAGAGATTTGTGGGAGTCTCAGAGCAGTTTTGTGCCGAGGTATACCACGGTCTGGATGGATTATCTAAGGAAAAAGAACATTTCCTTGGATGTCAAGGACGTGTTGGTCCATTTGGTTGCTGCAGCAGCACCGTGATGGATCCACCTTGGCATTTTTGTTTGTTTTTGTGCTTGGGAGACGGGTGAAGGCGTTCATTCGGGGATTTTTGGGTCTTGATTGGCCCTATATCCTCTTCACTCGGTCTCCACGTATATATTTCATTGTGGTATACGTATTTAGGTCGACCGACGACGTTTCTCTATCTTTGATCCCCTTGGTCCAGGTTGTAGATCAAGAGGAGACCGGATATGGCGGAGGGCACCGATTGTGAGTGTCCTCACCCCTCCCTTGGGGCATGGGGGACGCCTACGCCGTATGTGGGGCCTCCATGTGTCCTTGGGACATGGGGGGGGGGGTTGGAGCCCATTGGGGTCCTCCCGTCCTCTCTTCAATGACTTCCGAGCGGATACAACGCTCTGAGAAGGGGGGTGAAGCCGGTTCGGACCCCCGTGGCCATCTTTGGGTCACTTGGGGTGGGTATCTATGGGCCGGCAAGCCGCCATTGGCTGATATCATACTCTCCCATCCACCTGACCTAACCTGATGTGATAGTGTGATAGGCTTGGCCATTGCAGCTATGAGCGGTAATATGCAATACCGAGGCGCCGCCGGCTGAGATATATATATCAAAATATCAGGAATCAACAGGGTTTTTTTATCATAATGTTTCCGTAATTTTTCAGCTATCCGTTCTGATTGTCAATGTATCGGCGAATGTCAGTTGGCTCGCATTTTGCGATAACCGATTGGTTAACTGTTATTTCCAGATATTTTAGCGGAAACCCTGATGAAGGGTCAGATTTCATCAGAAAAGGGTTCGTTGCTTCCGCAATTTTCATGTTATACACTTGCAAAATTAATCCAATTTTTTTAGACATTCAGAATCGGATTTTCGATTTCGAGGTCGCCGCAATGGATGTGATGAATTTTGAGTGGTCCTACACTTTTCCCCGATCACGAATCAACCTTCCTTTTGTTGTCTCCTTCATTTTTCTTGGAGATATAGGCGAAACAAAATTGATTCGTGAGGCCACTTTGAAACATCATATCTCCGGCTCACTGCGAGGAATTTCAATTTTGAGATATGGGCTGGAATTGCCTTGGTCTCAACTTAATTTAGGAAGCGTCAAGCGCCTTTGATGTGTAAACATGCTTGGTTTAGCAAGGGATAATGGTCAAGAGGGTAGAAAGTGATTTATAACTCTTGGACCATGCAACCGAATATTTTAATGCGACTTTCGAGTGTACCGCATGAGTGTTGGGGTTGCATAGAAACGTTCCTTGGGTTCCTACGTATTTTTAACGTGAAGTTATGTCCATGGAGGGGCATGGCATACCATGGTGGGAGCCACTTTTAAGGGTATGTGTTATATGGATGGTATGTGCTTCGCTATGCTCACGCCCATGTTATATATCTCCGTTTGTAGGAAGATATGTGGAGTCATACGTGGCAAGGGCTTCGCCCATGTCCCAATGGTGTGTTCCATAGCGCTAGACTAAGTCTACCGCACATATAGTGCATGTGGGAAGGCTTACGGAGCGACCCATAAGCGCCACTATCAATTTTCCCATTTTCATGGTGCGTGTCGTGAGGAGGTTCGAAGGTGCCCCTATGCGTCCATGTGGGGATCCAAGTGGGGGAATTGTTTGCAAATGGTCCCAAGCAAATGTGTTTGGAACCATATGTTGATACCATGGGTGAGCGAAGTTATATACTATTGTGATTACTTTGAATTTGGATTGAATTTGCATGTTTTTGACCTCATTTTATGCTCATTTTTGTATTTTATGTGCTCAACTGGTAGGCTAACAGTAAAGTGCCTAGAGATCCGTGAACTATGGTATGTTGCTTATATGCTGGCATATGCTTCGGTGTTGCACCTCACCATATGCCGGATCACGTGGTCACTTTGGCGTGGCACACGGGGCCTCACAAAACTAGGTCTCAAATTCGTGAGTTGACTTGTGAAGCATGGCATGTATATATCCGGAGGGGTTTGGGAGCCAATGTTGGGATATTCGTGGGCATGGATCTTTGGTCTATATCACCCTTGTATATTACTTTCCGGTTTGACACATGCTTGGAGCATTTGAACATTTGCTGTATGCATTTTTGAGTATATAATTGAATTTTGGGCACTATGGTGTGATTTGCCTAATTTTGCTATGTTGCGAGGTCATCTTCATGGGGCAATTCTCCAAGCCCAATCGACTCCAAGTCCAACCAGAGTTATGTCAGGGTAGGGCATGGTCCTGAGTGCCACTCTAGGCCATGACACGCCACCTCCCCTATTGGGCTAGGATTTAGAGGCTTGGGAGTGAACACATTTTTGGGGTTTGTGTAGTGACTTATGACACATGGCATTTAGCCATCTTATTTGGCTGGGTTCAGGGCATCATGTTGGCGAGTCAAGGGAAGGTCTTGAGTCCAGGGAATGAGGGGTCTATGGCTGTGATTGTGTATGTTCCCATCTTTCCCCAATTTTGCTTGATTTGTGTTCATATGCCAATTTCAGGGCTTTTTCTTTATTCTATTGGTGCAATTCTATGTACATGCCCAACGCCCGTGTCTCCGTGTGCACCGTGAGACGACCGGCGTGTTGAAAGGAGTTGTTGAGTGTCAACGCGGGACCTCAAACACCCTTGGAAGCCCTCAGTGTGGATTATTTGGATTGGACCTATTGTACTTGTAATAAAATCCACACTAAGGTTACATTCTATCCTTCTTGAAAAAATGTGAATTCCTTCAAGGCATAAAACAACCCATAGAATTGTGTGATAGGAAATGAAAATGAAAATGAAAATCCGAACTCTACTATGCTTCAATTTAAAATTAAAAACACAAGTAGACAAACAACAAAACACAAAGCAAATGTGACACACAACAACACAAACAAGACAATTGGTGTGATCCTATGATGATTGTCGACGAGTGAGGCTGAATCACTTGGAGTCCCCTTGATATTATACCCACTTCATTGATGATTGAAACCCCTTCACTTGAGGATGGTAAATTCTGCAAGACCCTGAGAGAGAGAGAGAGAGAGATGCATACATGACAATCATATTTATTTACAACACATCATTGATCATGGCATGCATGCATCATGGTCGTATCTCACATTGAGAACACAATGACTCCCAAATAAGCGAATGTGATGATAGTACCGAAATTAACATGCATCAATCCCATAACCAATCATGAAACTCATGGCGTCCTAAAATTAAAAGCGAAGACATCAAACCAAAATTCAATGGCACACTCGCCATGACATGCATTATGAACACAAACAAGATGTCGTATGGCAAATAACCATCAAAAGGACATGGGGCATTCAAATTGAGTAAATAATCCGGAATCGCTTGAGACATACTTCGAATGAATCCACGAGAGCAAATTCGAAGTCAACAATCGATACTTGAATGCAAAATTCAATGAAACGTATACAGGCAAACCCTCAACAATCCGTCATAATTCCTGAAAACCCTGACGTCGTGGTTATCCTGTAACGCATAGCATTACAACCACAGGACCGTCAATCAGCAGACCAGCGTGCGCACGACCCAACAGGCGGGCTCACGCACACAGAGCATCAGGGATCGCAATTCTGAACTCAGCGATCTCCTGCTGGCATCCCTACCCTATCATCATAGGTCACTGGCAGACCTCTGGACTCAAACTCCTGCTGCTGTTTATCCCTTGTCTATCCTAACTCTGTGGTCACATTACACTCCCCTCCCAAGCCTGATGCCACCTGAAGAGGCGTCAGACTGATAAGAAAATCAATGGACCACTGAGTGGAGCACCAGTGTAGACTGTTTGCTCTGATCGCTGCACCCAGAAGAAAAAACACATGTAAACACTTGTAAAAATGTAGACCCTGGTACTGGTGCTGGTATTGGGCTCACAGTGATCACGCACTGGACAGACCAGTATTGCCAGCAGCACAGAGCTCCAAATGATGCCAAAGGTCACCACCTGCATCTCGAATGGCTTACACAAAGAGATATTACATAATCTGTGCAGATCCACGTACCTGCACCAACTGGCGGAACTGTGCGATCTCCAAAAATACAGTTCTCAGCCGTCGACCAGTTGTACATCAGCCTGTGAGGTGACGAGAAAAAAATAGAAAGAATGGGACAAAGAGATCCAGATCAGGGTGAGAATGCAAAGGCAACAAGACCAGAAATTTCAGAAGCCCTCAACCCATTGATCTGATCTAATCTGAGCCTGTCAAGCAACTTATGGCGCTTATTATAGGACAGCCAGTCCTCATTGATATCGTGGAGGAAGGCCCTGGCGTCCTGCCACTCAGGTTCCTCATATCCCTTGTACTTGACAAGCCATTTAGTACCCCTATCACTGCCTCTACCCTTCGGCTTGTGATCCAGGATCCGTTCTACAATATACCGATCAGATTCCACCATCTCCTCCGCATCAGTATAGAAATGTAGAGGGGGCTGGTTACCACTAATAGGGGGGTAATAGGGCTTAAGCCTCACACTCTCCAGAATCTGTTCCCCTTTGTGTGTATACACCCGATATCTGCCTGTCCCCACTCTCTCCAACACTTCTGCTGGTCCAGTCCAAATCCGGTCCACTTTAGAAGTGTTGGGGCAATTCTTCAGATCCTTGTGGATACGCACCCAAACGCGATCCCCAGGATTAAAAACCTGTAGTGGGTGTTTCTTCAAGAATTCACGCGTCTGACGCTTGTGAATCTGAGACAACTTGGTCTGGACCTGTTTTCTTTCTGAAATAAGCCTGTTAAAGAAAGAGACAGCGTCCTCACTGCCATCCTCTGGAATAATGGGGGGGCATTCTCCAAACCCCATGGGATCCCTCCCAAAGACTAGCCTATGGGGGGAATAACCTGAAACTGCCCCTGGCAGATCATTCAGGGTCCAGGTGGCAAGGGGAAGCAAATGGAACCAATCTTTGGAAATTTTTTGTTCCATGATTTGGCGCAGTGACTGCACAATAGACTGCACTGCCCGTTCTGCCCTACCATTTGCCTTTGGATGATATACAGTGGACTTATGGTCTTCAACCCCCGACAATTTCATCAACGTGTGGAAAAAACTGGCCCTCAAAATACTATCATGCCCTGAGAAAATTTCATGGGGGAGCCCCATAAAGGAAACCACCCGCTCCAAAAACAGCGCAGCTAACTCTGCACTGCTTAAATTGCTGTTGCAAGGCACAGCAATAATATAGCCAGTGAGCCTGCACACCACAACCATAATACTGTTATATTTTTGGGAGTGGTGGTGCAACTCTGGCATTGAAACAAAATCCACTGAGATTGATGAAAAAGGAAACTCTGGGATGGGAAAAAATTCCAGAGTATCGGGCTGTGCACCCCTACGCGGCTTGGTGGCCTGACAGACATTGCAACTCTTGACAACCTCAGAAATGGTCTTCAAAAATTCATTCCTGTCCATAGCTACAGAAAATTTCCTGGAGAAAAGCTGTCGAAGCTTGTCAACCCCCGGATGTGAATACGAATGCAGGCCATTCAAGACCCGCTGCAGAATTGAAACAGGAACACATATCTTACCCTCGCTGCGGACCTTACCCTGATGATAGAAATACTTGCCAACGGCTCTGTCTGTCGATAACTGTGGCCAAATATCCTGAAAATCGGGGTCTGTCGCATAGAACTCAGACCAATCCTGCTGTAAAATGCTCACTGCAGGTGGAACCTTGACAGACTTCAACTCAGAAATGGCGTACTGCACTGCCCCCGGCATGTGCCATGAAAGGTCACGCAGAGCAGCCACATATTCAGCAGGGGGAGGTTCAGAAGAAGAACATACATGAGATAAGGAATGCGACACAAGCTCCTGAAATTGTGAGTGCACTTGAATAGAACTTAGATCAGTCTGGATGACAGACTGTACTGACCTGGGATAACACAAATTCTGGACCTGAACACCCGTTTCCTGATGTCCATTGCCAGTAGGAGCTGAACTACTATCAAAGTCATTCTTGTACGCATATTTACAATATTCTGGTTCTGATTCAGACTCTGAAGTCATACCACACTCAGTGGCAGAGTCCCATGTGTTGTCAGTCATTGAGGCTGACTCGGAATCGGACAGACCAGCAACCTGGGGAGAGGGGAAGCCTGAACCTGGAGAAGACATACCCAACTGACCACGGCGTCGCCTGCGATTCTCTGTGATTCTCTGGCGTGCCTGGGTTCGCTTCTGATCCTGTGGAGAGGGAAGGAGAAGAAAATTATCACCACTGATGGGCGAAGGAATGGGTGGCTGTGAAGGAGAGGTGGGTCAGGGGGGGGGGGGTATCCGATTTCTCGGTACCCCGGCGTTTACGGAACACTTTACGCACCGGTTCCCAATCATCCGTATTACCCCCCCCTTTCTGAGGATCAACATATTGATTCGGGGAGGGGGATCCACCACTCTCCCGTTCATGACCTATGGCATCAAAAAACACCAATCTGTAAGGGACCTTCAACTCTCCATGCGTACTAAATGGCTCAAAAATGAGTGCAGGGTCCGAAAAATCAACCCAATCCACCACTACTTCTCCAAGTATCCACCACCATCTCTGGTCCTTCATTGTGGGAACAAGAGCCAAACCTCTGGCATTGTCCCCCAGGATCTTTGTGACGCAATCATCCCAACAACTATCAGGAGGATGTAACCATAAATGCTCATCCAGCCAGGACTGCTTGAAAGCGTCCTGATTGGGGGTCCAATATCGTTTTACACCATTATGCGTCACCAAACAACTGGACTTATTGCTGCAAAAGGCATCCACTGTGGGTTTCAACCCATACCCCGATGCCCATTGTTCAGCAGCAGCAAATAAATCAGTGCGAAACTGTCAATCGCCACTATTTGGCCTGCGTTTCCGACGTGCCTGTGCCCTATCATTCAACACACATTCCTGCTCACGTGAACTGTCAGCGGCACCTTCCATGTCGTGCAGGGCCGAGACTGACATTGCAGACATGTGCTGAGATAACGATGGGTGTATTTGGCCCATCCGCTCCAACTGAGGATCAACCAACGGGGCACTCTCATCTGCTGATAAACAGGCCACTGACGTAAAATCTTTAGGAAATCTGGCATGACCCCACCCACCCATGAAGTCATCAGGATACAAAGCTGTACCAGGGCGTCCCCTGTCGCCCTGCATCTGGTCCACTGACGTCTCAGCGGACTCCACATCAGACCCATGGTCGGAGATGTCAGTCTCCCATTTCCTGAGATATAAAATGCTGTATATATCTGGCTCACCTGCTGGATCACTGGAACACACCAAGTTATCCAACAGCTGATGTGCCTCCTGCTCAAATTTAGACCCTGGTTGCACAGAAGAAGGCAGGATTTGATATCTTATCAAGACCTGTCCCGACTGAGAGGGTAACGGCAAGTCAAATGAAGTACAGGTAGGTAAAGAGGCAGTGCTAGAACACCCAGCATCTGCCTCGTGACTGGTGATGCCTGTCCCGGAACACCCAGGTGTAGGGCCTCCAGCAGAAAAATAAAAAAATGGTGCAACCCGCGGCAAGAACATTATCCACAGAAAAATAAACATGGACAGAACACCCTGGTCTAGTTCCGGACCTGCTACAGAGTTGAAAATGGGCTCATTTAATTCCTTCACCGTGACGGCTTGCACCCCTGTACTGCCAAAACCAGCCCCACCTCGCTCAGTGGACTTCAATTCAGCAACTTCAATGGGGACTGGCATGGCGATGCACTCACATACAAGCTGTGCAATGCGATCACCCACATTCACAGACAACGTGGAGGATCCAATGTTCCCCATCACCACCCCCACATTGCCCGTGTAATCTGGATCCACAACTCCACCCATTATGACAATCCCCTTGCACCCCAGTCCACTGCGAGGTGCAATACGACCATATGTACCCTGAGGCACTGTTATAGCCAAATCTGTTGGGACTACCACAATCTGTCCTGGGATTAGGTCTAAAGACTTAGCAGAACACAGGTCCAACCCAGCCGCAGATGCAGACCCTCTGACAGGGGCTGACGCATTGCAACTGAGTTTCTTGAAAAGCAGCCGATCACCAGACCTAACCTGATTAGCTGACCTGCCACCAAGCGCACAAAACAGCATGGAAAAAATGAAGAAGGCCTCAAATGGACTGAGGCTGTGATGCTCTGGACCTGAATCGGTGGCTGGGATCTCTCCACAAGGGACCCCTGTAATGCTGTCACGAATTCTCAGTTTGACCCGACGCACTGTCAAAGGAGAGGAAGACCTCAGAGAACACACAACACCCTCAGAGCATACCGAGACTGGCTGTGGGCGCCGCTGAATCATTCTCACCCGTTGTCGAATTCGGTTGCACTCACATCTCCAATCGTCGGACGACTTCTGAAGGCTGTGGGCAAAAATATGATGAACACAGGGTGATGAGGGACGACACAATGTACAATCGTCATCCTCTTGCATCCCCGAAACAAACTTCAGATACTTATTCAAGACCTCACCAGGCACAAGATAATCACACTGGGGCACAAGAACAAGATTATATCGAATGAGGAAAGGAAAACCAATAATGACCCTTGGCCCAACATCTGCCAAGTAAATAAAAACATCCGAACACTGAAACAACTGCAAACCACTAACATTGAGAACAGCCAATTCCATACGATCAGTATACACTCCCACTGTACCTCCAGCAAGGGGTGAGTTCTGACCCACGCCCTTCAGATTCAAGCGCCGAGGAGCGGCCTCATGGAGCTTGCTTGGAAAAACCTCAAAGCCTGCCACTACAATCACTTGGTTGCCCGAGTCAACCATGCAAGGCAGGGCCATGCACTGCATCTGATGTGCAGCCGCAAAATGAAATCGGACAGTCACCTGCAACTCACGCTTCTCCTCCAATGCCCGCTTGGCCACCTGGGGATAACGTTTTACTACAGGGAGATCATCAAAATCCACATCCGCGCAATGCGACGTTGTGGAGTGCAATTTCCCCACACTGTACTGCGCTTTTTCGGAATCCATGGGCGGCTGGGAAATCACACTCAACCTCCGGGCTGGGGAATGAAACCCCGTCAGGAGGGGGGGAGCAAGTCGCTCAGGCCTGTGCTGGCACCACGCTGCAGCCAATTCCTGCAAACGTCGAACTACAGCAGGACTTTCACCAAGCGACTGCCCTCCTTGACCATCTTACTGTTTCACTGGGCTGGGAGAACCCAGACCACGTGCTGAACCCGAACTGTGCCTCCGTTCAGGGGTCTTATGTGGCCCCTGTCCACGATGAGATGCTGAACTCGGCCTTCTCTCTGGCGTGAAGCCACGTCTCTGATGATGTTCCTGTCCACGCCCCTGCTGAGACGTCATGCTGGGACGACGTTCAGGGGTAAAACCACGCTTCTGGTATTGGTCTCGCGGCTGAGAACCCCCTCGAGGCTGGGAGCGTTCCCTTGGCTGGGATCCACTCCGAGATCTTCGGTCATCTGGACGTCCACGTGAGTTTGATGCACTGCGGGGTTGTCCCGTCGCTGACTTGTTGGGACATTCGGCTGCCCGATGGGGACCTCCACAATGGTAACACCGCATGCGCCGTGGATGAGGACAGTCACGAGCATAATGGTCCTTTGCACCACAATTGTGGCACGCATTGGCATTCTCCTTGGGGCAGTCCCGCTGAA
This sequence comes from Eutreptiella sp. 'Long Island Sound 2002', assembly GCA_964036045.1. Taxonomy (NCBI): domain Eukaryota; phylum Euglenozoa; class Euglenophyceae; order Eutreptiales; family Eutreptiaceae; genus Eutreptiella; species Eutreptiella sp. 'Long Island Sound 2002'. Next base: position 37,655,179 of record OZ038398.1, on the reverse strand, counting down.
CGTGGTCAGGACTGCCACAGTGATGACATGTCCGGGTGACTGCAGAAACTGATTGTGTAGACCCCCGGAGGTTTTCACGTGCCCTGCGGCCGTCCTCCTCCTGTGTCAGGAAGTCCATGACCCACACGTACAACTCCAGATAGTTGAATCCATAGCCCCGTTGTGCAGGTTCTCCATAGAGCTTCTCGCCAATCATTTTCCAGGGCATCTGCCAGCCCGCTTGTCGTCACAGTACTCGTCCAGGACCAAGAGTAACTGTGAATGAGCTTGCATTCTGGTGACTCCTCCAATGACCTGGCTGCCCTTTTCTAGCCACTTGGTGAACCAGTCGCACCACTCCATAGGCCCAACATGACCTTCGAGGCGTAGGGCTTTCCAAACAGGTTCAGTCCTGTATATGTTGCGGAATCGGCGGCCATACCGAAACACCTCTTTCCACAGTGTGAAGAGATCCAAATCCTCCCGCATCACTCGTTCAAAGAAGTGGTCGTGTATCTTGGTGGGAATGGAGACCAATAAACATCCCACCAACGTCCGACGGTCCACCACGTCAAGGCGAACGCCAACCCAACGGCTCCACTCCTTCTCCCACCGCTCTCGCTGTTCCTGGTTCTCAAGATCTCTCCACACAGGCATTTTGTATTCGTCCTGCAGCACTTGGACAGTTTTGGAATCAATCATGGGATGGCCTTCCCTGCCAAAGAACCCCATGGGCATCTGCGCGTTCCGATCATGAGGTAGTGCCTTGAGCTCCATCACCGCCACCATGAAAGGCTGGACCTCATGAAATGCAAATCCCTCTCCAATACCTGTGGGTCTGATCTTCTTCCGCTTCACATTAGGAGGAGGATCAACTGCCCGTGATGGGATGAACCATTGGCCTTCAAAGTACGGGGCTAACTGTCCCATGACGTCCATATTGGTGTAGTCCTGGCTGGTCTCCACAAACTGATGGGCCTGTGGAAAGGTAGCAGCAGAAGGCGGTCTCCAGATGGGATGACCGTGTCGTTGGCTTCCCTCGGAATCGGGATGGCCTCCTCTCCCATGGTCATGACTACTCCCTTCTGCAGACCAAGCCTGATTGATTGGTGAAGTGCCATACCCCATGTGGGGGGCCTGTGGCGGCGCTGTTGGGTGCGGTGGAGGCGGCGGTGGTGGTGACGATGTCGTCGCCCCGGAGGAAACTGTGGCCATCAATTCAGAATGTAGCCCTTGACACCTGGCAACCAACTCCTCCATCACCTGGCGCTGGCCCTGTGCAAAGGAATTTAAAACGTGCTCCTCAGACTCCGCCTCAGCTTTGGCGGCATTTTCTGCACACCCGATGGCCCGCGCCAATGCTGCATGCACATCTTTCTGGATTGTCTCCAAGTGCGCACTGAATGAGGCGTGATCAGGGGCACGCGGATGCGCTTTCATTGCGCCTTCGACGACCCCAAGGCGGGATTCATATGAGATTATCCCAAGTTGTGTATTCTCAGCACACTCCACCGCCTGCTCAGCCACACGTTTGGCTTGCCCAGCAGTCACTCTAAGTTCAGCCACTGCTTGTACTGTCTGGTCCGTCGCGGCCTTGACCTCATTGAGTGTCTGGAAATCCGGTAAGGCCCCACGCGCACCAGTGGACTCAAGTTGTCTGATTTGCTTCTCAGCAACCTGCAGCCCAGTATGCACAACACCCAACTGCTCAGACATTCCCTGTGACACAGATTGGGCTGAGCTGGAGGTGCTCTGCGCGTTTCTGGCAATTTCCAATGATCGCTGCGCCTCAGTGGATGTCGCAGCAATTTCACCCCGCACCTCCTGAATCTCAACCCGCAGTTGCTGTGTGGAGGTTTGAGCTTGCTGGGAAAGACGCTGTGCACTTAACGAAGTCTCTTGCGCCTGTTGTGCCACCAGCTTGGCCTGTTGTGCATCGAGCACTGCCTGCTGCACCTGGTTGACAGTCGCTTGGGGTACATGTGGCGGGCCATTCGGGTCTTGCGGCGGGCCCTGGCTCACTGTACCCTGCAACCCAGAAATTTGACTCGATAGTCGGGCGAGTACTTGGTCCACATGCAGCTGACGTTGTTGATGTGACTGCTGATTTTCTTGAAATTGCGCCCGCAACTGCTGTATGTGCTGCTCTAAACGCACCACCTTGCCACTCAAATGTAACTTGAATTGTTGTTCAAGCGTAGCATGTGAGTCCTTCAGCGATTGGATACCATTTTGCGCCTGGGAAAACTGCTTGTATGAGGACTCGTGTTCGGTGGCTGCTGCTTGGGTGATGGAGGCCTTAAAAGTATCAAGTTTCGCATTAACCTCCTCAATGTTAGCACGTTGCGTCGCTAAAGATTCACCCAAGGAGCTCTGCATGGTTTCCAATCCAGTCACACGTTCCACATGCAAGCCAAGACTACCATGCAAATTCCCCACAGTCCGTTGCGTCTCTTCAAGAGCCCGTGCATATGGTCGAATGTGAAGTTCAAGTTCTCCCACATTGGCCTTGGATTTAAGAGCATCCTCAAGGCGTGTAATGGACTCATCTACAAGCGCAGCGTCCGCGGAGGATTGTTCCACATACGCAAGGCGCGTCGTCAACTCTTTCAAGCGCTCCACCGTGCGTGTTTTCGTCGTCGCTCTTTCGCGTGTCTCGTAAGGCGCCACTCGTTCCTTATGTGGTGCACTAACATCCAAAGTCACCATACTTGGTTGTTTGCGCGACATAGCCCGAACAACACCCTTGATATGATCAAGCCCTCGTTGTACCGGACTAGAACGTCCAATGAGCGGATCCTTTTCGACATACATGGGCGGTATGCTTGTTTCGGCGACATCCTCATCCATATCCAACACAAGAGCGGGTTTGATTGGGGTCGAAAATCGTCCCGACTTGGCCGGCACACCGGAATGAGATGCCGTAGCCTCCGCCCCATGGTACTCAACTAGGTGATCGTCCTCGTTTGTGTGTGACATAACCAAAACGTGAACGAACCGAACAAACGACAAAGGAAATAAATAAAAGAAAGAACGAAGTAATTACACAAGAGAATTGTAACACTCCAAGGTTTGTATCACACAAGCAAGATAGAACACAAAACGAATGCTACCATGTAATAAAATCCACACTAAGGTTAGATTCTATCCTTCTTGAAAAAATGTGAATTCCTTCAAGGCATAAAACAACCCATAGAATTGTGTGATAGGAAATGAAAATGAAAATGAAAATCCGAACTCTACTATGCTTCAATTTAAAATTAAAAACACAAGTAGACAAACAACAAAACACAAAGCAAATGTGACACACAACAACACAAACAAGACAATTGGTGTGAACCTATGATGATTGTCGACGAGTGAGGCTGAATCACTTGGAGTCCCCTTGATATTATACCCACTTCATTGATGATTGAAACCCCTTCACTTGAGGATGGTAAATTCTGCAAGACCCTGAGAGAGAGAGAGAGATGCATACATGACAATCATATTTATTTACAACACATCATTGATCATGGCATGCATGCATCATGGTCGTATCTCACATTGAGAACACAATGACTCCCAAATAAGCGAATGTGATGATAGTACCGAAATTAACATGCATCAATCCCATAACCAATCATGAAACTCATGGCGTCCTAAAATTAAAAGCGAAGACATCAAACCAAAATTCAATGGCACACTCGCCATGACATGCATTATGAACACAAACAAGATGTCGTATGGCAAATAACCATCAAAAGGACATGGGGCATTCAAATTGGGTAAATAATCCGGAATCGCTTGAGACATACTTCGAATGAAACCACGAGAGCAAATTCGAAGTCAACAATCGATACTTGAATGCAAAATTCAATGAAACGTATACAGGCAAACCCTCAACAATCCGTCATAATTCCTGAAAACCCTGACGTCGTGGTTATCCTGTAACGCATAGCATTACAACCACAGGACCGTCAGGGGGGAGAATGAGCGACAATCTGAGAACTTTGGGGGGGGGGGGGGGGGGTTCCGGCGATTTCCATTCTCAAGTCCGTCATCGGGACTGCCGGAAAACCAAAAACGACCCTCTGTGGCTGAAACCTTGTTCTTTTCTGCTGCGTGTTTGCTTGTAAGACGACGAATCAATAGATCATAATTGTGATTTAATCGGCCCGTCGGCAGTGTTGTGGTGTCTTGCGTTCCCGACCTGTTTTGGCCCGTTTTGGAAAAAGTCGTTTTTTCGTATTTTTTTTCTTAGCGCCAATATGGCGCCAATTTTCAAACTATGAAGACCAAGTAGGAGATTGTAGCCACAATAAAACTGCTGCAATCCGCAAATCTAGTTGGCGGACTCGTTGTAAGGTTCCAAAGTGTGACCTCATTGCGTCACAGGAAATGTATGACACAGCTCGTAAAATTGAGGACAACTTGGAAATGTATTGGTGTTTGAGTAGGAATGACAAGAAGGTTACAGATTTTGGAAAGGAGACGCAGTGTGTTGAGGATGCTGGGATTTAGCTTGTGTCTTCTGCTACAGGGGTACACGGGTGCAGGACGGAGTGTGGGGCCACCGACCTGTGTTAGAGGGAGGGAGGGGGGGGGGGGGGGGGTCCGGCCATTCCTATTCTCAACCGAAAATTCTCACATTGTCGCATATTCTCTCCCCTCAATCAGCAGACCAGCGTGCGCACGACCCAACAGGCGGGCTCACGCACACAGAGCATCAGGGATCGCAATTCTGAACTCAGCGATCTCCTGCTGGCATCCCTACCCTATCATCATAGGTCACTGGCAGACCTCTGGACTCAAACTCCTGCTGCTGTTTATCCCTTGTCTATCCCAACTCTGTGGTCACATTACAGTACTTGGGAGTTGGTTATTGCAAGGGATCAGGATTTGTGTGAAGGAGCCATATTTTACTATTTTTTGTGCGAAATTGTGCAGGATAGGGCAAGATCATGCAGAACCTGGTGAGAAGCAAGACCATAGGAGTGACAGGAAATGGCAGAAGGGGTACAGCAGGGGCCGGTCCTGGTAGGGACCTTCTTTAAGAGACTGAGATAAAGTGGCTAACAGCTTTGGCACCTCTCGCAGGCGTACCATCCCCCCCTTCAGGCATAACCCCAGGGGGTGGGAACAATGGCAAACCAATTGCCCAGGGGAGTATCCAGCTGGAGTTGCCGTAGTTTGACCCGAAAAACCTGCCCGAATGGGCAGAGGAATTTGCCGAGTTTCTTTTGCTTACCGGCCAATCTCATATGGATGTGGCCACTAAATGTTCTCTTTTGAAACGTTCATGCAAAAAGAAATTTTTGCAACAATAGGTGAAGCAGATTGTGAAAACCTGTTCTACCTGGGCCGAGGTTCTCCAAAGACTGGAGAAAACCCTCTCGGTCTGTGAAACACACCTCAGTGTACGCACACCGATTGAGGAGCTCCCTATGCTCCCTGAATTTCCTTCCGCTGCGCGAGTCTCTGAATATGTGTGCGACCTGGATCATTTGTTCTCACGAATGAACGTGGGTTCCTATGGACCCACAGAACCCCACCTGGTGCTTGTGAGTAAAATCCCTACACCTACATGGGACGATTGCCGCACGACCTCAAAGAGGAAGAGTAGGACCCACACGTAGGATGACCTTGTGGACCGGCTCATCGAGCTGGCCCTTGAGAGGGAGAATGACTCCCATATGGAGAAATTCTTCAAGAGACACTTTGGTCGAGGTGGCATGCCTACCCCTGAACGTGGCGAAGGGAAAGAGCCTAAAAATCCCACTAACGCCCACAAGCTTGCCTAGTTGTGTTTGGTCTCTTGCGTGTCTCTGTCAGTCAGTTATTGGCCCGACTGACTGACCGACCGACCAGGTGTTGATTGTGATCCGGGGTTCAAATAACCCAAGAGCTTCCCGGGTCTAATCTGGTAGGTACATAACTTGTCTTTCGTCTTTGAACCAGGGGCCAAAAATCCCTTTATCTTCTTGAGTGGCGACACGTCTGACTGGAAACTATTTCTGACGCAGTCAGCTTTGCTGTGCCGTTTGTTTTTCTGTAGCCCGTTCCTTTCAACCCAATTGTTGAAGTGTTTGAATAAAGCACCCGCTTTCTGGGTCCCATAGCTTCTCAATTGAGGATTCGGGTTTGTCACCTGAGTCGATCCACTCTATTGTAGCAAAGGTTGCGAAAAACTGCCACTCCAGAGTTTGGCTGCTTGCCTCGGCGGCCAGCATGGCTTTTGACTTTTCAGGCTTAGAAGGGTTGAAGTTTTGAAGGTTGTAGGACATGAAGAAGCACCCGATTTCGCACAGCCGTTCATCGTTGAATTCCCCAGGTTTAATCGCCCATTTCCCATTCTCTCCATACAGTGCGAGCAGTTTGTCAACAAACTCCTTATTGCGATCCGGGTCCACTTCTGCACTCCAGTATGGGCACACTGTTTCGAAGAAACATCTCCGTTGGCCTGGTTTCAAGCACCTCCATCCAACCGGAGGATCGTTTGAGGTGCAAATGATGTGTGTATGATTCATCGGTTCGGTGACATCTCTGTACTTTTTGTTCAGGACAACCGTATGACTCGTGCAAAGGTTCTTGAGTTGTGCATCGTTGAGAGAATTGGGGTCGACCTCATCCATGATGATGAGTACATTTTCGGTCCCTTCTGTGAACCCATCTTCGCACAGTATGCGCTTGACACGCGCGTTGGCGGTGGACAGATCCGATCCTATCAAACATTGTAGAATGGATGTCAACACGTTTTCCCCACAACCCCCGATGTCAGAATGCAGCAGAATGTAGCTCTGCGGTCTTCGACTTGGGTACTGTATCATGAATGCAATCCATCCTATCAGCCAATCTCGTACGCGAGGCTCTGGGATGAGCTTGCTAAGAAATTCCAAGAAAAATTCCACACCCTCCCGTTGGCGAAGCTTTTCGTTCGTTAATTCTGCGAGCTTGGGAAAGTGCTTGCTGAATTCGAAAGCAAAGCCGCTGCGAATGCTGTATTCCCACATCACACGGGTTTCTTTGTTTCGGGCTAGAGGAGTGCGGCGGCGATGGTTGTCGTAGTCAGGGAAGGACTCATTAAGTTGCACTTTGCGTGGTCTTTCAATGTGGCGGTCGGTTGAGGAGTACGTCCCGTTTAACCATTTGATAATTTCAGACCCACCCCCTTCCATGATGACAATCTCCTCCTTGGACCGTAGCAGATATGTGCCGGCTGCACAAATTTCCAGGAACGGTTTCTTCAGATCAACTGGAGATGCCAACTGGTAGTACACGCTGGCCCATAACGATGCTTTCTCCTCCAGTGAAACCTCATCACTGGATGTCTTCTCCATGAGCCTCCCGCTTTGACCCACGGGCTCTAGCCCATCATCCACGATAGATTCTGTGTTTGTAATGGGATTCTCTTCGTCCCACCTTAGATTTTCCTCTAGCTCTTTAAAACTTCCTTGGTCCCATCTTTGATACACCCGTTTCATGCACTCTGCAAACGTGATTGGCTTCTCTCTTCGCTGGCCATTAGGTTGATACTCCCTCTCCCGTTGGCTCAGCTTTTCGTAGACCAAGCGGTACACGAGGTCACACCTCATGAGGTACTTTGATCGGTTGCGAGGCTGTGGTGTGTCTCTGCTTTGGACGTCCTGAAGTATGTCCCAAATTCGATCGTCTGCCTCTGGTTGTGGATGTGTCTTTGCTTTTATACACGGCTGGAGCAAGCTTTTGCCTTCCTAGTTTATATATTGTTCGCACTGCTTTAACCAGTCATCGCATGCGTCAATAGTTCCAAGAATGGCCAGTCCCGATGGGTCCAATGGAATCCCGGAGGGGATTTGGCTTTTGTTGTCCTGACACTTGGCATTGAAGTTGTCGATGTGGTGCCTGAAGAAGTCGCGGGCCCACATCAGTTGGCGGGTCTGGTACATTCCCAGTACGTAGGACAACGTCTTTCCTTTGGGGTTGTCCCATTCACTGTATCCTGTGGGATTTTTCGACCTGGTGATCTTTTCGTTCGTCAGCGGGTGATTCACACTGCCACGTCCAGTCTTTAGGCCCTTGTCTTTCAGCTGGCTAAGCTCTTTTTGGGCAAATTGGTAGATTTCATGGAGCAGTTGGCCATCCTCTCCTCCATCGGGGGGATGCTTCATGCAACCTTCCTCCAAGCGTTTCCAACAGGTGTCACAGTCATCCCAGATTGCGCTCAGGTTTTCGCAATCAATGAGTGGTTTTTGCTTTTGGTATATTTGCAAGTCTAAGAGTGCCTCAACCAGAGTCCGATCGACGCGGAAGGACGCCATCTCCTCTGCATTTTCGTCCATGGTGATTTGGCGCAGTGGGTACAATTTTCGAAGTTCCAAGAAGGATTTTTTGCATTTCCAGTTTTTGATGCGTTGTTTCAGATTTGCCATGGTTGCTTGTATCATGGATTCGTGGTGGTATACATAACGGTGTAGGGCGGGGAAGTCCTCTTCTATCCTGTCTTGGGTAGTGTTGTAAAGGTGTGCTTTTGCCAGTTGGTAAAGGATCCGGTGGTGGCTAGACTCGAAGATTACGTTGGTGGATTCCGGCCACAGCAAGCCTCGTAGCGGCACCGGCATTTGCTGACCGGACACACCCATTATTGGTCCCAGTAGTATGCCACCATCAGTCCTAGGGACTCGGTATTGCACTTCCACCGTTCCCTCGGGGGTCAACCTGTGAAGTAGGTTGGACACTTTGTCCTGCCACCTGAACTCCCACCCTGTGTTGTCCCCGGGCTCGAGTGACGTGTCCCGGAGTGTGTCTTCTTTCCATTCTTTTGCTTGAGATGTGGTCATGTTTTGCACAACATGCTTGGGTACATCCCCAGCCTTGTAGACGGGGAGGCGACGCAACTCGGCAGCCTTGCACAAGTTCTTGAGATTTCCAGTTTCGAGAATCTGCTCAACCTGACTAAGGGTCTCCCGTGGTGTGCTGGCAGCAATGGCGTTGAAATCAATTGTTGGCATGCTCGTGCTTGGAGGCTCGTGTTTCTTTGTATCTTTTCTTTACCCCCCGCCCCCCGTTCTTAGATACCTCCCACTCTTAAATACCCCCATGCATTCGTGTTTTTGTGTAAGATGTACTGCACGATGCATCCTAGTGACAATTTCAGCCTTGTTGTTGTCGTAGACCAATGGGTCTATCCACTTGTCCTAGGCCACAGTGGCAGTCCGGTGGCTGATGCGTTTGGTCCCCCTTTCGCTATCCCTACCGGTGAGTCATCTACCGGAAGTGTGCAAGTGTGCAGGATGGTAGACAACATGCTTGTGCCATTTTCCGATCCTCCTGCCAACGCATGGTGGGCTCTTTTCATCCTATGGGCTCATCACCATGCAGCAGAGGAATGCGGCACGCGGAGGCTCATTCCCGGTGAGTCCCTTGTGAGTGTTGCGTCGGTAGCCATGCGAAGGTGGCAAGAATCCACGGACGCCACCGAACAAGCAGGGTTGTTCGCCAACCCCACTCTGTTCTCGATCCTGGAACACCTGGGGGATCGATCTCACCGTTGCTACCGACTACACCGCCGGATACTTTCGTCGATGTGGGATGCGGCTAAAGTCAGAGCACCCTGTCTGTTGGAACCTCTTGGTTCTGATGCCGCTACCTGTTGGGCACACGAACCCTTCAACCTGGGCAAGCCCACTTTGCGAGTGCCCAAGGGATGCTGACCCATGCTCATGTGGGGTGAATTGTTCGACGAGTTCAGAGATAAGTTGAGACGGGGAGCCACGACCCGGCCAAGACCCGAGAATCCGGATCATCATCCATGGCGGCATAGCACGTTGGCCATGGTGGGACTACAACCACAGGAGCTTGCCATACCCGTATGCGCCATTTTGGAGCTGTTCCGCGAACACAGAGGCAGGATTACCCTACGCCTAGTCCGCCAACCACTGGGTCTAAGCCTTCACAGTCGGATCATTCCGAGTGGTGTGATGGTTCTCCTCCCTGGTGCCAAATACAATAGCACCGCCGCAGTATGGGCAAACCTGTTGGGTGGCGGCCGCCGCGTCATCCGCTGGCAACGGCAACCGCGGGCAAATTCGCCAAACCAGAGTACACCTGGCACTTGGATCCGGGGTGCCAGTTTGCTTGAGCCAGGTCTCCTTCTGGAAATGCTGCAGACAGTCTTGTCTATTTCCGTGGGGCACGTGTACCTGGACGTTGCGCATGCAAGGGATCCATTTGGCATCGGCGCATGGTGGCGACCGCTCTGGAACGCACTCCGGGACGCGGGGCACGTCGATGAAACCGAACCACCACAAACAGCGGGCGGTTACCTACCGGCACAGCATACCCAGCACATCATCCCGGAGACGGGTATGGGAATGGTGTACCGGAAATTGAAGCACAAGCTGCAGGGACGCGGGGTGAATGTACAAACACCAATCCATGTGGTGGTGGTGTCCAATGCAATCCCATGTGTTTTCCAGAGGGGTGAAGTGTACCGCCTCACCATCATGCCACATTGTGCCAATGTCGGAGTCCGGCGGATTCTTCGCGATCATGGAACAGAACGGGCATGCTCGGACATGCCCAGGAAGGAGGTGTTGCGTTTGCTGCATTCTGGGGTGTTGAAATACATCGACTACTGGATCCCCGGCCTTCTGGGTGGCTTCTGGGACGCACTGCCCACGGATGAAGCCCATGCCGTCTGTCCATGCAGCGAGCACGAGAGCAGCGGCGATCCGAAGGAGGATTGTGAGTTGGGGATGAAGCAGTGGGCCGTGCAGCATGGTGGGCCGATTGATCCGCCACCGGATGCACTATGGCAAGAGCTCGTATCACACCATCTTGGGTCGGGAGACTTTGTTAGCCCTCAACTGACAAGTGTGCAAGCTCTACAGCCAAACTAGTTTGCGGGGCCCTCATTGACATTGCACACATTTATGGATGCACACGTGGGACTGCTTGAATGGCTGCATGACAGCGTGCACACCCATCAAGCGTTTAGTGTAGTTGTGCAGTAGGTTGGAGAGTTGGCAGGTCGGTAAGTGGGTTGGCAAATAGATTTGCGGGGCAGTCGGTTGGTCGGTCGGTCAGTCGGTCGGTCAATCAGTCAGTTTAGACTCAATGAAGGGTCATGAGCACCACTGGTCTCCGAGCGTTACACAACCTTGGTGATGCATCTGAAATTAGTAAAGTGGGTGAAGTAGTGTAACAGTCCTCATTTGCAGTGATGGTGTGCAGTGCCCTCTTGTGCACTTTCTGCAATGGGTGGTTGTTGCCGCTTCCTCTTCCTGTAGTGTTGCGTACTCCCAACCAGGTAACATTCACCACGGAAAAATCCAGGGTACTCCCAAATCGATTCCAGCTGTTCTCGAAATCCGGGAGGAGGCCACTTGACAATTCTGCGAGAAAAAGCTTTTTAGAAATCACGAGCTGATGGCCTTGCTGATGTCTGGTCTATTTTTGTTTCTGTGGGCGCAATGGTCCGACACCGGTCACAGCATTCCTGTAGAATTGCTGTTCTACCAGTAGGTCATGCTGTTAAAAATCATTTCCTTGGGGTGTATGGAGAATGCGCTTGGCACCCAGGGGCAGCCTCAAGCCAGTTCGGTTTGCTTACCCGACCAGTGGGAGCACGGGGGAAATGATGAAGTAAGTGAATTTGGTGAAGTGGTCCATTGTGAGGCTCGATTTGAGCGACACTGATTTTGTGACCTCCAGAGGGGCTTTGAACGTTTTAGCAACAGATGAAATTGGTGAAGCAGGAGAAGTGGTTGAATCAATGAAGCGGAGAGGTGGTGTGTGTACTATGTTGGTCTACTGGCAGCTCATGCTGGTGCAACAGATAACCTTGGTGCGTGATGCGTTGCGTGTGTACTGATATATGATTGCTTTGGTGTGTACTTTAAGCCAATGCCACCGGTACTGTCAACACCGGGCAGGTGGGAGGCACATGTGAAATCAATGAAGTGGGTGAAGCAGGTGAAAAGAGTGAACTTCCACTCCCTCAACTTGTTCACCCAATTTCACCACTTTCACCACTTTCACCGAGTCTTAAAGTGCGTTAGCCACCGGGTCCCCATTCGCAGAGAGGAAAGTTCAGTACGGCTAGTGCCAGAGTTAGGACATGATGCACTTCCCATGGACGAACCCAATGCGGTCACCATGGGGCTGGCGTATCCAATGCTGCACCACTGCATTCCACTTCATTGCACCCTCATTTTACGGTCGGGTCATGACATGATTGAATGAGATACATCCTTGTCACCGCTGGTAGGGGGGTGAACGCTGCGAGGGGCAGACTGCAACAATGGTAAACAAATCGGACAGACAGTTGTTCTGTACAGGGTGCACGGAAGATGTGTCACTGACGTGTGGATCTATCTCCCCAATATATTAAACGTGGTCAATTCGGAAACGGTCCAATCTGGGAATCGTTCGTTGAAAATCATTCAAGGTCATTGGTTGAAAATCATTCAACTGAGTTCACCCGAGGGCAACAAGTGCGATGTGCCTGCTAGCCCCCCCGGTGAGGTTTGTGATGCTGGGACCCCACGTTGGGAGGGATTGACAAGCACGGCTGGCATCTTTTTTGGGGGGCGGGGGTCGGCACAGAGAGCACTTTTATGTTTGTCTGCACAAGAAGCATTGGAGCCCACCTGCAGCTGCACCACGGATGAAGCCCATGCCGTCTGTCCATGCATGGTTGCGTTCATGAATTCCCTCAGGGTGATCAGCGGTGCACATGTGGACCCCCAACCGGGTTTTCAGCCGGAATGTGGCATCCCACCATGTCCCTGGGGGGGGGGGGGGGTCATCAATGGTTTGCAGGAGGGATAGAGTTGACCATTGACGCAACCTGTGTGGCTTTCAAATGTAACTGGGTCTACCCCGCACTCCTCTGTCCATCGTCTCCTGCAGCCTGATATATGGTGCGGGACTTTTGAGGGTTTTTGTTGCTGCACGATTGGTTTGTCGTAACTGCTCTGCGCGGGAAATCTTGGACACAAAAGCCCTACCCACCAAACCAACCAATGCCAGATCCTTTCCGGATCCGGATACTTTCGTCGATGTGGGATGCGGCAGAGCACCCTGTCTGTTGGAACCTCTTGGTTCTGATGCCGCTACCTGTTGGGCACACGAACCCTTCAACCTGGGCAAGCCCACTTTGCGAGTGCCCAAGGGATGCTCACCCATGCTCATGTGGGGTGAATTGTTCGACGAGTGGAGAGATAAGATGAGACGGGGAGCCACGACCCGGCCAAGACCCGAGAAATCCGGATCATCATCCATGGCGGCATAGCACGTTGGCCATGGTGGGACTACAACCACAGGAGCTTGCCATACCCGTATGCGCCATTTTGGAGCTGTTCCGCCAACACAGAGGCAGGATTACCCTACGCCTAGTCCGCCAACCACTGGGTCTAAGCCTTCACAGTCGGATCATTCCGAGTGGTGTGACGGTTCTCCTCCCTGGTGCCAAATACAATAGCACCGCCGCAGTATGGGCAAACCTGTTGGCTGGCGGTCACCGCGTCATCCGCTGGCAACGGCAACCGCGGGCAAAGTGGCCAAACCAGAGTACACCTGGCACTTGGATCCGGGGTGCCAGCTTGCTTGAGCCAGGTGTCCTTCTGAAAATGCTGCAGACAGTCTTGTCTATTTCCGTGGGGCACGTGTACCTGGGCGTTGCGCATGCAAGGGATCCATTTGGCATCGGCGCATGGTGGCGACTGCTCTGGAACGCACTCCGGGACGCGGGGCACGTCGATGAAACCGAACCACCACAAACAGCGGGCGGTTACCTACCGGCACAGCATACCCAGCACATCATCCCGGAGACGGGTATGGGAATGGTGTACCGGAAATTGAAGCACAAGCTGCAGGGACGCGGGGTGAATGTACAAACACCAATCCATGTGGTGGTGGTCTCCAATGCAATCCCATGTGTTTTCCAGAGGGGTGAAGTGTACCGCCTCACCATCATGCCACATTGTGCCAACGTTGGAGTCCGGCGGATTCTTCGCGATCATGGAACAGAACGGGCATGCTCGGACATGCCCAGGAAGGAGGTGTTGCGTTTGCTGCATTCTGGGGTGTTGAAATACATCGACTACTGGATCCCCGGCCTTCTGGGTGGCTTCTGGGACGCACTGCCCACGGATGAAGCTCATGCCGTCTGTCCATGCAGCAAGCACGAGAGCAGCGGCGATCCGAAGGAGGATTGTGAGTTGGGGATGAAGCAGTGGGCCGTGCAGCATGGTGGGCCGATTGATCCGCCACCGGATGCACTATGGCAAGAGCTCGTATCACACCATCTTGGGTCGGGAGACTTTGTTAGCCCTCAACTGACAAGTGTGCAAGCTCCACAGCCAAACTAGTTTGCGGGGCCCTCATTGACATTGCACACATTTATGGATGCACACGTGGGATTGCTTGAATGGCTGCATGACAGCGTGCACACCCATCAAGCGTTTAGTGTAGTTGTGCAGTAGGTTGGAGAGTTGGCAGGTTGGTAAGTGGGTTGGCAAATAGATTTGCGGGGCAGTCGGTTGGTCGGTCGGTCAGTCGGTCGGTCAATCAGTCTGTTTAGACTCAATGAAGGGTCATGAGCACCACTGGTCTCCGAGCGTTACACAACCTTGGTGATGCATCTGAAATTAGTAAAGTGGGTGAAGTAGTGTAACAGTCCTCATTTGCAGTGATGGTGTGCAGTGCCCTCTTGTGCACTTTCTGCAATGGGTGGTTGTTGCCGCTTCCTCTTCCTGTAGTGTTGTGTACTCCCAACCAGGTAACATTCACCACGGAAAAATCCAGGGTACTCCCAAATCGATTCCAGCTTTTCTCGAAATCCGGGAGGAGGCCACTTGACAATTCTGCGAGAAAAAGCTTTTTAGAAATCACGAGCTGATGGCCTTGCTGATGTCTGGTCTATTTTTGTTTCTGTGGGCGCAATGGTCCGACACCAGTCACAGCATTCCTGTAGAATTGCTGTTCTACCAGTAGGTCATGCTGTTAAAAATCATTTCCTTGGGGTGTATGGAGAATGCGCTTGGCACCCAGGGGCAGCCTCAAGCCAGTTCGGTTTGCTTACCCGACCAGTGGGAGCACGGGGGAAATGATGAAGTAAGTGAATTTGGTGAAGTGGTCCATTGTGAGGCTCGATTTGAGCGACACTGATTTTGTGACCTCCAGAGGGGCTTTGAACGTTTTAGCAACAGATGAAATTGGTGAAGCAGGAGAAGTGGTTGAATCAATGAAGCGGAGAGGTGGTGTGTGTACTATGTTGGTCTACTGGCAGCTCATGCTGGTGCAACAGATAACTTTGGTGCGTGATGCGTTGCGTGTGTACTGATATATGATTGCTTTGGTGTGTACTTTAAGCCAATGCCACCGGTACTGTCAACACCAGGCAGGTGGGAGGCACATGTGAAATCAATGAAGAGGGTGAAGCAGGTGAAAAGAGTGAACTTCCACTCCCTCAACTTGTTCACCCAATTTCACCACTTTCACCACTTTCACCGAGTCTTAAAGTGCGTTAGCCACCGGGTCCCCATTCGCAGAGAGGAAAGTTCAGTACGGCTGGTGCCAGAGTTAGGACATGATGCACTTCCCATGGACGAACCCAATGCGGTCACCATGGGGCTGGCGTATCCAATGCTGCACAATTGCATTCCACTTTATTGCACCCTCATTTTACGGTCGGGTCATGACATGATTGAATGAGATACATCCTTGTCACCGCTGGTAGGGGGGTGAACGCTGCGAGGGGCAGACTGCTGCAATGGTAAGCAAATGGGACAGATAGTTGTTCTGTACAGGGTGCACGGAAGATGTGTCACTGACGTGTGGATCTATCCCCCCAATATATTAAACGTGGTCAATTCGGAAACGGTCCAATCTGGGAATCGTTCGTTGAAAATCATTCAAGGTCATTGGTTGAAAATCATTCAACTGAGTTCACCCGAGGGCAACAAGTGCGATGTGCCTGCTTGCCCCCCCGGTGAGGTTTGTGATGCTGGGACCCCACGTTGGGAGGGATTGACAAGCACGGCTGGCATCTTTTTTGGGGGGCGGGGGTCGGCACAGAGAGCACTTTTGTGTTTGTCTGCACAAGAAGCATTGGAGCCCACCTGCAGCTGCACCACGGATGAAGCCCATGCCGTCTGTCCATGCATGGTTGCGTTCATGAATTCCCTCAGTGTGATCAGCGGTGCACATGTGGACCCCCAACCGGGTTTTCAGCCGGAATGTGGCATCCCACCATGTCCCTGGGGGGGGGGGGGGGGGGGTCATCAATGGTTTGCAGGAGGGATAGAGTTGACCATTGACGCAACCTGTGTGGCTTTCAAATGTAACTGGGTCTACCCCACACTCCTCTGTCCATCGTCTCCTGCAGCCTGATATATGGTGCGGGACCTTTGGGGGTTTTTGTTGCTGCACGATTGGTTTGTCGTAACTGCTCTGCGCGGGAAATCTTGGACACAAAAGCCCTACCCACCAAACCAACCAATGCCAGATCCTTTCCGGATCCGGAT
The DNA here is from genome assembly GCA_964036045.1 of Eutreptiella sp. 'Long Island Sound 2002'. NCBI lineage: Eukaryota > Euglenozoa > Euglenophyceae > Eutreptiales > Eutreptiaceae > Eutreptiella > Eutreptiella sp. 'Long Island Sound 2002'. Next base: position 37,638,710 of record OZ038398.1, on the reverse strand, counting down.
ACTTTCGTCGATGTGGGATGCGGCTAAAGTCAGAGCACCCTGTCTGTTGGAACCTCTTGGTTCTGATGCCGCTACCTGTTGGGCACACGAACCCTTCAACCTGGGCAAGCCCACTTTGCGAGTGCCCAAGGGATGCTCACCCATGCTCATGTGGGGTGAATTGTTCGACGAGTGGAGAGATAAGTTGAGACGGGGAGCCACAACCCGGCCAAGACCCGAGAATCCGGATCATCATCCATGGTGGCATAGCACGTTGGCCATGGTGGGACTACAACCACAGGAGCTTGCCATACCCGTATGCGCCATTTTGGAGCTGTTCCGCCAACACAGAGGCAGGATTACCCTACGCCTAGTCCGCCAACCACTGGGTCTAAGCCTTCACAGTCGGATCATTCCGAGTGGTGTGACGGTTCTCCTCCCTGGTGCCAAATACAATAGCACCGCCGCAGTATGGGCAAACCTGTTGGGTGGCGGTCGCCGCGTCATCCGCTGGCAACGGCAACCGCGGGCAAATTCGCCAAACCAGAGTACACCTGGCACTTGGATCCGGGGTGCCAGTTTGCTTGAGCCAGGTGTCCTTCTGGAAATGCTGCAGACAGTCTTGTCTATTTCCGTGGGGCACGTGTACCTGGACGTTGCGCATGCAAGGGATCCATTTGGCATCAGCGCATGGTGGCGACCGCTCTGGAACGCACTCCGGGACGCGGGGCACGTCGATGAAACCGAACCACCACAAACAGCGGGCGGTTACCTACCGGCACAGCATACCCAGCACATCATCCCGGAGACGGGTATGGGAATGGTGTACCGGAAATTGAAGCACAAGCTGCAGGGACGCGGGGTGAATGTACAAACACCAATCCATGTGGTGGTGGTGTCCAATGCAATCCCATGTGTTTTCCAGAGGGGTGAAGTGTACCGCCTCACCATCATGCCACATTGTGCCAACGTTGGAGTCCGGCGGATTCTTGGCGATCATGGAACAGAACGGGCATGCTCGGACATGCCCAGGAAGGAGGTGTTGCGTTTGCTGCATTCTGGGGTGTTGAAATACATCGACTACTGGATCCCCGGCCTTCTGGGTGGCTTCTGGGACGCACTGCCCACGGATGAAGCCCATGCCGTCTGTCCATGCAGCGAGCACGAGAGCAGCGGCGATCCGAAGGAGGATTGTGAGTTGGGGATGAAGCAGTGGGCCGTGCAGCATGGTGGGCCGATTGATCCGCCACCGGATGCACTATGGCAAGAGCTCGTATCACACCATCTTGGGTCGGGAGACTTTGTTAGCCCTCAACTGACAAGTGTGCAAGCTCTACAGCCAAACTAGTTTGCGGGGCCCTCATTGACATTGCACACATTTATGGATGCACACGTGGGACTGCTTGAATGGCTGCATGACAGCGTGCACACCCATCAAGCGTTTAGTGTAGTTGTGCAGTAGGTTGGAGAGTTGGCAGGTTGGTAAGTGGGTTGGCAAATAGATTTGCGGGGCAGTCGGTTGGTCGGTCGGTCAGTCGGTCGGTCAATCAGTCAGTTTAGACTCAATGAAGGGTCATGAGCACCACTGGTCTCCGAGCGTTACACAACCTTGGTGATGCATCTGAAATTAGTAAAGTGGGTGAAGTAGTGTAACAGTCCTCATTTGCAGTGATGGTGTGCAGTGCCCTCTTGTGCACTTTCTGCAATGGGTGGTTGTTGCCGCTTCCTCTTCCTGTAGTGTTGTGTACTCCCAACCAGGTAACATTCACCACGGAAAAATCCAGGGTACTCCCAAATCGATTCCAGCTTTTCTCGAAATCCGGGAGGAGGCCACTTGACAATTCTGCGAGAAAAAGCTTTTTAGAAATCACGAGCTGATGGCCTTGCTGATGTCTGGTCTATTTTTGTTTCTGTGGGCGCAATGGTCCGACACCAGTCACAGCATTCCTGTAGAATTGCTGTTCTACCAGTAGGTCATGCTGTTAAAAATCATTTCCTTGGGGTGTATGGAGAATGCGCTTGGCACCCAGGGGCAGCCTCAAGCCAGTTCGGTTTGCTTACCCGACCAGTGGGAGCACGGGGGAAATGATGAAGTAAGTGAATTTGGTGAAGTGGTCCATTGTGAGGCTCGATTTGAGCGACACTGATTTTGTGACCTCCAGAGGGGCTTTGAACGTTTTAGCAACAGATGAAATTGGTGAAGCAGGAGAAGTGGTTGAATCAATGAAGCGGGAAGGTGGTGTGTGTACTATGTTGGTCTACTGGCAGCTCATGCTGGTGCAACAGATAACTTTGGTGCGTGATGCGTTGCGTGTGTACTGATATATGATTGCTTTGGTGTGTACTTTAAGCCAATGCCACCGGTACTGTCAACACCAGGCAGGTGGGAGGCACATGTGAAATCAATGAAGAGGGTGAAGCAGGTGAAAAGAGTGAACTTCCACTCCCTCAACTTGTTCACCCAATTTCACCACTTTCACCACTTTCACCGAGTCTTAAAGTGCGTTAGCCACCGGGTCCCCATTCGCAGAGAGGAAAGTTCAGTACGGCTGGTGCCAGAGTTAGGACATGATGCACTTCCCATGGACGAACCCAATGCGGTCACCATGGGGCTGGCGTATCCAATGCTGCACCACTGCATTCCACTTCATTGCACCCTCATTTTACGGTCGGGTCATGACATGATTGAATGAGATACATCCTTGTCACCGCTGGTAGGGGGGTGAACGCTGCGAGGGGCAGACTGCTGCAATGGTAAGCAAATGGGACAGATAGTTGTTCTGTACAGGGTGCACGGAAGATGTGTCACTGACGTGTGGATCTATCCCCCCAATATATTAAACGTGGTCAATTCGGAAACGGTCCAATCTGGGAATCGTTCGTTGAAAATCATTCAAGGTCATTGGTTGAAAATCATTCAACTGAGTTCACCCGAGGGCAACAAGTGCGATGTGCCTGCTTGCCCCCCCGGTGAGGTTTGTGATGCTGGGACCCCACGTTGGGAGGGATTGACAAGCACGGCTGGCATCTTTTTTGGGGGGCGGGGGTCGGCACAGAGAGCACTTTTATGTTTGTCTGCACAAGAAGCATTGGAGCCCACCTGCAGCTGCACCACGGATGAAGCCCATGCCGTCTGTCCATGCATGGTTGCGTTCATGAATTCCCTCAGTGTGATCAGCGGTGCACATGTGGACCCCCAGCCGGGTTTTCAGCCGGAATGTGGCATCCCACCATGCCCCTGGGGGGGGGGTCATCAATGGTTTGCAGGAGGGATAGAGTTGACCATTGACGCAACCTGTGTGGCTTTCAAATGTAACTGGGTCTACCCCACACTCCTCTGTCCATCGTCTCCTGCAGCCTGATATATGGTGCGGGACCTTTGGGCGTTTTTGTTGCTGCACGATTGGTTTGTCGTAACTGCTCTGCGCAGGAAATCTTGGACACAAAAGCCCTACCCACCAAACCAGCAAATGCCAGATCCTATCTCTGCATCGACCAGTGCCCAACACGTGCCACTGAGGATCAGTTTGAGCTTCGTATGTGTCTAAATGGCAAGCGCCTCAGAGATGAAGCATACGAGGAGAGACGGCCACCATTTGTGTCAGAGGGTTCTTCCTCTCCTGCTCTCTCCCCCCAATCCTTCTTAAATGGCCCTATTGGGACAGGCTGACTGATCCACAATACTTTTCCAGGACAGATCTACAATTTTCTGCACTGGACAGGGGAAACTCGGTCAGTTCAGAAACAGTCCAATCCCGGAATTTTTATGCACTGGACAGGGGAAACTCGGTCAGTTCGGAAACGGTCCAATCTGGGAATTTTTATGGACTGGACAGGGGAAACCCGGTCAGTTCGGAAACGGTCCAATCCGGGAAATTTTATGCACTGGACAGGGGAAACTCGGTCAGTTCGGAAACGTTCCAATCCTGGAAATTCTATGCACTGGACAGGGGAAACTCGGTCAGTTCGGAAACGGTCCGATCCTGGAAATTTTCTGCACTGGACAGGGGAAACTCGGTCAGTTCAGAAACAGTCCAATCTGGGAATTTTTATGCACTGGACAGGGGAAACTCGGTCAGTTCGGAAACGGTCCAATCTGGGAATTTTTATGGAATGGACAGGGGAAACTCGGTCAGTTCAGAAACGGTCCAATCTGGGAATTTTTATGCACCGGACAGGGGAAACTCGGTCAGTTCGGAAACGGTCCAATCCGGGAAATTTTATGCACTGGACAGGGGAAACTCGGTCAGTTCGGAAACGGTCCAATCCGGGAAATTTTATGCACTGGACAGGGGAAACTCGGTCAATTCGGAAATGGTCCAATCTGGGAATCGTTCGTTGAAAATCATTCAAGGTTGATAAAATTGCAGTTTTGGGGGAATACATAATCGCTGCCTGTGGGTCTCATCATCCTGCAGTGGTTCTGGTGGTGTACCAAACAGGGGGGTGAAAGGTGATTGTTCGATGGCACGGAGTAGCAAGGCTGGTCACAGGGGATTCCGGTGATATGAAGGGTGTAGGGGCTGTGGCTGCCGTCCACTGCAATTGTTTGTGTATGGACTGTGTGTGCGGTATCTTTTAGCCATTTAGTGTATGACATTGGGATTCCTTGTCAATGACAGAGATGCTCTCCAGGTAAGTCATTGGATATCATCTTGCCAGAGCTCAGGGTTCTTTGCCACTCTGCGTGTGTGTTTGTAGGCTTTGTTTTGGCTGAGGGATGGCAACCCAACTCCGCTTGACAAATATGTGTAAGACAAAGCAGCCACAACTTGTCTCTGTGCTCTCTAGGAATTTTTTAATGTCAAACAAAGTGCAGGCAAAGGGAGTTGCAGAAAGAAAGAAACAAAATGGGCCGAGGAATGATGAATTGACCAACAAGGAAGTCCTGCAAAGTCATGCAAAGCACGATGAGGTGTCGTCCAAGCATCAGAGTATGGGAAGTTCTGATGACCAGCTGCAGCCAACGGAGGTGTGTCTGATGACCCTCGTGTGCACACATTTTCCTTGGGGCTCATGTCACACAGTGGTCAGAAGCCGGCAGAGTAGAGAGATGCACGTGAGATGTTGAATTTCGTCAACTGAGTGATGTTCAGCCCTTCATTGCACAGCCACAGGCTTGATTGAACGTTGCTGCTGGAATGGGGACATATGCATTGATACTCCATAACTATTTTGAGGCAGGAGGAAGGCTTCTGGTGCATGGCATTGCGTTGTGATTTTCACTGCCTGTTTGTTTGGTGTCTCGTGATTGTGTTACACCTGTTTTGGAAGGCTTGCTGCTGCCATCTTTTGTTTTCACAACGTTAAGTCTAGCTCTGGTCGTTTTGCAGGTTGACATCGTTGCCATTGGCGACCCGATCGCGCTCTCATATTTTGACGACAACAATAAGCCATGCCTGGATGCCCATTGTTGTCTGTCACTCGACCTCTCTGTGTGTGTTGCCATCTGCCAACAGCTATATCTATCAGGGTGATACAGGCTGTGACGAGCCAGACCACAAGCGCAGGAAAATGATCGAAGGCCGCACCGCAATCCGCAAGCCGCAATCTGCATTGATGTCATGGATGAAGCCTCAAGGTGTGTCCACTAGACGCACTGGCTGATGGACCCGTCTCAGTTTGTGTCTTCTTGTGTGGTGACAGACCCTGATGCCCTGCTTCGCAGGCAGTGAGCCCCCTCCAGAGGCTGGGGAGGGCTGCAGTCAACGCCCGGACAGTGTGATGGTGGAATGCAAACCTGTTTCCGTATGTCCTGCGTGATCCGTTCATATGTCTCCTGTTAAAAGTAGTTATTGGATTGATGTGTCCCCTGTTGTATGCGAGTGATTTGCATTAGATTTGGAGTGGTGACTGAGAGGCATCACCACATGTTATCCCCCGCAGGGCAGTCTACTGTACAGCCACAGGAAAAGCATTTCTGCACTGCATGCATTGGTGCGAAGTGTCTATCACAGCAGCAAAATCTAAGCGGGAAATATATGGAAAGGTGCTTCGCGGCGTCACAATCGACTCCAACGAAACAGGTGCTTTGCAGCATCACAAGGGCCGATTGTTCCGCATCGCTGTCTGTCACCTGATCTCTCTGTGTGTTTTGCCATCTGCCCACATCTGTATCTATCAGGGTGATGCAGCATGTGACGATGACATGGCATTGCTGGTATGTGTCCATGCGATTTGCGTTCTGTGGATGATGAAAGACAAACACTGTGCCAAGCCAAAAGCAAAACAGGCAGGGGCAGTGCCAGAGATCTGCTCTGAGGCATTTTGTGTGCTCGCTTGGTGTGATGTTTCGTGGATGTGGTGCTTGCCTTCTTTTGCCGTTGCTTGTGCCTTACACTTGTTGGTGAACACTGGAAAAGTCAAGTACTAGCCTATGGCCTATGGCCTATGGCACGTGAGGCGTGTGTAATGATTGAGTCTGGCGCCCTGCCTACAGGCCTTGAATGCTAGGGAGACGGGGCCGATTGTTGCGCATAGCTGTCTCTCACCTCATCTCTATGTGTTTGACGTCTGTCACAGGGTGATACTACTGGGACTGGTACTGGGATGATTGAAGACCCCACTGTAACCATCAGCAACCAGGACACTGGACTGGGAGCCACATTGCCGGTATGCGCCCGAGCCATTTGCCTCTCGCGGATGATGAAAGACAAACCGGTAGGAGCAGTGCTGGACATCCGAGGCCTTTCATGTGCTTGCCAGCTTTTTTGTTTGCCATTTGCCTCCTCCCCAAAACCTCAACCTCAAAGTATCAATCGCAGCAATCCATCCGGGGAGACATCAGAGACATCTTTTTTTTGGCGCACTGGTTTGAGTTTTTTTGGTTGTCTCATACAGGACGACTCACAGAGCAGTGAGTTATCTATGAGGATTGATGGTGCAGATGCTCAGCAGAATGAAGAGGTGTGCTGTTGCATGGTGCATGGACTGTGCAATCTGCAGGCCCACTTTTTGTATCCACCCTGCTGGGGCGTGGTCAGCATCAGTTCCCAGTTCTGCTGCCGATTCATCTGTCAATTCCGCTGTCCACTTTCTGTGGCTGTCACGGAGCATGCATATGGTTGTTGATTATGTTAGTCCCCTGCTAGTAGTCATCTGCTAGTCATCTGTTAGTCCCCTGCTAGGCCCCACCTAGTCCCCTGCTAGTCAGCTGTTAGTCATCTGTTAGTCCCCTCCTAGTCCCCTCCTAGTCATCTGTTAGTCCCCTGCTAGTCCCCTCCTAGTCCCCTGCTAGTCCCCTGCTAGTCCCCTCCTAGTCCCTGCTAGTCATCTGTTAGTTATTAGTCCCCTGCTAGTCCCCTGCTAGTCATCTGTTAGTCATCTGTTAGTCCCCTCCTAGTCCCCTGTTAGTCCCCTGCTAGTCCCCTGCTAGTCAGCTGTTAGTCCCCTGCTAGTCAGCTGTTAGTCCCCTGCTAGTCCCCTCCTAGTCCCTGCTAGTCCCTGTTAGTCCCCTGCTAGTCCCCTCCTAGTCCCCTGCTAGTCAGCTGTTAGTCATCTGTTAGTCCCCTGCTAGTCCCCTCCTAGTCATCTGTTAGTCCCCTGCTAGTCCCCTCCTAGTCCCCTGCTAGTCATCTGTTAGTCATCTGTTAGTCCCCTCCTAGTCCCCTGTTAGTCCCCTGCTAGTCCCCTGCTAGTCCCCTCCTAGTCCCTGCCAGTCATCTGTTAGTCATTAGTCCCCTGCTAGTCCCCTCCTAGTCATCTGTTAGTCATCTGTTAGTCCCCTCCTAGTCCCCTCCTAGTCATCTGTTAGTCCCCTGCTAGTCCCCTCCTAGTCCCCTGCTAGTCATCTGTTAGTCATCTGTTAGTCCCCTCCTAGTCCCCTGTTAGTCCCCTGCTAGTCCCCTGCTAGTCCCCTGCTAGTCAGCTGTTAGTCCCCTGCTAGTCAGCTGTTAGTCCCCTGCTAGTCCCCTCCTAGTCCCTGCTAGTCCCTGTTAGTCCCCTGCTAGTCCCCTCCTAGTCCCCTCCTAGTCATCTGTTAGTCCCCTGCTAGTCCCCTCCTAGTCCCCTGCTAGTCATCTGTTAGTCATCTGTTAGTCCCCTCCTAGTCCCCTGTTAGTCCCCTCCTAGTCCCCTGCTAGTCCCCTCCTAGTCCCTGCTAGTCCCTGTTAGTCCCCTGCTAGCCCCCTCCTAGTCCCCTCCTAGTCATCTGTTAGTCCCCTGCTAGTCCCCTCCTAGTCCCCTGCTAGTCATCTGTTAGTCATCTGTTAGTCCCCTCCTAGCCCCCTGTTAGTCCCCTGCTAGTCCCCTGCTAGTCCCCTGCTAGTCAGCTGTTAGTCCCCTGCTAGTCAGCTGTTAGTCCCCTGCTAGTCCCCTCCTAGTTCCTGCTAGTCCCTGTTAGTCCCCTGCTAGTCCCCTCCTAGTCCCCTCCTAGTCATCTGTTAGTCCCCTGCTAGTCCCCTCCTAGTCCCCTGCTAGTCATCTGTTAGTCATCTGTTAGTCCCCTCCTAGTCCCCTGTTAGTCCCCTGCTAGTCCCCTGCTAGTCAGCTGTTAGTCCCCTGCTAGTCAGCTGTTAGTCCCCTGCTAGCCCCCTGCTGGTCCGCTGTTAGTCCTCTCTCTGCTAGTCACCTACCTTTTCATCTCTGCACAGGATTCTGTTGAGTACCCTGGGAAGTCATGGAAGCTTGCTTCGGTCAATGCCCGTGGTGAGCTTCAGATTAGTACCCCTAACTGGCTTGAAAAATACCCAAACTACAGTATCAAGATTGCTCCCATTGTTGGGACAACTGGCGCTGGCAAGTCAAAAATAGCGTCTTATTTGGGCAAAAAGTTGCTGCAGTCATCCTCCGGTCGTCACCATTGCACAGAGGGGATATATGCACAGCCAGTGATCCTGCACAATATAAAACTGGTGGTTCTTTATGTAGATCTCGAAGGCATTGACCCCAAGAACGCCGAATCAACGAAACATGCATTGTTCTTTCTCAGCAAGATCTTCCCACTCAGTAGCACCCTCTTGGCAATCTCTGATAGGTGCTGCCGTGATGATAGCCGCAATGCCTTAATGTGGGGTGCGGTTGTGGAGGAATTCTTTGCACGATCTGGGTCAGCAGTTAGGCAGTTTATATACTTTGACAACACAGCTGACCGCTTGGATGAGAAAAGTGTTAACGAGGCTTTTGAGTCCACATTCTTGTTGAATGATCGACAGCCAGCATCAGAGGATTTTGATTCAAAACCAGCCTACCGTAGCATGTGTGACGCATTTCACCAGAACTTCGCCAGCATGCAGGTCTACAAGGTGCCCCAATCCCATCAGAATCGGGTCAACTTGAACACGAAACAGATAACAGATTTCCGTCGGACGATCTTAGAGAAAGTAGCTGGTTTTTCCTCCAGGGATCTTCATTTGTCTGTGTTTTCCTTCACTGATTGCATGAGACAGATGGAGCAGCTCGGTAATATAACCAGCCGTGTTGAGAGGATCCCACTCCTGAGTGAGATACTAACAGACAAGCAACAGCTTGACCTCAGTGCATGTCACTGGAGACGTATGTGGGACAAGGAGTCTGTGCTGTTGCAGAAAGACAAGCAGGTGCTAACCAACCCAACCTTGTCAAGCGCGGAACATAGGGCGCGTTGTGTTGCCATGAATGGGTCAGATTTCTTTGATGCTGACCTGCCACATGATGAGCAGGAACAGCGAGATACATTTATCCGTAGTCGCGATGATGCTCTCAAGCAGCGCGTGTATCAGGGGATCTGCACCCTCGTGTCTGGAGATTCGTGTCTGGATTGTCTGCGAAAAATATGTGAACGGGTTCAGTCTGCTGTCAAAATTGTGTCCAGTGGTTGGCGGACAGTAGACTGGTCAGAGGACAAGTTTTTTGTGGTGTCGTGTGCACAACGCTACGTGCAGCAGCACGCATTCCAGTATTCGGGCCTCCCAAGCATCGATGCAGCTGATCTTCGCAGCTCTGTCCTGGGATTTGATCCACAGTTACAGTGCATGCAACTGGCTGGCGATGCACACATTCTTCAAGCCATTCAAAAGAATTTGTCGGTTTGGTTTGGTGAATTGCAAAGACAGGTGATGAATTTGGAAAGCCGAAAGAGAGAATTGCAAACACAGGTGACAACATTGCAACAGGAGCGGGACCAGCTGCAGACTGCAAATGAGGAGTTGCTGCCATTCAGACAGGATTGTGAGAGGCTGAAAACAAAGTGCAACCAGCTTGAAGTTCAGAACACGAACCGCACACAAACACTACAAGAGAAAGCAAAACCCAGCAGTACAGTTCAGAGGCAGGCCCCCTTGTTGTTTGACAACAATTCAAAGGCTTTTTTCAACCAGATCCAGTGCTAGGGACGCCAATCATCAGCCATTCCGGGTGGAGATGGTGGCAGTTGCAGTGATCCGTCAGAAACACTTGACGCTGACCCGGGGATGTGCCCAGTAGCGGTTGAGGACAATAGGGTTGGTGATAGGTTGCATGGGCAGGCGACGAAAAAAGGTGGGAGTGGTCATGAGCAGGACCGCCGTGTGGAATTACTGGATAAATTTCTTCTATCCTACGCTGGCTTCTTGCCAGTGAACCCAACCAACAGGCTATATGAGTATCCTCTGCTTATGTCAAAGAAATCTGATTATGAGCACTGGTGTCGCGAGCCAGCTCACACCGTCGCCGCAATCAATAACTTCTTTGGTCAGCAGAACAGTAAATTGCACTACAGAGAAAGAGATCTGGCCCAAGGACTGGCCCGTGCATCCAAGCGGTGGACCAGTGGTAAGAAGCCGAGAGCTGCAGTCTGCCTTTCTGACACGACAAAGGGAAGTGTTGTTGCTGTCAACCTTTGTTGTGACCTTTGTAATCCCAAACAGAAACCAGTGGCGCCAGAATGACAATACGTGCTTTATGGCATGACCTGAGCTCTTCTGGCCCGCATCTGCATCAGGGATTGGATGCTGACTCTGTCCCCTAAGTGTTTCTGCATCCGTGTGGGTAGCAGTTTGTGTGAACCATCGCCTGTGCGGTTGTGGCCTGATCAGCAAGCACTGCCCGACCCTTCGGGTATTACAGTAATGGATGCAGTGCATGCCTCTGACTGTTTGTAGTGTACCTCATTGTGGTTGTCCGGTGAAACACCGGCACATCCTGTTCATGGTCTGCCTGCCACTGGCTTTACTTGTTTGCGAAGGCTGCAGACCCGAATCTACATTGACATAGTATAAAACACACAGGAAAATGGAGGTGCAGCTTGCACCTGGCTTCTCGGCCGCCATTCGGAACCATGCATGCGCCTATGTACGGGCGCGCAATGCTGTCCGTGTGGAATTTCGCAGCAGTCTGAGGCGGCATGACTAGTAAAGTAGCATAAATCATAGCATACCGCATACACAGCCGCATTCGTGAGTGCGATCCTCCCTGAGGGTCCCCACGGTATCGGTTCGGGCATTCATTCGGTCCTGCGTTGCAGGGAATACTGTTTGCCGTCTGTAGAGCTGCATTCCTTTGTTTGAAAACAACAAGAGTAACCCCCCCCCCCCCGACGTCATGTTCACTGGTGTTCACAGCACCTGACGGTTTTCTACTGGGATTCCCATTTGTTCCGCTGCATAGTCACGCAACGCAGTCACGCCTGTGAGACTGGTTGGCTACCCCTGTCTCTATGCAGTCGTGTTGTTGTGGTGGTGGCTGGACCAGTGTACATGCATTGCCTACGGTGAACAAAGCTCCAAGGTGGTTGGGGCTGCTTCCTGCTGGATTTCAGCGTGGGAATCAGGGGGGGCTCAATGATGCTATCCATAGCCTTTGGCTTGGGATGGGATCAGACTCTTTGAACTTGAAGACTTGAAGACATTGCTGCTACACAAGGTACCCAATGAATTGTAGTGCCTGCAAATGCCCTGCAGTGTTGCCAGTGTGTTGCTTTTCGTGTGCGAGGGCAGGAGCACATGCCAGGCTTTCCCTCATTGCCTCCGGACTGTTGATTTTTGATTTGTTGCGTTGTGCAATATGCCTTGCTGGAGTCTCAAAGTGCGTTAGCCACCGGGTCCCCATTCGCAGAGAGGAAAGTTCAGTACGGCTAGTGCCAGAGTTAGGACATGATGCACTTCCCATGGACGAACCCAATGCGGTCACCATGGGGCTGGCGTATCCAATGCTGCACAATTGCATTCCACTTTATTGCACCCTCATTTTACGGTCGGGTCATGACATGATTGAATGAGATACATCCTTGTCACCGCTGGTAGGGGGGTGAATGCTGCGAGGGGCAGACTGCTGCAATGGTAAGCAAATGGGACAGACAGTTGTTCTGTACAGGGTGCACGGAAGATGTGTCACTGACGTGTGGATCTATATCCCCAATATATTAACAAGTCTGTTGGAAAAAGCCTTGTAGAAAATCAACGGCTGATGGCCTTGCCCCTCTGGTCTTTTTTTTTTCTGTGGCTGCATTGGCCTGACACCAGTGGCGTCACAACATTTCCTAAATTCTTTGGTGACGGTTTTTGGTATACTCCTGTGGAATGGTTGTTCTACAAGTAGTATCGAAGACAATGCTTGGTGCACCTCATGGTTGAAAAATGGATGCCAAAGGCGCGTGAATGAGCCACACATGAAATTGAAAACTGAACCTGTCGGCTTTGTCTAGGTCATGCTACGTTGCTCTTGGTGCCTGCAGCCTGCGGCTCCAGCCCATGACTTCGTGTGGGGGTTGGACTTGTACGCGCATCCCCCAAAGGGGAGTCACGGGCATGCAGTTAGGGTATCCAATGACAGTCATTTGCCGCCACTCAGGACCGCCCTCATCTTAGTCAGACCTTCACAGATTGGTAACCCTGCGGCACGCATCAACTGTCGTATGATTGCCGCAGCCTTCAGGGTTGGTAGGTGGTAGAAGCCATCCCGGTTCCATCTTGAGTAGTCAGGGAACAGGAATCGCCCGTCCATGCCACCAAAAAGTGCGTCATCTATCTGCCGTAGTTTCCATGGCTCGGCATCACCACCCGTGATGTATGATTGCAAGAGTGTTGCACACGTTTTGGGTATGGACTGCAGCTTGAGTGGTGCTTGATCAAGCAGTAGCAAACCATGTACTGATGCCACGTCTCCTACGTCAGTTCGCAAACAGCTTTCATTGACCCGATCAACCGTTGTTTTGGCTAGTGCGTTCAAGACTATTGGTAAAGGCAACTCGGGTGACTCTGCAACAGTATGGATGAACAGAAGGCCGAACAACTGGTCACGGACACTAATGTCAGTGGCACTTTGGCAAAAAACTCTGAGGGGTTTCCAGTCTTGGAGGTCGTAGTGCTTGCAACGTGGAGACTGGATGATGGGGTCCTGCAACCGGTAAGAACTACTTTCCATTTCTAAGCTATGCCTGGAATGGTCTAGGCTCCTAGCATGGCCATTTATGGTCTTCAGGGAACCTCTGCAGTGCAGAAGGAAGTTTTGAATATTTGCCTTACCAAAAATCTCCCTTGCGGCGTGCAATAATGAAGTCTGTGTCTCCTCGTCCTCAGCATATTGTGCGTGCTTTGTGCTGTTTAGAAAGCGCTTTGCCCTGGTGACCATTTCCTGTCGGGAACGTCGGGTGAACTCTAAGGACGAAAGATACTTTTGTAGCTGTCTGATGCAATAGCTATGCACTTGGTCCCGTTTTGACATTGAAGAGATTCTTTTATCTTGTAGAAAAGCTTCGTTTTCCTTTACTGGCAAACGACAGATCGTTTTGGTTGCTCTTAATTGAAGAAACTAGGATGTACCAATGGATTTGCTGAGGGCACGGTGAACACCCCCATCCGGTTGTGTGCACACCTTTTTGTATGCTGTTGTGCCAGATACTCTTTTCTTACGTTTGCGACCCTGATGTACGTCTGCCTGTTGGTGGCTGGCGGCAGTGGGACACCTGGTGCAGCTACTACACCCCTACGTGGACCCTGGCGCCTACAACCTTAGCTCCATCAGGTGACGGTGGCCTGGCTCTTTCAAAACGGCTACTCCAAGGGTGTCATCAAGTCCCATGCCAGGCAGGCGTGCAGATTTCATAAGCAGCAGGTGTTGTGCAGGGACTGGGTCATGGACTTGGTGGAAAATTTTTCGGGGAAGCTGTCAGAGTGTTGCTGCCCACTTCAGTTGTTTGCGGAGAGTCTTTTTCGGTTGCGTGGTGGTGGTGGGGACGCTATCTGCCAGCAAATGATTCTGTGGCCTTTGCAGTTCCTATTGATTAACATGTGTAAGGTACGCTATTGGTTGGGAATATTGCATGATGCGATGAGGCTTCTACACAATCTGATGAGGTTGATGCACCGTGGCATGATGTCCCCTTTTGAGGTTCGGGGGGTGGCATGATGCCCAAAATGTGCAAAAGCGTCATGGGAAGGTGCACCAACGTCATAGGATTGTGCAAAAGCCTCATCAGAAGGTGCAACAACCTCATAGGATTGTGCAAAAGCCTCATCGGAAGGTGCAACCACGCCATCAGATTGTGCAAAAGCCTGATCAAAAGGGGCAACAACCCCATCAGATGGTGCAAAAGCTTCTTCAAAAGGTGCAACAACCTCGTAGGATTGTGTAACCACCCCATCAGATTGTGCAAAAGCCTCGACAAAAGGTGCAACCACTTCATTCGATTGTGCAAAAGCCTCATCAAAAGGTGCAACACCCTCAGAGGATTGTGCAAAAGCCTCGACAAAAGGTGCAACACCCTCAGAGAATTGTGCAAAAGCCTCGACAAAAGGTGCAACCACCTCATTCGATTGTGCCAAAGCCTCATCAAAAGGTGCAACACCCTCAGAGGATTGTGCAAAAGCCTCGACAAAAGGTGCAACACCCTCAGAGAATTGTGCAAAAGCCTCGACAAAAGGTGCAACACATTGTGCAAAAGCCTCATCCGAAGGTACAACCACCTTCATAGGGTTGTGCACAAGCCTCGACAAAAGGTGCGCATTCCTTATAGGATTGTGCACAAGCCTCGACAAAAGGTGCGCATTCCTGATAGGATTGTGCACAAGCCTCATCGGACCCCCCGAATCATGCCACCATCATGCCACCCCTGAATGCTGGATAGTAGACAAGTATAGTATTCAGTAGTATCCAGGTGTGTCATCGAGTGCTAATGCATATGTTAGCCAAGATTAGGCCTTAAAGTTTTCTCAAAATTTAGGCGACTGTTCGTGGCATCCGGGAGGATGCAGGCGGATGTCCATGCATTCGGGCGCATTCAGGTGCATGCATACTCCTGTTCTATATGACGGTGCATGCCCTTGCAGGTTCTCCTGTGTTGCCTTTGCTGGTTAGCGTCAGGGACGGGATTAGGGTGGTGGCATCCGGGAGGGTGCAGGCGGATGTCCATGCATTCGGGCGCATTGACGTGCATGCAAGCGCATCTGCACGGAATGCATCTGCATCCAATCCCACTATCAAGCAATCCACAACCTGCCGTGTGCAACGCACAGGAAAACCAAGTTGAACCCCTTTACCTGATCAAGCAGCAAGATTCGGTGGACCCAGGCCGATGTTCATGCATCCGGGCGTATTCAGGTGCATGCATACTCCTATTCTATATGACGGTGCATGCCCTTGCAGGTTCTCCTGTGTTGCCTCTGCTGGTTAGCGTTAGGGACGTGGTTAGTCTTAACATTTCCTCCTCTAAAATTTCGGTGGCAAGTGGCACATACTTCCGGCCGGCAATCCCGCATGCAATTGCATCCCGCCGCATCTGCACGGCATTGCAGACTGCATTGCGGATTCCGATTTTTTTTACCTGGCCTATTTGAAGTTCTGGAACCCATTTTGAGGCTGAGTGCAATCCTTGCCCTAACTGGTCTTGTGGTAGTGGCCTACGGCATCCTATCATGCATGCGCATCCGATATGGAGCACCGGCATCGCGGTGGATCAGAATGTTTCATTAGAGGGGTTGCATGCCGTATAGATGCATGTGCATGCGCTGTCTAGTACTTGCCTTGGTGACGGGGACCTTCGCTTTTTTGGGTTTGGTCTTTCCTACTTCGGTTTTAGGTGCTTCGGGTTTTGCCTTTGCTTCTTTGGGTTTGGCCTTTGCTACTTCGCTTTTCGGTGATTTGGGTGCTAGCCTTTTCTTCTTGGGGTTTAGTCTTCGGCTCTTTGCGTTGTCGCCTTTGCTTCTTTCGTTTTGGCCTTTGCTCCTCCGGTTCTAGGTGCCTTGCGTTTTGCCTTTGCTTCTTGGGTTCTAACCTTTGCTTCTTCGGGTTGAGGCCACGGTGCCTTGGTTTTTGCCTTTGCTTCTTTGGGCTTGGCCTTTGCTTCTTGCGGTTTGAGGCCACGGTGCCTTGGGTTTTGCCTTATCTTCTTTGGTTTTGGCTTTTCCTACTTCGGTTTTAGGTGTTTTAGGTTTGGCCTTTGCTTCTTTGGGTTTGGCCTTTGCTACTCCGGTTCTAGGTGCCTTGCGTTTTGCCTTTGCTTCCTGGTTTCTAAGCTGTGCTTCTGCGGGTTGAGGCCACGGTGCCTTGGTTTTTGCCTTTGCTTCTTTGGGCTTGGCCTTTGCTTCTTTCGGTTTGAGGCCATGGTGCCTTGGGTTTTGCCTTATCTTCTTTGGTTTTGGCTTTTCCTACTTCGGTTTTAGGTGTTTTAGGTTTGGCCTTTGCTTCTTTGCGTTTGGCCTTTGCTACTCCGGTTCTAGGTGCCTTGCGTTTTGCCTTTGCTTCTTGGGTTCTAAGCTTTGCTTCTTCGGGTTGAGGCCACGGTGCCTTGGTTTTTGCCTTTGCTTCTTTGGGCTTGGCCTTTGCTTCTTTCGGTTTGAGGCCATGGTGTCTTGGGTTTTGCCTTATCATCTTTGGTTTTTGCTTTTCCTAGTTTTGCTTATTTGGGTTTTGCCTTTGCTCCTTAAGGTTTGGCCTTTCCTTCTTGGGCTTTAGTTTTCGGCTCTTTGAATTGTAGCCTTCGCTTTTTTGGTTTTGGCTTTTCCTACTTCGGTTTTAGGTGTTTTAGGTTTGGCCTTTGCTTCTTTGGGTTTGGCCTTTGCTACTCCGGTTCTAGGTGCCTTGCGTTTTGCCTTTGCTTCTTGGGTTCTAAGCTTTGCTTCTTCGGGTTGAGGCCACGGTGCCTTGGTTTTCGCCTTTGCTTCTTTCGTTTTGGCCTTTGCTACTCCGGTTCTAGGTGCCTTGGGTTTTGACTTTGTTTCTTGGGTTCTAAGCTTTGCTTCTTCGGTCTGAGGGCACAGCCCTTTGGGTTTTGCCTTTTCTTCTTTTCGTTTCCGCCTTTCTTATTTCGCTTTGAGGCCTTGGGGGCTAGCCTTTCCTTTTTGGTTTTGGCTTTTTCTGCTTCGGGTTTAGGTGCTTTGGGTTTTGCCTTTGTTCATTTTGTTTTGGCCTTTGCGACTTCGGTTTTAGGAGCTTTCGGTGCTACCCCTCGCTTCATTGGTTCTAGCCTTTCCTTCTCGGGTTTCTCTGCTTACCCCTGCAGCCGATTCCAGCCTGGTGTTGGGGCACCGGTCTTCTGCGTTGGTCCCTGCTTCCACACGCGCGGTGCGGTGTGTGTCGCACGGTCGGCCGTGTCGTTTCGTGGTTGTTCGTGGGTGCCCTTGCCCGTCCTGCCCTTAGGTGAGTGCTGCAACAGTAACAGGGATTCGTACCTCTATGAGTACCAAGAAATGGAGATCCAATCGGACCCCTGAAGCTCCCCAATGGTGGCGTGCAAGCTACACAAGGCCTCCTCCACCGGTCTCACTGCCGCGGGCACGGGCCTCGCCCTGTTCGACACCGGTGCTTGCGGACATGCTCCTCGCGTGATGCCTTTGCGACGGGGAGTGTGAAGCTTTCAACATCAAAATTGCATAGTACATGCCTAGATCCTCTTTGTGTGCCGCCTTTTTGACGGGGAGTGTGAAGCTTTCAAAATTTGGTTACCACATGTATGATTGTGTTTCGACCACAAGCTCCTTAGAGTCGTACAGTTTTCAACTTCAAAATTATCTAGTGCTTGCCTCGATGCTCTCAGTTGGACCGTGGAGCTTCAAACTTCACCATTGTCCGGTGAAGCCCATCAAACAAATAAATCAAAGAATTTTGCGGTTGGTGGTGATATACAAAGAAGAGACAGACTCCCATGTCAGAGTGGTAACGGCCCAATCCGGGAAGTTGCACGGGACAACCGTTTCTGTGTCTGAGGTTTGCGCTTGTACCGTGCCCGCAATCTTTGTGCCGGCTGCGTGACTATCGGGTTTGGCACGTTGTTGATGGTCTTACACAGTGCACTACGATGAACGCAGATGTTACAACTCCCCCATTCCAAACCCCCGTGGCTGTCACGTGAGCGCCAGTGCTGGGCTTCGAATCGGAGGGGCACGCCGGTGGAGTCCGTTGAGTGTCGACCCAGTGCCTGTGCCAATCGTGAAAACCCCGCATACAGCATGTTCGTGTTAAATGCCCCCAAGGGCACGTGCTCCGGGTAGCGCAGGATAAGCACCGCAAGGACTGCTGCATTCAAGTGCGCTGCAATGCGTCTCTTTTGCGTCTTTGTCGTTACCTGTGTTTGTGGTGCATCATCGGCTGCGAACAATCCCGCGGTGTGGTGCTGGAGAAGCAGTAACAGCACATGCCGTTTGGCGGCGTCTGCCACCGCTTGCTGCTGCTTGGTTGCTGCCGGTTTGTGCAGACAAGCCTCCACTTTTGCTGCGATGGGAGGTGGTAGGCCCTTTGTGCATTGCGTATACAGTGCCATCTGCAAAGCTGTGAGCATTTCCGGTGTTACCTGCATTCCGTTCTTTCGTTCGGGACTGGGTGTTCGAGGGGATTTTATGTAAATTTCTATTCCCTCTGCCCACTGCCATAGTTCTTAATTGGCAAGCTCAGCATGCGCGGTGCGGTGTACAGATTCTGCACTGGATTCCCTTGGTGACCAGTGTTAAGTACTCTTCTGCCGCGTTCATCGAAACAACGTCGTTTGGATGAATTTGTTTTCCGTGGAATGCGACCCACACTGTCTGCCCGTCTTGTGACCTGGCTGTTTTGTCCTGGAGCAACCGGATTTGCAGTTCTCCTTGTGGTATCCCACGGCGCCTTCATGCCGATGTAAGTTGAATCAAACACAATGGATTCCCGTCCACAGTACCCTTGTTCAGGCCACGAATAAACTGGTTTGCAGGAATTGGTGTTGCCTCTCACAAGCTACAATATTGTACGTGCTAAGGTCTTGAAATCCGGCAAATGGCTAAGGGTTTAACGGAATAACTATAGCCTCAACTCACCGGCAGACTCGTCATGGCGCAGCTTGTTTGGGTTTGAGTTTGGTTTTGGTTTGCTCACACCTCTTCGTTTTGAAAAGGATAGAATAGAAGATGAGGGCAAGGCTGTTCTCATTTACTTGCTAAATATTGCCGAAAGGGGCGATATGTCGCACACTTTCCCCACAAAGCTTTCCGCTTATGATACTTTCCTTCGACCATTGAATGGGCACAATCTAACTATTGCTTTGTTTCGAAGTCCAATCGTTTCACCAAATATCACTTACAGTATCGACTTTATCCAAATGTCTCGTCCAAATTTTCCGTTAGTTCTTTTTTCAGGACACGAGACAATTATCATATGATGTCCGTCTCTGGGTTCCCCGAGCACAACCTATTTCTTGTCTCTATCGTATTGTACCTTTGTCATGCATTTATATCTGAGGTTTGGAGTTGTATTCGTAGGTGCGTTAGACTATTCAGGAATAGTGTGCTTTTATTGCACATTAAACAGTACTAGTACTCTACAAGTCTCGGGATATCTCAGGAACACTTTCACATCATGGAGATGATCAATATGGATGGGAGAGGTTGAGACAATCTTCTCTTGGGGCTATAGGTAGCGTGTGGTGATGTGAGAGGAGCCACAAAGATAGCTTTGCGTGTGCCCAGCACGCGCCAAGTCCAAGACCGAAGCCCCGAAGCAGTACGATATGGAACGTTTTCTATTGTAGGTATGGTATCTCTCAAGAGTCAAGAAGCAAGAGGTCAACCGATGGGCCAAAGGCGGAGCGCGGGATTCACTAGCTTGCTTTGCTTTGTTTTTTACCATGACGAACGTCTAAGTCTACTAGGCTTTACAACCGCTCTTGAACCTTTTGTGCCCTTGTGCTGTTGTCGGGAAGAGCCATGTTTCAACGACACCTAACTTCGTGTATTGCCATTTCTTGGGTCGCAGTGCTCTACCTCGTCCTTGCCGACAGTTCGCCTACACCTACACCTGGGACACATCGCTTAGAGTGCCCAAGCTAACAGCTAACGCAGAGGCCAAGGACTTTAGGGCAAGGATGGAGGGAATGGTGCTGAGGTGTAACCTAACGCATGACGAATATGGCATTTATCTTCACCCTAAGTGTAGCTATTAGTATGTTGTTGGTCCTCATATTGGCCCTGTTAAGGAAGGTTGTACAGCTTGGACAAGGTGATTGTTTCTAAGTATGGTGGGTATCCAATGCATCCTCAGAGGGCACAAACTCCAAGGCAGTAGACACACTACTTGCACTACTTTGTGACAATGAGGTAGATTTCCCCAACAAGCTCAAAGAGGAACGAGAACTGGGGGGGGGGTTTTGCCCTACGCACGCCCTGCGCGCTACTTTTCCATAGACTATCCTAGATTTAGCCCCCAAGCTTACCACTATGTACGGAAGCCCCCTAATGGACCCATTGATGTCACGTGCATGTTAGAGCAAATACAAAACCATCCCTGCAAAGTACATATCAAAGAAGTATATCTGATTCTTCTCCACAATTCCGTCCATCTGAATTTAGTTCATCACAACTGAACATGCAAGACTGTTCAACAATCAGCCTTGTCTCCACAGGTGTGCGGATCGATACATTCTGCACAATAATGCAAATTACATTCACCGCAAAGGGTACTAGTGTGCTTTTGGCAGCACAATGCACAAACATCCACCTCCTCCCCTTCATCATCTTGCGCGGCAGCCTCACCGGTTGCTTCTGTACTCTTCCAAACATGAGAGGGAACATGTTCCCACAGTCTGTAGGGAGGGTTAGCCTCTATTAGGTCAGTTCACAATATGGGCATTGGGATTCCTCGTTCGATTGGACAAACAGTCACTGACAGACAAACGGTCAAATAGTGGCTTTGGCTTGTATTGTAGCACGAGATCGGCACTTGCATCAGATCCCGCTTTGATGTCGCGTACAACATGCGGCAGCAACGAAATGTCCGTCAAGTGCATGTCTTCTACCATAAACCATAGCCGAAGGAACGACGGTTGTCAGTGGCCCAGGAAACAGCCATTTGCCACCCACAACACGGTTTTATAGTGAGGTTGCGCTTAGAGTCGGCCCATTTCCATTTATCAATGCACGTGGCGAATCTTCTATGTTCTTCTGGGCATAGTTGGCTGTTGCCATTGCTCCAAATGACCAAAAAGTCTTTTCCAAAGACTTGCGCCGTGTCCCTGACCTTTTGAAGTTCATATTCGTTTCGACTTGATACAATGTACAGCAGCATAGTTCTTGAGACGATTTCTTCTTGGCTTTTGGCTCCCTTGGCGCAGGTTTGAGACGTGGGGGGGCTTCCTCATACACATTGAAACGCCCATGAGGCTGATCCAAATCACAATCCTTGCTCCACTTTCTGAGTGTGTATTTTCTTTTCGGACGCAACATTGCATGGGCCTCCACAGACTTTCTGGGTGCTATTTTTTTTCGACTCAACAATGGCAGTTGGGTGGATTCTGCGGCTGATGGTGCTACTGAGCATGGGATTTCATGCGCAAGCAGCTGTGCCATCCAACGACAATTGTTCTTCGGCGATCTCAGTTTCTATCGGAGATACACTCTCTGGAAGTACTCTGGAAGCCACTTATGCGGATCCACCCCCTCCCTTGTGTGGGACCGCGCACACTACTTCAGATGTATGGTACATATTGGAGAATCACATTGGACTTTTGAACGTAAAGACCTGCCCGGGATCAGATTACGACACTAAGGTCAGTATATTTGAAGGCTCCTGCAGCAATCTGATTTGCATTGATGGTCAGGATGATAGTGATGATTGTGGGAGGCAGAATGACATAACTGTCCATGTTAATGGTACTGCTTACATCATGGTTCATGGCTACAGCAGCCGTAAAGGGAACTTCGGACTGCAGATCTCTGGAACTTCAACTCCGTCAGCAACTTCAACTCCGTTACCAACTTCAACTCCGTCAGCAACTTCAACTCCGTTAGCAACTTCAACTCCGTCAGCAACTCCAACAGAGACCTCCACACCATCCTCCACTACAACCCCCTCTGCATCATCCGCAACAACATTTACGTCAACTCCGTCAGCAACTCCAACAGAGACCTCCACACCATCCCCCACTACAACCCCCTCTGCATCATCCACAACAACATTTACGTCCACTCCTTCCCCCTCCTCATCACCGAGCCCATCCATGACAGGCACACCGACCCCTTCGCCAACGCCAACGGAGTCTCAGACACCGACCTACACGTCAAGCCCCACACCATCAGAAACACCAACCCCATCGCAGACCGGCACCCCGACCGCAACAATGTCACCCACCCCGACCTCTACGCTGACCGAATCGGCAAGCCCAACGCCTACCAGCACGCCCACGTCCACACCGAGCCCCACACCCTCCGCCACGCCATCCCCCACAGCAACCGCCACGCCATCGCTAACGCCGTCACCCACGCCTTCCGCCACGCCCTCCCCCACTCCATCATCAACACCGACAACTACGCCATCCGGGACACCATCAGGCACGCCATCGTCCACACCCACCGCCTCACCCACACCCTCAAAGACGCAGCCGCCCCCTGCGCCCCCCGCCATCTGCGCAGAGATCACTGTGCTGGCCGTAGACCATACGTACGTGGGCGTCGGCGAGACCTTCCACTTCCACAAGCACGAGCTGACGAACAGCTATGGCGGCCGAGCTGTATTCCCACACGTCGGCTGGCTCAGTCCGTTCTGGGCCGTCGCGTACAACAACCGCACGGGCGTCACGGCGCCCATCGCACTGGCCCCCGAAGCGGCCGGGGGGGCGGCCGGCACCGCGTACGGGTACTACACCAATGAGGCCATCCGCAACAGCGGCAACTGGAGGGTCGGGGACCTCGTCACCCTCGTGGACCAGTGCTACATCGCCCTGGCAGTGTACGATGCCGGGATAGCGAGCGGGAACACCATGGCCCCGGCGGATTGGGGCTGGGACGTGACGAACTGCGGAAGTTGTTCTGTGGGCACCCCTGCAGCCCCGAGCCCAGCGGAGTTCCACGGCTTAACCCTCGCCGCGACCGAGTACGTCCAAAAGGGCCTGTACAGCTCCCATCTGCCGCCGGATGTGTTGCAAGTAAACGGGTGGGTCCTGCGGGTGCGGGCCCAGTTCTCCGGGACAGGCACTCACCAGATCACAGTGTACCCGGCGGCAGCCAAGAACAAGCAGGTCAAAGTCCAAGCGCAGTTCAACACTCCCAATCTGGAGGTGACCTACTACTACCACGACACCCTCAGTCCACCGAACGTGCAATCGGCAACCTACACCATCGCTGAGAACACAGCCAACCCATGGCACGATATCCGGATCAGCTACAGCAGCGACCTCCCCGACAACACCAATCCCCTCGCAGAGCTCTCCGTCGACAACGTCTTAGTGTTCTCAGGGCTCGCAGTCGAGGACATATCCGCATCGCCTGCCACTTTTGTTGGGGTGAAGTTCGGTGGTGGCATCGGGACGGCCATTTACAACTTGGTCCGGCTCGAGGCCTGGGCGACCTACACTCCAACACCCACTGACACGCCCTCTGGCACACCCACTGTCGTCCCCACCGCCACCTCCACCATCACCCGCACCTCCGACCCCACCATCACTGCAACCTCCACCCCCTCGTCCAGCCCCACCGCAACCTCGACCTCGAGCCCATCCGCCACCCCCAGCCCCTCCCAGACGCCCACCCGGACCCAGACTTCCTCCTCGACGGCCACCTCCACCCCGAGCCCCACCCCCAGCGGCACCAGCACCGACTCCCACACGTCGACCAGCACCCGGAGCATCACAAAAAGCCGCACCAAGACCTACAGTGACACCCCGACGCTGACCTCGTCCCCAAGCGCCACCCCCAGTCCAACTCTCTCCGGCACCCCTACGCACAGCGCCACGCCGACCCGCACGGGCACCTACAGCGCAACCCCGACCATAACCCGGTCGGAGAACAGCACCAAGTGGCAGCACTACGTTTGCCGGCCCTGCGACACGTCGCAGTGCGGCATCGCCAACCTGATCCTCTCAGGCGCCCTTGACACGTGGAGTCTGAGCAGCTTCTGTACCGCAGTCCGCTCCCTGACCGCGTACCCTGCACTCGCGACGTTCTTCGGCTGCGAGGAGGAGACGTGCATCATGCGCACCGTGGCTGGGTCAATGGTGGTCACGCTGCAGTTCCGCGCACTGCACTTCAACGTCAGCATCTTCATGGAGCAGCTGCAGCAGGCGGCCCTGGACAACAGCCTGTCCACTGCGTTGGTCACACAGGGACTGGGCGCGATCCTGTCATTCACAGTTTACACGGGATCAGACCACGCCATTCCAGTCAACACCACCATCAACAACCAGGACACCAATGGCCGCGTCCCGTTCGTGGGCATGTACCCGAGCTATGACATCTACATGGAAACCTCCAAGAAGGTCTTCCCTTGGGACGCCAGTGGACTGATCTCCAACGGATTCATCTCCATCACCTTCCCCCACGAAATGAAAATCATCCCGGACCTCACAGCCATCACCCTCCAGATGGATTGTCTTGGGACCTGCACAGACTGGCCGGGAATGCAGAGCGTGTCAGGCGCGGACGGCGGCTTCGAGATCGTGTATAACACCTCCTCAATCCTGAAGGTAGACTTCAACAAGCGCACCCCGCTGCCCACGAACATCAGCGACGGGGACACGGTGCGCATCATCGTGTCGGAGGGGGCCGTGCAGATGCCGTTGACGTGCACGCTATTCAACGACTGGGTCTACATCGTCACCCTCGGATTTGACTCACAGATCGTCAACTGGTACATGGGCAACCCTGAGGATGACTATTGTGTGAATGAGTGCAATGCCTGCAAGTACGAGTACACGTTGGATTCAATAGAGCAGTTTCGCTGTACCTACTATTCTGAGGGTCTTGGCTACAAGGAGTTCACACGACCCAAGTTCACCGCAAACTGCGGGGTCTGCCTGGACCAGGGCCGAATGTCCACGTGCTACTGAGTGCTGCGAGTGCTGGACAGTGACAGTGACAGTGACAGTGACAGATTTCTGGAGGCCCCCCATCACCAGCGGGCCAACGCCCTGGTCCAAGCTTTTTTTTTAGATGCGACATCTTAATTTTACTTACATGTTCCTTGAGGACACGAATCTGTCGCTCACATAGGGGGTTGCTCGTATGAGAGTAGGGGATCCCTGTGGCCACTTGGACATTGAGGGATTTAAGGACCCTCTTGTACCAGCCGGTGTCTGCACCTTTGATTTTACCGGGCACAAAGTGGCCAAAACCCGGATTCTATCCAAATGGTTGACAAAATTGACACATCTTTGTTGTGTATTAAGCTTGTTTTGAAAATTTTGTGGTTTTTGCCTATCATTCATAATAAGACTTGACGCATGGCTCATTTTGAGTGCCAAGATGTCATGCACATCCAATATTTCGGGCAAAACAAAAACTCAATTTGTGTGGAGAAATGAATTACTTACTTGTCCAACACAATACAAAATGTAAACCATTGTAATGTATGTAGACAGCATAGATTGACCCTGATCTACACACGATTCACATTGTCCTTGTGCTTTTTGTCTTGCACCATGCAGTTATAATGTGATATGCTCGTCAATACCCCAACTTTTCATAACAAACATTTCACTAAAGAAATCATACAGCTGCACGATGCACATTCGAGCTTCAAATTATTGCTGTGTGCTGTACCTTCAGTTCAGGGTTCAAGAACAGCTGTAATCAGGCTTCCGGTTTCCGGGGCGCCGGTCCGGGGGGTGCTGACGGCGGGTGGTTGGCGGCTGTGGTGGCGTGGCTCTTGCGTGGGTGGTCGCGGCTCCTGGGTAGCGCCTGGGTGGCGTGGCCGGGCGCGGGCGCGCGTGTGGGTGTGTTCATGGCGGGGGCTGATGGGGTGGTGGGCAGTGTGGGCGTGGCTGGTTTGTGTGGGTGTCGGGTATGTGTGCGCCGAAGGCGCGGTGGGTTGGGCTGGGGCACTGTGGGCGATGCAATGGGTGGAGGAGATGTTGGTGACGCCTACGGGGGGGGTGGTGTAGGCGTCGAAACGGGTTGGTGTTGTTGGCGCGGGTGCTTCAGGTGATGCGCCGGGCGGCGACGGGGTTGGTGACGCTGATGGTGTCATAGGTGACGGGGCGGGCCCTGGGGGGGGGCCTGCGGCTCCGGTGGTCGCTGTAGGTGGTGCAGTGGGTGGTGGCGTAACTGGTGATGTCGGCGGTGAGGGTGCTGCAGGTGACGTCGATGGTGAGGGCGCTGCGGGTGATGTCATGGGTGGTTCCGATGTTTATGTGGGTGTTGCAGGTGGTGTGCCAGCTGGTGGCGCCGCTGGTACTGTCCTTGCGTAGGGTGGTGCTGGGGGTGCTGTGGGCGGTGGTGTCGTCGGTGGTGCCGATGGTGAGGGTGACGCAGGCGATGCACCGGGTGACGGTGAGGCTGGTGTGTGCCGTAGGTGACACGCTGGGAACGGGTGGTGGGGGGCTGGAGGGGGGGTTGCCATTGGTGCAACGGGCGATGGTGGCGTTGGTGCCGCAGGTGGTGGGTCGGGTGCTGGTGTTGTTGGTGATGCTGACGGCGGGGGAGGGTGTTGCGGGTGACGGGCACTTGAGAGGCTGATGGTGCCGGTAACGAGGGTGTTGCATGTGGTGCAACGGGCGATGGGGACGCCGGTGGCGCCGAGAGTGAGGAGTGCTGTGGGTGGTGGCGTCGCTGGTGATGCCGATGGCGATGGGTGTTGTAGGCGTTGTCACGGGTGATGGTGACGTAAGCGGCGTCCATGGCGGGGGGGGGTGTTGTGGGTGATGCTAGGGGTAGTGGCGCCGCTGGCGACTCGGATGACGTTGAGGGGGGCTGTGGTGGGTTCTCTGATGTGTGTGGCCGGCTGCTGGCGGGTGTGGTCGGGCCGGTGTGGGCTGGGTGGTGGTGGTGGTTGTGGCTGTCATCTTTTTCACTATAATCTTGCCAATTGACAAGAAAATAGAGCTTGTCGGCACCGTTCTTGCGCACCACCCTGTGATCCCCGATTTTATGGACCAAGTATGGGATACTTGAATCAGGTTGTTTGGCTTTACACAGTGTCTTGCTCCAATATAGTGGAACCGAAGGTCCCAACAATGGTTCCTTGTAAATCTTTCATTCTGAAATATGCTTTTCGTGTGTTGTATGATCATCGGACTCAATGATGTATGTGTCACAACCCTTTCGGGAGATGACATCACACGGACCAATCCAAAAAAGGTCAAGGGCACCCGTCCCGGGGGGGCGCTGCATACGTACCCAAACAAGGTCGCCAGGAAAATATTCAGTGGATGGTTGACGATGTTTGTTGCAACGGACCTCATAAGCCTTAGTTATTGTTCTTGGAGACTCTTAACAAGGTGATACATATCCCTCATTTCTTGCAACCATTGTGTGGCGCATGCTGCTTCGCGGGTTGGAGCCAGGCAAGGCGCCAGTCCTATTTTGTCTCGACCAAACAAAATTTGATGAGGGCTAAGCCCTAGATGACCCGGCTTCTGGAAGTAACCCCAGACGACTGAGTGTAGGTGCATAACCCAGCTAGGGTTATTGCCCTGTGTTGTTGAACCTGCATGGACGTTCTGGAGGACTTCTAAATTTTAATGACCAGCAACCTCAGCTCTGCCATTTGTCTGGGATCTAAATACTTCCGTGTATGCTATGGAAATCCCTAAACCTGCGCAAAGTGTGTTCAACCATGCACTGGTGAATTCGTTATCATGGTCCGTTATGATTTCTGTTGGGACATCATACACAGAAAAGCATTGCTTCACTGACATTTTCCCTGCCTTTTCTCCAGTGAACCCATTGAAAAGAATAGGCTCGCATATAACAGCTCCAGATAATCGGAAGACACACAGGAGAACACCATCAAAAAGACGTCCGGGGTCATCCTTGGCGGGTCCTATGGGAAAGGTATCCAATGACATGCTGGTCATGATCCGGTCGGGTACCGGATCCGGTAAAAGGAAACCCTCTCTTGCTTGATGTGGGGGTTGGACCGCTTGACATATCGGGCAGTGACGGCTGACTTGTTTGCATTTTTCTGATAGGCCCTCTCTCCAATAACGTCGCCGCAGGTCGGCATAAAGGGATGCAGCGCCAGCGTGGACACTTTCACCGTGCCATGCCTGAATTACTGGGATGTGTAGTTTTTCCGGAACAACACAGTATGATTTGTAGAATAGCAGACCATCTTTCAAGCAAAAGTCCGGAAACGTCGGTTTTAGAGGGGTGTTCCATTTGAGTGCCCGATAAATGCCCCCAAAATCGGGTATCCGCCTCATAATATTCATCTCAAGGAGCCCATAGGATGTTTGGAGAAGCCTTGGGATATGCAGGAGCAGGAAGGGGTTCCCGAACGTGAAGAGGGGGCCTAGGTGCTTTCAAGTTTGCGGCGGAGCTAATTGAAAGAGCAACTGCGGTGGCCAAGCTAGCTGCAATATCCGCACCCTGGGTAGGCGGATTAGCCTTCCCCGACCGGAGAGGAAATGCATTGGGAATCTTACGTGATGATCCGGGGTGGTTGTGGGACTGGGACATAGAGGGGGAATGCACTTCTGTTGAAAGTTGATTGTTTGAGGTGGGGGATGTTGCTTGGGACAGTGCTGCCATTTGCTCTGCAATGAAAGCTACAGCCGCAGCTAAGGCCACTGTGCTGGTATACATCCGTTGTTGGCGTCTTGCGATAAGAGTGTTGATGAAACACGAATTACATGGCAGCACAACATCATTTGATGCATTACACTGGTTGCAATGTTCCTCACGAACCATGTTTGGGGGAGGCAATGATTCCAACACTTGTGATAGGGTGGGTCACCCATATACAGGGCGTGGTTCAGTACCCGATATGGTGTATACGCATGTGGCTTCTGCTTGTTTTTCTTCCGCCACTATAGCCTTGTGTTCCAACTTGTCTTGAAGTGAACCATGACTGCTAAGGTAGGTAGGTAGGTGCACTCGGTCGTGGAGAGGCGCCCCTTGGTTCCCCTAGGCGTCGCCCCTGTGACGAACAGGAAGAGGCTCCGCGCGTGAAGAGAGGAGGCGGCTTATATCCCGCTAGACCTGTCTGTTGGCCCCCAACAAAGCGGCCCCGGGCAACACCGGGAGGGCTGATCGCCGCCGGCGTGACGTGCTTTTCTCGCCAGGAGGGTGTGCCCCCGTGCTTGCGCACGTCCCCTCCTTTGGGCGGAACACTAGAGGTTCACCGGACTTCCTGGCGTATCCCGTTCCCAAGGCATGCATGCACGTTCTTGGTACTTGGGTTCTGAGGTGCTTGGGTGTCGCACGCTCCGCCTCGAGTCCCAGAGCAGCGCAGGCCTTAGGATGCAGCCTTACCCCCGGTCTCCGGATCTCGTTTGGCCGGGTCACCTGCATGGCACGGGCTGCCTCAGTGCCCGGGCTGTGGGCACTGGGTTTCCTACTGTTGGCTTGCGTTTGTGTTTGGGTCCGGGTTGCGGTTGGGTGTGGGTTTTGTTAACCCCTTCCAGTCCTGGCTGGGGTCTTGGGTGGGTGTGTTTGGGCACGGTTTGTGGTGTTGTCTCTCTTTTGCCGGCTGTTTGTGGTGTTCGTGGTTGGGCTTAGGTTTCGGCCTGCTTTTGTGACGTGTGTGGTTTCGTGCGCGTTTCGCTTGCCTCCCGCCGTTTCCGGTTCCGGTGCGCGGTCTGGGCGTGCGTGCTGGGCCTGGGTCTCGGCTGTGCCCCGCCCTTCTTGGCTGGGTTGTCGGGGTGTGTTTTTTGCGGTTTTTTTTTTATTTGCTTTGTGGTGCCGGTTGCTGGGTGTCCTTGTCCCGGGCCTTGTGGTCTGTCCCCCTATCCCCTTTCTTTTGGGCTGGGCTGCTGGCTTTTTTTTTTTCTCGTGGTGTGTGTCTGCATGTTTCGGTGCCCCTTTTCCTGGTGGGCCGCTGTTCCTGGCTTGGTGTTGCCGGTTTTGGCTGGGTGGTCCCCCTGTGCCTCTTTGGAGGTCCTGTCTTTGGTGCCTTCCTGCTGGGGGGTTTGGCCGCCTTTTCTGTTGTTGGCGGGCGGTTTGGTGGCTGTTGGCTGTTTTCGCCCCCCCCCCCCTGTCTTTTTTCTTTTTCTTGGGGGGGGGGGGGCTGCCTGTTCCTCCGTGTGCCTTCCCTGGGCTGGCGCACGCACTGTGGCCGGTGTGTGGTGCGATTGGTCCCTCGCCACTCCTGGCGGAGGTTCCTGTGTGCTACTCCCCGCCACTCCTGGCTGGGTCTCGCTGCCGGTGGTGGTGGGCGTTCCTCGGCACTCCTGGCTGGGGGTCCCGGGTGCGGTTCCTCGCCACTCCTGGCTGGGGTCCGCTGGCGGCGGTGGTGTGTGGTGTGCGGCGGTGGTGTGTTGGTGGGGTTGTGGCTGGTGTGTGGTGTGGTTGGTCCCTCGCCACTCCTGGCGGAGGTTCCTGTGTGCTACTCCCCGCCACTCCTGGCTGGGTTTCGCTGCCGGTGGTGGTGCGCGGTCCTCGCCACTCCTGGTTGAGGGTCCCCCGTGCGGTTCCCCGCCACTCCTGGCTGGGGTCCGCTGGCGGCGGTGGTGTGTGGTGTGCGGCGGTGGTGTGTTGGTGGGGTTGTGGCTGGTGTGTGGTGTGGTCGGTCCTTCGCCACTCCTGGCGGAGGTTCCTGTGTGCTACTCCCCGCCAATCCTGGCTTGGTTTCGCTGCCGGTGATGGTGGGCGTTTCTCGCGACTCCTGGCGGAGGGTCCCGGGCGCGGTTCCCCGCCACTCCTGGCTGGGGTCTGCTGGCGGCGGTGATGTGTGGTGTGTGGTGTGTGGCGGTGGTGCGTTGGTGGGGTTGTGGCTGGTGTGTGGTGTGGTTGGTCCCTCGCCACTCCTGGCGGAGGTTCGTGTGTGCTACTCCCCGCCACTCCCGGCTGGGTTTCGCTGCCGGTGGTGCCGGGCGTTCCTCGCCACTCCTGCCTGAGGGTCCCGGGTGCGGTTCCCCGCCACTCCTGGCTGGGGTCCGCTGGCAGCGGTGGTGCGTGGTGTGCGGCGGTGGTGTGTTCGTGGGGTTGTGGCTGGTGTGTGGTGTGGTTGGTCCCTCGCCACTCCTGGCGGAGGTTCCTGTGTGCTACTCCCCGCCACTCCTGGCCGGGTTTCGCTGCCGGTGGTGGTGGGCGGTCCTCGCCACTCCTGGCTGAGGGTCCCGGGTGCGGTTCCCCGCCACTCCTGGCTGGGCTCCGCTGGCGGCGGTGGTGTGTGGTGTGCGGCGGTGGTGTGTTGGTGGGGTTGTGGCTGGTGTGTGGTGTGGTTGGTCCCTCGCCACTCCTGGCGGAGGTTCCTGTG
This sequence comes from Eutreptiella sp. 'Long Island Sound 2002', assembly GCA_964036045.1. Lineage (NCBI taxonomy): Eukaryota > Euglenozoa > Euglenophyceae > Eutreptiales > Eutreptiaceae > Eutreptiella > Eutreptiella sp. 'Long Island Sound 2002'. The sequence continues at coordinate 37,607,249 of OZ038398.1, read as the reverse complement.
TGCTACTCCCCGCCACTCCAGGCTCGGTTTCGCTGCCGGTGGTGGTGGGCGTTCCTCGCCACTCCTGGCTGAGGGTCCCGGGTGAGGTTCCCCGCCACTCCTCGCTGGGGTCCGCTGGCGGCGGTGGTGTGTGGTGTGCGGCGGTGGTGTGTTGGTGGGGTTGTGGCTGGTGTGTGGTGTGGTTGGTCTCTCGCCACTCCTGGCGGAGGTTCCTGTGTGCTACTCCCCGCCACTCCTGGCTGGGTTTCGCTGCCGGTGGTGGTGCGCGGTCCTCGCCACTCCTGGCTGAGGGTCCCGGGCGCGGCTCCCCGCCACTCCTGGCTGGGGCCTGCTCGCGGCGGTGGTGTGTGGGGTGTGGTGTGTGGCGGTGGTGTGTTGGTGGGGTTGTGGCTGGTGTGTGATGTGGTTGGTCCCTCGCCACTCCTGGCGGAGGTTCGTGTGTGCTACTCCCCGCCACTCCTGGCTGGGTTTCGCTGCCGGTGGTGGTGGGCGTTCCTCGCCACTCCTGGCTGAGGGTCCCGGGTGCGGTTCCCCGCCACTCCTGGCTGGGGTCCGCTGGCGGCGGTGGTGTGTGGTGTGCGGCGGTGGTGTGTTGGTGGGGTTGTGGCTGGTGTGTGGTGTGGTTGGTCCCTCGCCACTCCTGGCGGAGGTTCTCGTGTGCACGACGCAAAACAAGCCTAAGCGTCCAAGACAACCCTACTTTAACGCACAAGCGACGCAAACACGAGCACACACTTCTTCTTTGGACCTGTGAAGAGAAAGGAAGGTGGGTGCATGCACAAGGAAGCGTGGCAACGTGTGTATGTCGGAATCCGGCACACGACGTTATGCATAAGTGTGTATGTTCTAATCAGCGCAACAAAAAGGGTGGTTGTGCTGTAAGAGCAGTTGTCACGGTTGCCCCGCATTGCACCGCAGGGCAGGACCGTTAGCCCCCCGTGACAACCACTCCCTGGCCGAAGGCCATTTGTTTTTTCCCGTCTCGGTGGGTGGCGCGGGCCGGGCGGTTGGCGGCGTGGCACGACATGGTAACATACTTGTGCTCTTGGTGGCGGTGTGTGGCTCCCCCCTTGCCTACTACTCGTTTGCATGCGGCGGCATACCTTTTGTTCCCTTTTGCTCCCTTTTGCCTCCTACGTAAGCGGGCGTGCGGGCGGGGGGTGGGCACGTCTCGGGTACGCCTCGTGGTCACCTTTTACCTTTGTTGGCGCGGTTGCCGTTCTTATCTCGTGTTCGTTGCGTAGCGTAGCAGGGTATGTAACATACTTGGATCCAACAAGCCGTCTGTGCATGTTGTGTATGTTGTGTATTTGTTTGTGTGTTTTTATGTGTGTTGTGCTTCTCCTCGGTGGTGTGTGGCCTCCTTCGTGCGTTCTTCTCTCCTTTGTTGGTTTTGTGTTCCCCCGTTGTGCCCCTTCATACCATTTTGCTCGTCCATGGCGGTGATGACCTTGCGGCGATACGGGCATGCACGTACGGGCATACCTTTCATTCCCTATGTGTGCGAGGGTGGGCATAGGCATTCATTCGGTGTCACCTCTTGTTGTGTTTTCCTTGCCGGTGCGGTTTTCGTTGCGCTTTTCGTGGCGGCGCATTTTGGCGTTGCATGGCATGTGACATATTTGCATCTTGGCGGCCATTGTTGTCGGTGTTGTTTGTGTCCGTTTTGTTTTCGCTCGCTTTCCTTTGTTCTCCTTTGTGCATGTGTTCCCTTCCTTTGTGCTTTGGGCGCGCTTCCTTGTGTATTGTGTTTGTTACGGCGTTATGCATGGCGTTATGCGCTATGGCGATGTGCTTGGCGTGGCATATAACATACTTGTTTTTCGGCGGCCGGTGGCGTTGTTGTTGCTTGTGTGCGTTATTCATGCATGACATGCAACATACTTGTGCGGCTTCTTTTTTGATCCCCTTCGCGTGTTACGGCGCCGTCGTACTCCCTATGCAAGTGGGCTTGCCATGCTTGGTCTCATAGTTGCGGTATATCTCCACCGTGGTGCGGTTTGCTACATACTTGTTCTCTCCTTGTCTACCTCTTACCGTGTTGTGCTTTCTCCGCGGCCGACTGGTCATCCAGGATCCCGGCGACGTCCTCCTCTAGGCCGTCCTTCGCGTTGTCCAGGCAGTCGAGGCGGTGCACGATGGCGTCCATCCCCATCTTTGGGTACTTGCCCATGAGGAAGGACACGTGCTCGCAGTGGCACTCAGCTTGCTTTCCACCTCATCCGGCGCATCCCGCGGTTCCCGGCGCCTCGGACTCATCGCCCATGGGCGTATCGCCCACGGCGTCCATCTCTGGTCCCGTGTGCCGGGGCACAGGTGCCGTCCTGGCCCTGGCTGGCCTCTCCAAGCCCTCGGCGTCGTGCTTCAGGGCGGGCTCGGGGGCCGTATGCGCCCTGGTGGTCGGCGCGGACATCTCCTCCGACTCCGTGGGGAAGCAGGTCCGATAGCCATCAGAGTGCCCCTCGGATTCCCACAGCCTGACCGGGCTGGGGTCCGTATCCATAGCCCCGGCGTCCCTTGCCGCGGACTTGGGTGACCCGCACTTCCGGTAGCGCCGGGCCCGTCCTCCACTGCTGCCTGAATGGCAGGCCTCCTCAGAGTCCTCCGCGGCGGAGCGGAGGTTGCATGCCTTTCGACAGCGACGCTCACACATGGAGACCAGATCCTCCATGTCAAGTCCTCCTCTTCCCGAATGTCGTACTTCTCTTCGGGCTTCAACTTCCGGAGTTCGCCATGCTCTTGAACGTCTCGGTTCTTCTATGGCTCCAATCTCCGGCGTGGTGTCCACCGAGTCCACAATACGCACCCGGGGCGTACTTGGGCAGGGCTCATAGGGGCCCAAGTCCCCGGGTCGGCGGTAGGTAGGGGCAGCAGGTACGCCTCTGCTACCATAAAGAAGGTCCCTACCAGGACCGGCCCCCGCTGTGCCCCTTCCGCCTGTAACCCCTGCTGACTTGCTCCGGATCAGTGCTTGCATTCCTCAAAATCCAGGGTCCCAAATCCGCAAAAATAGAAAATATAATCCTCCTTCAACCCTGAACAGCAACCAGATCCCACAAGTATGGCAATAACCCAATCCACAATCCAATACACGCTGCGGGCTTCCGTCCAGGACACCGGTCGTCCCACGGTGGCGGGCATGTACAAGAATTGCACCAAAGAGGAAAGCCCTGAAATTGACATATGAACACATATCAAGCAAAGTTGGGGAAAGATGGAAACGTACACAATCACAGCTATAGACCTCTCATTCCCTCGACTCAAGACCTTCCCTTGACTCGCCAACATGATGCCCTGAACCCAGTCAAATAGGATGGCTAAATGCCATGTGTCAAAAGTCACTACACAAACCCCAAAAATGTGTTCACTCCCAAGCCTCTAAATCCTAGCCCAACAGGGGAGGTGGCGTGTCATGGCCTAGAGTAGCACTCAGGACCATGCCCTACCCTGACATAACCTTGGTTGGACTTGGTGTCAAATGGGCTTAGAGATATGCCCCATGAGTTTGAACTCATAACACGCCAAAAAACTGCCAATTCACACCATATTGGCCATATATCAAATATATGCTCAAAATTGAAGTTACCACTTATCCGAAGGCTCAAGGCAGGCATGGAATCGAAGTCTAGTATTCATGGAGGATAGAGACCAAAGGCCAATGCCCATGTACATCCCCACTTTACCCTGGAAACCCTTTCAGATATAAGCGCCACGCACTGCCCAAGTCAGCCCATGATCTTGAGACCAATTCTTGTAATCCTTCGTGCGCCAAGCCAAATGGAGTACGCGATCCGGCATATGGTGGTGTTCAACTCCAAAGCATATGCCAACATATAAACAACATACTGACGCGGAATGGGCTGTCCCCCATCCGCTACCGATGCTTTCAGAGAATTGCGTCCACCAGCGTCGTCGCCGCGACTGTCGCGACGGCCTCCACGCGCAGCAAAAGACGTAATTCCACGTGGATCAAGGATAATTTAATCGAGTGAAGCGTGATTCCTGTTGTGGATTTTTTATAATAAAAGGAGCTGGTAAGCAGGTAAAGGTAGGGATACCAATGCGTTAGTGCTTCGACTGCAGGTTCGACGAGATCCGTCGCATTGGTATTAGGCGATGTCAGCGCTGCACGCCTTTGGCGCTGCGTACTGTGTAGAGTAACAGTTTGTCTGTGGTCTGCTTTGCAGGCTTGTTTTTTGCTCCAGGCGAGCATGCAAAGCTCGCAGATTTATTTGTAAGCCAACGCGAGCCGTGCGCCAAGCAGCGGGCATCAGTGGCCCTCACTGTAGTTACGAGCTGCAGTATCGCGGCTGCCCAGGCCATGAAGAAGGCCCTTCCTCGCAGCCCCCTTCCGCTATAAGCGCTGGCTGCATCGTGAAGGGATAAGAAAAGAGCTCTGCTCCAAAATGACTCCGTTGGATGTGAACACGATGAATCACATTGACGGGGTCTACGCCTTTTGTGCTGTCGCTGCTACTGGTATGTTGCTGCTGCTGGTGCGGGTCTTCAAGCAGGAGCGTGCGAAACCAAGCAGGAGTTTTGAGAAACCAAGCAGGATCTTTGAGAAACCAAGCAGGAGTTTCGAGAAACCAAGCAGGATCAAGCGGCAAAAGAAAAAAAGGCACAAGCAGAAAAAAGCTCGGTGGTGTGGCGCTGTACAAGGCAACGTGTTCAAAAGTTTTTCTTGCGCTGATACAAGAAGGATTTCGGGGAAAAATGATCGCGTACCCGGTACCGCTTCAAAATAAATCTGAGCTGCGTCCGTATTCAAGACAGACGCCATTTGCAACAGCGACCGAGAACGAGCCGAAAGAGAATGGACGAAGCAGGACGAGACGCCCTCAAGTGCAGCAGAGCCGGGGACCACGTGACGGCTCTGAGGGATGTATTGGAGCGGCTGCTCCATTGGCTGCTCCCCGCCGACTTGAAGTCCTGCGACTCAGCAAAGCGTCTCCCAACAAGGAAGCTGCGTGAAGGATGGCGTACGCAATCCTCTTAAGGAGGGAGGTGACGCGGAATGGGCTGTCCCCCATCCGCTACCGATGCTTTCAGAGAATTGCGTCCACCAGCGTCGTCGCCGCGACTGTCGCGACGGCCTCCACGCGCAGCAAAAGACGTAATTCCACGTGGATCAAGGATAATTTAATCGAGTGAAGCGTGATTCCTGTTGTGGATTTTTTATAATAAAAGGAGCTGGTAAGCAGGTAAAGGTAGGGATACCAATGCGTTAGTGCTTCGACTGCAGGTTCGACGAGATCCGTCGCATTGGTATTAGGCGATGTCAGCGCTGCACGCCTTTGGCGCTGCGTACTGTGTAGAGTAACAGTTTGTCTGTGGTCTGCTTTGCAGGCTTGTTTTTTGCTCCAGGCGAGCATGCAAAGCTCGCAGATTTATTTGTAAGCCAACGCGAGCCGTGCGCCAAGCAGCGGGCATCAGTGGCCCTCACTGTAGTTACGAGCTGCAGTATCGCGGCTGCCCAGGCCATGAAGAAGGCCCTTCCTCGCAGCCCCCTTCCGCTATAAGCGCTGGCTGCATCGTGAAGGGATAAGAAAAGAGCTCTGCTCCAAAATGACTCCGTTGGATGTGAACACGATGAATCACATTGACGGGGTCTACGCCTTTTGTGCTGTCGCTGCTACTGGTATGTTGCTGCTGCTGGTGCGGGTCTTCAAGCAGGAGCGTGCGAAACCAAGCAGGAGTTTTGAGAAACCAAGCAGGATCTTTGAGAAACCAAGCAGGAGTTTCGAGAAACCAAGCAGGATCAAGCGGCAAAAGAAAAAAAGGCACAAGCAGAAAAAAGCTCGGTGGTGTGGCGCTGTACAAGGCAACGTGTTCAAAAGTTTTTCTTGCGCTGATACAAGAAGGATTTCGGGGAAAAATGGTCGCGTACCCGGTACCGCTTCAATACCATGGTTCGACTCTCCATAGGCCTCTTGCTGTTTGCCGACCAGGTAAGTACACAAAACGCAAAAAATGAGCAAAAACTGAGGTCAAAAACATGAAAATATGTCCAAATACAAAGTTCTCATGATAGTATATCTCTATGCTCACCCATGATATCCGCTCATGGATCAATACACAGATGATTGGAACCATTTGCGAACAATTCCCCCACTTGGATCCCCAATCAGGCACATGGAGATACCTTCGCCACTCATATCTACATGCCCCATGAAAATGGGAGTGCACTCATGGATCTCTTTGCCAAACATGCCATGAGCAATACATACGCGGTAGACTTAGTCTAGCGCTTTGAATCCCACAATTGGGACATGGGCAAGACCCTTGTCACGTGTGGCTCCCCATCTCTTCAGCCGCACGAAGATATATAACATGGGCGTGAGCATATCGAAGCAAACACCATGCATATAACACATACCCTCAAAAGGTGGCTCCCACCATGGTATGCCATGCCCCTCCATGGACATAGCTTCACGTTAAAAATACGTGGGAACCCAAGGAAAGTATCTATGCAACCCCAACACTCATGCGGTACACTCGAAGGTAGCAATAAAATATTCGGTTGCACGGTCCAAGAGTTATATATCACTTTCTACCCTCTTGACCATTATCCCTTGCTACACCGGGCATGTGTACACACCAAAGGCGTTTGATGCTTCTTAAATTAAGTTGAGACTAAGGCGCTTGCAACCCAACCTTCCTTATTCTCTTTCCTCACACTCGCGCGTAGCTGTGGCCCTTCAAAGTGGTCCCACGATTCACTTTTGTTTCTCTTATATCTCCAAGTCAAATGGGTGGCAAGTATAAGGGAAACCTGATTCGGGCATATGGAAAAGAGTATGACCACTCGAAGAAGACCAAATCAAGTGCGGCGATGTCGAAGTCAAAAATCTGATTTCGACATCGCGAAAAATTCAGATTACAGTTTCGAGTGCATATTTAGAAAATTGCGGAAGCAACGAACCCTTTACTGATGAAATCTGACCTTTCATCGGAGTTTCCGCCAAAATATCTGGAAATAACAGTTAACCAATCGGTTACCGCAAAATCACGAGCCAACTGACAGTCGCCGATACATTGACCATCAGAACGAAGGGCTGAAAAATTACGGAAACATTATGATAAAAAAACCCTGTTGATTCCTGATATTCTGATATATAAATCTCAGCTGGCGGCGCCTCGGTACTGAATATGGCCGCTCATAGCCGGAATGGCCAAACCTATCACACTATCACATCAAGTTAGGTCAGGTGGATGGGAGATTATGATATCAGCCAATGGCGGCTTGCCGGCACATAGATACACACCCCAAGTGACCCCAAGATGGCCACGGGGGTCCGAACCGGCTTCACTGTAATGTGTGGGAATGTCAGCGCCAGGCTTCCACAAGGACAGACTAGGGGTAATCTGAACTGTGGAACTGGAATTCCTGAATTTCTACCACCAGCAGATGATGTCATGTAGATAAATCTCAGGTTGCGCAGCCGCTTACTCCCTACAGGAACCCCCTGTAGTCTGGTTGTGTTCCGAACACAACCAGAAACTTAGTTTTGAGCCTCATTCTGCTGCCGGTAGACTTCATTCCAGCTTCATCTGTGGAGATTCCTCCAATTTTGTCTTGATTTGCGAGCATCCTACTGACTTGTTTTGAAAGTGCTGCCCTGGGTCGTGAAAGGTGCCGGAGGGCTCGGGGCCGGCAAGACCGGTGGGGCAGGCACGCGAGGAGTCGACCTGAACGCTGCTGTTGGGGGTAGAACCGGATACACGGACACCAACGGAGGCGAGAGCAGCAACAACGGAAGCAAGATCCATGCTGATTGTTATCCGGCAGAAAATCCCAGTCTGTGAAGAAAATTGATGCGGATTATCCTAAGTACATCTGAGTGTCCATATCTGTCTGAAAAGATTTATATAAATCCGATTGTGAAAAAATATTTGTCTGATTTGGCTTCGGGCGCGCATCAGCGGCAATTGGCGATTCCAGGTAAATGATCGGAACGCGACGGATTTACGATGAATGGACCGCGGAATCAGATCCGGCATATCAGAAATATATAGGTCTGATCCTGAGACTGAGCTGCGAGGCGGCGATTCCGCCGAAGCAGAGAAAATGACCAAAATGTAGTCAATCTGGGGCAGATCTGTGAAAATCTGAGCAGATGGGGGTTAGCCGCACTTACACTCCCCCTCCAAAAACACACTGGGGTGTGTCGCTACGTCAACGAAGAACGTAGTGCGGGTAAGTCCCAGAAAAAAATAGAAATGTAGCCTCGATGGGGCGAAATCTGCTTGATCTGACCTGATTTGGGCTGAATTGGCACTGAATCAGGATGGATGAACCTGAAATGAGACAGAATGAGGAGTGACGAACAGTCCTCCGTGCAGTAAAACATTAGGTCAAGGGCTAAAAAGCATGCAAACGTATCGAGAATCGATACCAAACCATGCCCTGGTTGAGAATGAGGTAGATTATTGGTGGATTGAGTGGGGGAATCAAGAGATGGAGTGACATCTCGGCGCTCTGGCACAGTTTAGCTGTCGCGGGCACGCTACGGTGTCCTCCACGTACTCTACATCGTGTTAGTCCCGCTTTTCTCGTTCTGAAAAGTGCAGCATGTGCTTCAGATTTGGCGCATCTGGTGGATGATCACAAGATTCAGCAAGATTGGGAATCAATTTGAGCAGAGATTAAGGAGATGAAACAATCAAAGAGAGGGAAAACAAATACAGATGTAGTCTGTAGGCCCTAAGTGAACCACAGAAGGTAGGGATGTTTTTCTGTTCACGTAGTTAGGCACAGATCTTCGAGGAATCAGAGAAGATGACAAGGAAATCAACCTAAATTGTCCTAAAATCAGCAAATTCCCTAAGATGAAGGTGAAATGAAGCGGAATGTCTAGAACTGAAACTACTAATACCTTCGTTTAGACTAAAGTTAATATATATTGTCGTTTATTCAGCTCATATGTGCTTTCCGGCACGTTGGTTCGCGAGCATCCAACAGATTCTATGAAAATGTGGATCATGTGATGATGCATCATGATGGGACATGCTGGCCCTGGATCCTTGGCATGTACCGCGCCGAAGGTTCGCTGAAGGCGCTTTACTGACGTTATATATAACTGAGAGACACCGAATGGTCCTTTATTTACAGTGGCGGCGGTGTCAATCGACTTGGACAAGGCCAATCTTTCGATTGAGTCCCACAAGACACTTGGATTCACCATTTTCGACAGTTTCAGGTCGGATTGAGCTCACATTGGCGTGTGCCAAAAATACAACGAAGCTTACCGACTTCAGAGGTTGCTTTTAGAAGTCCCTAGAGGCTCTGTCTGAAGGTTGTCTGAACAATTGACGTCGGGGTTTTGTGCAACAATGGCAGAATGAAGGACAAACCTGAGAAATTCAAGGCAAATTTGAGGATCCTGGATCTGAATCTGGACTTTGGCTTCCGCATCACGGCAAATGAAGGTAAGACCTGAGTTCCTGGCGTCGCATCTGGTGCAGCCAGTACTACAGGGGGTGCCTGTAGGGGTGAATGTCGCTGGCCAGCGTTTTTACTATGTACATTTGCTTCCATCTGCACGAGTAGCCAAATTCCAAAGATGCACAGACCAACAGAGACAAGATTACCCCGAATCTGCCTGAATTAAGCCTGAGTTTGGTTTTTTCTGAACACGGCAGCACACTCCGTGGCTTTCGGCAGCGTATCTACGCCTTGTCTGCCGAACGGAGACCAAAGAAAAGTTGATTGACGTCAAATTATCAAACATTCGCAGTTCTCCACATCATGACATAATCAGGAAAAATGAACAGTGGATTGAGCAGAATGTGGTTTTTTCAAGTCGTCAGAACACTCACATTGGAATAAGTGGTCGACCGGGCGAGGCTGGAGCTTTTGTAGGAGTTGGACATGCAAGGGTTTCGAACCTACACCCTTGAGCCCTAGCGACGAGTGCCATGACGCCCTGGACTAGACGACTGTTACCCAGATTATGGCGTCGGCGACTCAAGTCACGACGGATCTCCCTCAATTCGGCCAAGCACGAATACATGTGACCACCAACCTGTCTGGTGGGGCCCTCGTACGGCTTGGGCGCTGTAGATCAGCGGCCGAACTCGAAGCTTGGTCCTCATTTGGTTCCTGGGCTGGCCTGACCGCAGGAGGGGGGATCCACGGATCAGCCCTGGAATGTGGCTGCTGAGGGCCGTAAAAGGCTGGATCTGGATTCACCACAGGTCCTTTTCCGTCGCTCTCCACCTGTCTGTCTGGTTTCGACAGACAGTCTGTCAGGAGTACGCCAATTTCGGGGTGCTTCTTGAGGAAGTCAATGAACCCCTTGGTGTACCCATGGACAAAAGAATGGGCTGGTTCCCAGTTGTTGTGACTGGAATCAAAGCCCCTCCACTCACATAGAAATTCCGGTTCGCCCTTTCCGTCACGTCTTGCTTCTAAAATCCTCTTGAGTTCGTACTTCCCCCCTTCGATGACCCGATCGGACAAAAATTTCGAAGTCAAAAAAAAGGGTTTAACCCGATCCTTGGGGGAGGGGATCTCTCTCTTGAGGCGATCGCCCGAAACATCAATTTCCCTGCTGACATCCACACGAATCCTCCACCTGCTCTCACCTAGACGCGCTGTAACAGCGAATGGCCCCTCCCACAAGGGAAGAAGCTTATCATCTCCGTCCAGGGTGGTTTTGGATTTTGGAAGCCAAACTCGATCATCGACTTCAAAATTGTGGGGGTTTTTTCGGCCTTGATTCTGGACCCAAAGCCAGTCAGCTTGATGCTTCTCGATTAATTTCGAGACAGTTTTTTCTGCTCGTTGGATTTCGTCCAAAAACAACGAAGCATCTTTACAAGGGCGACGATTATTCAACGGCATGTTCCACCAACACTTCTTTCGTCCAAAGACAATTTCATTTGGAGAAAGGCCATGGTACAAAGGCGTGTTGTGGTAACGGCGAAGCAATGCGAAGAGAACTTCAAGCCAATGGAAGTCCTTCTCACTGGCGAGCTCCTTACGAAGCATATTTATAACCGAGCGGCCGGCTCTTTCGCCAGGCAGCGCTCGATGTGAGTGGATTTCACACCTGAGGTGGTGGATTCCAAGGCGAGCACATAATTCTCTCCACCATTCGGAGGTGTAGTCTTTGCCTGAGTCCGTAACCACCTCGGATGGGACGTCCCAACCTCCCATCCAGGTCTGCGCGCACCATTTGGCGGCAGCCTTGCCAGTCATCGACTCGATGTTGCAAGGCAACACCTGAATGTAGCCGGAATGACGGCACTGAATAAGGAGCACACCATTGACTTTTTTGTTGGTCCAATGGCACTCTTCGTCGTCAAGTTCACCAAGATAGAAAAAATCACTGGTGACTCTGTTAAAGAGGCGCCCCGGAATAGGATGTGGCCTCAGATGGCCGTGCTTCTTCGCGCTGGGTGGCGTCGCGACACCACATTGGGCACATCAGGCGGTTACTTTCATGCAATGAGTATATAGCCTTGAGCCAAACAACCTATGTTTAATCATCGACCATAATCTACGGCCATGTGCGTGGGGGGACTCCCATTTGTGCCACCAGTTTAACACTCGGGGGGCCAGGGCGTCTGGTACGCACAATTTACCCTCCATCCACAGCTTCCCCCCATCCAACGAATATTCAGCAAAAATTCCATCCTTGTGAGCATCTTTGGATTTGAGATTCTCAAAGACCTCTTTAAACATGGAATCATGCAGATAATCGGACGTCCAGTCACGGATGATCAGGGAATCTTTCGGCAGGGGTGGAGTTTTGGCCGGATCTCGACGCTTAATGCCCTGGATCAACCGAAATCCACTTACACGTCGGGTATAGTCAAACCGTTTCACACTCCCTGAGGAGGGATCGGTGACTTTCTCCACGACTTTCAGTGATTTGGTGACAATCTCATGGGCATGCGCCGGATCTGAGAAGGCCGTGATGTCGTGACACGGTAATGCGTGCTGTTTAACAGCGCATTGCATGCATGCACGTCGAATGAGCTTTTTTTCTTCTTGATCCCACTCGATTGTGACATGGCGGTCCTGCTCCGTACCATGGATGTTGGTACTTTGCAGCCCCTCTGAAGCGGGGTAAGCCCATCGGCTCAGAGCATCCGCTACCGTGTTGTGTTTTCCAGGCAAATACGACACATGGAGGTCAAACAGACTGAGAAATTCGTGCCATCTGGCCCGTCGACCAGCTGGGCTCGCGACGGTATCAATGTGTTCGGTGGCCCAATACTCCAGAGATCGATGATCCGTCAGGACCTCGACTCGATTGGTGCCAACCCACGATTGGTACTTTTTCAAAGCACAGATTATGGCGTAGGCTTCTTGCTCACGCGGCGACGATTGCATTTGGCGTGGGGCTAGCTTCCGAGACCAAAATGCAAGAGGGTAATGATCACCTGTGGCTTCATCAACCTGTTCAAGGACAGCTCCGATCGCGTACCTAGAAGCGTCGGTTCTTATGTAGAAGGGTCGGTCGAATTTCGGCACATGCAACGTGGCGACTTCGCAGAGGGCCGCCTTCAAGTGATGGAAGGCCTCCTGGCACTCCTCAGTCCACTTGACACGAACCTTTGAACCTGCCTTGCCTGCATCTCTCCCTACCTTCAATAATTCAGTGAGGGGGGCAGCAAATTTGGCATAATTCGGCACAAAAGTGTGGTAAAAATTGCAACAACCCAGGAATCCTCTCAATTCCGTGATCGTCTCAGGGCGCTTCCACTTCTGAATAGCAACGAGCTTCCCTGGACTGGGTCGTCGGGTGCCATTCTCAAGGAGCGAACCACAAAATTCGACTGATTTTAAAAATAGTTTTCCCTTCTTTGGCCCACAAATCAGCTGATTGGCATCAAGAATGTCCAAAACCTGGTTCAGCTGCTTTTCATGTAGGGCCACCAGCTCGGCTTCGGTCAGTCCCTCCCCCTCTGTCGCGATGATTATGTCATCTATGTACACACTCACGAAGGCACGAAGCTCAGGATGAGCTGTAAAAAGCACATCCTCCATCATTCTTTGAAAAAACGAAGGGGCGTTCTTCAGGCCCATGGGCATGACCGTCCACTGGACTGGGCCACATGGCGTGCACATACAGGTGAGAGGTCGGCTGTCCTTCCTCAACGGCATTTGGTGAAGGCCGTGACGGAGATCCAGCACAGAAAACAAACGACCTCTTGCCCTCTTGGCGATTTCCTCCTCAATGAGGGGCAGGGGGTGCGAATCCGCCTTGGTTTCGGCGTTGAGGTTGCGAAAATCAACAACCATTCGCCCACCATCAATAGTGTTCTGGTCTGCAGGCGGCGGCTTCGGGACTGTGAAGGGTGCACAGCACCATTCGCTGGTCATACAACCATCAAGCCAACCAAATTCCCTGAGATTTCTCTCGATTATTTTTCTGAGTATCTCATGTTTGTGTCCATGGTTCTCATAAGGACGCTGTTTCTTCGCCTTGTAACCTTCACGAAGCTCGATGAAGGCTTCACCGAACTGCCCACGGACAGGGGGGTCTTTGATCAACTTCCCCGAAAGGGTTGTGTCCTTCCGTTCCTCAAAAATCTTGTCTCTTTTCTTGGAACACAATTCAGTGTCCACCTGATCGCCAGGAATTACTGTCGAAAAAAGTTTGGCGATTTCTTCGGCCTTGGCAGGAAGAATCTTCTTACGGATGTCCCTAAAAAGGTCCGTATCAACTGCCTCTTGAAGATAGGTGGGTCGAGTGTCGACATTCCAGAGATTCTCTTCGTGATCCAGCTCCTCGAAAGGATCTATGAAAGCTTCCACACGGGGTTTTTCATAAAAAACTTTGAATTTGCGGCGCGATTTAAAATTTTTCTTCGCCCGTGCACTGAAGATTCTTTTCGATGTCGATCGTATTGGGGAAGAGGGAGACGAGGCGGATCCATTTGACGTTGGATCACCTTGGGCATCTGACGGACAAAAATCAGAAAAAATAGATTCATCATCAGTACCACGCTCAACCTCAGATTCAGACCCAACACAGGAATCAGTACCAGAATCAGCAGAATCAGAGTCAGAAAGCTTTCCATCCACCAGGACTGCAAGCGAACTCCAGGGCCGCTGTGGCAGGGGACCTGTGTCGTCCCTGGCATACAGCTTAATCTTCCTGGGAAGTTGGATGTAATCTACACAAATGTCTTGCAATTCCTGAAACCAAGGCTTGTCGTCCCACAAGGGCACAACTAAAATCGCCTGGGTTTTATCTTGCTTGATTTTGTGGATGACCTGCTGGATTAAGTGAAACGGAGGATTAATCCATAGCTTCTTGTCCCATTTATGGGTCCAAGCGTCGCGAAAATGCTTGTCAAAGCGCTTGTTCTCGCGGTTAGCAAAGGCATCATACTGTGGCCAAAAGGAATGGTGTTCATAAAAATATTGACAAATTGTATCGCGCCATTTGTCGACAACTCTGTAGGATGAAGAGTGCCAGCGCGAAGGGCGTCGTGGCTGGGAGTCCCTACGAAGACATTCTAACTCTCGGGAGTAATCGGCACTCCCATTCACCTCTGCAATGGTGACATCTTCGCCAAACTTTGGTGTAACCTTTCGCTTCAAAAATTCTTCTGCACTTTTAAACCCTGCGTGCAAAAAACGAAATTCAGGACGCTCCAAGGGACCTGACTCCAGCAAAAAACAACGCCGATGACCTACGGGCGCCACCCTGTTCTTGCTAAGCCAAGGATGGCCCAAGTAAAGGCCATACTTTATGTCGGCACGATAGAAGTAGTCATCCTTAAGGACAACTTCCTCCACATTGCCTTCTTCCCAAAGGTCTTGAGCGACCAAATGAGTTGATATATAACAACCGCGTTGCCCACCTGCGAGAGAATGTCCAGAAACTCCCTCGAGGGTAACAAGAAGAGGCGAATCAAACACGCAGTTGTCAGGCAAAAAGGAATTGGATTGGAGATTTACCTCCGATCCATTGTCACACAAACAAGTGGCGAGGTGGAAATTGCCCTTGCGATCAGAGACCCACATCTTTGTGACAAACTGACGGGCCCTGTGCTTGGACTGTACGCCAACCTCGTCCACTACAACAGAAGGATCCGCTGCCGGATCCAGGGGAGAGGAGACAAGCGACCCTACATCAAGTAGTGGTCGAGAAGGAATCTGGGGATCATGCCTGAAATCGCCTGGGGAGGGGCGATTTTCGTGGCTCCCCTAGGCGTTCTGACCTCCAGTAACTGCGTTAACATTATGGACACACCCTGATTCGTCGACCCACTCATCTTGGAGCGGATCATCTGCTGGATTCAAGGCATTTTCGACGTAATCTCGATCCGCATCGGACACCTGATCTGCACCTGAGACCTGATCCACACGATGGTTGCCCTTTCCACGTCCACGGCCACGGCCGCTGGATGATGGACCTCCACCGTCGCCACGCCCTCTGCCCTTACCAGAGAAAGGGGTTCCCGAAGGATTTCCCTTACCTTTACCCTGGAATCCTGGAGCATTTCCCTTGTTTGTACCGGATTGAGGGGTTTGGCCTGGATTTCGATTTCCGCCTCCGGCGTTGCTATTGGGATTTTTCTGGCCGTTCGGCTGCCCACCTGAGCCGGATGGAGTCCGATTTCCTGTGCCTTGGGACCCGCCAGGGCCTCCAGGATTTTTGTTTCCACCAGAGGGGGTCGGATTCCCTTTTCAAGCCTTTCCACCATGCACCTGTCTGTCATTCCTGTCTGAATTCTGCGGATTACTGATATTTTCACCAATCACCTTGTGATCGTAAGGAGACCATCGGTGATTATCAGTAGAATGCGTCTTAGCTCGGTTCGTAGAACCTAAAAGAAGGCAGATGCTACAGTGTTGCTGAACATTCCGGGTGTCATTCACCTTTTTGTTGCCCTTTTGGGCCCCATTTTGGGTGTTTTGCTGGGTATTCTTGTTTCCCCCAAGACCCTCATGGAAATTCTGATTGGCGGCGTCGGCGAGCCGCTCAACCTCTTCCCAGAGTTCTTTCGGGGTGAACGAAAACACCCAGTTCTTGGCCTTCAGGCGATGGCCATGGAAACTTACTCCCCTGTTGAGGACTTTGACAAACAAGTCCCGATCCTCGTGTTCATTAAACTTAATTTTCCACGTCTCCTCAGTGAATTTCACCTTGGAGAAGGACGTGGCGGAGCACTTTTGAAGTGCCTCCCTGACTGAAAACCTGTTGGCAGAGGCATCGAAGCCTTCCACCTCCGCCCACCAGGTCTTGACCTTTTCTTCGGACTGTTTGTTCCGAAGGGTGGCGGCAGTTTCTGAGGGGATCTTGTCAAAAATCAGATTTTTCAGCTCGGCACCAGAAAATCTTTCGCCTGAATGTTCAGCTTCTTCCACTAAATTCCAGAAGCGCTGTTTTTTGTCTTGCACTTCGTGCAAGATTAATCGCGAGAATGAAGGAAAATTCTTCAACATTTGGTGGTAATGGTCCTCTGGCAGCCGGGATCCACGTACCTCCAACTGTTCCCACACCTCATCAAAGGTAAGGGGGGAACTTGTATCCTCACGATCACTCCAAGTCCTGAGCCAACTGTTGGCCGGCGCTCCCTCAAGGCAATCCAAGAGGGCCATCAGGAACTGATCATCTTGGAGTTTTTGAGTCTTAACCCACAGTTTAAATTCCCGTTGGAACTGAGGCCAACGTCGGGGGTTCCCATTATACTTCGGTTGCTTGGCAACCTGACGAAGTCGCAATGAAGTAGGATTAAGAAGCGAATCCAGCCCAACACCGGCCGTAATGGCAGACACCTTGGCGGCATCATTCACCACACCAGCTCCGGCGAGGGTCTGGGCGAGCAACAGCTGGGCTAAGGCATTGGAATCAGCAGCAGGAGGGGCAGTACGGGAGGCAGTTCGCTTGGCATTCTGAGCCTTAGTCCTTGCCTTCGCCGTCCTACTCTCAGAACGAGAGATTTTAACCCTTTCCTTTAGTTTGGTCCTGCTGATCCTTGCATCCGTGGTCCTGGAATCCACCGAAGGAGCAATTGAAAAAATTTCTGTCGCCTCCTCCGACGGCTCTGTTGCTTGTTCCACCGATGAGGCGCCCTCAGACCGCATGTGCGTCTTGAAAAGATCTTTTATTCCCAGCGTTTGAATGATGAGGTGCATTTGATCTTTGAGCAATTGGAGCTCCGCATCTCGCTGGAATCTGCAGGAACGGTCGGCAGGACAGTACATACCGTGTCCTGAAGGGCCTGAGCAGGCTGTCGGACCGCTGATCTCGGTGGTCCGCAGCCAGGAGTCCACTTGGGGAGCTCCTTCAGCCCTGATTTCCAGGCTTGCCTGCCTGGCCGCCTCTAAAATTCCCTCCTCAACCGCGGCGGCTAGATCGTCGCGGATGGAAACAGGGGGATGAGGGGCGGAGGGCCCGGGAACAGGTGCCGTGCCCTTCTCCTTCGGGAAGGGACTTGCCTTCCAGATCTGCAAAAAAATGGCAAAAGAGTCATCTTCTTGAGAACGCCACCACATCCTGGTATTAATTTCGTCCTGAAGGAGGAAAAAATATTCCGTTAAAAAATCAGAGGCGATTCTTTCTTGTCCGATCAGCTTAGACGTGGCTAAGAGACAAAGGGCCTCAAGGGCCTCAAGGTTACGGGTCACTTCTGGGGACAAATGGTCGCCCCAGTGTGCCCAAGAGGCTGGTCGATTATAGCTAGGTACCTCACCTGGACCACCCATCTCAATGTCGTTCAGATCGGCGTCAATGGTCTCAAATGTTGGACCTCCGTAAGGAAGGTTGGTACCTGCCAGGTCCGTAAGCTCCACCGGAGCGTTGCCATCGTCGTAGGCTGGCGGATTCCAGCTGCTCGATGGCCAATTTCGACTGGGATGATAATGGTAATTTGGGTCTCCACAGCTGCTGATGTGCGCCCTTCTTGGGCAGCTTGGGCTTGCGCAAGGCATTCCTCTCAAGGCCTCGTTCGCACAGCACCACGGCAGCGTAATCGTTACTTCTCCAGAAGCGGCGGGGTCTACGGGGCCGTACTGGGGAACGGGCTGTGGACTGAAGGGCTGTGAAGCAACATTCAGGTAGCCTCTGCTACCATGAAAGTGCTGCCCTGGGTCGTGGAAGGTGCCGGAGGGCTCGGGGCCGGCAAGACCAGTGGGGC
Source organism: Eutreptiella sp. 'Long Island Sound 2002' (assembly GCA_964036045.1). Taxonomy (NCBI): domain Eukaryota; phylum Euglenozoa; class Euglenophyceae; order Eutreptiales; family Eutreptiaceae; genus Eutreptiella; species Eutreptiella sp. 'Long Island Sound 2002'. The sequence goes on along the minus strand of OZ038398.1, from coordinate 37,589,138 downwards.
AGGCACGCGAGGAGTCGACCTGAACGCTGCTGTTGGGAGTAGAACCGGATACACGGACACCAACGGAGGCGAGAGCAGCAACAACGGAAGCAAGATCCATGCTGATTGTTATCCGGCAGAAAATCCCAGTCTATGAAGAAAATTGATGCGGATTATCCTAAGTACATCTGAGTGTCCATATCTGTCTGAAAAGATTTATATAAATCTGATTGTGAAAAAATATCTGTCTGATTTGGCTTCGGGCGCGCATCAGCGGCAATTGGCGATTCCAGGTAAATGATCGGAACGCGACAGATTTACGATGAATGCACCGCGGAATCAGATCCGGCATATCAGAAATATATAGGTCTGATCCTGAGACTGAGCTGCGAGGCGGCGATTCCGCCGAAGCAGAGAAAATGACCAAAATGTAGTCAATCTGGGGCAGATCTGTGAAAATCTGAGCAGATGGGGGTTAGCCGCACTTACATGTTTCTACCATTTCGCTAAACCGCGACGTCAGTTCTCTTAAGGAACTTTATATATGGCTTCTACGGACTTCAGGCAGACACTTCTGGAGTCTGGTGGCACAGGCGAAAATTGTTTCGTCAGAGAAGTGAGCCTCATTTGCGAATTCAGGTTCTATATCAGCAGAATTGTTCAGGTTGTGGTCTGAAAGCAAGAGATTGACCTACTTATCCTTCGAAAACACCACCGCCGCTGTAGATACGCTTATATACGGTGTGTTGCAGCTTATGGCCCACAGTGAACCTCCGGCGGAGTCTGTCATGATTTAGCTGCAGGATTCGAGGTCAGCATGTCCATCATCATGAATGATTCATCATGCCAAAATTCTCTTAGAATCTGTTGGATGCTCGCTTTGTGAGATAAAACCTCGCCTACCCAAGGTGAACTGACTTTTGTTTACTGCTGTGGTGCTCGTTTGCCCACTCTCCGTTTACTGATTATTGCTGATTTCAGCTGATTCCAGCCTTAATCTCGTACATTCCTGCATTTCAGGACATTGTGGTGTCAGTTTGTTGGATTTCTGTAGGATCTAGTGACGGCTTCCTCCAGTTGCCCTGCCGCGGACCTAGGCAGGACACTTTGTAGTGAATATATACTGTATCTGTTAACGATTGCTCTCTGTGTGTATTTTGACTCCTTAATCCAAGCCCAATTCAGTGTCAATTGTCTTAATCCCTGCCAATTCTGTATGCATTTTGGCCATAGTACCGTAGCGTGCCCGCGAGAGCAAAAAAACGCTCAGAACAGGTCATTTGTCTTGAATCCCCCTGCATTTCATGTGTAATTTTGCCTGATTTTGCTGAATTGCTCCTCATTCTCGACCAGGACACGGTTTGGTATCCTTTCGAGGTACGTTTACGTGTCTTTTGACCTAATTTTGTTTCCTTTGGTTGTTTTCCATGTCTCATTCTTGTACATTCTGGTGTCATTTAACCTGATTCAGTCTCAATCTATTGGATTGTGAGCAGATCTGACAGATTTTGCTGCTAAGAGGCGCGTTATTCGGCTTTTTGCCGCACTCACGCCTTCGTTGACCCGGTAACACACCCAGTGTGTTCTTGGAGGGGGAGTGTAAGTGCGGCTACCCTCCATCCGCGCAGATCTGACGTCAATTCAGGTCAATGCACCCCCATTCAGCCAGATTCTGCTCATTTCCGGACATTTACATACGGGAGCCTTCCCAAATTTTTACCCGAACAGTTCCTGTATATTATGGACACGCCAGATTCCATTCTGGTGTCCGTTCCGGCTGAGATGGTCGCGTTCCAATGATTTGGTGGTATCGCCGGCGCGCGTGCGCAAATCGAATTAGCCAAATATTTTTTCACAATCGGATTTTTATAAATTATACAGGAAGAATATTCTGGAATTATGTGTATCATATTATCCGCCTACATTTTCTTGTAGACTGGGATTTATTGCAAGTTCGTATCTTCATCTTCATTGTCGTCACTGTCGTGCTCGTACCTCATTGACCCCAAGGGCAAGGCCCCAGCACCGACCCCTCCATACCGCCAGGACGCACAGAAGGGATACCTGCCCTCTGTTCCCTTTCCTCATGCCGGCCCTGAGCCCTCCGGCCACGCTCCGCGGAGCTTTCTCAAAGGGAATAGCTTAGAGCCCACGGGGTGAGGAAAGGCACCACGGCGTCAGGAAAGCCGACTGGAGCACCGAGAGCGACCGGACCGGACGAGGCGCGGCGCACCACGCGGGGCCACGAGGAACGCCAGAGAGGCACGCGGCCGGCCACAACCAGAGCACATGGACAGGTGCCAAGCAGCGACGGCAGCCGGATGCCGCAAACCCGGAGAGCGCGCACAACACGCAACGAACCGCGGCACAAGGACAGGTGCCAAGCAACACCAGCAGCCGTCCAGTCGGTCGTGTGCGCGCCCGGCAGCGAACCCAGCCCCTGCCGGCTACGGAACAGGCGCCGTCCGGATGGACGCGTGCGCGCCTGGAGGAGCCGCAGCCCCTGCCGGCTACGAAGGGCCGCCGTCCGGATGGACGAGTGCGCGCCGGGAGGGTACCCAGCCCCTGCCGGCCACAAATACCCACTGTCCGGATGGACGAGTGAGCACCCCGTAGTGATGCCCCGCACACGCAACCCACAGCACAACACACCGAGCGAGCACACCGGTGGACAGGAGCCAAGTGGCCCAGGACACCGCACAGCATACCGGGCCAGCGCACCGGTGAACAAGAGCCAAGGGGCCCCGGACACCGCACACGCAACACAACACACCGAGCGGGCACACCAGTGAACAGGAGCCAAGTGGCCCAGGACACCGCACACGCAGCACAACACACCGAGCGGGCACACCGGTGAACAGGGGCCAAGTGGCCGGGGATACGGCACAAGCAAAACAACGCACCAAGCGGGAACACCGGTGAACAGGAGCCAAGCGGCCCAGGACACCGCAAACACAGGCAACGCACCGAGCGGGCACACCGGTGAACAGCAGCCAAGTAGCCCAGGACACCTCAGGAGCAACACAACACGCCGAGCGAGCATAGCGGGGAACAGGAGCCAAGTGGCCCAGGACACCGCACACGCAACACAGCACACCGAGCAGGCACACCGGTGAACAGGAGCCAAGTGGCCCAGGACACCGCACACGCAGCACAACAAACCACGCGGGCACACCAGTGAACAGGAGCCAAGTGGCCCAGGACACCGCACACGCAAAGCAACGCACCGGGCGGGCACACCGGTGAACAGGAGCCAAGTTGCCCAGGACACCGCACAAGCAAAAGAACACAGCGAGATGGCACCCCGGTGAACAGGAAGCAAGTGGTCCAGGACACCGCACACACAGACAACACACCGAGCGGGCACGCCGGTGAACAGGAGCCAAGTGCCCCAGGACACCGCACAAGCAAAGCAACGCACCGAGCGGGCACACAAGTGAACAGGAGCCAAGTCGCCTAGGACACCGCACACACAACACAGCACACCGAGCAGGCACACCGGTGAACAGGAGCCAAGTGGCCCAGGACACCGCACACGCAAAACAACACGCCGAGTGGGCACACCTGTGAACAGGAGCCAAGTGGCCCAGGACACCGCACATACACGCAACACACCGAGCGGGCACACCGATGAACAGGAGCCCAGTGGCCCAGGACACCGCACACGCAAAGAAACACACCAAGCGAACACACCGGTGAACAGGAGCCAAGCGGCCCAGGAAACCGCACATGCAACACAACACGCCGAGCGGGCACACCGGTGAACAGGAGCCAAGTGGCCCAGGACACCGCACAAGCAAAATAACGCCCCAAGCGGGCACAGCGGTGAACAGGAGCCAAGTGGCGCAGGACAACGCACAAGCAAAACAACGCACCAAGCGGGCACACCGGTGAACAGGAGCCAAGTGGCCAAGGACACCGCACAAGCAAAGCAACGCAACGAGCGGACACACCGGTGAACAGGAGCCAAGTGGCCCAGGACACCGCACACACAGGCAACACACCGAGCGGGCACGCCGGTGAACAGGAGCCAAGTGGCCCAGGACACCGCACACGCAAAGCAACGCACCGAGCGGGCACACCGGTGGACAGGGGCCAAGTGGCCCCGGACACCGCACAAGCAAAGCAACGCACCAAGCGGGCAAACCTGTGAACAGGAGCCAGGTGGGCCAGGACACGGCACACTCGTGCACACGTAGGGCGGCCGAGGGACAGGAAAGAACCAACACCCCATGCGTCGGGCGCACTGGGGCGAATCAGCCGACCCACCGGGCCAGCAGCAGGGGAGGTACCCCATGGCTGCTGGTCCGAGCCCGGCCAGGCTGCAGCGGGGACCGTGGCAAACGTCACCCGGAGCCATGGAAGCAACCGTTGACAGGCGAGCCGGTACACAGTCCAGGAGGGGGTCGCCTGCCAAGCAGAGAGGCCCCGCAACTCGAGCCACAAGGGTGAGGCGGTCGTACCGTAGACTAGCGGGAGCAATACCCCTTGTGGTGAGAGATAGTCCACACGGCTGGGCAGCCCCCAGAGCTGCCGCCCAAAGGAGGGGGCATGTGTCCCTACCCATGTACACATGTGGGGACACCCTCCCACCTGGGACACCTGGACCGGGTGCCGGCGACACTGCCTTTCCAAGCACCTGCGGGAGCGGCTTAAGAGGCACCTGAACTAGGGCAGTGGGAGGGACAGGACGTCCCCTTGGTAAGACCTTCTTCCTGCATTGTCAAAGGAGGCATCCCGAGCTCCCAAAGATACCTACCTACCTACCTCATGATGTTGACACACTCCTGTGTATCCAGGTGACCCCCCTGGTTGGTCCAAGGAGGCAGCAAGAGCCGGTTCGCCATCTGTATCCATGCTAGCAATGTGCACCTGTGGATTGGCCATTTTAGGGGCATCAACACCATCTAAACTAGCGACGTATGGCTCGTGTTGGGAACGGATGCTATTGTTCGTGTCCTCATTCATGTGTGCTATGAGTACTTTTAACCGATAGCACACACCTTCACGGTTGTCAACGTATGAATCTGGGGTCTCACTCTCTTGTGACCAACACAGGTCTCTACTGTCAACATCCATGCTAGTAGCAAGAGCACGTCGCAGATGGGATGTACTCATGTCGATGCTTTCAATCATGGGCTGTGGATGAGATGTGCTCGGCACACCTGGTTCTCCCATGCCATGCATGCCATCACTTTCATCCATGCTTGCTATGGGGATGTGTCGCGATGGCGACACACTCATATCAATACTCGCAACGAAAGTCTGCAGATCTGAAGCACCGGATTGATGATGGTGCACGTTTCGACCTAGTGCCAACATATCACCATCATCCATGCTGGCTATAAAAAATGTGCCGGGGTTGCGACACATTCATATCAATGCCGCTGATATCAATACTCGCAATTAACGGCTGCGGATCTGCAGCGGCGCTAGGATGCTGGTGTAGGTACCGACCATGTGTTGCAGGCTCACCTTCATCCATGCTGGCTATCCCAATGTGACGGGATTGTGACACACTCATGTCAATGCCGCTCATTTCAGTACTGGCACTGAAGGCCTGCGGCTCGACAGCATTTGCATGATGACGGTGCACGTCCAGTTGTTGTGCTAGACCATCACTGTCATACATGCTGCCTATTGAAATGTGGCGTGGAGGTGACATTGACATGTTGATGCTTGCGATGTGTTGTTGGGGTTCCCTTGCTTCCGATGAATCATCATCCCCCACATCCATGCTAGCTATCATCACACCTGGTAATGATTCCATGTCAATATGTGCAGGCGGTGGCAATGGTGATGATTCATGAGGATGAACCATGTGCCCAATCCTCATACCTGGTGGTGAAAAACCCCGTGGGATAGTCGCCTGCCTGTCTGCATTGGATGCAGGGCTATAGTCGTCAATGGAATCAACCAATGGCTGAGGGCGTTGTATGGGTGAAATATCGTCAATACCACCCATCCGCAATGGAGAGACCTCAAGGCCTGCTTGGTAGGGTTGTGGACTATATCCACGACCTTCGTATGCCGGGGGATCCTCGTTCGGGAATTTCCCTGACCTTTCCCCTGTGGGCACCATCCCCACATTCAAATTGAATGGATACACCTCATACTCTCTGTACGGGATGTAAACAGCGTATGGCTTGCGTGGAGGTGGGGCTCGTGGTGCGCCATCCACATTCGGAACTACTACTAAAGAGTGTTCCTTTGGCTTTTTCGTTGGTCGTTGTGGCGGTCCATAGCGCCTCCTCAAGCCAAGTAGCCAATTCAGAGGCATATTCCGGGGTGGTACCATAAGAGGTCCTCCAGGAATACCCGTGGCATCCCGTTGAGAAATGTCAGAAGACTCATGGCTGTGTACCGCCTCCAAGGTGGAATGATGGAGGACTCGTAAGAGTCTACCACCTGAACTTCAAACCTATCTTGCACATTGAAAATGGTGGAGGACTCAATGGAGTCTACAACCTCAATTTCAGATGTGGTCTCCAAGTGGCAGAGGACTCCAGTGAGTCTACTAGCGGCAGAGCATATGTACCTTTTGTGGACGGCTCCTCGGAGCCAACCACGTGCCTGGTGTCCTCACCTGATGAACTTGGACTGATCGAGGACTTGTGTGAGTCTACCATTTGCGTGCCTGCTGTGGTCTCCGAACTGGTAGGGCTGGAGCAGCCATGAGCGTCTACCACTTGTGTTATCAGTTCTGAACTATGATTGGGATTTTTGGTAGTGGAGGACTCATGTGTTTACCACTTGTGGAGGCGCACTATCTTCCAAATTTGGTCGGTAGGACTCGAAAACCATACCACTCATTGGTGTCCATATCATGTCATGCAAAAGCAACTTGGTCTTTGACCTATAGTTACTTGCGCACAAGCGCTTGGTTGGGACACGTGGAGGCTGAGAGAAAGGAAAGGGAGCAAAGGGTAGTGACCGGTTTCCCGTCGGGTCCTTTCGGGTTTGTGACCTATCATAGGCCGCACCCATGGCCTCCAAGGTGTCCATCTCCTGTGCATGTGCTCTGAATCTGGCCTCCATGGAGAGTCGAGGAGGGGGGCAAGACTGAAATTGTGGATTGTTTGTGGTTTGTTTTGTTTGTGGAGGAGAACGTTTTGGGAGGCTAAAACCTTGGTACCAATAGGCATTATGTGTGTGGAGGAGATTTTGTTGTGGTATCACATCGGTTCCCTGTCCTACAACGTCATGCAATTTAACACACATGGATGCACGAGGAAGGGAAGGGAAGTACATGTGTGGATCTTGATCTTCTTTCACCACCTTTGTCCGGAACATGCATGAACACAATACAAAAGGGTTTGGAGACAGGAAGATGGGAGTGCGAGGGCATGAGGCAAGGAAGGAGAGGTGGTTGTTGTTAGACATTTCTTGTGGTTCTTTGTATTGCCTTGAAAAATTGGGTGAAGAGATTGGATTTGAGAAAAGCAGCTTGGAGTAGCAAACGTGAAAAATGTTATTGAAATTGTTGTGTTTCACGGGAGGGGGACCTTGTTCACTCAACCAAACACATGAAAGAGGAAGGAGAGGAAGCACATCCCTTTTGAGCTTCGCGATGGTTCTCGGCTTGAACTTGAACTTGAGGTTTCAGATGTTGAGCTTGTCAATGTTGAAGAAGGCAGCCATTCCGTCGCCGCCAAAGAAGAGGGTGGTGAGGCGCATAAGCAAGTCTTGGGCAAAGATCTCCAAGTTGTGCACGCCGATGGAGGCGGCCGCTACGCCGCCGCCAATGATGGGGGCGGCAAGGCGTATGCTCATGTTGTAGTTAAAGGTCTCGAAGTAGGCGTCGCCGACGGAGGCGGCCGCTGCGCGTAGCCAGCCGCCAATGTTGAGGGCAGCGGCATGCTGGGGCAAACGCGTGAAGTAGTCGGCATTGACATAGCCCGATGGCCTACCCTGGCCGCCAATGGTGTGGGCGGCGACGAGGGATCCCATGTTGATGACCATGATGTTGTCGCGGTCGCCAATGAAGACGGCGTTCGGGCCCGTGGCATTCCATGAGCTTCCATACATCGAACATGAGCCGGCCCATTGCACTACACTTTCAAAACACTCACAACACAAAACGCATACCACACATACTACACGGCCAACAAACAGGCACCAAGGCTGCACATGGAGCCGAGGTAACGAGTTTGATGCTTGAGGGCTGCTCCTGGAGCCTAGGCAAGTGATGACCAACAATGAAGATGTCTGAAAGTAGTGTAATTGCGTACCAAGGCTGCTCGTGGAACCCAGGGACACGGACCAAGATCTCGGAGTGCTTTGGAGACGGTTGAATTATGTTTGAATGAAAATTGGATAGCCAAGGTTGGAAAATTAAACTAGGCTCCAAATGAAAAGGTGTGGCTTTGGAAAAGAAGTGCCAAGGTAGCTCTTCGGACCCAGGCATGGATTTCACCCAAACATGGAAATTAGAAAGACCAAATGGAAAATTCATCTCATGCGGAAGATATTGAAAAATGCCAAGTGGACTATTTGAAGCGAAATTTATAGGCGAAAGCAATGCATTATGGGCTGGGCTGTTCAAACTTGGTTTGCCAAATCTGCCACCATGTACCGAGTACGCATGGCTAAGGCTGGGCTCATGATAATTATCTAAGGAAAATCTCTCATGCATTTGATTTATAAAACTATTTTGACCTAAAGATATAAAATACATTTCCATTGATTGTGGAAAATATTGTTTACCTTGTTTTGCTTCGCTAGGACCTACCCGAGACGAACACTAGCACTCCGCAACGCACAAGGCACAAGACAACACGTACGAACACAAAAAAATTGCACAAATACACACTTTTAGGCAAGCTCAAGTCTGTGAAACAAACATGGGAGAGTGCACTCTTGAGGATTGGGTTAAGACCTTGTTGCGAAGATGTCTCTTACTCTGAACCTTCATCAAATTCTGATTACATCTCCATCTCGAAAGTTCATGGTGACATCTCTTCAAACCTTTACCGATGATCATTACCTATAACCATGAATGTTGCCCATGAATGAGGTAATACATACCAATCTCTCAAGAATCGGACAGATTTGAGGAGGATCGGGGAGACGAGAGCACAAGCATAGCAAAACATCAATCATTTGCGTATGCAAAATGATGGAATGTGCTTTTACAATCCCATTTTGGTCTGAGCTGAAAACTGCTCGAAATCGGCTCATTTTTGGATTCATTGGATGTGGATCGAGATGAATATTGTAATTTCATATCCCAAAACTCTGAAAATGTCAACGTCCATAGATCGTGAATTTCTGGCACGGGCGATGATTGCGCTGTTCGCTCTGAGGCCAATGCTCGATCATCAGCAGAAAATTCTGCAAATTTCTGCAGCTCGTATGCTTCTGTGCTCAAGTCTGGTACAGTGCCGGACCTGCAGCTCCGATGGACGGCGATACGGGGGGCAATCAACATGGTGAACTATGCCCGGTCAAACCTGTGGTCCGTACGCGTCCGGGAGTGGGAGAAGGTGCTCATGGAGGCCTCGGACGTCATCGGCGAGGTCCAGAGGTACTGGAAGGTGCTGTACGCCAAGAGGCCAGTGAACCTGCCGGCCTTTGAGCGGCTGGCCCGGGCCGACATCCCTCGGGAGGTCTGTGCAGGACTACACCATGCAGGACGTCAAAGACGCCGTATAACAGGCCGTGGCAGACGACAAGGCTCCCGGGTCCAACCGAGTCACGGCTGCCCTCATAGCGAAGCTGCCTGAGCCGGTGCAGAGGCTCCTGGTGCACGCGTACAGGGCCATCCTGCGGGCTGCGGACGTCCCAGAATCCTGGAACAAGGCCATTATCTGGCTAATGCCCAAGGGTACAGCCACAGGCTACCTGGACGAGTACGGGCCGATAGAGCTAGGGCAGCAAGACATGCGGATGCTCATGACCCCCCTCATGCGGAGCTTCACGGCCGTCCTGGCACGCAAGGGATTGGCTGCGGACTGGCGGTTCGGGGCCATGCCAGGCTCCACAGCGGCGGCCCCGGTGTTCCCGGACCAGCGCAGGCTGCAGCGTGGGCAGGAGGAGAATCACGTTCTGGCCTTCTGCGTGTCAAAGGCATTTGACACAGCGCCGCACGGGGCGCTGGCGCTCCTCCTGCGCCACATGCAGGTCCCAGAGGAGCTCATCAGGCTCTCCCACACCCTCAGCTGCGGGTCTCTGGTGTGCATCGTCACTGCGCACGGCCCAACGCCGAGCATTCGGCTCCACAGGGGCCTGCGGCAGGGAAGTACGGATAGCGCTGTGCTCTACCTCCTCCTCTTGGATCCTCTCGTGAGGAGCCTTGCCTGCAAGGCGCGGGGAGATGCTCGCCATACTGTGCCACCCCTGGTGCAAGCGTACTGTGATGACTTCCTGTTGATAGCGCACTCCTTGCCACAGTTCCTGGAGTACGCGGCAGCGATTGCACAGTACCTGACAGACATGGACATGTCCCTCAACGTTGGCAAGTGCGTCTATGCCAACACTGCACGCATCCCTTCGATCATGGTGTGCCTGGACCCGGAAAACGCAGCAGCCCCATGCGTGTGCTTGCACCCCAAGGGAACGGTGCCCTACTTGGGCCTACGCATTGATTCAAGGGGGATAGCATCCATGAAGGAGAAACTTGTACTCCGGTGTGAAGCTCTGCTTGGCTGGTGCAAGAACACGCTGGGGCCGGCGTCGGTGCCCCATGAGGTGATGGCGGCTGTAGTCGAAGGCATCGTGCGATACGCGGCGCCGTACCTGTCCGACACGGCGGAGGCGGTGGTCAAGCTGAATGCTGCCATCAAGGCTGCGGCTCTGCAATTCGAGAAGCTGCCCGTGGCGGTGCGGTCTGGTCATGGATTACGACTGGCGGATGTCCCGGTTATCTGCCGCAACTCCGTCGTAGCGACCCTGGCTCAGCTCAGGCACCACGGGTAGGCGACAGTCCGGACTGAGCTGCGGGCCATCCTTCGAGGCATGCACTTGCAGTACTCTGTGTGCGGACAGTTCCTGGTGCACTCCGCGTCATTCGCCACGCACGCTTGCAGTACGTGGGTGGACAGAGTACTCCGGGCGATGGGGACGTTGCGTGTAGGAATCCTCATGCCGTGGTCAGTGTACTCGTCGGACTTGCCCATCTGCCACAGGTGCAGTTGGCGAGACGGAAGTGGGCATCCCAGGCCTACACCTTCAAGGGTAGGCTAGGCCCAGGCGCAGGACAGGGGAGCCGCGCAGGCAGGAGGTCATTTGCAGAATCAGTCAGGGAACGCAGATGTTCCTACCCTTTGTAAAACTTAGGGCATAGCCATGTCAAGAATTCATGTTTGTTGCCCACTTCTCCTTTGCACAATCATGTTGCTTCTTGTGTGCCATTTCAGGTGTAAATTATTATGCGATCTCAGCATTTGAATCCAATCCCAGATTTCGATCCCAGAATTATTTCCGATTGCAGATTTCAGTTCTGTCTTTGCATTTTTGATGTTGCATTGATTTTTTTCAATTCTGCGGTTGGCCAGCATTTGTTCTAACATTATTTGGATTTCTGATTCGTCGATTGGCTGCTGCTGTGTGTGCGCGCGCGCCGTCTTTGGTCGCGCCGTAATGCAGGCCAGCCAATCGAATACCTGTCCCGTTTGGTGCTAATAGTGTTAGATCTATGATGTGGAAATTGGAATCACTTATCCAACCGGAGGAAGACTATGTGACAGCCATAGTACGTACGTTGATCGCTTCTGTGGGCAGTGTTGAGGGAGTACCTCCGGGGAAACCAAGACCGTCCTTATCTCTGCTTGGTGGTATTAGTAGTCACGGCAAAACCTACCAGTCACATGGGGTGTCTTCCGAAGGGGACGAGAGGTGAGACCAAGGGAAGCATAGGTAGGCGCACCGCTGGTTGTGGGATACATTGGTTGTTGCCTTGCAATTGGATTCCATTGAGGTGCCACACCATATTGGGTTTTGAGGTCTCATGCATTCATTCTATCTATTCACTTGAGGCATTTCTCTTGCTTGTGTCCATACGAATATTTGTTGTATGTCACGTTGATGCAACCGTCTCCCGAACACGCAAAGCGCCATCCTGCTACTCTGCAGCTTATGGAATCAATGTCCACTTGTTGAGTGCTCGTGGCTTTGGGTTGCTTTAAACAACATCCTTATCGATCAACTTCGCTCGCGAACCGAAAAACAGGGGTCGGAAACTACCACCTTGGGCACCTTATCAACAACAACCCGTCCAAGTAACTGATATCACACGCGCCACCAAGTTTGCCATTATGCCGCCGAAGCAAAAATATTGCAAACATTGTGGAGTGGGACCACATGATACCAAAAATTGTACCAAGCACGAGAAGGAGACGCGTGAATCAACATCTACGCGCAAACGTGATCACAATGGGCACGATAAAGGCGGCCACATTGACTTCACGTGTTCGTTGTGCGATGGCAATCACCGAGTGCGAGATTGCCCGATGCGCAACGAATGTGAAGACGTGAAGAATGGGGAAATCGTGAGAAAATGGTGGTGTTGGAATTGCGGATGTTCGGGCCACAAAATTCCACAATGCAAGTACGTGAAAAACATGAGCCGTATCCTATCCAATATAGCAAGGTTCAAAAAATGCCAAGAGGATGGAACCCGCTTCAAGGACCATGTCATTAAAGCGGACCCTGCGCGGCTTATCACACCCGCCCCGGCGGAGAAAGGAGACTAAAAATGGGCCCACCGGCGCCACGGCGTATGCACCGGGCTTACATCTACGGCAGCCATGAAGTCTCCTGGGACAATGGGACCATTGACATGGTCATGGACGCCACGGGTACGGACACGGAACCCGACGTAGAGGTGACCAAACACTACTTGGTCCTCATTTGGGACAACGAGGAGGATGCCAAGACGGCTATGGCCAACGCCGCATATTTTCGTGATGCGGATGGAGAAGCGCTAAAAATATCCCGTGCATTACCGCCTACGAAGAAAAACGCGCAGTTTGAGTTGAAAGACAAATCACAAGACGAAAAGCACGTCGTTAACGTTGATGAGGCGGCGGATAGCAAGAGCACCGGCGTGACCGGCACTATGAATAAGCGCGTTTCCAAGCTTGAGGGCCGCATGGACAACTTGTGCAACGTGACGGAGCTCTTGACGACTGAACTTTGTGAGTTGCGACAAGAGTCGAGTGTTGCACGTTTTGAGGCGAAAAACGATATGCTTGACATCAAGCAAGCCCTGAAAAATCTGTCTGACGAGGATGCCACGAAAGCACGTGAGGCGAACACACTGAAGCAGTACCCAGAACCCCATGACCATGGTGGGGTATACAACCGGTCCCCGTGTGCCCACTAACCCCATGTACGGAGGGGAAGACGCCCGGTGAAGCCCGGTGAGAGCCCGGCAGGAGCGTGTTCCTTGCCGTAAAGCCCCCGTGACGGCATTCCGGCCACTTGGGGCATGTTACCACGTACCGGCAAACTGCCATTTGCCGGTATCTTACTATTCCATGCCAATCTGCCCCGCACCGCCTTCGGCCGTCGATTCGGCAACCTAACCCTAACAACAGATGTAGGTAAGACGTGTTTGTGTGAGAGATCTGGGCATTTCAGCGATTAGCGGCCGCATTGGCAACCGATGCGTCGCCCGCTGAGATTTACACATGAGAATATCAGGAATCAACAGGGTTTTATTTGCATATAGTTTCGGTAAATTTTCACGCTTCCGTTCTGATAATCAATGTTTTGACTGGTGGCGGTTGGCTCGCGACTTTAGCGTAACCGCCAGTTTAACTGTTATTTACAGACATTCTAGCGCAATCCGTGACGAAGACTCTAAAGTCTTCAGGAATTGCATTGATGCATCTGCAATTTTCACATTGTACACTCGCAACCTTAATCTGAATTTTTCAGGATGTTGAAATCGGATTTTCGACTTCGACATCCCCGCACTTGATTTGACCTCTTTCGAGTGGACCTACGTGCTTCCCTATGCACGAATCAACTTTCCTTTTGTCTGGCCCTCCATTTGTCTTAGAGATATGGGCAAAACAAAGTTGGTTCGTGAGGCCACTTGTGAGGGTCATATCTCGTGCTGCTTGCGAGGAATGACAATAGAGAAGCATGGGATGCATTCACAATACTCCAGACGTAATTTGGGAAGCTTTCTACGCCTTGCGTCTCCACACGTGCGCGCTAGCGTAATGGATCATGGTCAAGAGGGTAGAGTTTGCGTTATAACTCTTTGGCCATGATATTGCGTGCCTTAAGATAACTTTCGAGTGTAGCGCGCGAGTGTTGGTGTTGCATAGGAACTTTCCCTGAGTTCCTATGAGCGATTGACACAAAGTTATGCCCTTGGAGGGGCATGACATATCGTGGGGGGAGCTACCTTTTTGCGCAGTATGAGGTATGTGCCATGTGTTGTATTGCGTGCCCATTTGGCGGGCTTGGCTAAGAGCGATACACCCACCAATGGACCTCATATTGCACGAGGCCCTTCCTTATACTCCCCACGATCAAATGCAAGCCTAACATTCGTGGAGGGAAGCTTGTGTGGCGATCCCAACAGGACGCGCGAGCCGCACCCCTGGGGCGCGACCGCCGCCACAGCACCGACGACACATGCCAGAGGACACAACGCTATTGCACTGCCGCACCAGCTGCCTATGCTTGTGCCTGCAGTGTACGCGCGCCCCTGTTTTTCTCTTTTTTGTTTTTTCTTTTTTTTTATTAAAAAAAAAAAAAAAAACAAGTAAAAAAAAAAACAAGTAAAAAAAAAAACGAAAATTAGGGGGGGAGGAAGAGGGACACAACCACCCATGGCACACGCGCACCGCACACAGCACGCACACCGGTGAACAGGAGCCCAGTGGCCCAGGACGCCGCACATGCAACACAACACACCGAGCGAGCACACCGGTGAACAGGAGCCAGCCGGACCAGGACACCGCAGACACACCACAGCAAACCGCGCGGGCACAGCGGTGAACAGGAGCCCAGCGGCCCAGGACACTGCACACACATAGGGCGGCCGAGGGACAGGAAAGAACCAATACCCCATGGGTCGGACGCACTGGGGCGACCCAGCCGACCCACCGGGCCAGTGGCAGGAGCGGTACTCCAAGGCCACTGGTCCGAGCCCGGCCAGGCTGCATCGGGGACCATGGCAAACGTCACCCGGAGCCATGGAAGCAACCGGTGACAGGGGAGCCGGTACACAGTCCAGGAGCGGGTCACCTGCCAAGCAGAGTGGCCCCGCAACTCGTGCCACAAGGGTGAGGCGGTCGTACCGTAGACAAACGGGAGCAATACCCCTTGTGGTGAGAGATACTCCACACGCCTGGGCAGCCCCCCAGAGCTGCCGCCCAAAGGAGGGGGCATGTGGCCCTACCCATGGACACATGTGGGGACACCCTCCCACCTGGGACACCTGGACCGGGTGGCCGCGACAATGCCTTCCCAAGCACATGCGGGAGCGGCTCAAGAGGCACCTGACATAGGGCAGTGGGAGGGACAGGACGTCCCCTTGGTAAGACTTTCTTCCTGCAATGTCAAAGGAGGCATCCCGAGCTCCCGAAGATACCTACCTACCTACCTCAATTGCAAGCCTAACCTTCGTGGAGGAAAGCTTGTGTGGCGATCCCAAAGCGATGCGTTCGGAGCAAAGTGTGTGTTTTGCAATTTTCCATATTTTCATGTGCCCACTTGGGAAGTAGCGCTCGTGACCTTTCAAAGCGCCCCAAGTGGAGCACATATGTGGAATCGGAGGTCATTGGTGTCAAGTCATTCTGTTTAGAAGGATTGGTCCATTACTCAATCCAAGCTGAAGATATTATAATATATTTGTGCGCCTTTCAAGGCACTTTTGGGTGTTTTTTCGCCAATATTGCTGTTTTTTGCCCGTCATGATGTCAAGTGGCGACCGTGTATCTCAACGTTGCGCTCAATTGACATCATGACCCAAGTCTGTTTTGGGGGTACATACTTCGGTGCTCAACATATCTTGGACCCGGCGAAAAACTCCTCTTGGGCTTGGCATACCGTGGCCGCCATGTTGGCGATTTGGGACTATCCCAAATCATGGTCTCACTTGGCGACCCTGCCATTCCCAAAACCGGAGGAGTTGGGCGACGCCCAAGAGATATGTTGGACACATATGACTTGATACCAATCCTATGGCACACTCCGGTCCAAGTCGGGCATGTGCCTGATTTACCCAAACCATGAGTGTGCGCATTTTCGGCCATTTTGAGCAATTTTCCACATTTTCTGCCCGCCGTGCACCATGTTCAGCCACCTCGTGCACGCCGGACGCATGGACCAATGGACCATATCTGAAATGGGTGATATGGGCATTGGTCCCCATGGCTCGCACACCATGTGGGCGAGGCGGAGCAACCTTCGTTAGGGTGCTAGCCGAAAGTGCGTGTGGACAATTTTGCCATTTTGGCACTTGTGGACCCAATTGGGATTGTCACCACGCCGAGTGGCATGGAGATCTTTGAGGGCCAAGGGCATGAGATTCTCTGTTGGACTCCCGGTCGATCGCGTATGGAATGCCGGATCCGATCTCCAAGCCGGCGTGGAGATATACTATTGGGAGCTTCCCCAAATTTTGGCTCATTTCGAGCAGCCAAAATGACCCCCTTTTGGGACCCCAATTTCACCCCCCCGTGTGGTCACTTGGCGGCCCCATATCTCTATGCCCACAGGGATTCCGGACCTAATTTTAAGTTGTACACTCAGAGAAAAGTCCTAGGTCCTGCCTCCAACCTCTGAGCCATTGGCCCTGCCCTGGCCGGGCGAGCCACGCGTGAGAATGATGCCAATTTTGGTGATTTTGGCATCATGACCCCACTTGACGAAACCCGTGGTGCCCTGATGCCGGGACCTCAGAGGGAATCACGTTGGGTGAGGGCTCCAAGGAGTTCGTACTCAAAGGGCATAGGGTCAGTTGCCTCGTCCCTACCTCTGGCGGGTCCAGAAGAGGGGTCAGTTTTGGAGATTTTTGAGCTAATATCAGTTTGGGCTGAAACAGCCCATTTTAAGCTACCAGCTCCTAGGGGATAATGGCGGGGCCATATCTCTGGCTCAGAAGGGGAATTGGGACCTGGTGTGAAGGGAGCATAGGGAGCTACTGTCGGTTGGCCTTGGAGCACCTTGGCTCTCAGGAACTCGCCTGTTGCTGGGCGAAACACCCCCCCTATCGGCAGGGTTTCAGGGTCCGGATTGAGCAGGGCATGGGTTGTGTTTGAGCCCCCGCCCCCACCAGCCACTGGGAGGGTCGGACCTGGGATTGGGATACGAGTTGGGACTGAGTGTCTACTGTCCTCTGATGCCCTTACCCCAGTCCAGTCTTAACCCCATGTGTACATAACCTGATGTGTTGCTGTACATCGTTTTGTTCCCTTGTTTCAGAGTGGCAAGGATCCTGAAACGCTTTGTCACATGACACGAGCGTAATGATGTCCTTGTGAGCGTAGTGCTTTGCCTGCCTGCTCACCTGTGCGTGTCCACCGCAGCGTCCCGTGGCCAGGCCCCCCACGGGAACGCGTCAAAAGCGTTTCACCGCCGCGGGGTTACCCATTTCCCGCGTGCCACTCGGGGCCACCAACCCCGAGCAGCGCCGCGCAGCAGCTTGCAGCTCGCAGCTCGCAGCGCAGCGCAGCGGCTCGCGGCGCCACCCAGAGCATCGCCCTGAGCAACCACGGAAACACCGCGACCGGGAAGGAGGTGGACAGACCAGGACTCCCTCATCAGCGAGTCCTATCGGCCGACAAGCAAGGCCGCACACCCAGTCGCGTCACCCACCTCGGCAACCACCGGCCGACCTGCACCGGCCGCACTCCCAGTCCAGTGCTACGTCAACCGCTTCAACAACCACCACCAGGACCAGTCCGCTGAGTGGAACGAGAGCCCACCAAGGACCTCAAGACCAAGTACGCCCCCCGCTGCCATGGTAAACTGGCAAGAAGTGGGTAAGACGTGGCCGCGGCCCAACCCCATGCGGTGCGCCTACCGCGTGGGTTGGTGTGGGACCAGCACTACCGCCACAGCCACCCACAGTGCGAAGGCGGCATGCCCGAGAGCTTCGAGCTCCGCCAGGACATGGGCCCCGACCGCCTGCAGGCAGTCGAAGACTGGCTGCGGGTGGAAGGGTTTGCCTTCCGCTTCCAGCAGAGGCGCTGGAGGGTCTGGACCCGGCCGGACAGGCCCGGCGAAGGGCTGCGCCCCGACGGGATTGAGGAGGACGAGAAGCCCAACGAGTACCCGTCGGGCGCCACGATCAACGTCTCCATGTGGGACATGATCGAGAAGAACTTCCCGGAACCGGGGAGCGAGCGCAGGCTGCAGGGCAGCAGCAGCAGCGCGTCTCCGGGGAAGGAGAAGCGGTCCGCCGGGGACAGGAAGCGGGACCGGAAGTGGCGGGAGTACCAGGAGTCCCTGGCCGCCGAAGCCGCCCAAGGCGCCAAGGGCGGAACCCCAGCCCCGGGTCCCCAACGGGCCAGTGGCGGTCACCACCCCGGCCACACCACCCTTGGTGACTTCCTGGAAGTCGCCAAGCAGGCCAAGGACAAGCCCCTTCCGCTGCCTCTGAGGAAGTCAGGCCCCAGGAGCGACGTGGAGTCGGCCCACCGCGGGAGCATGCCGGCCGACCAGGCCAGCTCCAGCGGCAGCGTCGCTCCCCACCAAAGGGATGTGGCGCGCGCCTGCGAGCGCACCTGCGGGGTGCCCTGCAACCTTCGGGTTGCCCGGCAACGGGCCACGCAGCAGAACGCTGCCGTGGAGGGCGCCGTCGGCATCGCCCATGAGGAGGCCACCGAGTGGGGCAGAGGCATGGACTACCATGCCTCGACAGTGGCAGCCATCGCGGCCGGTCTCACGGCTGCGGCCGCCCATGAGGCAGTGGCTGCCCGGATCAGGGGTGAGCCGGCGGCAACCGCCGAGGAAGCCCGCCTGACCCAGGAGGCCATTGCCTGCAAGGATGCCGAGGTGAAGGCGCTGGAAGAGGCGCTGGCCCAAGAGAGGGCAAAGAAGGAGGCGGAGAAAAGGGCCCACGCCGAAGCAACGGCTAAGGCCCAGGCGGACGCCGCCAAGAAGGACGCCATCGAGGCTGCGCGACGGAAGGTCGCTGAGGAGAGGGCCAAGACGTAGGCGGAGCTAGCGGCGCTGGAAGCGAAGAAGGCGCGGCTGCAATGTAAGGGCGGCTAACCCTAATCTGCTCAGACTTTCGCAGATCTGCCCCAGATTGACTACATTTTGGTCATTTTCTCTGCTTCGGCGGAATCGCCGCCCCGCAGCTCAGTCTCAGGATCAGACCTATATATTTCTGATGTGCCGGATCTGATTCCGCGGTCCATTCATCGTAAATCTGCCGCGTTCCGATCATTTACCCGGAATCGCCTATTGCCGCTGACGCGCGTGCGCGAGCCAGATCGGCCAAATATTTTTTCACAATCGGATTTATATAAATCTTTTCAGATAGATATGGACACTCAGATGTACTTAGGATAATCCGCATCAATTTTCTTCATAGACTGGGATTTTTTGCCGGATAACAATCAGCATGGATCTTGCCTCCGTTGTCGCCGCTCTTGCCTCCGTTGGTGTCCGTGTATCCGGTTTTGCCCCCAACAGCAGCGTTCAGGTCGACTCCTCGCGTGCCTGCCCCCCCGGTCTTGCCGGCCCTGAGCCCTCCGGCACCATCCACGACCTAGGGCAGCACTTTCATGGTAGCAGAGGCTACCTGAATGTTGCTTCAGTGGCATCCTATCCACAGCCCGCTCCCCAGTACGGCCCCGTAGACCCCGCCGCTTCTGGAGAAGTAACGATTACACTGCCTTGGTGCTGTGCGAACGAGGCCTTGAGAGGAATGCCTTGCGCAAGTCCAAGCTGCCCAAGAAGGGCATAAATCAGCAGCTGTGGGGACCCAGATTACCATAATCCCAGCCGAAACTGGCCATCGAGCAGCTGGAATCCGCCGGCCTACGACGATGGCAATGCTCCGGTGGAGCTTACGGAGCTGACAGGTACCAACATTCCTTACGCATGTCCAACATTTGAGACCACGGACGCCGATCCGAACGACATTGAGATGGGCGGTCCAGGTGAGGTACCTAGCTATAATCGACCAGCCTCTTGGGCACACTGGGACGACCATTTGTCCTCAGAAGTGACCCGTAACCTTGAGGCCCTTGAGGCCCTTTGTTACTTAGCCACGTCTAAGCTGATCGAACAAGAAAGAATCGCCTCTGATTTTTTAACGGAATATTTTTTCCTCCTTCAGGACGAAATTAATACCAGGATGTGGTGGCGTTCTCAAGAAGATGACTCTTTTGCCATTTTTTTGCAGATCTGGGAGGCAAGGCCCTTCTCGAAGGAGAAGGTCCGGGCACCTGTTCCCGGGCCCTCCGCCCCTCATCCCCCTGTTTCCATCCGCGACGATCTAGCCGCCGCGGTTGAGGAGGGAATTTTAGAGGCGGCCAGGCAGGCAAGCCTGGAAATCAGGGCTGAAGGAGCTCCCCAAGTGGACTCCTGGCTGCGGACCACCGAGATCAGCGGTCCGACAACCTGCTCAGGCCCTTCAGGACACGGCATGTACTGTCCTGCCGACTGTTCCTGCAGATTCCAGCGAGATTCTGAGCTCCAATTGCTCAAAGATCAAATGCACCTCATCATTCAAACGCTGGGAATAAAAAATATTTTCAAGACGCACATGCGGTCTGAGGGCGCCTCATCGGTGGAACAAGCAACAGAGCCATCGGAGGAGGCGACAGAAATTTTTTCAATTGCTCCTTCGGTGGACTCCAGGACCACCGATGCAAGGATCAGCAGGACCAAGCTAAAGGAAAGGGTTAAAATCTCTCGTTCTGAGAGTAGGACGGCGAAGGCTAGGACTGAGGCTCAGAATGCCAAGCGAACTGCCTCCCGTACTGCCCCTCCTGCTGCTGATTCCAATACCTTAGCCCAGCTGTTGCTCGCCCAGACCCTCGCCGGAGCTGGTGTGGCGAATGATGCCGCCAAGGTGTCTGCCATTACGGCCGGTGTTGGGCTGGATTCGCTTCTTAATCCTACTTCCTTGCGACTTCGTCAGGTTGCCAAGCAACCGAAGTATAATGGGAACCCCCGACGTTGGCCTCAGTTCCAACGGGAATTTAAACTGTTGGTTAAGACTCAAAAACTCCAAGATGATCAGTTCCTGATGGCCCTCCTGGATTGCCTTGAGGGAGCGCCGGCCAACACTTGGCTCAGGACTTGGAGTGATCGCGAGGATACAAGTTCCCCCCTTACCTTTGATGAGGTGTGGGAACAGTTGGAGGTACGTGGATCCCGGCTGCCAGAGGACCACTACCACCAAATGTTGAAGAATTTTCCTTCATTCTCGCGATTAATCTTGCACGAAGTGCAAGACAAAAAACAGCGCTTCTGGAATTTAGTGGAAGAAGCTGAACATTCAGGCGAAAAATTTTCTAGTGCCGAGCTGAAAAGTCTGATTTTTGACAAGATCCCCTCAGAAACTGCCGCCACCCTTCGGAACAAACAGTCCGAAGAAAAGGTCAAGACCTGGTGGGCGGAGTTGGAAGGCTTCGATGCCTCTGCCAACAAGTTTTCCGTCAAGGAGGCACTTCAAAAGTGCTCCCCCACGTCCTTCTCTAAGGTGAAATTCACTAAGGAGACGTGGAAAATCAAGTTTCATGAACACGAGGATCGGGACTTGTTTGTCCAAGTCCTCAACAGGGGAGTCAGCTTCCATGGCCATCGCCTGAAGGCCAAAAACTGGGTGTTTTCGTACACCCCGAAGGAACTCTGGGAGGAGGTTGAGCGGCTCGCCGACGCCGCCAACCAGAAATTCCATGAGGGTCTTGGGGGAAACAAGAATACCCAGCAAAACACCCAAAATGGGGCCCAAAAGGGCAACGAAAAGGTGAATGACACCCGGAATGTTCAGCAGCACTGTAGCATCTGCCTTCTTTTAGGTTCTACGAACCGAGCTAAGACGCATTCTACTGATAATCACCGATGGTCTCCTTACGATCACAAGGTGATTGGTGAAAGTATCAGTAATTCGCAGAATTCAGACAGGAATGACAGACAGGTGCACGGTGGGAAGGCTGGAAAAGGGAATCCGACCCCCTCCGGTGGAAACAAAAATCCTGGAGGCCCTGGCGGGTTCCAAGGCACAGGAAATCGGACTCCATCCGGCTCCGGTGGGCAGCCGAACGGCCAGAAAAATCCCAATAGCAACGCCGGAGGCGGAAGTTGAAATCCAGGCCAAACCCCTCAATCCGGTGCAAACAAGGGAAATGCTCTAGGATTCCAGGGTAAAGGTAAGGGAAATCCTTTGGGAACCCCTTTCTCTGGTAAGGGCAGAGGGCGTGGCGAAGGTGGAGGTCCATCATCCGGCGGCCGTGGCCGTGGACATGGAAAGGGCAACCATCGTGTGGATCAGGTCTCAGGTGCAGATCAGGTGTCCGATGCGGACCGAGATTACGTTGAAAATGCCTTGAATCCAGCAGATGATCCGCTCCAAGATGAGTGGGTCGACGAATCAGGGTGTGTTCATAATGTTAACGCCGCCACTGGAGGTCAGAACGCCTAGGGGAGCCACGAAAATCGCCCCTCCCCAGGCGATTTCAGGCATGATCCCCAGATTCCTTCTCGACCACTACTTGATGTAGGGTCGCTTGTCTCCTCTCCCCTGGATCCGGCAGCGGATGCTTCTGTTGTAGTGGACGAGGTTGGTGTACAGTCCAAGCACAGGGCCCGTCAGTTTGTCACAAAGCTGTGGGTCTCTGATTGCAAGGGCAATTTCCACCTCGCCACTTGTTTGTGTGACAATGGATCGGAGGTAAATCTCCAATCCAATTCTTTTTTGCCTGACGACTGCGTGTTTGATTCGCCTCATCCTGTTACCCTCGAGGGAGTTTCTGGACATTCTCTCGCAGGTGGGCAACGCGGTTGTTATATATCAACTCATTTGGTCGCTCAAGACCTTTGGGAAGATGGCAATGTGGAGGAAGTTATCCTTAAGGATGACTACTTCTATCGTGCCGACATAAAGTATGACCTTTACTTGGGCCATCCTTGGCTTCGCAAGAACAGGGGGGCGCCCGTAGGTCATCGGCGTTGTTTTCTGCTGGAGTCAGGTCCCTTGGAGCGTCCTGAATTTCGTTTTTTGCACGCAGGGTTTAAAAGTGCAGAAGAATTTTTGAAGCAAAAGGTTACACCAAAGTTTGGCGAAGATGTCACCATTGCAGAGGTGAATGGGAGTGCCGATTACTCCCGAGAGTTAGAATGTCTTCGTAGGGACTCCCAGCCACGACGCCCTTCGCGCTGGCACTCTTCATCCTACAGAGTTGTCGACAAATGGCGTGATACAATTTGTGAATATTTTTATGAACACCATTCCTTTTGGCCACAGTATGATGCCTTTGCTAACCGCGAGAACAAGCGCTTTGACAAGCACTTTCGCGACGCTTGGACCCATAAATGGGACAAGAAGTTATGGATTAATCATCCGTTTCACTTAATCCAGCAGGTCATCCACAAAATCAAGCAAGATAAAACCCAGGCGATTTTAGTTGTGCCCTTGTGGGACGACAAGCCTTGGTCTCAGGAATTGCAAGACATTTGTGCAGATTACATCGAACTTCCCAGGAAGATTAAGCTGTATGCCAGGGACGACACAGGTCCCCTGCCACAGCGGCCCTGGAGTTCGCTTGCATTCCTGGTGGATGGAAAGCTTCCTGACTCTGATTCTGCTGATTCTAGTACTGATTCCTGTGTTGGGTCTGAATCTGAGGTTGAGCGTGGTACTGATGATGAATCTATTTTTTCTGATTTTTGTCCGTCAGATGCCCAAGGTGATCCAACGTCAAATGGATCCGCCTCGTCTCCCTCTTCCCCAATACGATCTACATCCAAAAGAATCTACGGCGCACGGACGACAAAAAAATTTTCTTCGCGCCGCAAATTCAGAGTTTTTTTATGAAAAACCCCGTGTGGAAGCTTTCATAGATCCTTTCGAGGAGCTGGATCACGAAGAGAATCTCTGGAATGTCGACACTCGACCCACCTATCTTCAAGAGGCAGTTGATACGGACCTTTTTAGGGACATCCGTAAGAAAATTCTTCCTGCCAAGGCCGAAGAAATCGCCAAAGTTTTTTCGACAGTAATTCCTGGCGATCAGGTGGACACTGAGTTGTGTTCCAAGAAAAGAGACAAGATTTTTGAGGAACGGAAGGACACAACCCTTTCGGGGAAGTTGATCAAAGACCCCCCTGTCCGTGGGCAGTTCGGTGAAGCCTTCATCGAGCTTCGTGAAGGGTACAAGGCGAAGAAACAGCGCCCTTATGAGAAACATGGACAGAAACATGAGATACTCAGAAAAATAACCGAGAGAAATCTCAGGGAATTTGGTTGGCTTGAGGGTTGTATGACCAGCGAGTGGTGCTGTGCACCCTTCACAGTCCCGAAGCGGCCGCCTGCAGACCAGAACACTATTGATGGTTGGCGAATGGTTGTTGATTTTCGCAACCTCAACGCCGAAACCAAGGCGGATTCACACCCCCTGCCCCTCATTGAGGAGGAAATCGCCAAGAGGGCAAGAGGTTGTTTGTTTTCTGTGCTGGATCTCCGTCACGGCTTTCACCAAATGCCGTTGAGGAAGGACAGCCGACCTCTCACCTGTATGTGCACGCCATGTGGCCCAGTCCAGTGGACGGTCATGCCCATGGGCCTGAAGAACGCCCCTTCGTTTTTTCAAAGAATGATGGAGGATGTGCTTTTTACAGCTCATCCTGAGGTTCGTGCCTTCGTGAGTGTGTACATAGATGACATAATCATCGCGACAGAGGGGGAGGGACTGACCGAGCTGGTGGCCCTACATGAAAAGCAGCTGAACCAGGTTTTGGACATTCTTGATGCCAATCAGCTGATTTGTGGGCCAAAGAAGGAAAAACTATTTTTAAAATCAGTCGAATTTTGTGGTTCTCTCCTTGAGAATGGCACCCGACGACCCAGTCCAGGGAAGCTCGTCGCTATTCAGAAGTGGAAACGCCCTGAGACGATTACGGAATTGAGAGGATTCCTGGGTTGTTGCAATTTTTACCACACTTTTGTGCCGAATTATGCCAAATTTGCTGCCCCCCTCACTGAACTATTGAAGGTAGGGAGAGATGCGGGCAAGGCAGGTTCAAAGGTTCGTGTCAAGTGGACTGACGAGTGCGAGGAGGCCTTCCATCACTTGAAGGCGGCCCTCTGCGAAGTCGCCACGTTGCATGTGCCGAAATTCGACCGACCCTTCTACATAAGAACCGACGCTTCTAGGTACGCGATCGGAGCTGTCCTTGATCAGGTTGATGAAGCCACAGGTGATCATTACCCTCTTGCATTTTGGTCTCGGAAGCTAGCTCCACGCCAAATGCAATGGTCACCGCGTGAGCAAGAAACTTATGCCATAATCTGCGCTCTGAAGAAGTACCAATCGTGGGTTGGCACCAATCGAGTCGAGGTCCTGACGGATCATCGAACTCCGGAGTATTGGGCCACCGAACACATTGATACTGTCGCGAGCCCAGCTGGTCGACGGGCCAGATGGCATGAATTTCTCAATTTGTTTGACCTCCATGTGTCGTATTTGCCTGGAAAACACAACACGGTAGCGGATGCTCTGAGCCGATGGGCTTACCCCGCTTCAGAGGGGCTGCAAAGTACCAACATCCATGGTACGGAGCAGGACCGCCACGTCGTAATCGAGTGGGATCAAGAAGAAAAAAAGCTCATTCGACGTGAATGCATGCAATGCTCTGTTAAACAGCACGCATTACCGTGTAATGATATCACGGCCCTCTCAGATCTGGCGCATGCCCATGAGATTATCACCAAATCACTGAAAGTCGTGGAGAAAGTCACCGATCCCTCCTCAGGGAGTGTGAAACGGTTTGAGTACACCCGACCTGTAAGTGGATTTCGGTTGATTCAGGGCATTAAGCGTCGAGATCCGGCCAAAACTCCACCCCTGCCGAAAGATTCCCTTATCATCCGTGACTGGACGAACGATTATCTGCATGATTCCATGTTTAAAGAGGTCTTTGAGAATCTCAAATCCAAAGATGCTCACAAGGATGGAATTTTTTCTGAATATTCGTTGGATGGGGGGAAGCTGTGGATGGAGGGTAAATTGTGCGTACCAGACGCCCTGGCCCCTCGAGTGTTAAACTGGTGGCACAAATGGGAGTCCCCCCACGCACATGGCCGTAGATTATGGTCGATGATTAAACATAGGTTGTTCGGCTCAAGGCTATATACTCATTGTATGAAAGTAGCCGCCGGATGTGCCCAATGTGCTGTCTCGACGCCCCCCAGCGCGAAGAAGCACGGCCATCTGAGGCCACATCCTATCCCGGAGCGCTCCTTTAACAGAGTCACCAGTGATTTTTTCCATCTTGGTGAACTCGACGACGAAGAGTGCCATTGGACCAACAAAAAGGTAAATGGAGTGCTCCTTATACAATGCCGTCATTCTGGCTACATTCAGGTGTTGCCTTGCAACATCGAGTCAATGACTGGCAAGCCTGCCGCCAAATGGTGCGCGCAGACCTGGATGGGAGGTTGGGACGTCCCATCCGAGGTGGTTACGGACTCAGGCAAAGAGTACACCTCCGAATGGTGGAAGGAATTATGTGCTCGCCTTGGAATCCACCACCTAAGATGTGAAATCCACTCACATCGAGCGCTGCCTGGCGAAAGAGCCGGCCGCTCTATACTAAATATGCTTCGTAAGGAGCTCGCCAGTGAGAAAGACTTCCATTGGCTTGAAGTTCTCTTCACATTGCTTTCCCGTTACCACAACACGCCTTTGTACCATGGCCTTTCTCCAAATGAAATTGTCTTTGGACGAAAGAAGTGTTGGTGGAACATGCCGTTGAATAATCCTCGCCCTTGTAAAGATGCTTCGTTGTTTTTGGACGAAATCCAACGAGCAGAAAAAACTGTCTCGAAATTAATCGATAAGCATCAAGCTGACTGGCTTTGGGTCCAGAATCAAGGCCGAAAAAACCCCCACAATTTTGAAGTCGATGATCGAGTTTGGCTGCGAAAATCCGAAACCACCCTGGACGGAGATGATAAGCTTCTTCCCTTGTGGGAGGGGCCATTCGCTGTTACAGCGCGTCTAGGTGAGAACAGGTGGAGGATTCGTGTGGATGTCAGCAGGGAAATTGAAGTTTCGGGCGATCGCCTCAAGAGAGAGATCCCCTCCCCCAAGGATCGGGTTAAACCCCTTTTTTTGACTTCGAAATTTTTGTCCGATCGGGTCATCGAAGGGGGGAAGTACGAACTCAAGAGGATTTTAGAAGCAAGACGTGACGAAAAGGGCGAATGGGAATTTCTATGTGAGTGGAGGGGCTTTGATTCCAGTCACAACAACTGGGAACCAGCCCATTCTTTTGTCCATGGGTACACCAAGGGGTTCATCGACTTCCTCAAGAAGCACCCCGAAATTGGCGTACTCCTGACAGACTATTTGTCGAAACCCGACAGACAGGTGGAGAGCGACGGAAAAAGACCTGTGGTGAATCGAGATCCAGCCTTTTACGGCCCTCAGCAGCCACCTTCCAGGGCTGATCCGTTGATCCCCCCTCCTGCGGTCAGGCCAGCCCAGGAGCCAAATGAGGACCAAGCTTCGACTTCGGCCGCTGATTTGCAGCGCCCAAGCCGTACGAGGGCCCCACCAGACAGGTTGGTGGTCACATGCATTCGTGCTTGGCCGAATTCAGCCTTGCCCCGTCGACCACTTATTCCAATGTGAGTGTTCTGACGACTTGAAAAAACCACATTCTGCTCAATCCACTGTTCATTCTTCCTGATTACGACATGATGTGGAGAACTGCGAATGTTTGATAATTTGACGTCAATCAACTTTTCTTTGGTCTCCGTTCGGCAGACAAGGCGTAGATACGCTGCCGAAAGCCACGGAGTGTGCTGCCGTGTCCAAAAAAAACCAAACTCAGGCTTAATTCAGGCAGATTCGGGGTAATCTTGTCTCTTTTGGTCTGTGCATCTTTGGAATTTGGCTACTCGTGCAGATGGAAGCAACTGTACATAGTAAAAACGCTGGCCAGCGACATTCACACACACAGCACACAGCGACATTCGGCCCTACAGGCACCCCCTGTAGTACTGGCGGCACTAGATGCGACGCCAGGAACTCAGATCTTACCTTCATTTGCCGTGATGATGAAGCCAAAGTCCAGATTCAGATCCAGATTCCTTGAATTTACCTTGAACTCCTCAGGTTTGACCATCATTCTGCGCAACAGTGCAAGACCCCGACGTCAAATGTTCAGACAACCAAAATACACCGAAGCTACACCGAGTGTATTTTTGGCACACGCCAATGTGAGCTCAATCCGACCTGAAACTGTTGAAAATGGTGAATCCAAGTGTCTTGTGGGACTCAATCGAAAGATGGGCCTTGTCCAAGTCAATTGACACCGCCGCCACTGTAAATAAAGGACTATTCGGTGTCTCTCAGTTATATACTGTCAGTAAAGCGCCTTCAGCGAACCTTTGGCGCGGTACATGCCAAGGATCCAGGGCTATCATGTCCCATCATGATGCATCATCACATGATCCACATTTTCATGGAATCTGTTGGATGCTCTCGAACCAACGTGCCGGAAAGCACCATTCAGCTGAATTAACGACAATATATATTAACTCCAGTCTAAACGAAGGTGTTAGTAGTTTCAGTTCTAGACATTCCGCTTCATTTCACCTTCATCTGAGGGAATTTGCCTCATTTTAGGACAGTTTAGGTTGATTTCCTTGTCATCTCCCCTCATTCCTCGAAGATCTGTTTACGGCTTTGCCTAACTTCGTTGACGCTGATTTTTTTCTGTTCACTTAGGGCCTGCAGACTACATTTGTATTTGTTTTCCCTCTCTGTGATCGTTTGATCTCCTTCATCTCTGCTCAAATTGATTCTCAATCTTGCTGAATCTTGTGATCATCCACCAGATGCGCCAGATCTGAGGCACATGCTGCACTTTTCAGAACGAGAAAAGCGGGAGTAACACGATGTAGAGTACGTGGAGGACACCGTAGCGTGCCCGCGACAGCTAAACTGTGCCAGAGCGCCGAGATGTCACTCCATTTCTTGATTCTCCCACTCAATCCACTGATAATCTACCTCATTCTCAACCAGGGCATGGTTTGGTATCGATTCTCGATACGTTTACGTGCTTTTTAGCCCTTAACCTAATGTTTTACTGCACGGAGGACTGTTCGTCACTCCTCATTCTGTCTCATTTCAGGTTCATCGATCCTGATTCAGTGCCAATTCAGCCCAAATC
The DNA here is from genome assembly GCA_964036045.1 of Eutreptiella sp. 'Long Island Sound 2002'. Classification (NCBI taxonomy): domain Eukaryota; phylum Euglenozoa; class Euglenophyceae; order Eutreptiales; family Eutreptiaceae; genus Eutreptiella; species Eutreptiella sp. 'Long Island Sound 2002'. The sequence goes on along the minus strand of OZ038398.1, from coordinate 37,559,831 downwards.
AGGTCAGAGCAAGCAGATTTCGCCCCATTGAGGCTACATTTCTATTTTTTTCTGGGACTTACCCGCACTACATTCTTCGTTGACGTAGCGACACACACCAGTGTGTTTTTGGAGGGGGAGTGTAAGTGCGGCTAACCCCCATCTGCTCAGACTTTCGCAGATCTGCCCCAGATTGACTACATTTTGGTCATTTTCTCTGCTTCGGCGGAATCGCCGCCCCGCAGCTCAGTCTCAGGATCAGACCTATATATTTCTGATGTGCCGGATCTGATTCCGCGGTCCATTCATCGTAAATCCGCCGCGTTCCGATCATTAACCCGGAATCGCCTATTGCCGCTGACGCGCGTGCGCGAGCCAGATCGGCCAAATATTTTTTCACAACCGGATTTATATAAATCTTTTCAGATAGATATGGACACTCAGATGTACTTAGGATAATCCGCATCAATTTTCTTCATAGACTGGGATTTTTTGCCGGATAACAATCAGCATGGATCTTGCCTCCGTTGTCGCCGCTCTTGCCTCCGTTGGTGTCCGTGTATCCGGTTCTGCCCCCAACAGCAGCGTTCAGGTCGACTCCTCGCGTGCCTGCCCCCCCGGTCTTGCCGGCCCTGAGCCCTCCGGCACCATGCACGACCTAGGGCCGCACTTTCATGCAGCAGGCCCGGGAAGCCGAAGCGGCTCGTGCCCGGCAGGAGGCCGAAAGGCGAGCTGCCGCAGCCACCGCCGCCGCAATGGAGGAGGCAGAGGCCAAGCTCCGCCGCAAGACTCCCCCGGGAGGATCACGAGTGGAGACCCCTCGAAGGCTCTTTGAAAGGGCCGCCTCCTCCAAGATGACGCTGGACGAGGTCGACACAGGCAGCAGTGGGAGCAGTGGCCCCACCGCCTACCGAGGGAGGAAGGGTGAGGGGAAGACCCCCGAGAGGCCACGGAGGCCAGCGGGCGGACACCCCCACGACAGTGACCCCTTCTTCACCGCCAGCGACGGGGATGAACGAGGCCGCCGACATCGCCGAGGAGTGGCTGGCGGAGGAGGCGGAGACGTCCCCATGGAGCCGGAAGGTGAGGATGAGGATCCCCCTCCTCCCTACCGAAGCTCGGAGTCTTCCGAGACCGAGACGCCAAGGTGGGGCGAGATGGACGAGGATGATGACATGGACTTCGACTACACGAAGAAGCCCCCATCCTCGGACCCACCGAGGCGACCCGGCGGAGACCCACCGTGATCCCCCGGCGGAGGACCATCAGGACCCCCTGGAAGACGCCCACCAAGTGGACCCCCTGGAGGCGGACCACCGGGCAGGGGAGGACCCCCTGGACCGGGCGGACACGGCGGAGGCCCTCCTGGAAGACCCCCTGGGGACCCCGACGACCCACCAAGGGACGGCGACCCGGATGCCACCCGGCGGTGGATTGTCTACCTCCGCACGAGGGTCCAGTCCCTCGAGCGCGAGGTAGACACGGGCAAGGGCGAGATGACTCGCATCGCCAGGGTCGCCGCCCGCGCTCAGAGGGAGCTGGACATCGCCAAGATCGAGATGGTCAAGAGCGCCCAGGTCGCCACCGCCACCCAGAAGCTGCTGGACATCGCCAGGGGCGAGACCAGGTCGCTGAACAAGGTCATCAGCGGCCTGCAGCAGAGGCGGGACGCGCTGGAAGCCCGTGGGAGCGTCGGCAGCGACCACCCACCCCTGGAGTCTGGCTAATGGGACGACGGCTGGAGACCCGGACCAGGTCCAGGCAGACCCCACGCCCCCGGCGGAGCCCCCAGGACTCGCCCCAGCGCTAGTGCCCCCTCTCTCAGCGCCCCCTCTCACCACAGCGCGGGCCGTAACGAGCGCGTGCCGCCCGGCAGTGGCAGTTAGGAGTGGCGTGATGAGTGGCTCACTGCGGAGTACCGCAACAACCGTGCTCCAGCGCGGACACCGGTACGCCCCGGACGCCCCGCACCAGCCCCGGAGCCAATCCCAATGGCTGGTGGACGTTATGGTGGACTCAGGGATGAGGTCCCCAGAGGAGACGTGGAGTGGGATGTCGGCGGAGGTGAGGACCTGGACCTAGACCTGGAGGAGTTCGACATTTCCCCGCCGCGTGGTGTACGACAGGAGGCCGCTGAACGCAGCCGCCGGCGCCGTGTTGAGGAGGCATACATGGAAGGAGTACGGCGTGAACATCTGGGTTCAGCCAACATGGAGGAACCGCGGCGTAGCCACAGGGATTCCGTGGAGGAGATGGACGTGGCAGCCGTGGGAGTCTGTGGGAGAGGCCGATGGGAACCTCGGTCGACCTCGCGACCGGCATTCATGGTCTCTAAGGCCGCGGATGCCGCCGTGTGGGAAGACCTGAAGGACATCAAGCCCCCCATGTATGATGGCAACCCCCTCAACCTCGACCGCTTCTTGGAGAAGCTGGACGATTGGGGGGTGACCGTCACTGAAGACATGGATCCCGCAGATGCGGAGAAATATGTCTTCGGACGGTTCAGGTACCGCCTGCCGGAAGTGCTCAAGGAGCTATACTTCGTGGCGACCAAGGAGGGGAAAATCAAGACCCTCATGGAAGCCAAGAACTGGCTCAACGAGCAGGAGCGGGTGGACGCTCTGCAGGTGGCTGCCAAGCAGTGGAAGTCCATCAAGCTTCAGCATGATGGACAGGAGATCCGCCTACGAGATTGGCGGGACTTCCGGGGGCAATACACCCTCTTCCGCCGCAACGTGGAGGACTGGAACGAGGGAGACGAGCAGGCTCGCCTGCTCTCCATGCTGCCGGAAGCATGGATCAAGAGGGTCACCAAGAAGGAAGCCAAGAGGGCCAAGTCCAACCACACGGTCAAGATGATGCTCCCCAAAGAGTATCATACGAATGTGGTGGCTTGGACGAGGAAGAACGTGGCCCGGGATGTTAAATGGCACTCCCTGAGGAACGCTCTCCTCATCACCGTCTCGGGCGATCGCGAGAAGACCGCGATGTGGCGCCTTGACGAGTGCGACGTGAGCGGCCAGACCATCCGTCTGCAGGCCATCCCGGCGAGGATGAGCTGCGACGAGATCCTGGAGTGGGTTGGAGAGGAGGTGCTCAAGGAGTACCGGAACCTCCACCACACCCGCGGGTTGAGGCCCGGCGACCGCGACGTCAACTGCGTTGGCGAGGGGCCTGGCGGGGAAGCTGCCATGGACCCAGCGGGAGCCGATGGCAATGAAGCTCTCGTGGACGATGACGACGACGATGAGCCCGCCGAGATGGCCGTTTGTGCCTTCGTGGCCAACAACGGCGCGGGGAGCAACCGGGGAAACTGGAAGCCCCTGCAGCCGGGTTGGAAGAAGAAGGAGAAGAGGGACCCTCGCCGCATTGGCGACCCTCCGCTGTCCTTTGGGGAGTTCATACGAGCTCACCCTCAGGGCTGTTTCGTGTGTTATGGGAGGAAGAAAGCCTACAACCATGACCACCGAACATGCCCCACCCACCAGGCCGACACGGAGGCCTACAAGAAGGCGCACGGGTCGAATAAGTGTGCACCTGCGGGTATCCGGGAGGCCAAAGTGGAGGTGGACAAGGACGAGCTCTCCAAGCTGATGTCGCAGGGGACCGAGTTGGCCAAGGAGATCGAGGAGATCAAGAGGAACTGGGTCCCCAGGTCGGACAACAAGAACAAGGAGAAAAACCAGAACGACCAGAACAAGGACAAGGACAAGAAGCCTAGGAATAGGAGGAAGAAGGGTGTCAAGGAGGTTGATGCGGAGGAGAATACCCCTACTTCCACAACCGACCCCCCCTAGCGGAGCCCCTGCAGCCAAGGGCCCCAGCTAGGGCGGTCGCAGGATGGTGTCGTGGGAAGCGCCACACCATCCCAATCGGGAGTCGGTAAGCACAAAGGGACTGCCACGGGCAGAAGGTCCGCTCCGGGGCCCAGTCGCGGTGGCGGGGTGAGGGCAAGTGAAGGCACGAACCCTTGCACCCGTCCATCCTTCGCGACCAAGAATGTGTTTGATGTACTTCAAGATCTATCCGAGAGTATCGGAGGATCACCCGGACCGCAGCTGGATGCTGCAGATGGGCAGCCTGAGCCCATTGTCCACGACCTGCACGATTCGCTTGTTGAGCTTCTGGAACGGCCGGAGATCCTGAGCTTGCACGCCGTGCGCCGAGTGGGGCGCGAGCGGCAGTTGCACCTTAAGGTCCGTGCCTTATGCGGGGAAGTGGAGAAGGTTTTCGACATGTTGGTCGACAGGGGCGCTCAGGTCAGCTTGGTAAAGGCTGGCCTGCTTCCGCCAGAGTGTTTGACCGACAGTCGGAAACCTGTCAGGCTGAAGGTGGCAAACGGCCAGTACATGGTGGGAGGCACGAAGGAAGCGGCCATTGGGCTGCAGTTCGTGAACCACCGTGAGCTGAGCCGCCCAGACCTCGGCAAGGAAATCCTCCTGCACGGTCGCTTCTACGAGGCCGAGATGGACTGGGACATGATCGTTGGGTACGTCTTCATGATGGAGACGGACTCCGGCGTACTCCCGGCCCAGGCCTCAATGACCCTGTACCAGAACGACCAGCTCTCGTGCCTTTCGTCACCTGAGCACCATGTGGAATGCCAATGGATCCACCCCGAACGCAATCAGCTCGAAGTGGCCGCGCTGGACACTGAGCCAACTGGGCCAGCAAACCAGGAGTACGGCGTAATGCCGGAAGTGGCGAGCCGAGTGGTTGCGGACCTGGGAGCTTCGGATCCGGCCCTGGATGCGTTCTCTTCAGGAACCTCCGCCCATCTTCAGGTTTGTGAGAAGTACTGAAGCGCCCAGGACTCCGCGTGGAAGAAGCACTGGGGTCTGCATCAGGGCTTGATGTGGATCCATTGCCCTCGATGGGACATTCCAAGAGCGATAGCGAAGATTCGCAAGGACCGCTCCAAGGCAGTGCTGGTTGTTCCTATGGGATGCACCGAGGAGGAAAGTACCCGACATTGGGTAGTCTCATTGACCAACATGACCTTAAACAAGGTCGTCCTACCGGCTGGAGAGAGTGTCTATCAGGACGCCAAGGGACAGCCCATGCCACCCCAGAGATGGCCAACGGAATTCCACTATGTGGATGGGGGCCTTGATCAGGCCGACACCACGGACTTCGTGTGTGTCAACCGCATCGTAGCTGAGCCATGGCAGGAATGCTTCGCGGTTCCCCCTGTTGACATCGGAGAATCGCAAGACCCCCTCACTGAAGAGGAGTTGGATCTGGTTCAGGGGTATATTGATCAGCCCTTTCACGACTGGGGAAGCCAGCGTGAGGGCAAGGGCCGGGACAAAGCCTGGTGGGAAGTGGACGCTATCGTCTCTGGTTCCTATGATGGAGATACCTTCGTAAGGAGGGTACTGGACCACTTGTCCAGCCAGGACGAGCCAATTGGCGGTAACCCACCCACCTACGGCGACTTGTTCCGAGGCAAGACCGGAGATGGCCCTTTGGGCCACCTGGGAAGACCGCCTGAGCCGAAACCGAGCGGGGTCGCTACCCCTCAAGTAAGTTCAGTGGTCCAGGTGCCCGGAAAAGCCAAGGCGGAGTCCGATGATTGCCCCAAGATCCAGGCATTGAGGGCCAGGTTGAAGCAGAAGTATGGGGACACCTTCTTCAGCGGAAAACCTGTGTTCCCCCAACCGGTGCGTGGACCGTATGGCGAGGCCAAGATACGACTGAAGCAGGACCCCCGTGTGTATCGGCACTGGGAGTTTGCCCTGAGGGGCGAGAGGAAGGACGCCATGGAGAAGATCCTCCGTGACTTCATCGAGAGAGGCTGGCTCGAGCCGTGCGGGTCCGAATGGGCCTCTCCGTGCTTCGTCGTCCCCAAGGAGGTTGCCGGTGAGTGGCTGCTCGTGGTCGACTACCGCGGCTTAAACGCCCAAACGCAGCACGACAGCTATACGCTGCCCCTCATTGAGGACATGCTGCAAAAACAACACCGGCGGAGGATCTTCACGGTGATTGACCTGAAACATGGTTATCATCAGATGCCTCTCGCCGAGGAGTCCCGTGCCTGCACAGCCATGAGCACTCCACTTGGACCTCTCCAGTGGAAGGTGATGGCCATGGGCGTTACCAACGGCAATGCGGCTTTTCAGCGGATGCTGGAGAACCTGCTTGAGCCGGTGCGTGACTGTGCGGACCCCTTCGTGGACGACGTGATCATCGCGTCCGGGGACCCCAGTATGAGCTACGAGGAGCTCCTGGAGGCACATGAGAGGGACGTCACTCGAGTGCTGGACCTTCTGGTTCGGCACAAACTCACGGGCAGCAGTGACAAGGCCACCATTGCGGTAAGCGAGGTGGTCTTCGCTGGCCACGTAGTCGGGAACGGGCTGCGAAAGCCCATACCTGGCAAGGTGGCTGCGATTGAGCACTGGGAAAAGCCCAAGACGGTCTCTGAGCTACGGGCATATCTGGGGTTTTGCAACTACTACTCGGGGTATATCAAGATGTATGCCGAGTATGCAGCCCCCGTGACGACCATGCTCAAGGGCAACCGAGAGGAGACCAAGAAGGGGTCCAAGAAGGCTCTGGTCTGGAATGAAGAGTCCGACCGTGCCTTTGAGGGGATGAAGCAGGCGCTGCTATCCGCAGTGGGTCTGCACCTCGTGGATCCCGACCGAGGGTTCGTCCTGCGCACCGACGCTTCCGACTACGCCGTTGGCGCTGTGTTGGAACAAGTGCTTGACGATGGGAGGCACGTGCCCGTGGCCTTCCGGAGCCGAGTCCTGGCGGAAGGTCAGAGACGGACGTGGACGCCCCGAGAAAAGGAGGCGTATGCCATCGTCATGGCTCTCAGGAAACGGGCTGGGTACATGGCCCTCCAAAGGACAACACCGTGGCGGACTGTCTCAGCAGGTGGGCCTATCCCGCCAGCAAGGGCATGACGGATATCTCTGCCCATGGCGATGAGGCTGAGACCGCTGAAGCCAAGAAGATCATCGAAATGGAGCGCTTGATGGAGGAGGAGGGTGTTAAATGCTTCGTCGTCATGGCTGCGGATGCCCCCCTCGGAACGAGGATGGGCAGAGCGGTCAGAGTACTCGCCCCTGATGGAGCTGAGTCCGACAAGCACCTCTTCCCTGAATCCTGCCTCCAGGACGACTGGACCGACGACTACGCCAAGTCCGAGGCCTTTGCGGCCGAGTATAGGGCTGTGACCGACCCTGATGACGGGCAGAAGTGGCCAAAGGGGCTGACTGAGGAAGATGGCAAGCTCTACCGGAATGGTAAGCTGCTAGTACCGGAGTCCCGGCTGCTCGAGCTGTGCGAGGCTTGGCACCACCACATGATGCACCCAGGGGTCAAGAAGCAAGCCCTTGACATGCAGCGCCAGTTTGAGATCGACCAGATCAATCTCTACACCGCCATCAAGAAGGTCAGGAAGGGTTGCTCGGTCTGTCAGGCCTGCAATCCCGATAACCCGAACGTCAAGGGGGAAGCCCAATGGACCCCGGTTCCTGACCAGCCCATGGAGAGCGTGGCCATGGACGTCTTCTCCATGCCCGAAGTGCACATTGGCAAAGAGACCTTTGACTGTGTGGTTCCTTGTGTGGATCGCCACAGTGGCTACGTGGTAGCCGTTCCGGCACGCAAAAAGGGGTTGCTTCCCAAGGAAGTGGCAGTCATGATGATTCGTCATTGGCTGACCGTCTTTGACATCCCCCGCACCATTTGCAGTGACCGAGGGCCCCAGTTTACTGGTGGCTGGTTCAAGGCTATGTGTTCAAGAGCGTCGCCTATCTCAGCCGGTCTAACGGCCGTGCTCAAGTGGCTGGACGGCAGCTGTTCGAGAAGCTGCGCAAGATTCACATCACCAATCCACGTCGGAACTGGTTTGAGTAAATGTGGCCCGCTCTGAAGGCCCATCATGACACCCCCACTCCGGGTGGTTTGTCCCCTCACCAGATTCTGTTCGGCAGGGACCCCCTGGGTCGGGGACTTCCCCTGTCTGGTGATGGCATGGCCATGGATGCCAAAGAATTCTTCGCGCGGCAAGAGGCAACGGCGCGTGACATCCGCCAGCAGCTCGAGAAGGAGCATGCTGAGCGTCAGAAGTCCGCCCCGAGCTCGAGAGCGCAGAAGTTCAGGGTGGGAGAACTGGTGTGGGTGATCAGACCCCGCCCTATGGGCACCCACCGCACCAAAACCTGGTTCACACCACAAGAGGTGGTCCGCAGGATTGGTGAGGACACCTACCGCATCAAGGTGGGTCACGGAGAGTTCCGGGAGCGCCACCAGAGTCAACTCCGTGTGCGGGAACCCGACCTCCGTGGCCAACATGTGTCCCTGAGCTACGCCGCACATGAGGCTGATTCGGACGACGATTATGCCGAGCAGGACGACTACACAGTCCTGAAGATCCTGGCCCAGCGTCCGAACGCCTCGGCACCCGGAGGCCTGGAGTTCAAGGTTCGTTGGCGGGGCTATGGGCCGTCCCACGACACCTGCGAACCCGTCTCCTCGTTCGTGCCGCGGATCAATACCCCCTTCATGGACTACATCCGCAAGCACAAGACCAAGATCCATGTCTCGGACTTGGCAGCACTCACCCGGGCAATTGCAGCCAGGGGTGCCTGATCAGCGCCCTGAGCTCTCCCCTGATGCGTTTTGAGCACTTGTTTGGTCGACGGATCGTCCCGAACTTGCTTGTTCTCTTCCATCTTCCGGTGACCTGCCATCAGAGTGGCCATATACCCCCCCCTGCTGAATCCAGAGGAGGATGGCCCCTCTCTTCAACTTCTATTCGTCACTCCCCCCCCTGCTGAATCCTTGGGAAACCAGGTAGGGCGACTGACCCTCACATTTATTGAGCTCTTGGGGCCTTAAGGCCCATACAACGTTGCGCAACGGATGCCGCTGTCATCGGCATTGCCATTTTTGATTGTGTGGTCTGGTCCCATGGCACTTGCGGGGTCCAGACCAGTCGACGTGTGTCTGCAGACTATATATGGCCTGAACTCAGGCGTTTTCCTGTCCACCCTCCTGCATATGCCTTATCCTAACCGGGGCGTGGTTTGGCACTCTGTCCAGAGTGTGTTTACACGCCTATTTACCCCGCTTGTTGCTTGTTTTTCTGTTCCCCAGGATATGTGCATTTGTATATTAAGTGTTATCAGCCCATCACCGAGATGTGGACTGTTTTTCCCCCCCCAAGGGGATGCGAATCGACTACGAAGGCGCCCTGAGTCGCCGTATACATGCTTTTACATAAGGTCCAGCCTGGACCAGTACCTAAGTACAGATTCTTCTGTTTGAGTGCCCGTGATACTGTGATGTGCTGAGATCCTGATTGCGCCAGGCGGGAAGCCCGGTTGCCTGAATGCACTCCCAGCGGTCCGCCACTGTCAGTCCCAGTGTGAGCCTACCGACTCGCAGACGCACTTGCAGTCGGGTGGCGGCCTCCGGTGCTCCTGACCTCGGTCAGTCTGCCTGGGAAACTGGTGGTTTGAGGAGTCGACGCCTCCGCCCACACTGCATGGGGACTCCCCCATGTATGGCCTTCGTGGTAATAGGGCGAGGGAAAAGACGGCCTTGATGCCCGATCCCTTAAGGAGGAGCTCGTTCGGCTGTACCACTCTGGACTCGCGTCGTGGATATGGACATGGTGCGCCCGAGGAAGGACCCGTGGGGACTCTCCCCCAGCCGGCGGGCCTCGGGAAGCTTGGGGTAGCCTGATGGATCTTTGTGGTCGCTTTCGACCTGTGGGACCACCTCGGTCGTCGTGTGACGCCTATGTTGGCCGTGTATGCCACTGCCACTGTGGTGGTGACCGTCGCAGCCGGCACCCGGTGCGCCTGGTATGGGTTAACTGGTCCTTTGGATGCCGAACAATCGCCGCCAGGACCCGGGACTTGATACTATACTGGCAGTTACTAACAGCTACAGTACCGTACCTGTCTTACCGTGGATTGACGTGGGCAACCTGGCCCAAGACCAGGCTGAGGTGTGTGGTACGACTGCCCCCCCCCAGGGGATGGTCCAGAGATACCCCCCCCCTCAGGGGATGGTCCTGGGTACCCGCTGCCATGCGTGGTGTTATCGAGCCCCCCCCAGGGTTTGCTCTAAGGAGGGGGGTGAAGCGGTACCCAGAACCCCATGACCATGGTGGGGTATACAACCGGTCTCCGTGTGCCCACTAACCCCATGTACGGAGGGGAAGACGCCCGGTGAAGCCCGGTGAGAGCCCGGCAGGAGCGTGTCCCTTGCCGTAAAGTCCCCGTGACGGCATCCCGGCCACTTGGGGCATGTTACCATGTACTGGCAAACTGCCTTTTGCCGGTATCTTACTCTTTCACGCCAATCTGCCCCGCACCGCCTTCGGCCGTCGATTCGGCAACCTAACCCTAACAACAGATGTAGGTAAGACGTGTTTGTGTGAGAGATCTGGGCATTTCAGCGATTAGCGGCCGCATTGGCAACCGATGCGTCGCCCGCTGAGATTTACACATCAGAATATCAGGAATCAAGAGGGTTTTATTTTCATATTGTTTCGGTAAATTTTCACGCTTCCGTTCTGATAATCAATGTTTTGACTGCTGGCGGCTGGCTCGCGACTTTAGCGTAACCGCCAGTTTAACTGTTATTTACAGACATTTTAGCGCAATCCGTGACGAAGACTCTAAAGTCTTCAGGAATTGCATTGATGCATCTGCAATTTTCACATTGTACACTCGCAACCTTAATCTGAATTTTTCAGGATGTCGAAATCGGATTTTTGACCTCGACATACCCGCACTTGATTTGACCTCTTTCGAGTGGACCTACGTGCTTCCCTATGCATGAATCAACTTTCCTTTTGTCTTGCCCTCCATGGGCAAAACAAAGTTGATTCGTGAGGCCACTTGTGAGGGTCATATCTCGTGCTGCTTGCGAGGAATGACAATAAGAAAGCATGGGATGTATTCATAATACTCCCGACGTAATTTAGGAAGCTTTATACGCCTTGCGTCTCCACACGTGCGCGCTAGCGTAATGGATCATGGTCAAGAGGGTAGAGTTTGCGTTATAACTCTTTGGTCATGATATTGCGTGCGTTAAGATAACTTTCGACTGTAGCGCGCGAGTGTTGGTGTTGCATAGGAACTTTCCTTGATTTCCTATGAGCGATTGACACAAAGTTATGCCCTTGGAGGGGCATGACATATCGTGGGGGGAGCTACCTTTTTGGGCAGTATGTGGTATGTGCCATGTGTTGTATTGCGTGCCCATTTGGCGGGCTTGGCTAAGAGCGATACACCCACCAATGGACCTCATATTACACCAGGCCCTTCCTCATACTCTTCACAATCAATTGCAAGCCAAACATTCGTGAAGGAAAGCTTGTGTGGCGATCCCAAAGCGATGCGTTGGGAGCAAGGTGTGTGTTTTGCAATTTTCCATATTTTCATGTGCCCACTTGGGAAGTAGCGCTTGTGACCATTCAAAGCGCCCCAAGTCGAGCACATATGTGGAATCGAAGGTCATTGGTGTCAAGTCATTCTGTTTAGAAGGATTGGTTGATTACTCAATCCAAGCTGAAGATATTATAATATATTTGTGCGCCTTTCAAGGCACTTTTGGGTGTTTTTTCGCCAATATTGCTATTTTTTGCCCGTCATGATGTCAAGTGGCGACCGTGTATCTCAACGTTGCGCTCAATTGACATCATGACCGAAGTATGTTATGGGGGTACATACTTCGGTGCCCAACATATCTTGGACCCGGCGGAGAACTCCTCTTGGGTTTGGCATACCGTGGCCGCCATGTTGGCGATTTGGGACTATCCCAAATCATGGTCTCACTTGGCGACCCTGCCATTCCCAAAACCGGAGGAGTTGGGCGACGCCCAAGAGATATGTTGGACACATATGACTTGATACCAATCCTATGTCACACTCCGGTCCAAGTCGGGCATGTGCCTCATTTGCCCCAACCATGAGTGTGCGCATTTTCGGCCATTTTGAGCAATTTTCCACATTTTCTGCCCGCCGTGCACCATGTTCAGCCACCTCGTGCACGCCGGACGCATGGACCAATGGACCATATATGACATGGGTGATATGCGCATTGGTCCCAATGCCTCGCACACCATGTGGGCGAGGCGGAGCAACCTTCGTTAGGGTGCTAGCCCAAAGTGAGTGTGGACAATTTTGCCATTTTGGCACTTGTGGACCCAATTGGGATTGTCACCACGCCGAGTGGCATGGAGATCTCTGAGAGCAAAGAGCATGGGAGTCTCTGTTGGACTCCCGGTGGATTGGGTATGGAATGCCGGATTCGATCTCCAAGCCGGCGTGGAGATATACTATTGGGAGCACCCCCGAATTTTGGCTCATTTCGAGCAGCCAGAATGATCCCCTTTTGGGACCCCAATTTCACCCCCCCGTGTGGTCACTTGGCGGCCCCATATCTCTTTGCCCACAGGGAGCCCGGACCAAATATTTCAGTTGTACACTCAGATAAAAGTCCTAGGTCCTGCCTCCCACCCTGTGAGCCATTGGCCGTGCCCTGGCCGGGCAGTCCACGCGTGAGAATGATGCCAATTTTGGTGATTTTGGCATAATGACCCCACTTGACAAACCCGTGGTGCCCTGATGCCGGGACCTCAGAGGGAACCAGGTTGGGTGAGGGCTCCAGGGAGTTCGTACTCGAAGGGCATAGGGTCAGTTGCCTCATCCCTACCTCTGGCGGGTCCGGACAAGGGGTCAATATTGGAGATTTTTGAGCTAATATCAGTTTGGGCTGAAACAGGCCATTTTCAGCTACGAGCTCCTAGGGGATATTGGCGGGGCCATATCTCTGGCTCAGAAGACAGTTGGGACCTGTCGTTAAGGGAGCATCGGGAGCTATTGTCGGTTGGCCTTGGAGCACCTTGGCTTCTAGGAACTCGCCTGTGGCTGGGCGGGACATCCCCCCTATTGGCAGGATTTCAGGGTCCGGACTGAGCAGGGCATGGGTTGTGTTTGAGCCCCCGCCCCCACCAGCCACTGAGAGGGTCGGACCTGGGATTGGGATATGAGTTGGGACTGAGTGTCTTTTGTTCTGTGATGCCCTGTCCCCAGTGCAGTCTTAACCCCATGTGTACATATCCTGATGTGTTGCTGTACATACTTTTGTTCCCTTGTTTCAGAGTGGCAAGGATCCTGAAACGCTTTGTCACATGACACGAGCGTAATGATGCCCTTGTGAGCGTAGTGCTTTGCCTGCCTGCTCACCTGTGCGTGTCCACCGCAGCGTCCCGTGGCCAGGCCCCCGAAGGGAACGCGTCAACACACGCTCAAGTGCAGGCGCATGAGAACCTCAAGTTGCAGGAAAAATTGCTGCTTACCAAGTTGCGGGGAGAAAATGAGCCGCAAACGAGAAATGCGAGCGAAAGCGAATCCTCTCCGTGTGGGGATGTCCACATGACGCAGACAGCATAAAAAGGTACCAAGGAGCGAGAGGTTGTGACCTTTGATGGGGATGACATTGCATCCGCGTGGATGGTGTGGCGCAAACCGGACCGCACGCACGAAGTGCGTGAAATCCTGGTGCGGTAAGCATCCACGATGATGATTGAAGGTATGGCAAAAGTTCACGTACAAGACAAAGGGAGTGGTGCACAATCATGGTGGCCGGAAACGGAGATTTTTGCAAGGAAGGAGGACGCGGCAGAAAGTGTTGAGCGCGGCAAACGCGCGCGCACGGCGCCGGACCAACAAGCATGAGTGCTCTGCACCGTTACCATCTCCGACCGCGAAACCATGAACCCGTGCTAGACATCCCAACATCCGATGATGAACCACCCGCCCCATGCAATCACGTGCCACCTAGACCGAAACCCCGATGGCCCAAGCGCCTACGCCGAAAACCAACACGCCTACAGCCTAAAAATGTGCCATGTCCCGTTGCTGTTCGTGCGGCACGCACGCAAAAGAACCGTGCCCAACGACGACGCCGTGCGGCTCGCAGAGCTACGCGATATGACACTGCCCAACATGGAGTGCCGGATGAGCCGGACAAATGGAGCGACGATAGTGACCCGCCACCGCACCGAGACTGTGTTCTTCAACATGAGTCCTCAATTGCAGACCCTGCGACCCAACGGTCACTTGCCGCCATGCTCCACTCCCATGATGAACACCGCCAACATGAAGAGCGATGCAGTGCTGCAGCACAACGTATACACGAGGCAGCCCATATGCGTAGTACCCACTGGATCCACGCCCAGAAGACTTTCCAGGTTCATACACCGGTCCCGGAGGCCCTCTCCCAGAATGCCGCGGGCATCATGCGGTATGAACACCTACAAAGGCTTTGGGCGGCGTGGGCGACCAAGCACCGCCTCCATACATGGGATGACGCTAATACCTCGCACTTGCACGCCTTCCACCTTGCCCGTGAAACTTACTTCCGTGCCCTTCATGAACTCACTGATACGTACCATGATTTTTGGACGTGCCCAGCCTCTTGGTTGTCTACCTGGGACGATGTCTTCGGTGTGGCGCATGTCCACGGCATCTCTCCCGTGGACTACCAGTGGCATACCAGCTACGAGGGCCCCCTGGGGGCCGCTGAAGAGCCGTTTGGCAAACCCCCCCCCCCAGAAAATCCCCCCTCTACTAGAAATCATGTAGTGTGGCTAGTACAACCATCTGACTTGTTGGCACACTTCCAGGCCTCTTTGGAGACCCAAAAGTCGTGCCCGATCATTGTGGGGGTCCGCGACAGCGACAGTCATTGGAAAACTGCACTGCATGCCCTGACACAACAAAGCCGAGCCTTTGTCATGTGCACACAAATAACCCGAGTGTTACAGTGGAACAGATGGAGAGAGGACACACGCGTTGAACGCGGTAGAAACCGTCGGCGGAAATGCTGGTCCTTGTGTACCATAAGCTGGTTCTATGTCCATCCCAGGGATGTGCAGCCGGACGTGGCCCTTCGCTCCTTCCCCATGCGCTCCTACTGCGGCGCCATGCGCCTACGGATGCGAGCTGCGCGCGGAAACTGGCATGTGCCCTTAGTGCGGACGCACGAGCATGACGGTCGACTGTTTGATGAACTGTGGTCAACACTGTGCTCTGAGAGAAAAGCCCTTCTACAGTGCGCCCACAGGGAGCAGCAACTGCTACGCAACCTAGAAGAGCCCCGTGAAATTCTGCGGCTCAGCCCATATCGACACATCCAGCGTGCCGTGGGCCTGTCCAGAGCGCTGTGGACACCTTTGGACCAAAAGGGTTTTCTTGTATATTACATTTTTTCCACAAAATACGGAAAGGGGTATGTAGGGATGGTGGGCCTACAAGGGCCCCGTGCGCTCATTGCCCGTTTCTCTGAACACCTGAATACAGCCCAGCGGCTTGAACGCCTTGGCCTAAAGAGTGACCCCTTTTATACCATGATGGCTGTCCTTGGCCTAGAGAACTGGGCTATTGTCCCGCTTGAAGTCTGTGCCTCCAAAGAACACTGCTTCAAGCAGGAAAAATTCTGGATGCGGAAACTCGGTGCTGTGTTTAACAGACATGGCGTCAGCCATAAATTTCGAGGCGCAAAATGGGCCAACCTGAAGGCCCTGCTACGCGCCCATGGATGGGCCTCCGCAGATGATATCCGCCAGGCAGCCCGCCGTGAGGCCTCACGCCTCACCACGATGACATCCAGCAGGGATTTGCTTCGCATCCTGCTTGACTCTAAACCGTTCATTGATAAGGAACTCCATAGCAAGCTTTTCCATAAGGTGCGCGTGAAGATTCGCCTCCGCCACTCCATTACTATACCCTCGCACATCCCTGTCCCCTACGCTATACACCCACACGCAGATATAGGGGACCTGAGAACCACGTACAGACGCATGATCTCGGCGCTGGGCATGCCCCGCGCCATCCTTGACTACTGTGAGGCGGTAGCCCGTTTTACCGCGAAGAGGGGACCGAGGGTATGTGAGGTCATAGGGACCACTGTTGTACAGAAAACCTGGCACCGGCTGAATCAGTACGTCCAGCGGCCCTGTGACTGCGCTAACCTGCCGGCCTTCATCCCTAGGATAGATGGCTGCGTGTTTGTCCGACGAGGCGCTGACCTCCAGCAGCTTATGGGCCCCGACGCCCCTTTCATACGCCAGCACGCTGGTAACGTGACCGTGGCTGAATGGGACCAGGTTGCTGACGCAATACCGAACACAGTACGCGTGCTTGGCAATCTGGTGCTAGGACGTAGGGAACAGAACGGAGACCTGTGCTACAACGTGCTCCACGGCCAGCTCCACCGCATGTGGCAGGATGCCAGGAAACACGCCGTGTAACTAACCCATGTGGCGGCCCTGCGTAGGGTGAAGGAACGTCACCCCTCCCTTGTGTTCATTCCCCTGGACCAAAATCCGGGGAAGCTCGCTGCTATGTGTAGGAGGCAATACTACCAGCGCGTCATGAATACCTTTGTAGACCCCTCCCAATTCCGCCTGGTAGCAGAATGCGACACAGTGAAATCCGCCGTCAAACGCTGTACCGATATCATTTTTGATAAGGTGCAGACCCATTGCCAAGAGGACCATTTCCAGTGGGGGGCGGGGAAAGGGCCCCCAGTGGCCTTTATCTTGCCCAAAAATAAAATGGAGGAGGAAAAGGGCAAGGAATGGAAAGTATGCACAATTTTCAGTCATAGGAGGCACCCCCTGAAAAAGCGCGGCAAACTGATGGGGCGGGTCTTGTCTGTGCTCGTAAAGACTGCCTCAGAGTGCCTACACACTCTGGAGCTACCCCGCAGCGAGGATATCCTGCATTGGGTGAAGCGTATGAATGCTTGCCTCGCATGGTCTCACCAGACAGCCCCGAACCCACTGCCCTCCTCTGGTTACCCTGACTGGATACTGTGGGAACTGGATATCAAAGATTTCTTCCCTTCCCTCCGACGACAGCCAACCCTGGCGGCTGTGCGTAAAGTCGCTGGATATGTCCGAGAAGCCACGCGAAAACGGGTGAAAAAAGAATTCGGCCTGTGGTTCAGGGTGCACCATGACACACCACCCCTTGATGGCCTTGGCAAGGGGGCCTCTGACCAGTTTACAAACGTCTGCCTGGAGGAGCTCATGTAGTTCCTGGAATTTGAGGTTAGCGATAACGGATTTTTCACTGTAGGAAACCGGGTGTATGAACAGATCAAAGGTGTTGCCATAGGAGGAACCTGCTCTGCCCAGTTAGCCAGCCTGTACTGTATCATGCACGAGCACCAGTTTTACAGACGCCCTGGCCACATCCAACAGCGATTGATCTCTGCCTTCTTCGACCCTTCTATGATCCCTTTCCTACCCATGCGCTTTCGGGACAACCTGGTAGGGTTAGCACGCAATGTCACTGACCTATCCCCCATCCATCGCTTCTACGAATTTCTGATACGCCTACTGCTACAAGCGGAGGGGTGGGGAGACAGCCTGGAGTCCCTTGAGGCACAGCTAAACATGACCAGGTCTGGCGGTGGATGCCCATGCATTGAGGTCTCCCTCAAAGACAAGGTTAAGTTGGCCTCCAGACCGGACCCCATCCGGCGCTGTGATCGCTACCCTGACTGGTTTTCCATGAATGCCCGCCACACCCTGAAATCACTTGTGCCTGGCGTATGCAAGAAGTGTCTTGCCTACGCATCCTCTGATCGCATAATCTTAGAAAACGTCAGTCGTACGGTTACAGTGTTTCTCAAGAAAGGGTGCCCAACAACCTGGTAGGAAGGACTAATGAAACACTCCCTCCTGAAATATGGTATGCCACCATCCCTACACCGTGAAGCAATGCTGCTCATAAATCAGACCAAGGACACCAGATGGGCCCTCATGTTTGGGCCCACTTGAGGCATTTCTCTTGCTTGTGTCCATACGAATATTTGTTGTATGTCACGTTGATGCGACCGTCTCCTGAACACGCAAAGCGCCATCCTGCTACTCTGCAGCTTATGGAATCAATGTCCACTTGTTGAGTGCTCGTGGCTTTCGGTTGCTTTAAACAACATCCTTATAAGAGTTGACTTTGCATTTGTCATTCATGCATGGTTCATTCATGGTGTAACTCAAACCTGGTGGTGCCCACGATTCCATGGTCAAGGTGAACATATAGTGTGTCCTCTCCCCAAGGTGGATTTGGTGCTTTCCCTCACTCTCCCGCTCTCTCCCAATTCATCATACTCCTCAAGAGGTAAATTGAGCATTTAATGCCATGTGACCGTTGTCTTTGATCCTTTGAGACTCTTCGGCTCTTTCACTCTTTTTCGAGTGCCCGTGGCTTGGGAGTTATCCAATTAAGACATGCCTTGGTTTTGCCGACTTGTGGTTAAACTCAAGGATAGGCATTGGTTGAGCTTTCGCCACCCTCTCTCCAAGTGCATGCATGCTCTCTTGGGTCAAGGCTAGGCGAAACTCTCTCCTCATGCATGCCTTCTCTCATGGTGGATAGGTAAATCTCTCTCAAGGGATTTGGTTGGGGAATATCTCTTCTTGGGCATGGTTAGGCGATGCATGTACTCTCTCCGGCTCTCCAGGATGAGACCAACTCTCCATGCACGTGCTCTCTTTGGGTGGGATCATCTCTCCATGCACGTGCTCTCTTTGGGTGGAGGTTAGGTCCCATGAGTAGCCCGGGAGGCCATTGGCCTATTGTGTGCTTCTTTGCCAAGAGGTGGATCTCCATGTCAATGGTGTATTGCTCATTTGCTAATTTTGCTTTAGATTAGTTGTTGATCCTAAGAGCTAACCGGGTCATGGTTTGGTGCCTTTGCTGGTGCGTTTACATGCCCCATGTGACCATGTATGTGCATGTGCACTTCCTTCCCTCATGTTGGTGTAGTCAAGGCGTCCGGAGACTCAAGTGTGACTCATTTGCACTTTGGGGATGGCCCAACGGTGGTGTCGATCATTTCTTTCCTCTCCTCCACCCCCAGTGAGACCATCCATGTCGACGGGTGGAGGTAGGGTGAATTTTGGTTTACACTTTTGCAAGCATGACTCAAGTCCATAGGATAATGCCCGTGCCAATGAACTCTTCGTCTTTGCATTGCATGTGGTCCGACCCGAAGAGTAGGTTGAGTCTTACTCGCGCTTGTGAATTCTTTTCTTTTTCTTAAGGGTGGACCTTTCAGTAACCATTTGGACCTTTGCCCGTGCTCATCCCGTGTGGACTAGTGGCCCATTCGTACCTCAGTTGTGGACCCGTGTTTGACCATCGTTGGACCGTGGCTCATTTGTGGATCATTTGTGGGTTGTTGTGGACCATTGGTAAACTCTTGGTTGGATCATTGTTGGACCTCATTGGATTCTTGGGTCATTTCGTCATTGAGCTTTCAATTAGAATTGTTTGTGTCATTGCCGTGCTCTGAGGGACTTGAGTGGGTTGTCAGCTTGGAAATCTCTGCTGGTTTTATTGGTTGGAAATTTGGTTGGTTGGAAATTGGGAAAAATGGAAGATTCACTCGGTTCAAGTCACCTTGAGGGCGAATTGTTGGTAGCAGAGGCTTACCCGGGCGGGGGTTTAGCCTACGGCTCTGACACGGGCAGCGGGATGACTCTCGGAGAGGTTAAGGCCATGATTGGGATGATCACAGCACGGCCAGAGGAATCGGGTTCCGACTATGCGACAGGGCATGAGTCGACGGTTGGGTCTCCTTTAGACTTGGCAGTTGGGCTTAGGCAGGGCCAGCCAGCCTACCCAGTTGAGGAAGACACCAACATGGAATCCGCACCATGGGGATACCGATCATTTGAGAGGATTCGGATGGTGAATCAATTTGGTGAGGCAGCCGAAAGGATTTTGATTCATGGGTGGACACCGGAGACGCATGATTTAGCGACCTTGCCGGCCCAGGTTGAGCAGCTAACGGGTGCGTTGAACTATCTCCAAACCTTTAATTTTGAAGCGGTTTCTGCGATTTCCGAAATCCGCCAGGTCATCCAAGCCCTCTCTCGCGAGCTTGAACTCCATGCGCAGAGAGTACAAGTAGATGGGTCAGCTTTGACGGCGCGGGTAGAGGCTTTAGGACAATTGTTGAACGAGGTAAACAACCAGGTGCAGGACCAGAGGTCCCGGTTGGACTCGAAGAGAGCGGAAATGCAATCGACTTTAGAAGAAGCGACTGCAGCCGCTTTGGAATATCGCCAAGTTGCTGAAGCACTTAAGGCGAAGGTGGACAATTCTCGCTAAGGGTGGGAGCAAGCCACCAATGAGTTGAAACGGCAACCCGAGGGAGTGTTGAATGAAGTAACTGGGTTCATTTCACACCGGGCCCAATTGGACAAATCGGTTGAGGAATTGAAGAGTTTGGAATGCAAGGTGTTGAATTGTGACCGGGTCACCACCAACATGGCCGAGGAAATCCGGCGGATAGGTCTCAACTTTGGGGATGCCGAAAAACGGGTGCATGGTGTGGAAACAATGGTGGAAAGCCACACTATGCCCAAGCCGGAATTGGCCAAGGTTGAAGCCCTGGAGTTACAGGTGCGATTGCTCATGACCCGGTTGCAACAAAGTGAGCATGAGGTGCATGCGCTCAGGGAGGAGATCCGGACCCGACCCCATGGCGGTCCACCCGAAAGGATGCGGCCGGATTCTCATGTCATTGGCGAATTACAAAGAAAATTGGAGTCTTTGGAGAACAAGTATCAATTGTTGAAGCATGCGGGTACACCATCGGTGAATCCAATTGGGATCCCAACACCGACACCGAAGCCCGAACCGCGAGTTCGAGTTTTTGGAGTGCCAGCGCGGGAAGAACAGGTTGCGGGAAGCCTACCGGGGTTTGGATTCCCCTTGGCCGAGGATGACTTGTCGTCCATGCGGTCGGATGACCGGGGTTTCCGGGGAAGTGCCCCAAGGGGAGCGAGGAGTGGGACCCGCACCCACGAGGGACACACCCCGCCGGGCATGGGTGGTGATTGGCGGCATTGCGCCGGGTTGGACCTCCGCTACTTCGAGGCGGACGGTGATGGTTGGTTTATGCCACGGATGGTGTTTCAGTTGTTCAACCGACAAGAATCTCTCAAGGATGGGATTGGGATTCCGAAACAAAAGCCCTCGGGAATTCTACGGGCAATGGCGTCTGATGAAGTTTGCCCTGAACGATATTTGGATGCCCCGTTCGACTGGGAAGAGCCACAACTTGAAGGAACGGATCCGCGGTTAATTCCTCCCGGGGTCCATGGAAGGCTGGCAACCCCGGTGATGGACCCGCGAACTTTGGGGGACGTTCAAGGAATGTCCGTCGCCCCACGGTGGGATGGAAGTGGGACCACGGCCATTAAGTGGTTTTTGGATTTTCGTGCTTGGGAGCGCGATTGGATGTACGGGTTGACGGATGCCATGAGAAGAGCTGTTTTGCTTTCTCTTATTCCCGCCTCCCGGTCTAACCCACTGAAGGAAATGGTGAATCGGTACCGATTCTGGTACCAAGACTTGTTGAGGGAAGTGACGGAGGAAGTCTTCACGGAGGCGAACGACGACGTGATCTTGGAGGCCTTCCACACCGTCAAACCGTCTTCACTAACTACAACGCCACGTGAGTTCATCAATTTTGTTGAACAATTCTTAGCCTTCGGCCGCCGAGTTCGCGACGGAATCACCCAACGGCAAGCAAAAGATCGACTGCTTGATGTTATTGCGACAATGAAGCTGGATGGGTTGCTCAAAGAAAGTCATCAAGGAGGAGACCAAAGTTGGGTTGGAATTCAACTACCTCGAGACCATCGTCTACGTGATGAACCCCCTCATGTCCCGCCACAAACTGGCGATCAAGAAGGGGCACATCATGCGGCGGCTTGGGCAAGCCATCCCAGAAGCGCCGCAACCCAAGCCCCAAGTGCCTCCTCAACGGACGGGGAACAAGTATGGATCGGGCCGGGTGAGAGGCATGGAAGGAGTCGAGGACATGGACAAAGCCGAGGATCCCGAAGGTCACCAAGATCAAGAACAAGCGGACCCGGAGTTGAGCATTGCGGAGATTCAAGAGATTTCTGAAGCCCAGGTGCTGGCTATGTCAGGACGAGCAGGCGCAGGTGCGAGCTCCATCCCGAAGTGCCCGGCATGTGGCAAGGGAAGACATAGCCGTGAGGATTGTTGGGTCTTGCATCCTCACAAAGCACCCGAGTGGCTCCAGGACAAACTCAAGTACAAGAAAATTGGAAAGGGCGGCCAAGCGAAGCCCGCTGCGCAATGAGGTGGCAAAGGAAAAGGACCACACAAAGGTGGGAAGTTTCCGCCTTGCAAGGGCTGCAGGAGCACGCTGCATCCGCCGGAGGATTGTTGGACGCTCCATCCGGAGTTGCGGGAGAAAGCCAACGCCGAGGGGCGGCTCGGTAAGCGACACAATTGAGAAAGTCGCCGGCAACGCTGGAAATCCAAGAGGATGGACCAGGCTGGTAGGGATATGGGCCCCTCACCGGCGACTGTATGCCCCATTATGTGGGTAAACCAAGCCCAGGCATGGGATGACGGATATTGTACGCGTCCGGTTCTACGAATCAGTGGGGCCGGTGAGGAAATTTGAGGGTGCCTCGACCTGGGCACGCCGAGAAGCTTCCGAAGGGCGTCATCGCTCCGGGGATATATATCCCTCACAAAGGGACCTCGGAACGAATAGAGGCACTATCGCTTGGGGACACCGGCAATGAGGTGATTGTGGTTGCTGGTTGGGAATCATTCCCCGAACATCTCCGGGAGGTGGCCACCCAACCATTCAGACTACTCGGAGTTGGTGAGAAGGAGTTGGAAGGTGGAAAATATGTGGTCCGGAGCGATATCATTGTGTCCGTGCAAAGAGGTTCCCAGGTCGTCATGGCGCGCTGCGCTGATTGCTTGGTTTATTTGGCCTCGGTTGGCCCGCGAGGCATTCTTGGTTTGCCTTTTTTTGCACGGTATGGACTTGTTGTACTACCGGATGCGTGATGCTTTGCTTTGGTGGGGGACCTTTGTCAAGGCGGCCCATGGGATGAATTTGATTATAAATGTCCTCCTCCGGAGGCACGGACATCGTTGCACATGGCGGGCAACCGGGAGCTTGAGCGGGATGTCAATGGGATGGAGCATGACAAGCAGTTGTGCCGCCCTATGCAAGGCTCGGCTACAATGTCTTGCGTGGATGACAAGAACTTGAACGCCACTGAGGTGCATCAAGAGTTGGTGACCATCGATATTTCGGATAGTTTGTTGTAACTACTGGAGTTGCAGCAATCCTCTTCTTTGCATGACCCACTTTTGGGTGTTTCCTCTCATGAATTGGCAGCTTGTAAAGGTGCTGAGATCAATTTTTTTGAGCGAGGACACAATAATCCTCCCGAGGTTTGCCCAAGCGTTGTGGAGTGTTCAATACCACAAGTTATGGGTTTGATAGGAATAATGTTGGTTGGGTCACTGACGGCATTGAACAGCAGTGTTGTCCTCCCAGTGAAGAACTCACGTGGAGGTGCCCCTTCCCGATGGCTTTCTCTTAAGGTCATTGGACATGTGGATGGTCCTTTGCTCTCTCCCATTTGCTTATTTGCCATTTCCGGAATGTCAGCCATTGTGTTGCATGCGCAATTTCAGCATTTGGGCCCTGGTGTGTGGCCTAAATTACCGAAACAGGATACGCCTCCTTTAAGTGCGTCACATAGATGTAGGGCAACTCAACGAACTGAAGTGGTATGGGGTGCTTCACCCATACCCGCTGCACAGCCTGTGGCGCTCTTCGCCAGGCCAGATCAGGAATTTTCCTGTTGATGCTACGGCATCCTGATTTCTGTGGGATTTTTGTAAAATACCCCAGAAATCGTAATTTTACGTCTTTTCTGGACTGGCGACGACAGTCGTCGCCTGCGCGACGCAGCTCCAGATCGAGAATTTAACTCTCGATTTCTAAAGATTTTAGGCAATTTCATTATTGTTTTATCGTTTTTAGGAATAAAAGCTTATAGCGTGACCTTTTTCGCGGCGTTCCGCGAAGGTCCATTTTTGCGAAAAGTGGCGCGTTCACGCATTTTTCAAAAAATGCTGAGGCGATTCCAGGAATCGCCCAGACGCCTATGGCGTAGCCCAACAGTGGGCCTTTTCATATGTAGGTTGAATTGGCACAGAAACGCGTCGCGTCGCTTACGCTACGCGTTGGGGGGAGACGCGCAAAATGAGTTTTTTTGACTCAAAAATCACTCTATTTCGTTGTTTTTCCCCCAAAAACCACTGGTTGGCCCAGTTTGGGCAGGATCTCAGTGGAGATCCTGATGGCGACGCCTCGTAGCCGTCAGATTTTCTGATGGCGGCGACGCTGTCGCCTTCATTTCGTCCTCTTTTTTATGCTATTTTATAGTATAGAATTGTTACACATACATTGTACATGTCAACGCATTTATTTTGCATATTTATTTTACATATACCTTCTCTTTGTTCATAGACGCCAGATTGTGTCCGCGGACGCTCCCCATGGGGCGAGCAAGGATTCCAAGACCATTTACGCAACTCCAATGGAATCAAAGTTTGGTATAGACTTCATGTAGTAATTGGAGAGGTTGGGGTGATGGATTGAAGGATTTTCAACTTTTCCAATTTTTCTGTGGACGCACGGACATCACCCCCGCCGAAAATGCTTCAAAATGGTCTTGCCGCTGTCCGCGTGGTTCACTGGC
This sequence comes from Eutreptiella sp. 'Long Island Sound 2002', assembly GCA_964036045.1. NCBI lineage: Eukaryota > Euglenozoa > Euglenophyceae > Eutreptiales > Eutreptiaceae > Eutreptiella > Eutreptiella sp. 'Long Island Sound 2002'. The sequence continues at coordinate 37,535,236 of OZ038398.1, read as the reverse complement.
GGACCTGTCGATGGCTCCCACAACGTTGAGTGGTATCTTGCTGCCTGGTTTTCGACGACTCCCGCAGCGCAACGGACTGCAGCCGAAGGTATTGCACTGGTGGAAATACAGTGCAAGAAGGGACGCCTGGGCCAAGACTGGCCCCCAAGGCAACAGCAGCGACGACGACAGCCCTGAGATCAGCTCCAGGAGCTCCTGCGACGACGACGACGATCCCAGCAGAGGTCTTCAGGAAATCTGGACCCTGCAGCAGCTTGACAAGTGGAGTGGATGACAAATCCCGAGAGCAACGACAGCAGGTCGCGCGGTAAGCGCCCCGCGTCCACCAGTAACCAAATCAGGCGCGTTAATTCGTCGCCTTGGGTTGGTTGACTTTTGCAGGAGGTCCCTTCCTAAATTGGCGTGGGGCGCCTTGGGTAGGAAATGACCCTAAATCCCCCAAATCAGGTGCGTTCATTCAACACCTTGGGTTGGGAATCGACCCTAAAAGGCACGAGGAATTCGTCGCCTTGGGCAGGAAATGGCCCTAAATTCAGGCGGGTGGAAGGCCTTGCCTTGGGTTTGACCCTAAATAATTTTTTCCGAATTTTTCCGAATTTATTGAATTATTGATTTCCATGCCCATGGAGAAAAAGGGCCAATATGTGCACCTAAGTGCCATCAGTCAGGGCGGAAGGCCCTGCAGCGCCCCTGGTCTGGTCACCAGAGGCTACGAGGAGTGCCAGGGACCAGTGTTGTCGCCTGAGGGGCAATTGCCCTATGAATATTTCAAGATCAAAAAAAAAAAAGTTTTTAATTTTTTTTACATGTGTGTGGTGCTCCCCCCCATGTAAATTACTCACGAAGCCCCCCCCCCCCACTGTTCTGATGAATCAGTATTGAAACCAGGACACTGCTGGGGTCAGAGCGCCTCCTTGGCCTTGCCTTCCTTTGGATATAGGCAAGGCTTTTAAGGAGGGGGGTGAAGCGGTATGGGGTGCTTCACCCATACCCGCTGCACAGCCTGTGGCGCTCTTCGCCAGGCCAGATCAGGAATTTTCCTGTTGATGCTACGGCATCCTGATTTCTGTGGGATTTTTGTAAAATACCCCAGAAATCGTAATTTTACGTCTTTTCTGGACTTGCGACGACAGTCGTCGCCTGCGCGACGCAGCTCCAGATCGAGAATTTAACTCTCGATTTCTAAAGATTTTAGGCAATTTTATTATTGTTTTATCGTTTTTAGGAATAAAAGATTATAGCGTGACCTTTTTCGCGGCGTTCCGCGAAGGTCCATTTTTGCGAAAAGTGGCGCGTTCACGCATTTTTCAAAAAATGCTGAGGCGATTCCAGGAATCGCCCAGACGCCTATGGCGTAGCCCAACAGTGGGCCTTTTCATATGTAGGTTGAATTGGCACAGAAACGCGTCGCGTCGCTTACGCTACGCGTTGGGGGGAGACGCGCAAAATGAGTGTTTTTGACTCAAAAATCACTCTATTTCGTTGTTTTTCCCCCAAAAACCACTGGTTGGCCCAGTTTGGGCAGGATCTCAGTGGAGATCCTGATGGCGACGCCTCGTAGCCGTCAGATTTTCTGATGGCGGCGACGCCGTCGCCTTCATTTCGTCCTCTTTTTTATGCTATTTTATAGTATAGAATTGTTACACATACATTGTACATGTCAACGCATTTATTTTGCATATTTATTTTACATATACCTTCTCTTTGTTCATAGACGCCAGATTGTGTCGGCGGACGCTCCCCATGGGGCGAGCAAGGATTCCAAGACCATTTACGCAACTCCAATGGAATCGAAGTTTGGTATAGACTTCATGTAGTACTTGGAGAGGTTGGGGTGATGGATTGAAGGATTTTCAACTTTTCCAATTTTTCTGTGGACGCACGGACATCACCCCCGCCGAAAATGCTTCAGAACGAGCATTGAGTCCCTAATAGACAGGATACTGACAGTTCCAGAAATATTGCCTCCCGATGAATGTCCCAAAGATCGTGAGATCCCGGAGACTGTGATAGAGAGATGGGTTCAGCAACTTGCTGATCCCAACCTGGACTGTGCTGAATTGGACTCACAATGTGAGTCGAGCCCCTCATCCGATGAGGGCTCAGTCGGCCCTGACGTGCCACCCGACAAGTGTATGGGTCGGTATGGCTTTCTTAGGGATGAGGAAGGTTTGGAGACAGTGGAAACCCTGCAGGTGCTTGCTAAGCAAGTTGAAACATCGTCTTCCATTTCGAGTTCTAATTTATTAGGACAAGGTTTTGATTCCCAGGGTTCCGGGAAATGCATGGAGTTGCGCCCAAGGGAGAATCCAAAGGATCGCAAGGAAAGGCGTCAGCTTTTTTGGCGTAAGGTGGCAGCTGTCACGGGAACGTCGAGGCCGCCAACCAAGAGGACGTCCATACACCCACAAGTGTATAAGGAAGGACGATTCTCTTTGGATCCTCAATGGTTTCACCGCATTTTGGATTGGGCTGGAGATGAATTTCAACCCCAGCGCTACCCATTTGCAGATCAGCGCTCGACTACTAAGGTCAAGCGCCCCGGAAAGCGCGCCGGGGTATGGGTCAACACTCCTAAAGGTGGAGCTGCAGTCACGCAAGGTTTGAACAAGCCTTGGCATGATGACACCATATTTGTTATGTGTTCGCATAAATTTCTGCAACAAGTTGCAGAGAAAGCGATATGGGAAGGAAGTCGAGGGATCATGATTGTTCCCCGCCATAAAAAGAAAGAATGGTTTTGGGGACTCGGTGAAGTGACGGTTGATTGGTGGGATTTGCCGCATGATGCATTGTGTTTCCGTGATGAGGGAGGTACGCCTCGTTCTCCGTGGAAAATTAGGTGCAAGAGTTATTATTTTGATGCCTTTGGGGGGTGATCAAGAAGGGTTGGGACAAACGGATTTCAAGAAATCACATGTTGATCCCCCTCCTCAAGATCATCGGAACCGGCCGGGTCGTCGCTCGACAGCTTGGTCCAAACATTTTTGGGAAGCCTCAACGAAAACCAAATCTCATGCGCCCCCATGTGTCACCTCCCCTCGCAGACGCGTAGGGATGCGTCGGAAAGCGTGGAAGGTCCAGCGTGTTTCAGCTGCGGCTAGAGGGCTTATACCCTTGCCGCCGGGTTCCATTCTAAATTCCATTCTCCCTCGCTCAGCAGTCATGTCTCAAGAACATGATTCCATTCTTGATTCCATTCTCCCTTGCTCACCAGTCATGTCTCAAGAAAATGATTCCATGACCGAGTTAAGGGCTCAGTAACAAGAGCAATCTCTGGATCGACTGGTTGAAAGAGTATGCATTGAACAAAATTGTGGTAATCCTCTCCCTTCCTCTGATCTTCCTGAAGTGTGTGAGCCTCGAATTTCAAAGGTCTCGTTTGTGCATCCGAGAACAAAAAAGGTCTCACTTCAAGACAGGATCTGTGGTTGGAGTAAAGGTTTACAACATGCCTCTCCCAGCGAGTTGACTTCAGAGGAGTCTCAAACTTTGTCTCTCAACGCGAATGATCGCCCTTTGCCTTTTTCAGGTATCTCAGGTGATCCAGTTACCATTTTCAGGACGAGGGATAGGTGTGTGCGTTCTGCGATTGAGGCGGATGCTGAACATCCACATTGCCAAGAGTATAGGGATTGGATTTACAACCGGTTCAAAGATACGGTGTTCAAGGAAGGAGGTAATCATTGGTCGAAGATTGACAAAAAAATGGACAAACGGGGTCCCAATGGGATTTGTGTCTTGGAGCCAATTCCGGATGCTAGGCCGAAGGCTGACAAGCCCATTCGTGCAGTTGGCCTTAGGGGAGAGGCCATGCGTGAAAAAATAAAAGAGTTTCAAGAAAAGGGCTGGATTGTGCCCAGCCAATCCCATTGGGTCAGCCGGGGGTTTCTTGTGCCAAAGCCTGGCACAAATAAATGGCGACTGGTCATTGATTATCGGTACGTGAACACGCAACTCCGCGACTGCGAGTTCGCATTGCCGGTAATCGAGGACTTGTGTGTCAAACAGGCTGGAAACCAGCTCTGGACCCTCCTCGACCTCGAGGATGGGTTCCACCAAATGCCTCTTAGTGAGTGCAGTAGGCAATACGCTGCCTTCTGTACTCCTTTTGGGGTATTTGAGTGGAGGGTCCTACCCATGGGGGTGAAGGTAGGACCCCAAGCTTTCCAGAGAATGGTGAGTGATTGTTTGAAGTCGCTACAGCCTCACACACACATTTACATCGATGATTTACTCACGGGGACACGACCCAAGCTTTGTGGTAAGGGCAAAATACTTGATTCAAAGGCATACCTCGAAGACAACTTTCAAAACGTGGTTAAATTATTTGAGAAGTTAGAGGAATGCCATCTCAAAGTCCGCTTTGAGAAATGTCACCTTTTTATGGAGAGAATCAAGTATTGTGGGCATGTTTTGCATGGGGGAATGCGTAGTCCCGCCCCTTCCAAGGTGGATGCGATACTTAATTGGCCCAAGCCCAAAACCCCAAAGCAGATGAAGGGCTTCTTGGGGGTTGTAAATTGGTATTCAATTTACATAAGAAATTTTTCCAATATTGCAGCCCCGTTGATGACGTCCCTGCAAGGTAAGTATGAGCGTGTCCCCGGGGTGAATGGTCGTAAGGGACGTTGTAGGGTACCAAGGGAGCGTAATTGTATCCAGTGGACGCCCGAGATGGAGTCTGCTTTTGTTCAGTTGAATGAAGTGCTCAGTGCTGAGTGTGAGTTGTACATACCATCACCCGACGGTGAATATCGCATCCACGTGGATGCATGCGACCATGGAGTCGGTGCTGTCCTTGAACAACAAAACCCTGAAGGGGAGTGGATGCCTTGCGCTTTTTTCAGCCGCAAGCTTGAAGGCAAGGATGGGAAGGGACAAAGAGCTTGGAGCACCCGCGAGCAAGAGAGTTACGCATTAGTCTCTTGCTTGCTAAAATTTAAAAGTTGGATTTGGGGACAAAAAGTCACCGTGTACACCGACCACAAGTCCTTGGAGAGTTGGTACAAAGAAGATCTTTGTACCCTCTCGGGGCCTTTGGGGAGGCGTGGCCGGTGGCACGAATTTTTAAGCCGGCACCACATTGAAGTGGTGTACAAACCCGGCAAGGACAACACCGTCGCCGACCGGTTGTCCCGGTGGGCATATCCGGCCGGATTGGCGGATGACACCAACTTTCACGGCAGTGATGCCGATCAAAAGGGGGTCATGAAGCAAGAACGTGAACTCAAGGAAAGGGAAGAAAGTTTTTTGGCCCAGCGGGCTAGAGACACACAAGTCGAGTTGGATTCAGGACTTCTCAACGCCATCACTGCCGTGGGGGCGGTCCTAACTCTCCAATAGCTTGGATATGCCACAGTGCAGGCTCTAAGTGCTCATCAAGCTTGGATACAACCTTGCCCCTCCATTCTTCAGTGTTTTCACGACAGTTCTCAGGACATTCAGGACACACAGGACAAAGAGATAAATGAGCTTGCTGCATCTATTGCTTCTGTAAAGGGATGTGCAGCTAATTTGTCCAGTGAGACTGTTTCTGGTTATGCAGCCCATCTTCAAGCTCGGATGAGTCATTTGTCGTATTGGCCGGAGTCAGAAGGACTCATTTGTGCCGTGTCCAAGGTGAACATACCACCTCAGTCCGAAATTCTCTATGAGGACTGGACTGAGCATTATCGAGATGAATTTCCTGACTGGGACTTTGAGTCTGATCCAGTCATCTCAAACCCGAATTATTGGGATTACGGTATGAGGTGGGACGATGACGAAAAGAAGATTCGGTTCAAGGGAAAGATTGTGTGCCCCACAGCTCTTTTTGAGGACGTGGTGGTGGCAATACATTCTTATGGCCACCCTCGGGTGGAGAAGACTGTGGAGTTGTTTGATAGAAAATTTTGGTGCCTTGCCTACGACTTGCCAAGAGGCAGGCGTAATCTGTCACCCGACATTGCTAAAATTCTTGGGCGATGTCATGAGTGTCAAACCACGAAGGCAAGGCGTGGCAAGCAACCCGACACATGTGAATTTGCTCCTGTTCCGCAGTATCCCTTCACATCCCTTGCAATTGACTTTTGTAAATTGCCCGAGTGTTTGCAGGAGTCCACTGGAAAAAAGGTGGACTATCTCATGGTCATCGTCTGCCGTCAGACCGGGTATGTATTGGCAATCCCTTGTCAAGAAAAGGGATTGGACAGTAAGGGTGCTGCTTCTTTGTTTTTGGATCGATGCGTCCATATGTTTGGGTTGCCCAAAGAGTTCATTTGTGACAATGTGTCCATTATCAACTCTGAATTTTTGAAGGATTTGTTTGCCATGAGTGGAGTTGAACAACACAGCTCGGTGGCCTACCGACCACAGAGCAACGGACGTGCTGAACGAGCTGTCCAAAGTATTGTAAACTCACTTAGGCAGTACCTTGAGCAGCGTGGGGGTTCCAGCAAGCACTCCTGGGTGGAAAGCTTGCCATTGGCCCTTTGGGCTTTGAACGATTTGCCGGGGGCAGTCAGTGGGTATTCCCCACATCGACTTGTTTTTGGGAGAGATCCTGTAGGTTGGGGGGATTGTTTGCCCGTATCCCTACAGGATGGGGCTGAGGATGCAGGACAATTTTTCGGTCGTATGTTGGACGAACGTGCTGAAGTCAGAAAGCGCCTTGAAGACCTCCATGCCAAGGAGTTTGCCAAATTTTTGGCCAAACATCGGGAGCAATCGTTCATGCCGGGCAACCGTGTATGGGTACGTAATCGTATTGTAGAACCTCCTGTGCATGGCAAGCTCGAAAGGGTTTGACAAGGCCCTGGTGAAGTATTGAGACGCATCCCACCGGGCACCTACTGTGTAATTATCCGAGGAAGAGAAGAGATCTTCACTTCTCGGCGATTGAAGCCCTATGTCCCTTACAAGGACGACAAGAAAGTGCCTTTGCACTATTATACGGATAGGGAAGGGCTGATTGAGACCGACGACTACGTGGTCTAGCGTGTTTTGGAGGATCGTGTCGTTAGGGGGAAGCGACCTTGGGGAGTCAAATTTCGGGGGTTCCCTGAACCTGAGTGGCATTATGCAGGCTCTTTCTTGCATAATATCAACGAAACATGGGCTCGGTACAACCGTCGGAAAGGGATTGATGTGTCTTTGTCAGATTTGCGCTGAATGATTGTTGATTTTCTATTTTTTTACCAACTATTGGCAGGTTGGCCCTCCAGCAAGTTTTTTTATCGAATTTTCCCCGTTGGAGTGGAATGCCATCTCTTCACACTTTATTCAGGCAATTTTGCATTGATGCTTTGAACCCTCTGCCATATGATCCCTTTGCCCTCATCCGTTGCCATTGATTGATGGTGGTTGTCTCTCTTACCCACATGTCTTTTCCACTTGTTTGACCTACTCCTCCCATTTGCATTGTGATGTCCTCCTCACACCTGCTTTGTATCTCCCCCCTGATTTTGGGTTGCCGGATGCAACCATGCCATTGTTTTGTATTGTTGTGGGTGTTTCTGTGCCTATTCCATGGTGTGCCCACCACTTTGGGCACTTGGGATAGATTTGAGCTTGACGCGTTGAATTCTTATGTTGTTTGAGCTCCCGCCCCTAGTTTGAGGTTGCTGGACGCGATGAGGGCCGCCAATTGTGGTTGAGGGGCGCCTATTCTTTCAAAAATGGGTGTTTCTTTTTTTAGGTCACCACGTTCTATTTTTAGAATTTTTGTGCTATTTTTAGTAACAAATTTTCTATTTTTAGAACACCTCCCAAGCGGCCCCGTTTCGCGTTTTCTCAGCGTCCGCGACCATCTTTTGCAACGCTTGTCGCATTGGTGGGGTCCGTTTCCCTCCAGGGTTGCCCCATTTGGAGATCCAATTTTTCCGCTTCGCTATTTTTAGTAACAAATGTCCCAAATGACATAATATTTGGTGAAAAAAAAATTCGGAGATGAAAAATTTTTTATCGAAAAAAAATTTTTTTCCTCCCCAATTCCTCCATTTATTGTCTTTGGTGACCTCAAGGTGCATTTCAGCATTGTATGGCTCTCATTCTGCTTGTTGATTCCCCTTCTCGCCATTGGGTGGCATTGTTTCGCTCTGGCTTGGCTTGTCGCCGGGAATTTGCAGCTAGGGAAGGGGGTGTCAATGGCACGTGTGGGGGCTTTGGATAGGTAGTTTATCGCCTAAACACCGGCACTTGAGCTATGCAGGGTGTTCAGGGCTCGGGAGGGGGGTGTTTATGCAATGCCCACACCCGTGTGGATTTTGCACCCACCCACCCGCCCTATGATGCTTGTCTGTGCTCCTTTCCATGGCTCTGACCCTCGGTTTCTGGCTTTGGCGTGTCAGAGCATCGGGGATGTCTGAGTCAGGGAGGGGGGTGTAAAACTTAGGGCATAGCAATGTCAAGAATTCATGTTTTTTGCCCACTTCTCCTTTGCACAATCATGTTGCTTCTTGTGTGCCATTTCAGGTGTAAATTATTATGCGATCTCAGCATTTGATTCCAATCCCAGATTTCGATCCCAGTATTAATTCCGATTGCAGATTTCAGTTCTGTCTTTGCATTTTTGATGTTGCATTGATTTTTTTCAATTCTGCGGTTGGCCAGCATTTGTTCTAACATTATTTGGATTTCTGATTCGTCGATTGGCTGCTGCTGTGTGTGCGCGCGTGCCGTCCTTGGTCGCGCCGTAATGCAGGCCAGCCAATCGAATACCTTTCCAGTTTGGTGCTAATAGTGTTAGATCTATCATGTGGAAATTGGAATCACTTATCCAACCGGAGGAAGACTATGTGACAGCCATAGTACGTACGTTGATCGCTTCTGTGGGCAGTGTTGAGGGAGTACCTCCGGGAAACCAAGACCGTCCTTATCTCTGCTTGGTGGTATTAGTAGTCACGGCAAAACCTACCAGTCACATGGGGTGTCTTCCGAAGGGGACGAGAGGTGAGACCAAGGGAAGCATAGGTAGGCGCACCGCTGGTTGTGGGATACATTGGTTGTTGCCTTGCAATTGGATTCCATTGAGGTGCCACACCATATTGGGTTTTGAGGTCTCATGCATTCATTCTAAGAGTTGACTTTGCATTTGTCATTCATGCATGGTTCATTCATGGTGTAACTCAAACTTGGTGGTGCCCACGATTCCATGGTCAAGGTGAACTTATAGTGTCTCCTCTCCCCAAGGTGGATTTGGTGCTTTCCCTCACTCTCCCGCTCTCTCCCAATTCATCATACTCCTCAAGAGGTAAATTGAGCATTTAATGCCAATTGACCGTTGTCTTTGATCCTTTGAGACTCTTGGGCTCTTTCACTTTTTTTCAAGTGCCCGTGGCTTGGGAGTTATCCAATTAAGGCATGCCTTGGTTTTGCCGTCTTGTGGTTACACTCAAGGATAGGCATTGGTTGAGCTTTCGCCACCCTCTCTCCAAGTGCACGCATGCTCTCTTGGGTCAAGGCTAGGCGAAACTCTCTCCTCATGCATGCCTTCTCTCATGGTGGATGGGTAAATCTCTCTCAAGGGATTTGGTTGGGGAATATCTCTTCTCGGGCATGGTTAGACGATGCATGTACTCTCTCCGGCTCTCCGGGATGAGACCAACTCTCCATGCACGTGCTCCCTTTTGGTGGGATCATCTCTCCATGCACGTGCTCTCTTTGGGTGGAGGTTAGGTCCCATGAGTAGCCCGGGAGGCCATTGGCCTATTGTGTGCTTCTTTGCCAAGAGGTGGATCTCCATGTCAATGGTGTATTGCTCATTTGCTAATTTCGCTTTAGATTAGTTGTTGATCATGGTTTGGTGCCTTTGCTGGTGCGTTTACATGCTTCATGTGACCACGTATGTGCATGTGCACTTCCTTCCCTCATGTTGGTGTAGTCAAGGCGTCCAGAGACTGAAGTGTGACTCATTTGCTCTTTGGGGATGGCCCAACGGTGGTGTCGATCATTTCTTTCCTCTCCTCCACCCCCGGTCAGACCATCCATGTCGACGGGTAGAGGTAGGGTGAATTTTGGTTTACACTTTTGCAAGCATGACTCAAGTCCATAGGATAATGCCCGTGCCCATGAACTCTTCGTCTTTGCATTGCATGTGGTCCGACCCGAAGAGTAGGTTGAGTCTTACTCGCCCTTGTGAATTCTTTTCTTTTTCTTAAGGGTGGACCTTTCAGTAACCATTTGGACCTTTGCCCGTGCTCATCCCGTGTGGACTAGTTGCCCATTCGTACCTCATTTGTGGACCCGTGTTTGACCATTGTTCGACCGTGGCTCATTTGTGGATCATTTGTGGCTTTTTGTGGACCATTGGTAAACTCTTGGTTGGATCATTGTTTGACCTCATTGGATTCTTGGGTCATTTCGTCATTGGGCTTTCAATTGGAATTGTTTGTGTCATTGCCGTGCTCTGAGGGACTTGAGTGGGTTGTGAGCTTGGAAGTCTCTGCTGGTTTTATTGGTTGGAAACTTGGTTGGTTGGAAATTGGGGAGAATGGAAGATTCACTCGGTTCAAGTCACCTTGAGGGCGAATTGTTGGTAGCAGAGGTGTTTATGCAATGCCCACACCCGTGTGGATTTTGCATAAACACCCTTGAAGGTTTTTTTTTCCGGCCTAGCCAGCCACAAAAGGCGCCGTTCAGTGCAAAAAAAAACATTCAAGGGTAGGGACATCTGCGTTCTCTCGGGGCCCCGCACGGACGAGGCAGTACAGACCCTGACTGATCCCGCAAATGACCTCCGGCATGCGCGGCTCCCCTGTTCTGCGCCTGGGCAGTGGGCCGTCCAGCTTCAGGAGTGTCATGAGGAGAACCTGCACCTTCCTTACGCGGGAGTGGGGCCCAATCAGCTGGACCACGTGTGGTTCACGGGACTCCGCGACGTCTTCTGGCTGCATTTACCCTGCCCCAAAGGAAGGTTCAAGCCTCTCTATTGGACTTTGAAGTACCTGAGCGACAGGAAGATGGTGACCAGCAGTTTTGAGTTGGAGAAGATCCTTGATTACAAGAAAAATGCTCGGAAGAAGTGGTACTGTCTGTGCAGATGGAAAGGATTTGGTCCAGAAGAAGACAAATGGGAGCCAGCTTCAAGTTTTATCCATGGGTATACGGACACTTTCATCAAGTTCCTGAAGAAGCACCCTGAGATTAACCGTGAACTCTCGCTGATCAAGGATTGTGTCACCAAGGAAGACTTACAAGCGCAAGAAGAAGCTCCAATCGTTGCAGAATCCATTCGAGACAAGATCTGATCAGAATTTGAATCGCCGAAACTTTCGAAAAGGTTTACGGTCTACCTATACCCTTGGCATTGGGACAGAACAGTCCTGACGCATTGTCTATGTGGTTCGATGAACAGATGATGGGACACTCTGGGGTCATCGTGGTCATTCCATCCATCATTCTCATCATGGTCATCATGTGAATCATGTGCTTCATTGTAAATGATTTCCATCGGAAGTTCCGAGAGGCCTTTATCCTCAACCACGACGACACTCTCGTGTTTTGCTGTCGACTGGACCCCCCTACTCGCCTTGGGAAGGACTCGTTCGAGTTCGTGCTCATTACAGAGATTCTGGCACATGACTGAGTCTGATGCATTTCATGTGTTTGACGGATCTGCTAAGAATGTCATTTCAATCAGCTCTTACATTGAGACTGTTGGTTTGTCTTTCAATCGACCGCTGTCAAAGGGCTTATATAGACCAAGTGACAACGATGGTGTTCTTACTTGTGTCGACTCGCTGTTCATCTGTGGATTGTGTTGGAATCCCCCTCAGAATCAGCTCAATTTTGGCAAATTCCTGGTACCAAGCACTGGATGCTTATACATGCTGGGACTACAATGAGTCAATTACCCCTACTGGCTCATACTGGATTAAACATGAAGCCCTGGAGACGATACTGACAGTGTGGTGCACGCACTGGGTTTTCTTGGCTATCATTACTCTTGCATGATTGGATTTCCATCATGGGATTCATCATCATCATGAGGATTTGACCTGGATTGGCTATGAATGAGAACTGGATTTCCGTTCAGCACAACACACAGCGTCTATCGACAATGAATTGGACCTACATTGGCTTGCTGCAGACTTCGCCGCCCTCAATCCGTGTGCGATTCACTGATTTTGGTCTCAATTCAGGCACATTTTGTACCATAATCTGGCATCTGGTCTCATGACTGCAAATCACACCGACCAGTTTCACATATCTTGGACTCCATGAAGGGATACCCTATTTTTTGGACGCTCGATGACATGGCGACACTCGTTTTCTGTTTTCTGGCAGTGGAATGTTAGATCCTGATTTCATCATGGATCATGGATCTTGATCATGCATGTACATTCTTCACTCAGACTTTCAATTTTCAATTTTTCGAGCTTTATCGAAGCTATTTCTGTGTGCCCTAAGGTACCTATGCGTTTCAATCAAGTCGATGGCCATCGCGAATCACAGATCTCAGCACAATCTTGCTCAATTCAGCTCATTTTCTCACATTTTGCCTTAGATTAGTCGGTTTTTGGTCACTTTCGCCGTTTCGTTCACTTCACTTGACCCAGCCTGACATACTGGCGTATGTTTTCAGAGGGAGAGTGTAACGGCAGCAGTGACAGCACTCAGATTTTACATCAATGTGATCAGAATTTCAATGATTCTCAGATGTACATTAGTGCAGTAAATTTTCCGCTTGTTTTCATGTTTTCTGTTCGCCGCCAGATGTCGCCTGTGAGCGCGCGTCGAGTCGCATTTGTCTTTCGTGATTTCCCAATCGGATTTATTTAAATTATTTCGAATGATTTCACGTCGTGTCATTATGTGCGATGAATGCGCATTGAGATTCTATGTCTGCTCCATTTTTGTAGACCGGGTTTTCTGACTATTCATATTCCACCATGGAGTTCACTGGACTTACAAGTGCTTCGCATATGTCGCTCCCAGAGGCTCGATATGGGTCTGAAGAGGGTCATGTGGGTTCGGAGATATCAGGGGCAGTGTCGGGCGTTACGACCCCTGGGGCATCAAGGCCACAGGCTTCGCAGTTACAAGAAAGATCCGCCACTATGCAGCGGTTACACATCCCTTCGACCCTCTGTCCTGCCTGGCCTTCTGCAAAGCGTCAGACCAGCACGTCCAGGCATACGTCTCTTCCTGGGAGCCGCTTTTCAGCCCCATTGTCCTGCACTGGTGGCTCTCTGGACCCTCAAAGGCTGACCGCAGGGACTTCATGAGAACTCTGGTGCCCAGGTCCCTATGGTCCTGCCTCTCCCAGCCGATCCCGGGCTCCACTCGCGCCGAGCACAAGGCCATGCTTGGCCTAGCCCTAGAGGAACGCTTAAAGCTCCTGGACAAGGCTGTCCACCAAGCACATGACTGGCTGTGTTCGAATCCTCTTCCTTGGGACCCAATACTTTGGGCGCACCCCTCCGACCCTCTCAACGCCTTCTCTACTTCGCACGGTGCGTTCAGTACCTGCACATGCCCCCTCGGACCCGCCCCGCATACCAGCACACCCCACCTCTCCCCAAACACGCCTCAAAATAACCGTCCAAGCCAGCGTCAGCCAAAGCACAACCAGCCACTCGTCGCGCGCCTAAAAACTCCAAACGCCCATCCAGCCGCGCATCCGCACCACGCCCCCCATCCCCTCGGCCATTCCCCGCCCTCCTCAGCACTCACGCCCACGGCAACCACAAAAACGCCATCGATCATCACAAACCCATCAGACCACAATCGTTTGGGCGCCCCCAAAGCGCGCCAAGACCACTCCCCCTCTCCCACCCCCACACTCCAAGGCACGCTACCGTCGAACACGCCTACCTCTCCCCTCTAGGCCCAACGCTACTAGGTGCCCAGGTCCGTCTGCCCCTGCCCCCCCCCACTCCAGCGCCTCCCGGGACATCCGAAATTAATTCCGCCCATCCAGCGACTTTCTGTCCCCTCCTCTCGACCCCTTCAGCCCTTTGCCCCTTCCTGAACCCCCCCCCTCCCCCCCAGGGTAACTCAGCATTCATGTAACCTTACCACCAGAGCAACCGTGTACATATCATAATATGTTGTTGTAAATACTTTCGTTGGGGGACGTCAGCCCCAGAACAAGTTGATGCGGCTAAGAACATTCAAAAAATGTCAGTCTGACGTCCCCCAGATGACAGTTTCAGGGTATTATACCCCCCCCTGACGGGAATTTTGCCATTCTGGGATCCCCAGATGGCAGTTTCTGGGTGGTTTACCCCGCCCAATGAGGAAAATTTCTCATTCTGGCGTCCCCCAGATGACAGTTTCAGGGTGTTATACCCCCCCCTGATGGGAATTTTGTCATCCTGGTGTCCCCCAGATGACAGTTTCTGGGTGTTTTACCCCCCCTGATGGGAAATATGTCATTCTGACGTCCCCCAGATGACAGTTTCTTGATCTTTTACCCCCCCTGACGGGAAAGTTGCCATTCTGGGATCCCCAGATGGCAGTTTCTGGGTGGTTTACCCCCCCCAATGGGAAATCTGTCATTCTGGCGTCCCCCAGATGACAGTTTCAGGGTGTTATACCCCCCCCTGATGGGAATTTTGTCATCCTGGCGTCCCCCAGATGACAGTTTCTGGGTGATATACCCCCCTTATGGGAAATCTGCCATTCCAGTCTTAAGACGATTGTATCCAGGGCAACTTCTTCCCTCCAGAGCCAGGCAAGGCTTCCCAGTGTTGCAGCACCGGTCGCCCTGAGGCCAATGCCAACATGGGCCACGTGCTTTGTAAAAATGGCCATCCTGTATGATTGCTTTGAATTTTGATGTATGCTATATATATATATATATACATTCTCCTTTCCTGCTCTTATCTTTTTGGCTTTAGTCCAAAGAACTTTGTTAGGTGAGCAACACTTCCCTCAAGTCCCGGTTCTGAGGAACACATCTGTAGGTTTCCCGTAGGTAGTTTAGTTTCTGCCCCCCTGACAACATTTGTTCCTTCCTTTTTTTTGTCTTGTTGTCTACATACATATGTCTATATATATGCCCATGTGTCCACATTTGTTTTTTTTTGTTTTGTCTCTGATTATAACTCGAGACTGATTCCATTTCTTTCAGTGTTTCTCAGGATTTGATTTTTGCACTGCTGTTCCTAGGCTTTAGTCCAGGAGGTATGTGCAAGGGCAGGGAAAGGGGGTATATGGGTGGCACTACTCCAAAGACCTAAGTTTAGTAGGAATTTAGATGAGTACGTATGACTTTTGGCCATGTGTTTCCATTGTTTTTCAGAGTAGCTGATATTTGTTTTTCTTTTTGTTGTTAGTGGACGTAAGGGAAATGTTGGTTTTGTTTTGCTTCAGCACTGAGCCCAGGGGTGATATTAACTTGGCTAGTTTTGCGCTTTGGTGGTTTTTTTGTGGAGGAATTAGCCAGGATTCAAAGCCCTTGAATTTGCGGGAATTCCCCCTGATTGGATGTTCATTGAATTTTGGTGTTCTAAGTTTTCAAAACCCCTTGGTCTTAAGTCGTTTAGTAGTTTGCAGCAAGTAGCAATATGGCTTTCACTTACATACCACGTCACGTTCCCGTGGGTCTTTGAAATCAATTGTTTCGATGAGGTAGAGTCGAAGATCCAAAGGGTCTTCAAATGAGTTACCTTTTTCTTTTCAATTGATGTATAATAAAACCTTCTTAGGGAATAAGGGACACTTAGTGCGTCGTCCTGGTTCATGAACAAACCTTTCCTTGGAACCCTTTGGGCCTAAGGGGAAGACTCAGGAATACTTTGTTCCCTGTGACTTTAGTTTGCTTCTTAGTTCTTTCCCCCGAAATCAAATTTTGATTTTGAACGCCACTTATAGCCCTTTAGTTGGCTACCGAAATGTGGTGAGACTTAGACCCTTCATGCAGGGTCTACGGGGGATGTGAGGTAAATGAGGTAAACCTGATTTGGGATGATTCACATCCATCATTTACCTCCACCACTTTTCTATTGCAATAATGGAGGTATTAAGGAGTTCAAATGGGTATCTATGATTTAATTTCAATGGATGGGTGATTTCTCCTTGCCGCTAGACCTACCCATTCCCCAACCAATTAGTAACTCCCTAAAAAGTCACTCGCGAATCTTTTGAATTGTACAGCCACTTCAACGTCCTGACAGGGACACAGTCACTCGCGAATCTGACTTTATGATGGTCAGACCAGATTTACGATATTCTAGCACTTTGCTGCTCCTCGAAGTATGTTTTGCACTGGAATTGTACATATTCTTCTTTGTTGCACAGGTCTTTGTATACTCTTTCAACATGAGCTGCTTTGCGATTTGATTTCGTGCCTGCTGACTTCAAACTGGTAAGCAGAGGGTGCCGATCGTGCCCCTCAATCTACAGTCGCTGGTGGTTCCGTTTCGCCGTTTCCTGCTGTGCGCGCGTGACCGCTCTCTGTGATTCTCAATATTTCAGGACAGAGACAGCGACAACGGAGCGCCTTAATCCAACGGAATTGTTGACAGTGTGTTTCTCCTTCCTCTTCTTTCTCGTTTTGTTCTGTCTGGCTTGCTGTCGTCGTCTTTGGTTGCTTCTAGGCCCCCTCCCCAGCTTCGTCCAGATTCAGCACAGCCCAGGCAACTACCAAGGTATTTGCGCTCCCTTTCCTTCGTCTTCTAGGCACCGTAGGCCTGTTTTGAGGGGATTGTAAGGCTCTCCTTGAGCCCTCCCCTGAGCCTCGATTCGGTCATCTACGGCCACATCAGGCTGGGTAAACTCTCTTCCGACAGTTGCCAACAGAGGTACCCCACCCCTACCAACCCTTGCACACTTTGGAAACCAGGTTTGGCCCTTTTTTGGCCTCAAAACACAAGGATCCGCCGGATCCCGGAAAACTCGAAATCCGCCGCATCAAGCCTTACCGAAACGCGCTTTTGCTTTTGCGGGCCTGCTGGGCACTCATACACTTGACTCCCCTGAGCTCCAGGCCTTGGTTTTGTTTTCAAAGTCGTCAACAGCTCAGAATCTTCCTGGATCCACAAATCTCTGGATCCGCCAGATTGACGTCACGAACGCGACTTTTTGCGCTTTTTGAGCTCAAGGGGCACCACCCAGGTGTTCAGGGCCAAGGGATAGCCTTCGGTTGTACCCAGATCGGCCCAAAAACTCTTCATCCTGACGGATCCTCAAAGTCCTGAGATCCGCGGCATCTGTGTCCTAAAAGGGACCTTTTTCGCTTTTTTCTCTTTCAGGACACTTGTAAAGTGTCTCAGGCCAACAGGTAGCTTTAGTTTGCTCCACGTTTGGCAACAAAACCCAAAATCGCGACGGATCTGTCAACTCCTGAGATCCAGCCCATCAAAGCTCCGGAATCAACGTTTTTGTTTTGGACTCTCAAAGGACGCTTTTAACGTGTCCTACGCCAACTCGTAGCTTTAGTGCCCTCGAGTGTGGTGCCAAAAACTGACGGCTAAGCTAATCCCGCAGATCCGTCCCATCAAGCTCTCAAAGGAGACTTCCAGGGTCTTAAGTTGCTGGGCGCTTACAAGGCAATCAGGACTCCCAGTCGGCTTTTGTTTGTATGCTTTTAGGCCCGAACGTGATAAAATCTGACGGGTCTTGGTTTCCTCAGATCCTCTAGATCTAGCCTGAAAAACAGGCTCTCTTCATTAAGTCCTTGACTTCAGTTTTTGCCTTTTTCTTACCTGAGCCAAGTTGCCTGGAGGCTTCTGAAAGCTCTCGTATCTTCAGACAAAGACCGAAAGAAAATGGATACTCAGAGCCAAAAGACTCCAACACATCAGAGAACCACACTCCCCCCCGAACATGCGCACGCCATTCCCGTGGAGAGGAAAGGAAATTTGGGGATGAATCCATCGCCTACACGACTTGGTTTAGAGACCCAAGAAGAAGAGTTGGGTTTCAGATCACCCCCTCCCCTCTCGGCAATTTCTTCCCTCTCCCCCACGCCAACTCCTGTCCTCATGGAATCAATGGACTCGGGAAAAGCACCCCACAGGTGTTAGAACAAGCGAGGAGTTGCCCACTACTAGGGTGAAAAGGAGTCAGGAGGTGATGGATCCTCCAACTCAAGGTGAGTCAAGTTCTCTAGGCGAAGCTCAAGACATCTCCTTTATTACGGAGTTTGTACATTCTTCTCAATGTGGTAAAGAGCCACTTACAGTGGAGAGAGTCTTAGAGACCTCCACTCGGGAGCAAGAAGAAAGAGTGGAACCTAGTGAAATTGGCGAACCGCAAGACCTTTCGCCACGACGTGTGCGGAAGTACGGGCTACCTTCTAGTGCTACTATGGGATGCCATACTACTCCCACCGTGGTTACTGCGAGTGTTTCTGCATAGGGGCATGTTCCCGCTCTACTTGTGGCCCCAGGATTGTACGGGGGAGAGGGTCAGCAGGAACTACCTGTGGGATCCTTGGACGTGAAGGATGTTAGCGACGACCTCCCAGAAGACTCTGGAGGAGTGGGCCACCACATCTTAGGGCATGTCTGACACTTGTGGGTACGCTAGAAGAAATAGCACTTCCCCTACATTAGTTAGCCAAGGCGGGCATCGGGAAGGCTTAGCACTTCCCGTAACACTTGACTCGTCAGCTAGCGAAGAACTTAGGGGCACCTCTATTCAGTCTGGTTTGCCCGAAGAGGAGCCCCAAGGGACTGGCTACAAAAGAAGCCATTCCCCCGGTGCTGACTTCTCCATGGCTGTAGAGGACAATGTTGACTCCCATGGTGATCCCAAGGAATTAGCACGACCCTTAGGCAGAGAGGTAAAGGCGAAGACTGTGGTAGACACTCTCAAGCAGCAGGCTGCCCAAATGAACCAATTGAGGCTTGGAATGCTCAACGAGCAGGATGATGTACAAGCCACCCTCCAGAGATTGGCTTTGATGCCAGAAGCCTTGGCCTCTCCAACCAAGACTGGAGCTCTTCAATCTCAATTGCAGGGCCTCCTGGAACAGCAGCAAGAGCTAAGAAACAACCAGGAGACCACAAAGACTGACCTAGAGTACCACCTACAAGTGACGTGCAGAGCATGAGGCACTTGCCAGAGGAATTGCCGGTGCTGTATGAGGATATGAAAAAGCTCATCAGTACCAAGGCTGAGCATTCCCTGTGTGCCCCTACTAAGGTTCAAGAACAGCTAGACTCCATGCAGCATGATCTTAAGACTCTGAAGGACCCCATGCGTGTCATCAAGTTTACAGCTACGGGAATGGAGAACCCTGACAAGGGTACCCTGAGTCCCTATTTGTTACTAGAGCCGCGGTGGACAAGGTGTTCGAACACCTCCACGCGACGCATGACGCCCTGGCGCGTGTGGTGGGACGCCGGCAGCCGTCCCCGGCGGGGACGGACCCGGCGGAGGGGGACCTCCCGGAGAGCGGAAAGCGGCTCCAGGCAGCGGTCCTCCGCTATGACACCCTGGCAGAGCGCGCGCCGGCAGCGTACCAGGCGGACGCGGCACGGCATGGCATCCGGTCCGAGGCGGCACTCCGGCTCACGGAGGAGCTGCGGCGTGT
This sequence comes from Eutreptiella sp. 'Long Island Sound 2002', assembly GCA_964036045.1. Taxonomy (NCBI): domain Eukaryota; phylum Euglenozoa; class Euglenophyceae; order Eutreptiales; family Eutreptiaceae; genus Eutreptiella; species Eutreptiella sp. 'Long Island Sound 2002'. Next base: position 37,515,768 of record OZ038398.1, on the reverse strand, counting down.
GTCGCCCGGGTTGCGCCCGACCACACAGGGTCAGCTACAGGAGGAGCTGGAGAGGCAAGCAGCCGCCCTCGAGGAGGACATTTGCCAGCTCCGCGCACTCCTGGCGGCAGACCGCAAGCGCGTCATCAAGGACTTCTGGCGCCGCCACGCCCCCGACATCGCCCAGCGATGGAAAGCCGTGCGCGAAGCCATAGAGGTAGAGGCCCCGGGCTTGTCAGGCCTCTGGAACGTGCGGGTCTCCAACACCCAAACGCTCCTCACGGAGGCCCACGACGTGATGTTCGCAGTTCGCGCCTTCTGGCGAGAACTGTATGACAAACGCCCGGTGGACCTCCCAGGCTTCCAGGCAGTCCTCGGCCGCCATGTCCCCCGGGTCCTTGAAGGAGCCTGGACACAGGTCCAGCAGTGAAGCGGTACCCAGAACCCCATGAACCCGTGACGGCATTCCGGCCACTTGGGGCATGTTACCATGTACCGGCAAACTGCCATTTGCCGGTATCTTACTATTTCACGCCAATCTGCCCCGCACCGCCTTCGGCCGTCGATTCAGCAACCTAACCCTAACAACAGATGTAGGTAAGACGTGTTTGTGTGAGAGATCTGGGCATTTCAGCTATTAGCGGCCGCATCGGCAACCAGTGCGTCTCCCGCTGATATTTACACATCAGAATATCAGGAATCAACAGGGTTTTATTTTCATATTGTTTCCGTAAATTTTCACGCTTCCGTTCTGATAATCAATGTTTTGACTGCTGGCGGTTGGCTCGCGACTTTAGCGTAACCGCCAGTTTAACTGTTATCTACAGACATTTTAGCGCAATCCGTGACGAAGACTCTAAAGTCTTCAGGAATTGCATTGATGCATCTGCAATTTTCACATTGTACACTCGCAACCTTAATCCGAATTTTTCAGGATGTCGAAATCGGATTTTCGACTTCGACATCCCCGCACTTGATTTGACCTCTTTCGAGTGGACCTACGTGCTTCCCTATGCACGAATCAACTTTCCTTTTGTCTTGCCCTCCATTTGTCTTAGAGATATGGGCAAAACAAAGTTGATTCGTGAGGCCACTTGTGAGGGTCATATCTCGTGCTGCTTGCGAGGAATGACAATAAAGAAGCATGGGATGTATTCACAATACTCCTGACGTAATTTAGGAAGCTTCATACGCCTTGCGTCTCCACACGTGCGCGCTAGCGTAATGGATCATGGTCAAGAGGGTAGAATTTGCGTTATAACTCTTTGGCCATGATATTGCGTGCGTTATGATAACCTTCGAGTGTAGCGCGCAAGTGTTGGTGTTGCATAGGAACTTTTCTTGGGTTCCTATGAGCGATTGACACAAGGTTATGCCCTTGGAGGGGCATGACATATCGTGGGGGGAGCTACCTTTTTGGGCAGTATGTGGTATGTGCCATGTGTTGTATTGCGTGCCCATTTGGCGGGTTTGGCTAAGAGCGATACACCCACCAATGGACCTCATATTGCACGAGGCCCTTCCTTATACTCCCCACGATCAATTGCAAGCCTAACATTTGTGGAGGGAAGCTTGTGTGGCGATCCCAAAGCGATGCGTTGGGAGCAAGGTGTGTGTTTTGCAATTTGCCATATTTTCATGTGCCCACTTGGGAAGTAGCGCTAGTGACCATTCAAAGCGCCCCAAGTGGAGCACATATGTGGAATCGAAGGTCATTGGTGTCACGTCATTGTGTTTAGAAGGATTGGTCGAACAGCACAGGCAGATCCTACCGAGTATATAGTCGCCCGGAAAGTACTAAAAATAGCAAATAGTACCAAATCGACGTAAAAATCTTTGTACCCCCCCCATTTCGGGGTCGCTGATTCCGGAAATGATGTTTTCTTTCCGAATCTGAGACAGTGGCGTCGAGATATTACGGGTTCAAATTGAGCGCGCGCGCGCGCAAAAACTCGGTGATAACGGCCCCAACCGCCAAGTCTCAGTTGATATTCAGATCCAGCGACATCAAAATAGGGGGGGGGGGTACTAGTTTACCTATGTAGGCCCCCAGGGGGTTCCGCTCTAACACCACCCCAAAAGGGGTATCCCCATTCGTGGTGCTCGTTTTCGGAAGTGTCCGGCGGGGAAAAAAAAGGCGGCCGGGCCAAAACTCAACAGTTTGTGGTTGTATATACTCCTGGCATGCAGTGGCTCGTTAGATGCAGGCTGAAAGCGCGGTTACGGATCATTTTACGGTTTGTCCTAACTCCCCGTCTAGAAAAGGTTATTCCCGGAAAACCGCGGGAAAGTGAGGTAAAAATGAAAACAAAAGTTGTAGCGTCCAAAAGCACCCTTTTATTATAAATAATGCACTTTGTTTTTCAATTTTGGGGGGTCATTTCCAGGGTGTATTCAGGGTACAAGTAGGACTTTTTGGGCAAGTTGTGGTGTGTTTTGGGCCCCCATTCTTCGGCGGAAAATCTCAAACCCAAGTTCTTTTGGCCAAGGTAAGTCCCCCCCAAGGGCCCCCAAGGGTCTGAGTTGCGCAATTTTGGGGGGACGCGCCTTTTCGGGGTTGGGGATGGTTGGGGAAAGTGAAACCTGGTCGGGACATAAAGTGGGGTAAGTGTGGACCCATCTTGAAATCAAAGTACCCAGCCCCCCTATTTTGAGGTCGCCCAATCGCGTGGTGACGTCAGATTTCACCGGAGGGGCCGATATTACCGAGTTTTTGTCGCGCGCGCGCGGCGACCTGGGGGGGTCTAAAAGTGGTATATTGGGTCAACATTGGGCGGAACCACTATTAAATTCGTGTTCTCCGACCCCGAAATAGGGGGTAACAACGCGATTGGTCGATTCAAGCCGAAGATATTATAATATATTTGTGCGCCTTTCAAGGCCCTTTTCGGTGTTTTTTCGCCAATATTGCTGTTTTTTGCCCGTCATGATGTCAAGTGGCGACCGTGTATCTCAATGTTGCGCTCAGTTGACATCATGACCCAAGTATGTTATGAGGGTACATACTTCGGTGCCCAACATATCTTGAATCCAGCGAATAACTCCTCTTGGGCTTGGCACACCGTGGCCGCCGTGTTGGCGATTTGGGACCATCCCAAATCATGGGCTCACTTGGCGACCCTGCCACTCCCAAAACCGGAGGAGTTGGGCGACGCCCAAAAGATATGTTGAACACATATGACTTGATACCAATCCTATGGCACACTCCGGTCCAAGTCGGGCATGTGCCTCATTTGCCCCAACCATGAGTGTGCGCATTTTCGGCCATTTTGAACAATTTTACACTTTTCCTGCCCGCCGTGCACTATGTTCAGCCCACCAGTGCACGCCGGACGCATGGACCAATGGACCATATAAGACATGGGGTGTTATGGACATTGGCCCCCATGGTGCACACACCACATGGGCGAAGCGGAGCAACCTTCGTTAAGGTGCTAGCCCAAAGTGAGTGTGGACAATTTTGCCATTTTGGCATTTGTCGACCCAATTGGGATTGTCACCACGCCGAGTGGCATGAAGATCTTTGGGAGCCAAGTGCATGGGAGTTTTAGTTGGACTCCCGGTAGATCGCGTATGGAATGGCGGATCTGATCTCCAAGCCGGCGTGGAGATATACTATTGGGAGCACCCCTGAATTTTTGCTCCTTTTGAGTAGCCAAAATGACCCCCTTTTGGGACCCCAATTTCACCCCCCGTGTGGTCAATTGGCGGCCCCATTTCTCTTCGCCCACATGGAGCCCGGACCTAATTTCATGTTGTACACTCAGATGAAAGTCCTAGATCCTGCCTCCTACCCTGTGAGACATTGGCCTTGCCCTCGCTGGGCGAGCCACGCTCGGGAATGACACCAATTTTGGTGATTTTGGCATCATGACCCCACTTGATGAACCCGTGGTGCCCTGATGCCGGGACCTCAGAGGGAACCAGGTTGGGTGAGGGCTCCAATGAGTTTGTACTCGAAGGGCATAGGGTCAGTTGCCTTGTCTCTACCTCTGGCGGGTCCCGACGAGGGGTCCTTTTTGGAGATTTCGGAGCTAATATCATTTTGGGCTGAAACAGCCCATTTTCAGCTACGAGCTCCTAGGGGATAATGGCGGGGCCATCCCTCTGGCTCAGGTAAAAGTTGAGACCTGCCGTTAAGGGAGCATGGGCAGCCATCGTCGGTTGGCCCTGTAGCATCTTGGTTTCGATGAACTCGCCTGTGGCTGGGCGGGACACGTCCCCTACTGGGAGGGTTTCGGGGTCCGGACTGAGCAGGGCATGGGTTGTGTTTGAGCCTCCGCCCCCACCAGCCACTGAGAGGGTCGGACCTGGGATTGGGATACGAGTTGGGACTGAGTGTCTATTGTCCTGTGATGCCCTTACCCCAGTCTAGTCTTCTTTTTCCCACGGCGTTGGCCGCCACCCATAACGTCATCATCATTGTTCCATTGTGCATGTCACACCGTCATTACCGTATGTACATTTAAGTATGTACAGTAACCCCACTTGGAGGTGGTTCTGGTGGTGGCCTGAGCTGAAACAAATCCCAGAGGGAAGGAGAGAAGAATGGTTGAGGTGGTGGCAATGATTGTGGGCGCATGGCAGGCTGAATTAGTGGCCTGTGTGGTGTTTTTTCGCCCCTCTTTGGTGTCCTGGTAGCTGCTTTATGTGTGACCTTCGAGGGCAGGGGTTCAGGTTCATGGTACTGTGGCTTTTGCTTTGGGGCGGAAGAAAGGGATGTGCCCATTGGTGAACCTTTCATACTCCATAAATTCAGGCTGACTGCAGGAGAGAGTGGGAAGCATAATGGGTTTTCAATCAGCCAATCCTTGGCTGCTTTGATTGCCTTTGTTGTCTTGTCTCTCCTTTGTTTCAAATCTGCCCTCAACTGGCTGTTGAATGGTTTTTTTGTTAGGCCCATGCGGGAAAGTAGATGATTATATAGTGGGATTGGAAGAAGTGTTCTGATGAAATTGCGTTTGTGTCTGGCTGAGGGGGCCGTATGCCACCATTCTGACACCAAGGCCTGGAATGGTGCTGGCCATGCGTGAATAAATTCATGCTGGAGGTGAGCTGCCTTAGTGCACAGAGCTGTGACAGATATTGGGTCCATGGGGTGAGGGTGTGTGCAGGCTGGACAGGGGTGTTTTTCCATTCTGAAATGTGGGTTGTATCCCTTAGTGCAGAATATACCCGCAGACCATTTGAATGGCAAACTCCAGAACCAGGAAGTAGATTGAAACCAGTCATAGCTCTCGGGCAGCTTGATGTCTGTGTGCATGTGCTTGGGGAGGAGATGACTGTATGATTTTTGTGTAAGTTTACCAAGGACAGGCATGCCTTGCCATGTGATGCTTCCTTTTTGGGGTGGTGGAAGGATCAGTGAGGTTGGTAAAAATGCAAAACTCGCCCATTTGGCAAAAGCGTCCGCAATTTCATTTCCTTTGAATCCTGTGTGGGCCTTGATCCATCTTACCTCTACTCGCACACCCTGAGCAGAAAGCTGCACAATGGCTGACCTGAATGACTTGATCCAGTGTCCTGAAGGATGCTTGTGAAATAAATTGAAGTCTGGGTGTTTGGCAAGCCTGTAGCAATCTACCACATTCGCATTGTCGCAGAGGACAAATTGCAGTGGGTTAGGGTTTGGGTGTATTTGCAGATGATGTAATTTCAAGTGTAAGGCCCAAAATTCTGAGCCCCCTGATGACTGTAGAGGTGAAACTGATGCAGTGACGTTGCAAGAATGCGCATTCAAACCTTCAAAAACAGCAAACGCTGACCCGAAGTGAGGGAAGGATGCAGAACCATCGAGATATGTCCAGGCAGCTGATGAGCTGAGAGGGTCCTGAAGTAGTTCCAGCGCCCCTGTGCAGTTCCAGCTCAGGAGATCTGATGGTAGGAGGACGTGATGTGTTGCAGGCAGGTGAACTGTGGCTCCCAGGCTGGACATGTCTGAAATTGCTGTGCTGAATGGTGGTGCGGGTGCAGAGGTAGAGAGGGATTGGTTGGCATTGGGAGTAGGCGAGAGTTCTGAGAGGGAGAAGTGTGAGATGGGTTTTGGGTTGCTGTGGGGGTATGAGAAGGAGAAATTGTGTTTGTCTGCAATTTCTGCTGAGTAGCCTGAGAAGTCAACCTTCGCTTTTTTCCCCTGCATTTCTGAAACCGTGCCCAAGCATGGGCCCACCACTTGGAAATCGACATATATGTTCGCCCCTGGTGATAATGCAGACACGGGGCAGGGATTCCAAGGACCAAAACCATGGATCAGGAGGTTGAGTGCATAGCATGAATCAACCAAGGCTTCCTGAAGGAAATTAGTTTTGGGACTGAGTAGTGTGCTACCCCAGTCTAGTCTTAACCCCATGTGTACATATCCTGATGTGTTGCTGTACATACTTTCGTTCCCTTGTTTCAGAGTGGCAAGGATCCTGGAACGCTTTGTCTCATGACACGAGCGTAATTGATGCATCTGTGAGCGCAGTGCTTTGCCTGCCTGCTTGCTTGTGCGTGTCACCGCAGCGTCCCGTGGCCAGGCCCCCCACGGGAACACGTCAAAACCGTTTCACCGCCGCGGGGTTACCCATCCCTCGCGTGCCACTCGGGCCACCAACCCCGAGCAGCGCGGCGCAGCAGCTCGCAGCTCGCAGCTCGCAGCGCAGCGCAGCGGCTCGCAGCGCCGCCCAGCGACAGCGCCGAGTCCGTGAAGGAAGTGCGGGGACCGGAACTCCGTCATCCACGAGTTCCCTCGGCCGACCAGCAAGGCTGCAAACCCAGCTACAGCAGCCACTTCCACAACCACCGGCCGACCAGCACCGGCCGCATCCCCAGTCCAGTGCTACATCACCCACCTCAACAACCACCCCAGGACCACTCCATCGAGAGCACCGATGGTGAACTGGGACGAGGCGGGCAAGACGTGGCCGCAGCCCCACCCCCATGCGGCGCGCCTACTGCGTGGGTTGCTGTGGGCGCAGCAGTACCGCCACAGCAATCCCCAGTGCGAAGGCGGCATGCCCGGGAGCTTCGAGCTCCGCGAGGACATGGGCGAGGACCGCCTGCGGGCAGTGGAGAAATGGCTGCGGGCGGAAGGGTATGAGTACCGCTTCCGCCGCAAGCGCTGGAGGACCTGGACCCGCCCGGACAGGCCCGGCGAGGGGCTGCGTCCCGACGGGATTGAGGAGGACGAGAAGCCCAACGAGTACCCCTCGGGCGCCCCGATCAGCGTCTCCATGTGGGACATGATCGAGAAGGAGTTCCCCGAGCTGGGGAACGAGCGCCGGCTGCAGGGCAGCAGCAGCAGCGGCGCGTCTCCTGGGAAGGAGAAGCGTTCCGCCGGGGACAGGAGGCGGGACAGGAAGTGGCGGGAGTACCAGGAGTCCCTGGCCGCCGAAGACGCCCAAGGCGCCAGGGGCGGAACCCCAGCCCAAAGCTTTCAACGGGCCAATGGTGGTCACCATCCCGGCAACACCACCCTTGGCGACTTCCTGGAAGTCGCCAAGCAGACCAAGGCCAAGCCCCGTCCGCTGCTCCTGAGGAAGTCAGGCCCCAGCAGCGACGTGGAGTCGGCCCACCGCGGGAGGATGCCGGTCGACCAGGCCAGCTCCAGTGGCAGCGTCGCTCCCCACCAAAGGGATGTGGCGCGCGCCTGCGAGCGCACCTGTGGGGTGCCCTGCAACCTTCGGGTTGCCCGGCAACGGGCCACGCAGCAGAACGCTGCCGTGGAGGGCGCAGTTGGCATCGCCCATGAGGAGGCCACCGAGTGGGGCAGAGGCATGGACTACCACGCCTCGACCGTGGCAGCCATCGCGGCCGGTCTCACGGCTGCGGCCCCCCATGAGGCAGTGGCTGCCCGGATTAGGGGTGAGGTGGCGGCAACCGCCGAGGAAGCCCGCCTGACCCAGGAGGCCATCGCCTGCAAGGAGGCCGAGGTGAAGGCGCTGGAAGAGGCGCTTGCCAAAGAGAGGGCAAAGAAGGAGGCGGAGGAAAGGGCCCACGCCGAAGCAACGGCCAAGGCCCAGGCGGACGCCGCCAAGAAGGACGCCATCGAGGCCGCGCGACGGAAGGTCGCTGATCAGAGGGCCAAGACGGAGGCGGAGTTGGCGGCGTTGGAGGCGGGGAAGGCTCGGCTGCAGCAGGCCCGGGAAGCCGAGGCAGCTCGTGCCCGGGAGGAAGCCGAAGGGCGAGCTGCTGCAGCCACAGCCGCCGCAATGGAGGAGGCAGAGGCCAAGCTCCGCCGTGAGACTCCCCCGGGAGGATCCCGAGTGGAGACCCTTCGAATGCTTTTCGAGGGGGACACCTCCTCCAAGATGACGCTGGACGGGGTCGACACAGGCAGCAGTGGGAGCAGTGGCCCCATCGCCTACCGACGGAGGAAGGGTAAGGAGAAGACCCCTGAGAGGCCACGGAGGCCAGCGGGCGGACACCCCCAGGACTCCGACCCCTTAATCACCGCCAGCGACAGGGATGAACGAGCCCGCCGACATCGCCGAGGAGTGGCTGGTGGAGGAGGCGGAGACGTCCCCATGGAGCCGGAAGGTGAGGATGATGATCTCCCTCCTCCCTACCGGAGATCGGAGTCTTCCGAGACCGAGACGCCCAGGTGGCGCGACATGGACGAGGATGACAACATGGACTTCGACATCACGAAGAAGCGCCCATCCTCGGACCCACCGAGACGACCCGGCGGAGGGCGCCCACCAAGTGGACCCCCTGGAGGCGGACCACCAGGCGGGGGAGGACCCCCTGGACCGGGCGGCCCCGGCGGAGGCCCTCCTGGAGGACCCCCTGGGGACCCCGACGACCGACCAGGGGACGGCGATCCGGATGCCACCCGGCGGTGGATTGTCTACCTCCGCAGGAGGCTCCAGTTCCTCGAGCGCGAGGGAGACACGGGCAAGGGCGAGATGACTCGCATCGCCAGGGTCGCCGCGCGCGCAGAGAGAGCTGGACATCGCCAAGATCGAGATGGTCAAGAGCGCCAGCGTCGCCACCGCCACCCAGAGGCTGCTGGACATCGCCAGGGGCGAGACCAGGTCGCTGAACAAGGTCATCAGCGGCCTGCAGCAGAGGCTGGACGCGCTGGAAGCCCGTGGGAGCGTCGGCAGCGACCACCCACCCCTGGAGTCTGGCTCGTCGGACGACGGCTGGGGACCCGGACCAGGTCCAGGCAGACCCCACGCCCCCAGCGGAGCCCCCAGGAGTCGCCCCAGCGCCAGTGCCCCCTCTCTCACCGCCCCCTCTCACCACAGCGCGGGCCGCTGTAACGAGCGCGTGCCGCTTGGCAGTGGCAGTGAGGATTGGCGTGATGAGAGGCTCAGCGCGGAGTACCGCAACCGCTGTGCTCCACCGCGGATGCCGGTACGCCCCTGACGCCCCGCACCACCCCTGGAGCCAATCCCAATGGCTGGTGGACGTTATGGTGGACTCAGGGATGAGGTCCCCAGAGGAGACGTGGAGTGGGATGTCGGCGGAGGTGAGGACCTGGACCTCGACCTGGAGGGGTTCGACATTTCCCCGCCGCGTGGTGTACGACGGGAGGCCGCTGAACGCAGCCGCCGGCGCCGTGATGAGGAGGCGTACATGGAAGGAGTACGGCGTGAACATCTAGGTTCAGCGTACATGGAGGAACCACGGCGTAGCCACGCGGATACCGGGGAGGAGTTGGAAGTGGCAGCCGTGGAAGTCCGTGGGAGAGGTCGATGGGAACCTCGGTCGACCTCGCGGCCGGCGTTCATGGTCTCTAAGGCCGCGGATGCCGCCGTGTGGGAAGACTTGAAGGACATCAAGCCCCCGATGTACGATGGCAACCCCCTCAACCTCGACCGCTTCTTGGAGAAGCTGGACGATTGGGGGGTGACCGTCACTGAGGACATGGATCCCGCAGATGCGGAGAAATATGTCTTCAGACGGTTCAGGTACCGCCTGCCGGAAGTGCTCCAAGAGCTATACTTCGTGGCGACCAAGGAGGGGAAAATCAAGACCCTCAAGGAAGCCAAGAAGTGGCTCAACGAGCAGGAGCGGGTGGACGCTCCGCAGGTGGCTGCCAAGCGATGGAAGTCCATCAAGCTTCAGCATGATGGACGGGAGATCCGCCTACGGCACTGGCGGGACTTCCGAGGGCAATACACCCTCTTCCGCCGCAACATGGAGGACTGGAACGAAGGTGACGAGCAGGCTCGCCTGCTCTCCATGCTGCCGGAAGCATGGATCAAGAGGGTCACCAAGGAGGAAGCCAAGAGGGCCAAGTCCAACCACACGGTCAAGATGATGCTCCCCAAAGAGTATCATACGAACGTGGTGGCTTGGACGAGGAAGAACGTGGCCCGGGATGTCAAACGGCACTCCCTGAGGTACGCTCTCCTCATCACCGTCTCGGGCGATCGCGAGAAGACCGCGATGTGGCGCCTTGACGAGTGTGACGTGAGCGGCCAGACCATCCGTCTGCAGGCCATCCTGGCGCGGATCCTGGAGTGGGTTGGAGAGGAGGTGCTCAAGGAGTACCATAACCTCCACCACATCCGCGGGTCGAGGCCCGGCGACCGTGACGTCAACTACGTTGGCGAGGGACCTGGCGGGGAAGCTGCCATGGACCCAGCGGGAGCCGATGGTGATGAAGCTCTCGTCGACGATGACGACGACGATGAGCCCGCCGAGATGGCCGTTTGTGCCTTCGTGGCTCACAACGGCGCGGGGAGCAACCGGGGAAGCTGGAAGCCCCTGCAGCCGGGTTGAAAGAAGAAGGAGAAGAGGGACCCCCGCCGCATTGGCGACCCTCCGCTGTCCTTTGGGGAGTTCATACGAACTCACCCTCAGGCCTGTTTCGTGTGTTATGGGAGGAAGAAAGGCTTCAACCATGACCACCGAACATGCCCCACCCACCAGGCCGACACGGAGGCCTACAAGAAGGCGCACGGGTCGAAGAAGCGTGCACCCGCGGGTATCCGAGAAGCCAAGGTGGAGGTCGACAAGGACGAGCTCGCCAAGCTGATGTCGGTGGGGACCGAGTTAGCCAAGGAGATCCAGGAGATCAAGAGGAACTGGGTCCCCAGGTCGGACAACAAGAACAAGGAGAACAAAGAGAACGACCAGAACAAGGACAAGGACAAGAAGCCTAGGAATAGAAGGAAGAAGGGTGTCAACGAGGTTGATGGGGAGGAGAATACCCCTACTTCCACAACCGACGCCCCCTAGCGGAGCCCCTGCAGCCAAGGGCCCGTGCTAGGGCGGTCGCAGGATGGTGTCGTGGGAAGTGCCACACCATCCCAATCGGGAGTCGGTAAGCACAAAGGGACTGCCGCGGGCAGAAGGCCCGGTCCGGCACCCGACAGTCGCGGTGGCGGGCCGAGGGCAAGTGAAGGCACGAACCCTTGCACCCGTCCATCCTTCGCGACCAAGATTGTGTTTGATGTACTTCAAGATCTATCCGAGAGTATCGGAGGATCACCCGGACCGAAGCTGGATGCTGCAGATGGGCAGCCTGAGCCCATTGTCTACGACCTGCACCAGTCGCTTGTTGAGCTTCTGGAACGGCCGGAGATCCTGAGCTTGCACGCCGTGCGCCGCGTGGGGCGTGAGCGGCAGTTGTACCTTAAGGTCCGTGCCTTATGCGGGGAAGTGGAGAAGGTCTTCGACGTGTTGGTCGACACGGGAGCTCAGGTCAGCTTGGTCAAGGCTGGCCTACTTCCGCCAGAGTGTCTGACCGACAGTCGGAAACCTGTCAGGCTGAAGGTGGCGAACGGCCAGTACATGGTGGGAGGCACGAAGGAAGCGGCCATTGGTCTGCAGTTCGTGAACCACCGTGAGCTGAGCCGCCCAGACCTAGGCAAGGAAATCCTCATGCAAGGTCGCTTCTACGAGGCCGAGATGGACTGGGACATGATCGTTGGGTACGACTTCATGATGGAGACGGACTCCGGCGTTCTCCCGGCCCAGGCCTCCATGACCCTGTACCAGGACGACCAGCTCTCGTGGCTTTCGTCACCTGAGCACCATGTGGAATGCCAATGGATCCACCCGGAACGCAATCAGCTCGAAGTGGCCGCGCTGGACACTGAGCCAACTGGGCCAGCAAACCAGGAGTACGGCGTAATGCCGGAAGTGGCAAGCCGAGTTGTTGCGGACCTGGGAGCTTCGGATCTGGCCCTGGATGCGTTCTCTTCAGGAACCTCCGCCCATCTTCGGGTTTGTGAGAAGTACTGGAGCGCCCAGGACTCCGCGTGGAAGAAACACTGGGGTCCGCATCAGGGCTTGATGTGGATCCATTGCCCCAGATGGGACATTCCAAGAGCGATAGCGAAGATTCGCAAGGACCGCTCCAAGGCAGTGCTGGTTGTTCCTATGGGATGCACCGAGGAGGAAAGTACCCGACATTGGGTAGCCTCATTGCCCAACATGACCTTAAACAAGGTCGTCCTACCGGCTGGAGAGAGTGTCTTTCAGGACGCTAAGGGACAGCCCATGCCACCCCAGAGATGGCCAACGGAACTCCAATAAGTGGATGGGGGCCTTGATCAGGCCGACACCACGGATTTCGTGTGTGTCAACCGCATCGTAGCGGAGCCATGGAGGCAATGCTTTGCGGTTCCCCCTGTTGACATCGGAGAATCAGAAGACCCCCTCACTGAAGAGGAGTTGGATCTGGTTCAGGAGTATATGGATCAGCCCTTTCACGACTGGGGAAGCCAGCGTGAGGGCAAGGGCCAGGACAAAGCCTGGTGGGAAGTGGACTCGATCGTCTCTGGTTCCTATGATGGAGATACCTTCGTAAGGAGGGTACTGGACCACTTGTCCAGCCAGGACGAGCCAATCGGGGGTAACCCACCCATCTATGGCGACCTATTCCGAGGCAAGACCAGAGATGGCCCTTTGGGCCACCTGGGAAGACCACCTGAGCCGAAACCGAGCGGGGTCGCTACCCCTCAAGTAAGCTCAGTGGTCCAGGTACCCGGAAAAGCCAAGGCGGAGTCCGATGACTGCCCCAAGATCCAGGCATTGAGGGCCAGGCTGAAGCAGAAGTATGGTGATACCTTCTTCAGCGGTAAGCCTGTGTTTCCCCCACCGGTGCGTGGACCGTATGGCGAGGGCAAGATACGACTGAAGCAGGACCCCCGTGTGTATCGGCACCGGGAGTTTGCCCTGAGGGGCGAAAGGAAGGAGGCCATGGAGAAGATCCTCCGTGACTTCATCGAGAGAGGCTGGCTCGAGCCGTGCCACTCCGAATGGGCCTCTCCGTGCTTCGTCGTCCCCAAGAAGGTGGCCCGGGAGTGGCGGCTCGTGGTCGACTACCGCGGCCTGAACGCCCAAACGCAGCACGACAGCTATACGCTGCCCCTCATTGAGGACATGCTGCAAAAACAACACCGGCGGAGGATCTTCACGGTGATCGACCTGAAACATGGTTATCATCAGATGCCTCTCGCCGAGGAGTCCCGTGCCTGCACAGCCATGAGCACTCCACTTGGACCTCTCCAGTGGAAGGTGATGCCCATGGGCCTTACCAACGGCAATGCGGCTTTTCAGCGGATGCTGGAGAACCTGCTTGAGCCGGTGCGTGACTGTGCGGACCCCTTCGTGGACGACGTGATCATCGCGTCCGGGGACCCCAGTATGAGCTACGAGGAGCTCCTGGAGGCACATGAGAGGGACATCACTCGAGTGCTGGACCTTCTGGTTCGGCACAAACTCACGGGCAGCAGTGACAAGGCCATCATTGCGGTAAGCGAGGTGGTCTTCGCTGGCCACGTAGTCGGGAACGGGCAGCGATAGCCCATACCTGGCAAGTTGGCTGCGATCGAGCACTGGGAAAAGCCCAAAACCGTCTCTGAGCTACGGGCGTACTTGGGGTTCTGCAATTACTACTCGGGGTATATCAAGATGTATGCCGAGTATGCAGCCCCCATGACGACCATGCTCAAGGGCAACCGAGAGGAGACCAAAAAGGGGTCCAAGAAGGCTCTGGTCTGGGATGCTGATTCCGACCGTGCCTTTGAGGGGATGAAGCAGGCGCTGCTATCCGCAGTGGGTCTGCACATCGTGGATCCTGACCGAGGGTTCGTCCTGCGCACCGACGCTTCCGACTACGCCGTTGGCGCTGTGTTGGAATAAGTGCTTGACGATGGGAGGCACGTGCCCGTGGCCTTCTGGAGCCGAGTCCTGGCGGAAGGCCAGAGACGGACGTGGACGCCCCAAGAAAAGGAGGCGTATGCCACCGTCATGGCTCTCAGGAAATGCGCTGGGTACATAGCCCTCCATCCTGTCACCGTCTGCACCGACCATCAGAGTCTGCAGTCGTGGCACAAGGAGCACGTGGACACCCCCTCTGGTCCCGCCTCCCGACGGGCAAGATGGCATGAGACCTTGGCCAAGTTCGACCTCACGGTTGTGTATATTCCTGGAAAGGATAACACCGTGGCGGACTGTCTCAGTAGGTGGGCCTATCCTGCCAGCAAGGGCATGACGGATATCTCTGCCCATGGCGATGAGGCTGAGACTGCTGAAGCCAAGAAGATCATTGAAATGGAGCGCCTGATGGAGGAGGATGGTGTTAAATGCTTCGTCGTCATGGCTGCGGATGCCCCCCTCGGAACGAGGATGGGCAGAGCGGTCAGAGCACTCGCCCCTGCGGGAGCTGAGTCCGACAAGCACCTCTTCCCGGAATCTTGCCTCCAGGACGACTGGACCGACGACTACGCCAAGTCCGAGGACTTTGCGGCCGAGTATAGGGCTGTGACCTACCCTGGTGACAGGCAGAAGTGGCCAAAGGGGCTGACTGAGGAAGATGGCAAGCTCTACCGGAATGGTAAGCTGCTAGTACCAGAGTCCCGAGTGCTCGAGCTATGTGAAGCTTAGCACCACCACATGCTGCACCCAGGGGTCAAGAAGCAAGCCCTTGACATGCAGCGCCGGTTCGAGATCGACCATATCGGTCTCTACACCGCCATCAAGAAAGTCAGGAAGGGTTGCTCGGTCTGTCAGGCCTGCAATCCCGATAACCGGAACGTCAAGGGGGAAGCCCAATGGACCCCGGTTCCTGACCAGCCCATGGAGAGCGTGGCCATGGACGTCTTCTCCATGCCCGAAGTGCACATTGGCAAGGACACCTTTGACTGTGTGGTTCTTTGTGTGGATCGCCACAGTGGCTACGTAGTAGCCGTTCCGGCACACAAAAAGGGGTTGCTTGCCAAGGAGGTGGCAGTCATGATGATTCGTCATTGGCTGACCGTCTTTGACATCCCCCGCACCATTTGCAGTGACCGAGGGCCCCAGTTTACTGGTGGCTGGTTCAAGGCTATGTGTTCCCTCATGGGAATACGTCATGCCAAGAACGTTGCCTATCTCAGCCGGTCTAACGGCCGTGCAGAAGTGGCTGGACGGCAGCTGTTCGAGAAGCTGCGCAACATTCACATCACCAATCCACGTCAGAACTGGTTTGAGGAGATGTGGCCTGCTCTGAAGGACCATCATGACACCCCCACTCCGGGTGGTTTGTCCCCTCACCAGATTCTGTTCGGCAGGGACCCCCTGGGTCGGGGACTTCCCTTGTCTGGTGATGGTATGGCCATTGACGCCAAGGAATTCTTCGCGCGGCAAGAGGCGACGGCGCGGGACATCCGCCAGCAGCTCGAGAAGGAGCATGCTGAGCGTGAGAAGTCCGCCCCGAGCTCGACAGCGCAGAAGTTCAGTGTGGGAGACCGGGTGTGGGTGATCAGACCCCGCCCTATGGGCACCCACCGCACCAAAACCTGGTTCACACCCGGAGAGGTGGTCCGCAGGATTGGTGAGGACACTAACCACATCAAGGTGGGTCACGGACAGTTCCGGGAGCGCCACGAGAGTCAACTCCGTGTGCGGGAACCCGACTTGCGTGGCAAACATGTGTCCCTGAACTATGCCGCACATGGGGCTGATTCGGACGACGACTATGCTGAGCAGGACGACTATACCGTCGAGAAGACCCTGGCTCAGCGTCCGAACGCCTCGGCACCCGGAGGCCTCGAGTTCAAGGTTCGCTGGCGAGGCTATGGGCCGTCCCGCGACACCTGGGAACCCGTCTCCTCGTTCGTGCCGCGGATTAATGCCCCCTTCATGGACTACATCTGCAAGCACCAGACCAAGATCCATGTCTCGGACTTGGCAGCACTCACCCGGGTGATTGCAGCCAGCGGTGCCTGATCAGCGCCCTGAGCTCTCCCCTGATGCGGTTTGAGCGCTTGTGTGGTCGACGGATCGTCCCTCACTTGCTTGCTCTCTTCCATCTTCCGGTGACCTGCCATCAGAGTGGCCATATACCCCCCCCTGCTGCATCCAAGGGAGGATGGCACCTCTCTTCAACTTCTATTCGTCACTCCCCGCCTGCTGAATCCTTGAGAAACCAGGCAGGGCGACTGACCCTCATGTTTTCTGAGCTCTTGGGGCCTTGAAGCCCATACGACGTTGCGCAACGGATGCCGCTGTAATCGGCATTGCGATTTTTTTTGGTGTGTGCTCTGCTCCCATGGCACTTGCGGGATCCAGACCAGTAGACGTGTGTCTGCAGACTATATATGGCCTGGACTCAGGCGTTTTCCTGTCCACCCTCCTGCATATGCCTTATCCTAACCGGGGTGTGGTTTGGCGCTCTGTCCAGAGTGTGTTTACACGCCTATTACCCCGCTTGTTGCTTGTCTTTCTGTTCCCCAGGATATGTGCATCTGTATGTTAAGTGTTATCAGCCCATCACTGACCTGTGGACTGTTTTTCCCCCCGAGGGGATGCGAATCGGCATACGAAGGCGCCCTGAGTCGCCGTTTACATGCTTTTACTTAAGGTCCAGCCTGGACCAGTACCTAAGTACAGATTCTTCTGTTTGAGTGCCCGTGATACCGTGTGCCCTATTCGCTGTGATGTGGAGATCCTGATGGCGCCAGGCGGGAAGCCCAGTTGCCTGACTACACTCCTAGCGGTCCGCCACTGTCAGTCCCAGTGTGAGCCTACCGACTCGGAGACGCACTTGCAGTCGGGTGGCGACCTCCGGTGTTCCTGACCTCGGTCAGTCTGCCTGGGAAACTGGTGGTTTGAGGAGTCGACGCCTCCGCCCACACTGCATGGGGACTCCCTCATGTATGGCCTTCTTGGTAATAGGGCGAGAGAAAAGACGGCCTTGATGCCCGATCCCTTAAGGAGAAGCTCGTTCGGCTGTACCACTCTGGACTCGCGTCGTGGATATGGACATGGTGCGCCCGAGGAAGGACCCGTGGGGACTCTCCCCCAGCCGGCGGGCCTTGGGAAGCTTAGGGTAGCCTGATGGATCTTTGTGGTCGCTTTCGACCTGTGGGACCACCTCGGTCGTCGTGTGACGCCTATGTTGGCCGTGTATGCCACTGCCATTGTGGTGGTGACCGTCGCAGCCGGCACCGGGTGCGCCTGGTATGGGTTAACTGGTCCTTTGGATGCCGAACAATCGCCGCCAGGACCCGGGACTTGATACTTGATACTATACTTGCAGTTACTAACAGCTACAGCACCGTGCCTGTCTTACTGTGGGACTTGGGCAGCCTAACCTGCAAATCAGCCTGAAGTGAGGATGTGACACCCCCCCCCTTCAGGGGATGGTCCTGGGTACCCGCTGCCATGCTTGGGTGTTATCGAGCCCCCCCCAGGGTTTGCTCTAAGGAGGGGGGTGAAGCGGTACCCAGAACCCCATGACCCCGTGACGGCATTCCGGCCACTTGGGGCATGTTACCATGTACCGGCAAACTGCCATTAGCCGGTATCTTACTATTTCACGCCAATCTGCCCCGCACCGCCTTCGGCCGTCGATTCGGCAACCTAACCCTAACAACGGATGTAGGTAAGACGTGTTTGTGTGAGAGATCTGGGCATTTCAGCTATTAGCGGCCACATCGGCAACCGATGCGTCGCCCGCTGAGATTTACACATCAGAATATCAGGAATCAACAGGGTTTTATTTTCATATTGTTTCCGTAAATTTTCACGCTTCCGTTCTTATAATCAATGTTGAGACTGCTGGTGGTTGGCTGGCGACTTTAGCATAACCGCCAGTTCAACTGTTATCTACAGACATTTTAGCGCAATCCGTGACGAAGACTCTAAAGTCTTCAGGAATTGCATTGATGCATCTGCAATTTTCACATTGTACACTCGCAACCTTAATCCGAATTTTTCAGGATGTCGATATCGGATTTTCGACTTCGACATCCCCGCACTTGATTTGACCTCTTTCGAGTGGACCTACGTGCTTCCCTATGCACGAATCAACTGTTCTTTTTGTCTGGCTCTCCATTTGTCTTAGAGATATGGGCAAAACAAAGTTGATTCGTGAGGCCACTTGTGAGGGTCATATCTCGTGCTGCTTGCGAGGAATGACAATAAGGAAGCATGGGATGTATTCACAATACTCCCGACGTAATTTAGGAAGCTTTATACGCCTTGCGTCTCCACACGTGCGCGCTAGCGTAATGGATCATGGTAACCGGGGTAGAGTTTGCGTTATAACTCTTTGGCCATGATATTGCGTGCGTTAAGACAACATTCGAGTGTAGCGCGCGAGTGTTGGTGTTGCATAGGAACTTTCCTTGAGTTCCTATGAGCGATTGACACAAAGTTATGCCCTTGGAGGGGCATGACATATCGTGGGGGGGGCTACCTTTTACGGCAGTATGTGGTATGTGCCATGTGTTGTATTGCGTGCCCATTTGCCGGGTTTGGCTAAGAGCGATACACCCACCAATGGACCTCATATTGCACGAGGCCCTTCCTTATACTCCCCACGATCAATTGCAAGCCTGACCTTCGTGGAGGGAAGCTTGTGTGGCGATCCCAAGGCGATGCGTTAGGAGCAAGGTGTGTGTTTTGCAATTTTCCATATTTTCATGTGCCCACTTGGGAAATAGCGCTCGTGACCTCTCAAAGCGCCCCAAGTGGAGCACATATGTGGAATCAGAGGTCAGTGGTGTCAAGTCATTGTGTTTAGAAGGATTGGTTGATTACTCAATCCAAGCCGAAGATATTATAATATATTTGTGCGCCTTTCAAGGCCCCTTTGGGTGTTTTTTCGCCAATATTGCTGTTTTTTGCCCGTCATGATGTCAAGTGACGACCGTGTATCTCACCGTTGCGATCAATTGACATCATGACCCAAGTATGTTATGGGGGTACATACTTTGGTGCCCAACATATCTTGGACCCAGCGAATAACTCCTCTTGGGCTTGGCACACCGTGGCCGCCGTGTTGGCAATTTGGGACCATCCCAAATCATGGGCTCACTTGGCGACCCTGCCATTCCCAAAACCGGAGGGTTAGGGTGAGGCCCAAAAGATATGTTGAACACATATGACTTGATACCAATCCTATGGCACACTCCGGTCCAAGTCGGGCATGTTCCTCATTTGCCCCAACCATGAGTGTGCGCATTTTCGGCCATTTTGAACAATTTTCCACTTTTCCTGCCCGCCGTGCACTATGTTCAGCCCACCCGTGCACGCCGGACGCATGGACCAATGGACCATATATGACATGGGTGTTATGTATATTGGTCCCCATGGTTCACACACCACGTGGGCGAAGCGGAGCAACCTTCGTTAAGGTGCTAGCCCAAAGTGAGTGTGGACAATTTTGCCATTTTGGCATTTGTGGACCCAATTGGGATTGTCACCACGCTGAGTGGCAATGAGATCTTTGGGAGCGGAGTGCATTGAAGTCTCGGTTGGACTCCCGGTGGATCGCGTATGGAATGGCGGATCCGATCTCCAAGCCGGCGTGGAGATATACTATTGGGAGCACCCCTGAATTTTTGCTCATTTTGAGTAGCCAAAATGACCCCCTCTTGAGACCCCAAATTTAAACCCCCGTGTGGTCGATTGGCCGCCCCATATCTCTATGCCCACAGGGAGCCTGGACCTAATTCCAAGTTGTACACTCAGATATTAGTCTTAGGTCCTGCCCCCTACTCTGTGAGCCATTGGCCTTGCCCTGGCCGGGCGAGCCACGCGTGGGAATGACGCCAAATTTCGTTATTTTGGCATCATGACCCCACTTGACGAACCCGTGGTGCCCTGATGCCGGGACCTCAGAGGAAACCAGGTTGGGTGAGGGCTCCAATGAGTTCGTACTCAAAGGGCATAGGGTCAGTTGCCTCGTCCCTACCTCTGGCGGGTCCAGACTGTGGGTCAATTTTGGAGATTTTTTAGCTAATATCATTTTGGGCTGAAACAGCCCATTTTCAGCTACCAACTCCTAGGGGATATTGGCGGGGCCATATCTCTGGCTCAGAGATGAGTTGGGACCTGCTGTTAAGGAAGCATGGGGAGCCATCGTCGGTTGGCCTTGGGGTTCCTTGGTTTTACAGGAACTCGCCTGTGGCTGGGCGGGACACCTCCCCTACTGGCAGGGTTTGGGGTCCGGACTGAGCAGGGCATGGGTTGTGTTTGAGCCCCCGCCCCCACCAGCCACTGAGAGGGTCGGACCTGGGATTGGGATACGAGTTGAGACTGAGTGTCTACTGTCCTGTGATGCCCTTAGAGCAGTCTAGTCTTGACCCCATGTGTACATATTCTGATGTGTTGCTGTACATACTTTCGTTCCCTTGTTTCAGAGTGGCAAGGATCCTGGAACGCTTTGTCTCATGACGCGAGCGTAAATGATGCCCCTGTGAGCGCAGTGCTTTGCCTGCCTGCTTGCTTGTGCGTGTCACCGCAGCGTCCCGTGGCCAGGCCCCCCACGGGAACGCGTCAGCAGTACTCCATGCAGGACCTGAGGTCCGCCCTGGACAAGGCCGATGGCAAGGCCCCAGGTCCCAACCACGTGGAGGCCCGTTTCATCAAGGCCCTCCCGGCACCCGTCCAGTGGCTCCTGGTCCACTCCTACCGGGCCATCCTCCGCGGCGCCCCGCCGCCGATGCACTGGAGGGACGCGCACATCTGGCCCAGCCCCAAGGTACCAGGCTCTGCCAGACTAGACGACTACAGGCCCGTAGCCCTGGGCCAGCTGGACATGAAGCTGCTCACGGGCCCCCTCACCCTGCGCATCACGGAAGTGCTCACAGGGCACGGAGTGGTCAGCGACTGGCAGCAAGGGGCCCTCCCTGGCTCCAACACAGGCCCCCCACTGTTCATGGCGCAGCGGCATGTCAAGCGGGGAAGGCCCAACTACGTCTTCTCCTTCGACGCCCGCAAGGCCTTCGACACCGCCCCGCACGGCGCCCTCCACTTCATCCTGCGCAACCTCTCCATGCCGCCAGACGTCATCGACCTCCTGCTCTTCCTCCACACGTGCGCCAGGCTGCGCATCGTCACCGCACACGGGCTAACGCAGCCCGTCTACATGCTGCGCGGCGTCTGGCAGGGCAACTCCGAGAGCCCCCTGCTGTACGCGCTCCTCCTGGAGCCCCTGCTGAGGGCGCAGGGGCACCGCCTGCGCCCGCCGCGAGGGGCCGAGCACGGCCTCATCCAGGCCTACATCGACGACCTGCTGGTGGTGGCCCACACGCTGCAGCACTTCGTCGAGGGTGTGGAGGCGGTGGTCGCGTACCTGCAGATGATGGGCATGGAGCTCGACCCCCGCAAGTGCGCCATGGCCACCACGGAGGGGGTCCCGGGCCTGCAGCTGTGCCTCTGTCCCCACCTGGAAAACCCGTGGCACTGGGTACCAGCGGCGGACTCTGTCCCCTACCTGGGACTCCAGTTGCAGCCGGACGGGGAGTTCTCCCTGCAGCGCAAGCACCGGCTACACCCTCGCGCCGGCGAAAGTGGTGCAGGACGTCATCCTCGCGATCCTCGGGGGGGTGACGCAGTACGTCGCCCCTTTCATCGCCGACGACTCCGACACTGCACGCCACCTGGACCGCATCACGGTCCAGGTCGCAAAGGACAGGGCGCGGTACGCCTCGGTACGCCTCGCGGGACAGCCTGCAGGATTACCGAACCCTGGGGCTCACATGGGTGCCAACGCGGTGCCAGCAGGCAGCGGTGGCCCTCGTGGGTACACTCGTCCACCACCGCTCAACCTCCGTGCGCGCCGAGGTCACCAAGATGTTCTGCGAAGTAGCTGGCGCGCACGGAATATGTCCCGAGGTGCACTACCCCGTCCCGGAGTTCGCAACTCTAGAGGGGGGCGACTGGGTCCACCGCATACCCCGGGCCCTGGCCGCCCTGGGAGTGGGGCTGTACAACCCAATCGTGTGCCCCAGGGCGGCCCATGTCCAACTACAGTCCCCGGCGGGCAACATCGTCACGCTGAGCACCGCCAAGCTGCGGCACCGCGACACGTGCCGCCTGACGGTGCCGCACACAACGCCGTGGCATGGGCACCACGGGCCACGCAACCCCTTCCCCGACAACGACGACCCGTGGCCAACGGCGGTGCGGGAATGCCTCAACCAATGCGCACATGAACACCTCCACTATTGCCGCCGTGAGCAGGAGCCCACCAACCACCCCGGGTGGCGCGACACCTTGGTCCAACTCTTCCACACCACCGGCACGCGGGACCCCCGCGTGAGACTCGTCCAGCCCAAGAGGGCTCAGCAGGACGCCCACACCGGCCCACGGGTGGCCCCGCACGGCCTGCACCTCCACGTCGGGGGCTACTGCCGCCGGGGCAGCCTATCCCCCCCCACGCGGGGGGCGGCGTACCACCCGCTGGCAGCCCTCATGTACATCCTCCGCGACGTACTCGCGGAAAGCGAGCACCAAGAGCCTAACGCGGACGTGGCATGGCCCGAGCCCCTGCGCCCCCGGCCCCACGCGCCGACGCCGTTGTGATTGGTGACCACGGACTACTAATGCACCCAAGCGACGGGGCAAGCACAGCTCCGGGCCGAGTGGGTAATAGTGCAGGTGGGGGCAGGCCAGCCCAAACCCCGTGGGCTCCCCTGTGGCACCGCCCTGCTGGTAGCTACGGGGGTGCCGCACGACCCACACATGGCAGTGCACGCGCTGGAGGACCAGCCGGAGGACACGGGGCACCTGGTGGTGCACCAGCGCGGAGGCCCGACGTGGCTCAAGGAACATGTGACGGCGCTTCGGTCCTGTGCAAGCACGATCGCCAGAGCGGAGATCCGGCTGCACAACCACCCAGCGATCAGCCCCGGCGACACCAGGGCGCTGAGCGTGGACCAACTGACACCCAGCCACCCCGACGTCCGGTGGCACTCCGCCGACCTCAACGCGGGGTGGCTCAGCCCCACCGGGTACTACTGGATCCCGGAGGCCTGGGGCCACACCTCTTCCGACGCGTCCGGGGGCGGACCCTGCAAACACGCCACCAGCGTCGCTCTCGCTGCCGACCTCACCCGCACGTGGGCGGTGGCCATCTCGGGCACGGTGCCCGACGGGGAGGGGGTGGCCGCCTCCCTCCCCCTACAATACGGTGCGCACCGACCATGGGTCCACACGGTGGACGCCGAAGTCATCCTCCACCTCCTGCGGCACGCAGATCGCGAGGGGACCACGGGGGTCCCCGCGGGCGCAGCGAAGGTGGTCAACCAGATGCCCATGCGGTGGCTCCGGGACAGCCTGTGCGCGCGAGGGCAACACACCGGGCACCCGTTCTGGTACGTCCGAGCCACCTCGCACCACAGTGACGCCCTACTCCACAAGGCGCACTTGGCGGCGTCCCAGGACACCGTCCTGCAGAACACGCCCCCGGACCCTGGCCACGCCCAACTCATTGTCGCCGGCCGTGACGGCCATCTCGATCTACGGCCCCCCACGATGCGGGTGATCGGCGAGGTCGCGCAGCGGGCGCAGACGGGCCATGCGCTGACGCACCGGGGACACACACCTTTGGGCCTGGCCCACACCACGGCCCATGTCCACGCCCGGGACCTCACCGCGACGGCCACAAACCGCTGGGCGCTGCGGGCCCGAGACGGCCACACGCCGGTGCAGCGCAGGCTCCGTGTCCGTAAGGAGCGGCTCTCCGGTGTCGCCGTCGTCCAACAACCGTGCCTCCTATGCGGCGGACCGGAGGAGACCCCGGTGCACATGCACGTGGGGTGCGCCCACTCACAGCTCCTCTGGCCCCACTACCGCCAGGCGGTACACGAGGCGGCCCACCACCTCCCACCCGGGGACAAAGCCCTGTGGGTGGCCTCGCCGGGCTCCGCAGGCGCCACATGGACGGAAGTCTTCTGCTCCGGACTGCTGCCCGAGGACGCGGAGGTGCAGCTCCGCGCCATAGCCAGCTACGACCCGCCGGGAGGGACCTGTGTGGACAATTTCCTCCACCACATGCTCCGGCTGGGGGACTTCGCATGGGAGCTTCGCAACCACCGGCTGGAGCAACACATCCGCAAGCCCCGAAGCACGGCGGTCGGGCACACCGATGGCTAACTGCGGCAGAGGGCGACCACCCTCCTCCTCCCGCGCGCCCTGACAAGGACTTCGTAGCCTCCCTCCGTGTCGTGAATGGCACTCTGGAGTGCCCTCCCCAAGAGGGCCCCCACCCGTACCAGGACCTGCCGGGGGGGTTCTCGAAGCACCTACAAGACGCCCTCTTCCCACCGTGGATCATCGGGCTCGGCTCCATGACCGCGTGGGAGGCGCGCATCGTGGGTGAGGAATGGGTGCGCGAGTGGAGCCGGTGGTGCGCCACCACACGCGCCCCGGAGACCCCTGCGCAACGATACGCCGCCATCCCGCTCGAGGGATGGGGGCCGGACACCGAGCCGAGACCCACCGTGATCCGCGGGGCGGGACCTGACCACCCGTGGGACGCGGCGACGGGGGAATGGCTGCAAGCGGCCCCGGGGCGGCAAACGGGATGGACTGGGGACGTGTCCTCACTCGTCAGGACACCCGTCCCCCCCCGCATCGTCCTTCACGCCGCCAACGTACTCCGGGCTACGGAGATACGCACATGCGGACACGCCGCGGCCACCGTCCGGTGGCACCCCCCAGAGGACGGGGCGGCCCAGCTCGCCGTGGCGCACTTCAAAGCTGGGGGGCCGGTATACGACGACGCCCTGTCCCGGCTGGGCGACACCCAGGGGCCCTTGCTCCTCATGCTCCCCACCGACATTGCAGCCGTGCTGCGCCAGGAGCTGGACGGCCGCGAAGGGCTGCGAGTGGAATGGGAGGCAGTTGCAGACGGCACCCTGCTGGCCCTCCTCCACCGAGACACCGCGAACGGGTGCCGATGGGATGCGCTGACGCCCCACCTCACCGGGCGCCACGTGTACGTGGCAAGCCCCCCACAGGGGCACCCCCGCCCGGCGTGGGATGACCTCATCGCCGCCTTCCACGACAACGGGATTCTCCCTGACGACACGTGGCGGGAGGTCCAGCGGAAGACGCTTGGCAGGGACTACCGGCGCCGCGTCCGCGCCCGCCTGCTGGAGATCCGGGACCCCCTCTGACAGAGGTGGGACGACCTCTGGCTCGGCCATCTGGACCCTTGGTCGCCGCCCTCCCACCTCCCACACACTTGCCGGCTTTGCGGGGAATGTGACACGGTGTCCTCCGCAGCGTCGGCAGGCGCCAACAGGTTCGCGCGGTGCGCCGAGGTGGCCACGTGCCCCTGGCCCGAACCTCCCGCAGGCCTGCGCAGGCGCACAGAGAAGGAGGCCCTGCACCGGCGCATTGAGGGGGCACACACCCCCTCACACGAACGCGCGGGCCCCGCGTGCGCTGCCCTTCTGTGGATCCACGTGCAGCCGCGGGACCCCACATCCGTTGCGCACCTGTCGCACGTGTTCGCGCCCTGACCCCCACCCGCCGCCGCCCTTTGCAGAGCCCGCAGTACCATACCACGCCGACGGGGGGATGGGCCGGAACACACGAGGGCCCGCCGCAAAGCGCAGGAGGCGGCCGTCAGGGGCCTGGTGACGGACGCGGTGGCGGAGGCGCACGAGGCGCACGCTGCCGCACGGCGTGACCTGACGGGCAGTGCGAGGGCTTTCCTCAACGAGACCGCCGTCCCGGCCGTCCGCGCCCTAAACGGAGCGGGATCCCCCACGCTGCTCCCGGCGATGCACCGGATCGTGAACGCCGTCCAGCCGAGGCTCATCAGCCCGGAGGCGGCCCTCTACGGGCTCTGGATGGAGTGGCGCGAGTCCAACCGGTCGGGCCGGCCCCTGTCCATGGGGGATACCTCGCAGCTGCCAGGAGCGGGGTCTGCCATGTCCCTCCGCAGCAGCGCCCCAGCCCTGCTGCACGCCCTCAGAACGCGCTACCCCGGGGACGTGGCCCCGTACCTGAACCAGGCGCCGGCCACGTACCCGGGGGGAGTGTCCGAGCTGGATGCGGCGCTCCACCATCTACACCCACCGGACGAGGACCTGGAGGTGGGCGAGATCACGGTGTTCGTCGAAGGCGCGGACGAGGCGTCCGCCCGCCCCCGGCCGACCAACCCGGTGTACGACGGCACCAGGCCTAACCCCCCGTACGCCATCGTATGCGAGGCGTTCCCCAGGGAGCTCACTTGGTGCCCCGCCCTCCCGCCGGCGACGCGCACGCCCCGCGGCTGGGCTAACCCAGACCTGTCCCCCCCCCTCTCCAGAACCAGGGATGCCCACCACAGGGGGCAGGTCCTCTGGCAAGAGTGCCCTGGCACCCCCCTGCTCCTCCTCGTCGTCGCGACCCGTGGGGACCCGGGGCGGGTCCTGGGGATCACCCCCACCCACCTCTATGGTGGAGCGCCCGTACCCCGCCCCCCCCTCCCGGCGCCCGCGGCGCGGGACGGAGTACACACCTTCCTGCTAACACAGGAGGTCACCGCCGTTACGGGGGTCCACCTAGTGCGGCTCCCCCCGACACCACCCGACGACCCCCGGGGGCCCAGGGCCCTGGGCCCCGCCCCAGACTGGGGGCTGTGGCGCGACGCGTGGGCCGCGTGGCTCCCCCGCCTCCCCTCCCAATGCCGATGGATGGCCGCCGGCCCCCGGCCGTGCGGGGCTGACGCCAGAGCCGGCCCCCCACCCCCTCCCCCCCTCCCCCCCGCAGAGCACCGCACGGCACTGCCCACGGCACGGCACTGATGCACCAGGAAGTAGTGGGAAGGGCAGGCCTGCCACCACGCATGCCTACCAGGATAACAGTGATGGCAGACTCCGATGGCTCCCCCCAGCGGGGACGACCGCCACCACCGCCGGTCCCGCTCCCGCTCCCCCGCCTCCCCGGAGTGGACGGGGGAGACCCTCGCGGAGCGCGAGGAGCGGAGGCTGGCGGAGGCGGCGGTGCTGATCGGCCCGCCGCCGCCGGCCCAGGAGCCTGAGCCAGCCGAGGTGACCGCCCCCGCCGCCCAAGCAGCAAGCCCTGCCGCCCTGCCCCGGGAGGGGGCCCCAGACGCGCAGGAAGCGGAGGCCGCAGCCCTAGCGAGCCACGCCGCGGCCCCGACCGCGGCCCCCGGCACGCCGCCGACACGGGGGGTAGCCCCGGCGCAGGAACCAGGCGCATCGCCGAGGGCTGCCGCGGCCGCAGGGGAGAGCGAGGAGGGCGCGCGAGGGGTTGCGACCGCGGCCCCGGCAGGCCGCGCCACCGCCTCGGCCGGCCACGCCGCTACCCCCAGCAGGCCGCGAAAGCGGGGGATGGACCCCGCACGGGCCACTGATGCCTCGCCGGCGGCCGCCGCAGCAGCAGCAGTGGGCAGGGAGAGCGCAAAGTACCGCGCCCGCGCCAACCCCACCAACACCCACACCAGCCCCCCCAAGCAGTTCCCCCCCTAGCCCTTCCCCCCGGGGCGGGCGCGGCACGTCCGCCCCCCGGCGCCCGAGCGCTCACCGCCGGGCGTCACGCTGCAGCAGCTGCAAAGACAGCGGGACGCCCGGCGCGTGATCCAGGAAGGAGGGGAGGGCGCGCAGGCAGAGCTGCGTGCCAGCCACGGGAGCGCGGAGCGGGGGGCATGAGGCGACAGGGGAAGTGCCCAGGAGCGCGCGCAAGGAGCAGGCCAGGGCACGCGCGGCAAGGAGCAAGGGCGCAGCAGCGGGGGGGGGGGGCAGAGCGCAGGCGGCAGACGGCGCGACTCAGGGCAGGGGCGCGGGCAGGGAGCCCAGGTGCAGGGAGCGGGGCAAGGGGCGGTGGGCGAGCGGGCGGGCCAGGGCGTGGGGGACGGGGGGCGGGACCCGCGGCACGGGCAGGGGGCCAGAAAGGGGCCCAAGGGCAAGGGCAAGGGCGCCGCGGGCCCCAAGGGACAGGCGGGACGGGGCATGGGAGCCCGGGGGGGAGGGCGGGCCGAAGGGAGGGGGGCGGGGAGCGGGGCGCCCCCGCAGCCGGACGTGCAGCCGGTGAGGTGCATCCCCGCAGGCATCCAACAGATGCCGGCGCACCACACCCACCACCACCACCACCACCACCACGGCCTCTACAACATCGACCTTGATGCCGGCGAGCTCGTCCCCCCCGAACCCCCACGACCCCAGCACCAGCCAGCCCCCCCTGCGCCGAGAGCGTAGCCGGCGCGGATGGCCTCGGCAGAGGGGGGGCGGGGCGCGGCGTCGGCGCCGCAGGCACAGGGGCAGCGAGGGGAGCCGGCGCGAGGGGCAGAGGGGGCCCGGCCCTGGGACCGGGACTGGGGCACGGTCCCGGACCCTCTGGGAGAGCAGGCCGTCCCCCTGGTGGGGGAGGTGTACGGGTGGTTGTGCTGGGCCAACCAGGGGACCACCAGGGGGTTGAGGAACCGGCCCCTTGATGCCGTGCTCCTCCGGAGAGACGGAGGAAACCGAGAGGTACCCCCGGGGGGGTGGGCAGCCCCGGAGGACCATGAGAGGGTCCTCAGGTCAGTGATCCGGGCGGCGTGGCCCGACAAGGACCCGACGCGGCCGGCCTTCCTGGAAGGGGGAGCGGTGCTCCGCATCACGGATGCGGACGCCAACAACTGGCTCCCCTGGGCCTTGCGCAGCGCCCTTGCCCACTGCCGCTACCGCCGGCGCAACCCGCCGCCGCCACAGCCCCAGCCCCCACACAAGCAGCGGCGCAGGTGACGGCCCAGACGGCGGACGCGAGAGAGTGGGGGGGGGAGCTGGGCCCCCCGACCCACGCCCCCCCCACGGTACGGCGTGCCGCAGGAGCGCGTGCCACCTCCCGCGGGAGGGAGGGCAGAGATAACGAGCGCGGGGGGGAACCTGCTGCCCCGCAGCCGGCTGACCGCTGACCGCTAACCCTCACGGCCGCCCCCGGCCGTCCAGCGCCGCGCGACGACGGCCGGGGGGATGAGGGGCCCCAGCGAGGGCCTGCACCAGGGTCCGGCTCTAGGTAGAGGGGGGCGGGGGAAGGGTGCCACCCCCCAGCCGATGGCTGGCCCACGGGGCCGGGACCGCCATGCCGCCCTCCCCCCCCGGCCGTCAGGAGGCGGCGCCAGGGGACCACAGGGCCCCCCCCACTCCCCCCCCCCCTCCCACTCAGGCCCACTAGCGGACGGAGGCAGACCGAAGAAACGGCGGCCCCGCACCCCCCCCTACGAGGCCAAGGCACCACGGTCGAGGCAGGCGCCCACACGCCCTGCCTGCTGCCGGCCGACGGCGGACCGGCGGCGCCCAGGACGGTGACAAAGGAGCGGCCTTATCAGAGGCCGGCCCGGGGAAGACGGGGGCGCGAACCAGGGCGGGGGGGTTCCCGCCCCCTCCCCCCCCCCCCCCCCCTCTCTGCCGCACTGACCCGTCGGCGGCCGACCGGACCGCGCCCGACGCCCGCGGCCGCCCGGCAACCCCCACGGCGCGAGTATACCCCGGGGGGGCACGCCGGGGACAACCGAAGGCAGGCCGATGCCCGACGGGGCGGGGGGGCGGGGGGGCGGCCCCCCCATCCCCCCCCCTCCCCCGGACCCCCCCCCAGCTTGGAAGCCACAGGAGCGGCCCTCCGCCCCCCCAGAGCGGAGGGGACGCCCCCCGCCCCCAGAAGGGACCGCGACGCGGGGGGGGGGGGATGCGGCTGGACCAGCTCCCGCGGGGGTCGCGGCCGCAGGGCGAGCCCACACCAGCGTGCCGGAGCAACGCGCGCACCAGAACAGTATGGGGGCCGCGCCCCACATGACCCTCCCGTCACCACAGCCCACTCAGGGAGGGCAGAGGGGGGGTTCAGGTCTGCAGGGGCCCCCGGGGGAGCGGTCCACTGGCCGCCCCTCACCCCTCCCCACCCCGGGGCGGCACCGCGACCCCGACCGCACGCGCACGCCGGATGGGAGTGCGCCGACGACGCGGAGGGGGGCCAGGATGGAGTACCGCAGGCCGCCACCCAGAAGAGGGGCAGGGAGAATGCGGCGCGCCCCCCCCCCCACCCCCCCCACCGGCCCGCAAGCCGCGGGGGCCCCAGCCCCCACCCCCCGGGGCAGGGGGGGTTGGTCCCCCCCCCAGCCCGAGAGAGGAGCCGGAGCAGGACCTGCCCCCGCGCCCCAGCCGCCGGCTCCCACAGGGGCCGCGGAGAACAAGCGAGCCCGCGCCAACGCGCCAGGACGCCGCACAGATCGCGTACAGAGAAGGCGGGCGAGCACGAACCGGAGTGGTATGGGGGGCCACGCCCCCCATGGACAGAACGACGTCAGTGACACCCGCATTGTTGCCTGCCCAGGGAAGGCGGAGGGACGGAACGAGGCACAGCGACCCCCCGCCCTACAGACCCCCCCCCGGCCGCACAAACAGGGGGTCCGGCGCACGCCCACCCCCCCCCCAGCCCGCCCCCCGGCACACGATCGCCACGGACCCGCCCCGCGGCGCGCAGCCCCCACAGGGCGTGCAGGCCCAGGGGACAGAGAAGGGCCCCCACACCCGCACGCCCGCGCCCACAACACGTGGATAGCGGACCCCAACAGCCCGCCCAGTGGACGGGCAGTCGGGGGAGGGGGAGCGCCTGACCCCAGACGCCCCTCGCAACAGTGGAAGGCACCCCCCCCCGGGGGGCGCCCTACCGCCACCCCCGCAACCCCAAGCCAAGTAGGGGGGAGCCGGGACCGGACCGCCCCCCCCCAAGCACGCCAGACAGAGCAAGGGACGAGGGCGGGACACGCTGAGGGGCACGGACCACGTCGAACGGCCCTACCAGCGCCCAGTGCCGGGACCGCACGAGGTGCGCACGCCACACCACCCAGGAGGGGAGGGAGCGGACGCCGCGGGAGCGCGAGCGCACACACACGTAACGGGCACGCGAGGACTACCAGAAGAGCAACCGGACCGAGCGCGCGGAACGCACAGACCGCGTGGAATGGCGTACCAGCGAGCGAGGGTAAGGGACACCCAGACTGGACGGCCCGCCACACGCAGCGCTGAACACGCGGGGCGGGAAGGGGGAAACGGGAGAGATACAACACCAGGTACCGGCCCGAACCCCCCGAACCGGCCGCGAGCGCCCCGCACACACAGACGGGGCACCGCACCCGCCAAGGCAGTGGTGGCGCACAGCGCCACGCCCCAACCCCTAGGCTAGGCAGCCACCGCGCCAGCCCAAGGGGGTCCCACTGGCGACAAGCCAGTAGCACGGGCCCGGCGGCGCCGGCGCTCCGGGCGACCACGCATTAGGGGGGCGACGCACTGCGTAAGCGCCCGCAGCCACGGCTGCGAGTTGATGCACTGACCGGGGAGTGGCGAAACGGGGAAGCCGGAGGAGGACGGGGCTCCGAGCCCTGTGAATCCGGGGGACTCCGCTACCAGGCAGGAGGTGCGTCTTGGAGGGCCCCCCACTAGGACCCGGTGGGGAGGATATCACCTGGCCCGACCAGGTGGCCCCCCGGGGCCGAAAGGCGTCTAGTACCCGCAAAATCAAACCTCAAACCTCAAACCTATTTGTTACTAGAGGGTACCCCACCTGAGCTGGAAGAATTGAAGATGGTGGAAAAGGATGCCATCATGTATTACAAAGATGCCGCAGAAGCCTCTGGTGAAAGCGGTCCAAGGGGTCCCTCCGCAAGGGTTCGCCTGCTACAAGAGCCTTGCTTTGATGGTTCCCTTTTCCTTTCCTTTTGCCGGGGCTACAAGAGGTGGTTGATGTTGACTGACCAAGCAACCGCCGATTCCCTCAAGAAAAGCCAATGTCTCTTTCAGTTGTGTTCGGCTAAGGTCCAGACAGCAGTCGAAAAGGCCTTCAACCGTTTAAGCTCGGGTCCTAAGTTGTTTGATAGGTTCTTGGATGCCCTCCATTCCAACTACCCTAATGTCGATACAGATGCTAGCTTAAGGGAGGAGCTACTGGCTTTACGACCTCTTGGGTCAACACCCACTACAGACCAAGTCCAGGAATTGATCACTGCTTGGGATGAGGTACGGTCTAAGATGTCCCCAGGATCCATGTCCCAACAAGAAGAGCTGATTTATTTCCAAAGCCGTGTGCCGAAAGAGCGTTTAAAGCGCCTACGGTATAATGACCAGAGAAAAACATCTCACCGGAAGGCTGGATACCCTCCAAGCCTTGCTGCGTGACGAAGCCAAAGAGTTGACTAAAGAAGCCCACGCTGACCGACTTCGCGCCAGCATGCTAGAAAGGTTATGCAATACACCTTTAGGCAAGAGCCCTCGGAACCCCTCTCCTCCTATGAGAACACCAAAGGAGGCTACGGTGAATTCTTTGGTTGAATATGTGCCCTCCTATGGGACAGAGGGCTCCCATTGGGGAGAAGACTATAATACCTTCAATTGGAGCCAGCAGCTGAACAGAGGAGAAGCCCTCTGGGTTCAAGAAACTCAGGCTATATTTACGAAAGAAGACATGATGGCCATAAACGCAAGCGTGACTGGCAAAGGGAAGACGGGGAAGAAGCCCACGGAAGAGGAGATGCTTGAGTATAATATGTTCAGAGCCCGCATCATGTGTGGCTATTGTGGCAAGAAAGGGCACTTCACTTCCTGGTGCTGGAAGAAGCAGAACGATGCAAAAAAAGAAAAAAAAGAAAAGCAAAAGGCAAAGGGAGAGGAAGAGGGGGTGAACCAGGTCAAGGACGTGGTGGGCGAGGTCGTCAAGGAAAAGGGAAAGGTACCGCTCAAGAGTCTTCGACTACCCTTTCGGGTGAGCACATTCCTCCACCACCCCCCATGATGCCACCGTTGGAACACCCCGTGGGCCCTTTGAATGAAGTCCACCCTGGGTCGAAGGCAACCGCTACTGCAGGGCCTAGTGCCCCTGCGAGTTCCTCGGGAACTGCATCTTCTATGACTGTTCACCTGGCGGCTTCCAATATGAGCATTGACCGTGATACCAGAGAAGGCACTACTACTGACGGCGCTAATAAGAAGCGAACCAGCTTCAAATTCCTCAAGGAGGAACTTGTGAACCTTCTAGGAGCCAACCTATTGACCCTGGACATAGTGGTTGCAGGAAAGACGGTGGAAGCATTCTTGAACACCAGTGCGACTATTTGTGCCGTCGCCGCTTCAATAGTACCGCCTTGTCTGATTACGAGTGATTCCGTATCCTTGGTGCGCATGGGAGATGGACACCGAGTCATGACGCAAGGCATGGGTCGTTTTCATATTCCATTTGACAATGGAGAGATTGTAAGTCAAGACTTCACAATCTTTGATACCACGGCCTTCAAAGGTGTGGTGGGGGTCAATTTCCTCCTCAGAGATGCCTTTCCGAGGTTCAAGGCCTTAGAACTGGACCCACCGGCTCTCATCTTTGAGAACGCCTCCAAGAAAGAGCTTAGGAATACCCTCACGGTTCCTACCACACCCCTGCGATCAGCTTTTGGCTTCCTCCACGCGTCAAGGTTCAAAACTGAAAACTATTGATTGGACCCTAGGGTTCAGAACACCGCCCTCTCGAAGCTTGGAAAAGAAGTGTCGGTTGATTTGTTTGCCAATGCGCTCAACCATACCTCCCCTCCTTGGTGTGGAAAGAGCCATGGAGGCAAGTCGGCGTGACGGTACGACGGGGCTACTTTGACCCTTGGGCGCTCTCCCGTCAAGGTATGCCCGTGGGCCAATCCCCCTTTCTCGAAAATCCATCATGTACTTTGCAAGGTCATTTTGGATAAGGCCCACCTCCTCATATGCACTCCTGATTGGTCAGTGAGTGAGAGTGCCAGGAGATGAAGACCCGTGTTGGAAGCACATAAAGAGATTTACCCTTCCGGACATACCTTTATGGATACCGGATGGTTCTTGTGAAGTCTTACCCAAACCCCCTTAGGTAACCATTATATCCGTGCTTGAAGGCTCACGGATGTCAAGACAGGATGTTCCTTCAAGTCTTCGCAAGTGGGTCCTAGTCCGGCACATGCACAAGTCACTAGTGCAGTTCTTAGATTTCTTTCCCAATGCCAGGTTACCCTGGCACCAAGAGTCTTGTTCTACACAAGACTTGCAACAAGCTCGCCCTATTGTGGAGGCAAGCAGCGCCCTCCAGTACGGTAAGGATCTAGAACAAGATTCGGAGGGGGTAAGTGAATTGCCCCCCTCAACTGATGAAGTCGAGCATTTCGGAGGTTGCTTGGATGAACTTACTGATGCTATGTCTGTTCTGATTGAAAGTTTAATCGAAGAAGCCGACTTGGTCCATGAGTGGGGAATAACATCCCAACGTTCCCAATTGGATGAAGAAGTGCTGATGCATCTTCCAGATGAGCATACTTGGGCTAAGCCCAGTAAGTCTGAGCCTATGAGCTACCAAGACCTGTGTATTCTCAAGGCCGAGATTGCTCAGTTTGGGTTAGACGCACAACTCAATACTCACCACCCACTCCCGGGTGACTATGAAGATATTGGCATCATGGCCCTTATGGGGGAACCTGGTGATGAGGCTCACTTGTGTGAAGTACCTTTGCACGTCCAAGACCGCTGCCCAAGTACAAAGGTAGGGGGGGGTACAAACCTCACAAGTGACCTCGAGGCCACCAAGGAACACATTCGGGGTTCCAACCTACCTCTAGAGTTCCAAGGTATTCTTTTGAAGTATATACAGGCCTTCGGGGATCTTCGTGAACCAGGTAGTGTGGAGAAACTTCTTCAAATGGATTTGCGCCTGAGACCTGAATTTGCAAACAAAAAGCTCAAGTGCAGGCCATACCCTTGCAGTGAGGCACACATGAAGGAGATCCAGAAGCAAGTTGAAGAATGTGTGCGGCGCAATGTGGTTGAAGAATTGCAACATGGGGAAACCCCTACTCATTGCTCTCCATGCTTTTTAGTGCCAAAGCCCGGAAGTACCGCCTTACGTTTGGTGGTAGATTATGGGCGCCTGAACAAACTCACCTACTGGCATGCTGGGTCGTTACCTAATATGGAACGGACCTTAAAATGCATGGCCCGGTCCAAGTTCAATTCCAAGATTGACATGCGGTCAGGCTTCTGGCAAGTGGAGCTAACACCTGAAGCGCAAAGGCTGACGGCCTTTATCACGCCTGAAGGAAAGATTTTTAGGTGGAAAGTGATGCCATTCGGGTTGGCTAATGCACCAGCTGTCTTTCAGGAGACTATGAACCAATTAATGGTTCAGGTCAGATCCCATTCCAAGGCACGAGGAGTGTTTACACGTGGAGGCGAATTGGAGTGTCACATTGATGATGTCATGTTGGGCACCCGTACATTTGCAGACCATCGGATCTTGTTGGAAGCCTTCCTCGAGGTGTGTCATAGGAACCACCTCAACCTCAGATATGACAAGAGCCAATTCCTCGTTCACAAGTGGAATATTTGGGTTTTGAGAGTGGCTATGGGTGGTGGAGACCTTCATCCTCCAAGGTGGCTCCTATATTGGAAGCTACCATTAAGGGCGTGAAGGATGTGAGGCACTTCTTGGGGGCCTGTAACTTCTACTGGCGCCACATTAAGAATTTCACCTACGATGCCTTAATACTCTCAGACCTCACTCGCAAGAATGCCACCTTTGTCTGGACACATGAGCATGAGTTTCATATGTCCCAATTCAAGAATAAACTCGCTCAAGTTTCCTCACTTGAGCCGAAAACTTGCTTGCGTCGCGCGACCGCAGCAGAAGGGAAAAAAACCAAAAAAAAAGACGCACAATCAGAAAAAAAAAGCGCAAAATCGATTCTTCCGACCTGAGAAACCCCCAAACAAAATTTACGCCGCTGTTTGGTGAGGTTGCAAAATTTAGGACACTCACAGAAAGAGAAGAACAACAGAGTCGCGACAGCGACGAAGTTGGGCGTTGCTTGCCCCAAAACACCTAGCAAAGTGTGTGTCCTAGGCGCTAGGGACTTGTGCGCGCTCCACCAACAAAGAAGATGATTAGAGGCGAGATTAGGGCAAAAACGATGGCCTTCGTCCAGGGAGTGGTTGTCATGGGGGGCTAACGGTCCTCTCCTACGATGCAATGCGGGGCAACCATGACAACCGCTCTTACACACCAACCTCCCTTTTTGTAGCACAAAAGAGCCGCCAAGACGGGACAGCGGAACGTTGCGTGCCCCAAATCACTTAGCAAGGTGCATGCAATAGGAGTAGGGGACTTGCGCGCGCGCCAACACCAACAAGCAAAGAAAAACAACAAGACAACATAGGGTAGACGCCACGGGAACACGCCGGCCGCCGAACCAAGTATGTTACACGATACGCCACGCAGCCACATGACGAAAGTGAGTCGAGGTCAACGCACGAAGGAAAGGGCACAACCGCCACGCCACCACCAACAAAAGAGCACACCCGCTACTATCCCCCGCACGCATAGGACAAGGAAGCCATGGGACAAGCAAGGTGTGTGAGAGTGACGAGGGGAAAAGACCACCCAAGCGCAAAGCGCCACACAGAAAAATAAAGAAAGGCACAATCACACCATGAAACACATGCAAAAGTGCCCAAGGACGCCAAGCCATGAGGTATGTCCATGCACGCACACGCCATTGGTGCCGCCGCATGCACGACAATGTATAAACAAGGAGACGTACCCACCACCGAGGGAACCACCGCCACGAGCACCACGCCGCCGCCCAACCACTCACGTACGTATTCTATGCTCTGTACACTCTAGGCCGTTCGCACGGAGGAAAGAAGCATGGTATGAGGGACACCGGTATGTAACCAAAAGGAGGGAACCACACGCCACCGGAGGGCGCACCACCGCCACAAAACACACGTACCACAAGCACCCAGGGGCACAAGAAGAGCAAGAAGTCTGCCTGCGCACATACATGCCGCCGCAAACAACAAAAGGTATGGATGTAAACAACAAGGGCCACCGCGGACGGAGACACATGCAACGCCAACGTGCCCAGCAACCAAAGAAACCGCCACCCTTTCTCCTTTCCCGAACA
Source organism: Eutreptiella sp. 'Long Island Sound 2002' (assembly GCA_964036045.1). Lineage (NCBI taxonomy): Eukaryota > Euglenozoa > Euglenophyceae > Eutreptiales > Eutreptiaceae > Eutreptiella > Eutreptiella sp. 'Long Island Sound 2002'. The sequence continues at coordinate 37,478,675 of OZ038398.1, read as the reverse complement.
TGCACACCCTATAGGCCGCCACCGCCGAAGAAAGTGTGGACACCGCCAAAGAACACACGAAGAACAAGAGGCCACCAACACCGCGGAACGGAATAAGGATGGTATGAGGGAATACCTAGTGGGCAGCCCACGCAGAAAGAAGTGATGGTATGGAGGGAACCCCCGCGAAACCGAGGGAAGGGAGCCACACGCCGCCGGAGAGCACACCGGCGCCACCAAACACACAAAAACCGCACACCCGAGGGCACAAAAAGAGCAAGAGTGGTATGCCCACGCGCGCAAGCAAACACAAACAAGGTATGGCGAAGGAGCACGAGCCCGAGCCCGCCGCAGCAATCGCCACAGGGATAGAAGGAGCAAGAACGGACTACGAGCAGGAAGTACGCAACGCCGACCGAGGAAATGCCATGAAAACCACCCCCAACCCTCTCTCCAAAGGCCATCAACGCGGGAGGAAGCCGCCAACGCCAGAGAAATTTTGGACGCCGCCAAAGAACACGCGAAGAACAAGAAGCCGCCAACACCGAGGAATGGTACATGAGTGGTATGAGGGAATACCTAACGGGAAGAAGCGATGGTATGAAGGGCGCCCACCCCCGCGAAACCGAGGGACGGGAGCCACACGCCACCAGAGAGGACGCCACCGCCACCAAACACACAAACCACAAGCCCGAGGGCACAAAGAGAGGAAGTGGTATGCCCACACACGCAAGCATGCACGAGCAAGGTATGGCGAGGGAGCGCGGGCCCGAACCCGCCGCCGCGAACACCACGGGGATAGAAGGACCCAGGATGGACAAAGAGAACGACGTAAACAACGCCGCCACGCCAGCGCACCCGCCGGCCGGGAAACCGCCAAGAAACCCACCCTCCTCCCTCTCTCTGTAGGCCATCGACGCGGGAGGAAGCATAACACAACAAGCAGGCCCGCCCGCACGAGCCACATGACCGCCACCGCCACGAACAAGCACCATGGTATGAACCCAAATGCAAACACAGGTATGTTATGTGCCACGCGACGGAGAACGCAACAATAATGGCGCCAACATGGGTAAAGAGACAAGCGCAAGTATGTTACCTAGTAGCCTAGTTACCTAGTAGGCCCACACGCCCCAATCCTCTCTCTGTCTCACAGGACCCAACAGGAGAGAGAGAAGAGGGCCGGGGAACCGGGGCCAAGGAAGCAGGCAGGGGGAAAGACCGAGACACACACCAGGACGGAGGCAGGGAAAACGTGCATGCCAGGGAGGAGGGCGAGCCAACAGAGGGCAGAGGAAAGGGTAAAGAACGACGAAGCCACGAAGGAAACGGGAGGTAGCCAGGGGACGAGCAAGAAACACGCGCAGGGAAGGGGGCACGGCAAGCACACGGGGAGTGGAACACCGCAACAAAGCACCAGAGAGGGGGGTACCAGAGGGACAAGTGAAGGGCAACACCCAGCACCAGGGCACCCACCGCACAGGCACCACACACACCGCACACGCCCACACCCGCATCCACGGCACGCGGCCAGCGGGCCCCGGCAGCCCGCCCAGAGGGCGGGCAGCAGGGAAGAGGGGGCGCCTGAACCCAGACGCCCCCGCCACCCCCGTGGCGCGCAGCCCCCCACAGGGCACGCGGGCCACAGGGCCGGTGCAGGGCCCCCACGCCCGCACACCTGCGCCCACAGCACGTGGGTAGCGGACCTTAACAGCCCGCCGGGAGGGCGGGCAGCCGGGAGAGGGGGAGCGCCTGACCCCAGACGCCCCTCACAACGGCGATCGGCACCCCCCCCGGGGACGCCCTTCCGCCACCCCCACGGCACGCAATGCCGGCCCGCAAGGGCGCGCGCCGTGGGGCCGGTGCTGGGTCCCCACGCCCACACCAACCGCACCCTGGACACACCGGTCGCGGAACCCTGGCCGCCCGCCGCAGAGGACGGGCGGCCAGGGGAAGGACAGCGACTGACACCAGACGCCCCTCACAACGGTGGCAGGCCACCCCCCCCCCCCAGGACGGCCCCCTACCGGCCCCGCGGCACGCAGCTTCCACAGGGCATGCAGGCCAAGGGGACAGTGTTGGGCCCCCACACCCACACAGCCGCGCCCAGAGCACCTGGATGGCGGACCCCAACAGCCCGCCCAGTGGGCGGGCAGTCGGGAGAGGGACAGCGCCTGACCTCAGATGCTCTCACAATGGTGGAAGGCAGCCCCCCCGGGGACCCCCTCTCCGCCACCCCCACAGCGAGCAACGCCAGCCCGCAGGGGCGCACGCTGTCGGGCCGGTGCTGGGTCCCCACGCCCGCACCGACCGCAGCCGGGACACACGGGTCGCGGAACCCCGGCCGCCCGCTCCAGAGGACGGGCGGCCAGGGGAGGGACAGCGCCTGACACCAGACGCCCCCCACAACGGTGGCAGGCCGACCCCCCCGGGGACGGCCCCCCCTCACCCCCACGGCACGCAGGCCCCACAGGGCATGCAGGCCAAGGGGACAGTGTTGGGCCCCCACACCCACCCACCCGCACCCACAGCACGTGGGTGGCGGACCCCAACAGCCCGCCCAGTGGGCGGGCAGTCGGGGAAGGGACAGCGCCTGACCTCAGACGCCCCTCACAATGGTGGAAGGCACCCCCCCCGGGGAGGCCCTTCCGCCATCCCCAAAGTGAGCAACGCCGGCCCGCAAGGGCGCACGCTGTGGGGCCGGTGCTGGGTCCCCACGCCCGCACCGACCGCCCCCGGGACCCACGGGTCGCGGAACCCTGGCTGCCCGCTCCAGAGGACGGGCGGCCGTGGAGGGACAGCGCCTGACACCAGACGCCCCTCACAACGGTGGCAGGCCATCCCCCCCGGAGACGGCCCCCCACCACCCCCGCGGCACGCAGCCCCCACAGGGCATGCAGGCCAAGGGGACAGTGTTGGGCCCCCACACCCACACAGCCGCGCCCAGAGCACGTGGATGGCGGACCCCAACAGCCCGCCCAGTGGGCGGGCAGCCGGGGGAGGGACAGCGCCTGACCTCAGACGCTCTCACAATGGTGGAAGGCAGCCCTCCCGGGGACCCCCTCTCCGCCATCCCCACAACGAGCAACGCCAGCCCGCAGGGGCGCACGCTGTGGGGCCGGTGCTGGGTCCCCACGCCCGCACCGACCGCACCCGGGACACATCGGTCGCAGAACCCCGGCCGCCCGCTCCAGAGGACGGGCGGCCGGAGGAGGGACAGCGCCTGACACCAGACGCCCCTCACAACGGTGGCAGGCCGACCCCCCCGGGGACGGCCCCCCACCACCCCCACGGCACGCAGGCCCCACAGGGCATGCAGGCCAAGGGGACAGTGTTGGGCCCCCACATCCACACACCCGCGCCCACAGCACACCCCCCGGGGACGCCCTTCTGCCACCCCCACTGTGAGCACCGCTGGCCCGCAAGGGCGCACGCTGTGGGGTTGGTGCTGGGTCCCCACGCCCCCACCGACCGCACCCGGGACACACGAGTCGCGGAACCCTGGCTGCCCGCTCCAGAGGACGGGCGGTCGGGGGAGGGACAGCGCCTGACACCAGACGCCCCTCACAACGGTGGCAGGCCACCCCCCCCGGAAACGGGCCCCACCACCCCCGCAGCACGCAGCGCCCACAGGGCATGCAGGCCAAGGGAACAGTGTTGGGCCCCCACACGCACACACCCGCGCCCACAGCACGTGGCTGGCGGACCCCAACAGCCCGCCCAGTGGGCGAGCAGTCGGGGGAGGGACAGCGCCTGACCTCAGACGCCCCCTCACAATGGTGGAAGGCACCCCCGCTGGGGACGCCCTTCCGCCACCCCCACAGCGAGCAACACCGGCCCGCAAGGGCGCACGCTGTGGGGCCGGTGCTGGGTCCCCACGCCCGCACCGACCGCACCCGGGACACACGGGTCGCGGAACCCTGGCTGCCCGCTCCAGAGGACGGGCGGCCGGGGAAGGGACAGAGCCCGACACCAGACGCCCCTCCCAATGGTGGAAGCCACTCCCCCCGGGGACGCCCTTCCGCCATCTGCACAGCGAGGAACGCCGGCCCGCAAGGGGCACGCTGTGGGGCCAGTCCTGGGTCCCCACGCCCGCACCGACCGCACCCGGGACAGCGCCTGACACGGGACGCCCCTCACAACGGTGGCAGGCCACCCCCCTCGGGGACGGCCCCCCACCATCCCCACGGCACGCAACCCCCACAGGGCATGCAGGCCAAGGGGACAGTGTTGGGCCCCCACACCCACACGCCCGCGACCACAGCATGTGGGTGGCAGACCCCAACAGCCCGCCCAGTGGGCGGGCAGTTGGGGGAGGTACAGCGCCTGACCTCAGACGCCCCTCTCAATGGTGGAAGGCACCCGCCCCGGGGACGCCCTTCCGCCACCCCCACTGCAAGCAACGCCGGCCCACAAGGGCGCACGCTGTGGGGCTGGTGCTTTTTTTTGCTCTATGGCTCCGAGCTATCCGGGTGGGGCCTCCCGGGTCACGTATGCGTTGACATGCTAGAAATTGTTCAAAATTGACAGAGCAAGGAGGATGATGCAACCGGTACTATGTAGTCGTCTCACATGGCGTGAGGGGGTTGGTGGTTGCATTGGGTGAGTATCAGGGCCTCGAGCTGAGCTGAAACAGAGTATGGTACAGGTGTGCGCCTGTAGGTGTTGACTGAAGAAAAAGGAGGGGGGGTTCATGGTTTGTTGAGGGTTGCTTGGTGTTTTGAGGGTGTAATTCTTGGATTAATGTAGTCCCTTTGGTTTTTGTGTGATCTTTTGAGTTTATGTGACAGGGTTAGTGCTGGTGGGTATGAAGCTGAGCTTTACGTGTGTGTCCAGGGCTTGGGCTAAGATTTTTTTTTTTGCACTATGCCTCCCCTCAATCCCCGGGGTACTTGGGGCTGTGTAAGCTTTCACAGCTTCATTCCGTTTGTGTGTTTTCAGGGTTATGCTTGTCATATCACTCAGGAAACTAAGTGATGGCAAAAGAGATTTATGTGACTGGGTTAGTGCTGGTGGGTAGGAAGCTGTGCTTTACGTGTGTGTCCGGGGTTGGGCTAAGAAAAGGAAACGTGTAGACAGGCGAGTGTTGGTCAAGTTAACCCTCCAAAAAGACTGCTAAAATTGGCACTAAGCCTAGGGGGTACCCTTGGCACACAAAGCAACAGGACATAGAGGACTGTGTCACGTAAAACTATTGTTTCAGGACGTCAGGTCTCTTGTCTCTTACTGCCGGAGCATGTTGCAGGGTGCAATAGACATATATACCATATATATATATATATCTGCAAGGGAGAGGAAAAATATAAAAGCAGCCGAGTGTCGGTCGTCACTTGTGCGGTGAGGCCTAAAGTTCGCTCATCGACGCTGTGATTGCTTCCCAGCGTCGTCGGTCGAAATCAATGAAGTCACTGAGCAGTACTTGCAAATGATTGAGGGCAGGCATGCTGATATTGTCAGAGAGACAGGTGGCGAGGTCACATTGGCCTTCAAGAGTTATCTTAGCTCGCATAACAGACTCAGGCCACTGAATTAGATAAAAAAGAAGGCTGTCGTGCAGGTCGGACGAGGTGGACCAAGGAGTCTCAAAGCTGATGGAAAATTCAGAGATGTCCTTAGAAAACTTATGTTGCAACTGCTCCTCGGGTTTCTTACTGTCCACGGGCTCTGGTACGTTGCAGGAGGGGTCGTTGTCAGTGGCGTCCGCCCATGAGCATGGGCTGGTAGAAACCTTGTGTGAGAAATGGCGGATGCACGGACCGGGAAGTAGACCTTGAGAACGGAGAAAGTTCATGAGGACGGTCTCTTGAAAGCGGAATGGGTCGAGCACTACGCTGTCGGACGACATTGAATTGACGGTGGCCATGTGTCTGCAAGCGCTGGAGAAAGGGCGATCTCGCTGGTGGTGTTTGATAACTGCGCCCAAGACGCGGCGAGATGGAGAAAGGTGCAACGGGCCAAATCCTTTGTAACAACGGGTGTCTTCTTCCAGTAATATGATGCGACGGAGTCCTTCTTCGTGGTCTTCGAAAAGTACTATAGTGAGCGAGATGTATGCGGTGAGGGATCGTGCAAGGATCAACGTGTGCTCACCGGAAAGAGTGCGTGATGCCAACCGAGTGAGGCCTGCGAAGGCTTCACTTTGGACAGCTTTTCTTTGATCTTGTTCTGCCTCAATTAGCCTATTGTTCATTCGATGGAAGCATAAGGCGTCAACTTGAATTGTGTTCCGTGTGACTTCTTCGGTCTGACAGAGAAGGAGTAGCTGATGTTGATAAAATTCGGATCGCCATGTAAGCAGGATTTCATTTCTTGCACAGGCTTCATCGAGGAGGAGCGCTTCGGTAGTGAACAGGATGTTTAGATTCTTCTTGGCGTGCGGTTTCCTCTTGCGCGCTGATCGTGTGGAGGCCGGGGCTGCATTGAACAGGAAGTCTTCGTACGGCTGCGGGCAAGGCTTGTTCTTGGGCTGACACATGAAATTTTCTTGATCTGCTGGTGTATCATATTGTCCAGAGTCGGGAGCAGACCAGTAAGGCGTTGCCGAAATGCTCGCTGGAACGTCATCCGGTTGTTCCTCTTTATCGGAGTCAACCCAAAATCTTCCCATGAGTAGCTGTTCGCTTTCAGAGTCTGTGCTGGAGCTTTGAAGATCTGGTATGTCGCCGTCAGAGCTGGAGCTTGATTCGGCGGAGTCGGTGATATGGTCTTTAATGGAATTTCGGCACGCTGGCCTTGGAATCCCTGAGTTGGTGATTGTGGGCGGAGAGTTGGTATCAGTATCTTCAGCGCCTCGTGTGGACCGCGAATGGTCTTCTGTGTATTCATGTCTTGAGCAATCTTCGGCTTTCCGTGATTCTGGTCTTACCGGTGAGGTGGCTTGGTTTGTAAGCGGCTCAGTTGTTAACTCGTAAAATTGACATGTGGGGACCTGCCATGAGAAAAGGAAGGAACGGGACATGTCACCGTCTGGCGGATGGTCTACACGTTCTTGAGAGCTCTGGCAGAATCTCGGAAGGGACCACACTGCTGACAGCGGCGGGTCTGCACTTTCCGGATCTTGATTTTGAACCTGTGGTGTCGGTGGTGATAGGGGTTGGTGTAGAGTGTCTGGGGTGAGGTGTCGTGAAATCAGTTTAACGTGCTCGTACGGCGATGCGTGAGATACGGGGGTGTGTGACACTTGCTGCGGTAAATCATGGCTGCGGTCTTTGGTAATGGAGTGGATATGTGGAAAGTGGCACGAGTCGGCTTGATGATTGTTGAAACAGTGGGAAATTACTTTCACTATTTGTAAGTTCGATTTAGCGATGTTCTGGAGAATCTTCAGTGACTGTTGAATGCGGGAATCTGGCTGCGGCGTGTGATTTACAGGATGACAGTTAATTTTTGTACGCGGTTCCATTTTAAAAAGAATCGTACGTTTGCGATTGACGGAAAAGGTAGATTTGGCTTTTGTTTGTTTCTGTTCTTTCACATCGCTGCGGAACAGGCGACGGGACGCGTTTTTGTGGGGCTGGTGCTGGGTCCCCACAACCGCACCAACTGCACCCAGGACACACGGGTCGCGGAACCCCGGCTGCCCGCCCCAGAGATCGGGCGGTCGGCAGAGGGACAGCGCCTGACACCAGACACCCCTCACAACGGTGGCAGGCCACCCCCCCCGCGGACGGCCCCCCACCACCTCCGCAGCACGCAGCCCCCACAGGGCATGCAGGCCAAGGGGACAGTGTTGGGCCCCCACACCCACACACCCGCGCCCACAGCACCTCGGTGGCTGACCCCAACAGCCCGCCCAGTGGGCGGGCAGTCGGGGGAGGGACAGTGGCTGACCTCAGAAGCCCCTCACAGTGGTGGAAGGCACCTCCCCCGGGGACAACGTTCCGCCACCCCCACAGCGAGCAACGCCGGCCCGCAAGGGCGCACGCTGTGGGGCCAGTGCTGGGTCCCCACGCCCGCACCGACCGCACCCGGGACACACGGGTCGCGGAACCCTGGCTGCCCGCACCAGAGGACGCGCGGCTGGGGGAGGGACAGCGCCTGACACCAGTGAAGCGGTACCCAGAACCCCATGACCATGGTGGGGTATACAACCGGTCTCCGTGTGCCCACTAACCCCATGTACGGAAAGGAAGACGCCCGGTGAAGCCCGGTGAGAGCCCGGCAGGAGTGTGTCTCTTGCCGTAAAGCCCCCGTGACGGCATTCCGGCCACTTGGGGCATGTTACCATGTACCGGCAAACAGCCATTTGCCGGTATCTTACTATTTCACGCCAATCTGCCCCGCACCGCCTTCGGCCGTCGATTCGGCAACCTAACCCTAACAACAGATGTAGGTAAGACGTGTTTGTGTGAGAGATCTGGGCATTTCAGCTATTAGCGGCCGCATCGGCAACCGATGCGTCGCCCGCTGACATTTACATATCAGAATATCAGGAATCAACAGGGTTTTATTTTCATATTGTTTTCGTAAATTTTCACGCTTCCGTTCTGATAATCAATGTTTTGACTGCTGGCGGTTGGCTTGCGACTTTAGCGTAACCGCCGGTTTAACTGTTACTTACAGACATTTTAGCGCAATCCGTGACGAAGACTCTAAAGTCTTCAGGAATTGCATTGATTCATCTGCAATTTTCACATTGTACACTCGCAACCTTAATCCGAGTTTCTCAGGATGTCGATATCGGATTTTCGACCTCGACATCCCCGCACTTGATTTGACCTCTTTCGAGTGGACCTACGTGCTTCCCTATGCACGAATCAACTTTTCTTTTTGTCTTGCCCTCCATTTGTCTTAGAGATATGGGCAAAACAAAGTTGATTCGTGAGGCCACTTGTGAGGGTCATATCTCGTGCTGCTTGCGAGGAATGACAATAAGGAAGCATGGGATGTATTCACAATACTCCCGACGTAATTTAGGAAGCTTTATACGCCTGTAATGGGCAGCAGGGGCAACTAGGACAGGCCTTGCAGCGTGCGCGCCTTTGTCGCGTCGCAAGGGCGATTTGCCAGCGTGGCTGAATAATTATGAAGATCAGGACTTACGATGTTTTGGAGTGAAATGATTGTAGATTCATGAGTTTTAGATTATCATTGATCTATCGTGATTGTTGGTTTGGGTTACGGTTATGGTCGAACGGCCTGGTGTTTGCTGTGGGTTTGTGGCATCAAGTCTTCGCTCTGTTGTGCACAGTGTATCTAGTATGTAGGGGACAAGCACCACTGTGTCCCCCTAAAGAGCCCTGCAGTGGTGCGGGCGAAACAACAACATCGTGGACTCCGGTGATGGACTCCCAGAAGACGGTGTATGTTTTGGGGTTTGGTGTTTGCGTTCTTGTACGTGCTTTACGTGTATGACAGAGGTATCGACATTTTGGAGTTTTGGAAAAGGGTTACGACGGGATCAAAGGTTTTGACGATTTGAGGAAAATTTTGAGATCAAGAATAGTTCGAGATTTCAATGAAAACATGACTTGGATCAACACGGTGTTTGGGTCCGTGATCGGTTGTGTTACAACGCCTTGCGTCTCCACACGTGCGCGCTAGCGTAATGGATCATGGTCAAGAGGGTAGAGTTTGCGTTATAACTCTTTTGCCATGATATTGCGTGCTTTAAGATAACTTTCGAGTGTAGCGCGCGAGTGTTGGTGTTGCATAGGAACTTCCCTTGAGTTCCTATGAGCGATTGACACAAAGTTATGCCCTTGGAGGGGCATGACATATCGTGGGGGGAGCTACCTTTTTGGGCAGTATGTGGTATGTGCCATGTGTTGTATTGCGTGCCCATTTGGCGGGTTTGGCTAAGATAGATACACCCACCAATGGACCTCATATTGCACGAGGCCCTTCCTTATACTCCCCAGGATCAATCGCAAGCCTAACCTTTGTGGAGGGAAGCTTGTGTGGTGATCCCAAAGCGATGCGTTGGGAGCAAGGTGTGTGTTTTGCAATTTTCCATATTTTCATATGCCCACTTGGGAACTAGCGCTCGTGACCTTTCAAAGCGCCCCAAGTAGAGCACATATGTGGAATTCAAGGTCATTGGTGTCAAGTCATTGTGTTTAGAAGGATTGGTTGATTACTCAATCCAAGCCGAAGATATTATAATATATTTGTGCGCCTTTCAAGGCACTTTTGGGCGTTTTTTCGCCAATATTGCTGTTTTTTTGCCCGTCATGATGTCAAGTGGCGACCGTGTATCTCAACGTTGCGCCCAATTGACATCATGACTCAATGATGTTATGAGGGTACATACTTCGGTGCCCAACATATCTTGGACCCGGCGAATAACTCCTCTTGGGCTTGGCGTACCGTGGCCGCCATGATGGCGATTTGGGACCATCCCAAATCATGGGCTCACTTGGCGACCCTGCCATTCCCGAAACCGGAGGAGTTGGGCGACGCCCAAAAGATATGTTGGGCACATATGACTTGATACCAATCCTATGGCACACTCCGGTCCAAGTCAGGCATGTGCCTCATTTGCCCAAAACATGAGTGTGCGCATTTTCGGCCATTTTGAGCAATTTTCCACATTTTCTGCCCGCCGTGCACCATGTTCAGCACCCTCGTGCACGCCGGACTCATGGACCAATGGACCATATATGACATGGGTGTTATGGACATTGGCCCTAATGGTGCACACACCACGTGGGCGAAGCGGAGCAACCTTCGCCAGGGTGCTAGCCCAAAGTGAGTGTGGACAATTTTGCCATTTTGGCATTTGTGGACCCGATTGGGATTGTCACCACGCTGAGTGGCATGGAGATCTTTGAGAGCCAAGGGCATGGGAGTCTCAGTTGAATTCCTGGTGGATCGCGTATGGAATGGCGGATCTTCAAGCCGGCGTGGAGATATACTATTGGGAGCACCCCCGAATTTTGGCTCATTTCGAGCAGCCAAAATGACCCCCTTTTGGGATCCCAATTTCACCCCCCCGTGTGGACAATTGGCGGCCCCATATCTCTATGCCCACAGCGAGCCCTGACCTAATTTCAAGTTGTACACTCAGATATAAGTCCTAGGTCCTGTCTCCTACCCAGTGGGCCATTGGCCTTGCCCTGGCCGGGCGAGCCACGCGTGGGAATGACGCCAATTTTGGTGATTTTGGCATCATGACCCCACTTGTGGTGCCCTGATGCTGGGACCTCAGAGGGAACCAGGTTGGGGGAGGGCTCCAGGGAGTTCGTACTCAAAGGGCATAGGGTCAGGTGCCTCGTCCCTACCTCTGGCGGGTCCGGACGAGGGGTCAATTTTGGAGATTTTTGAGCTAATATCAGTTTGGGCTGAAACAGCCCATTTTCAGCTACCAACTCCTAGGGGATAATGGCGGGGCCATATCTCTGGCTCAGAGGGGAATTGGGACCTGTTGTTAAGGGAGCATGGGGAGCCATCGTCGTTTGGCCTTGGAGCATCTCGGTTCCCAGAAACTCGCCTGTCGCTGGGCGAAACACCTCCCCTATTGGCAGGGTTTCAGGGTCCGGACTGAGCAGGGCATGGGTTGTGTTTGAGCCCCCGCCCCCACCAGCCACTGGGAGGGTCGGACCTGGGATTGGGATATGAGTTGGGACTGAGTGTCTATTGTTCTGTGATGCCCTTACCCCAGTCTGGTCTTAACCCCATGTGTACATATCCTGATGTGTTGCTGTACATACTTTTGTTCCCTTGTTTCAGAGTGGCAAGGATCCTGTAACGCTTTGTCTCATGACACGAGCGTAATTGATGCCCCTGTGAGCGCAGTGCTTTGCCTGCCTGCTTGCTTGTGCGCGTCACCGCAGCGTCCCGTGGCCAGGCCCCCCACGGGAATGCGTCAAAAGCGTTTCACCGCCGCGGGCTTACCCATCCCTCGCGTGCCACTCGGGGCCACCAACCGCGAGCAGCGCGGCGCAGCAGCTCGCAGCTCGCAGCTCGCAGCGCAGCGCAGCGGCTCGCAGCGCCGCCCAGCGACAGCGCCGAGACCGTGAAGGAAGTGCAGGGACCGGAACTCCGTCATCAACGAGTTCCCTCGGCCAACCGGCAAAGCCGCACTCCCAGGTACAGCAACCACTTCCACAACCACCGGCCGACCAGCACCGGCCGCACTCCCAGTCCAGTGCTACATCACCCACCTCAACAACCACCCCAGGACCACTCCATCGAGAGCACCGATGGTGAACTGGGATGAGGCGGGCAAGACGTGGCCGCAGCCCCACCCCCATGCGGCGCGCCTACTGCGTGGGTTGCTGTGGGGGCAGAAATACCGCCACAGCAATCCCCAGTGCGAAGGCGGCATGCCCGAGAGCTTGGAGCTCCGCGAGGACATGGGCGAGGACCGCCTGCGGGCAGTGGAGGAGTGGCTGCGGGCGGAAGGGTATGAGTACCGCTTCCGCCGCAAGCGTTGGAGGACCTGGACCCGCCCGGACAGGCCCGGCGAAGGGCTGCGCCCTGACAGGATTGAGGAGGACGAGAAGCCCAACGAGTACCCGTCGGGCGCCTCGATCAACGTCTCCATGTGGGACATGATCGAGAAGGAGTTCCCGGTGCTGGGGAACGAGCGCAGGCTGCAGGGCAGCAGCAGTAGCGTGTCTCCTGGGAAGGAGAAGCGTTCCGCCGGGGACAGGAGGCGGGACAGGAAGTGGCGGGAGTACCAGGAGTCCCTGGCCGCCGAAGCCGCCCAAGGCGCCAGGGGCCGAACCCAAGCCGAGAGCCCCCAACGGGCCAATGGCGGTCACCACCCCGGCCACACCACCCTTGGCGACTTCCTGGAAGTCGCCAAGCAGGCCAGGGCCAAGCCCCGTCCGCTGCTCCTGAGGAAGTCAGGCCCCAGCAGCGACGTGGAGTCGGCCCACCGCGGGAGGATGCCGGCCGACCAGGCCAGCTCCAGCGGCAGCGTCGCTCCCGACCAAAGGGATGTGACGCGTGCCTGTGAGCGCGCCTGTGGGGTGCCCTGCAACCTTCAGGTTGCCCGGCAACGGGCCACGCAGCAGAGCGCTGCCGTGGAGGGCGCCGTCGGCATCGCCCAGCAGGAGGCTGCGGAGTGGGCGCATGGCATGGCCATCCACGCCTCGACCGTGGCGGCCAGGTGAAGGGTGAGGTGGCGGCAGCCGACGAGGATGCCCGCCTGACGCAGGAGGCCATTGCCTGCAAGGAGGCCGAGGTGAAGGCGCTGGAAGAGGCGCTGGCCCAAGAGAGGGCAAAGAAGGAGGCGGAGAAAAGGGCCCACGCCGAAGCGACGGCCAAGGCCCAGGCGGACGCCGCCAAGAAGGACGCCATCGAGGCCGCGCGACGGAAGGTCGCTGAGGAGAGGGCCAAGACGGAGTCGGAGCTGGCAGCCTTGGAAGCGGAGAAGGCTCGGCTGCAGCAGACCCGGGAAGCAGAGGCGGCTCGTGCCCGGGAGGAGGCCGAAAGGCGAGCTGCGGCGGCTTCCGCCGCCGCAATGGGGGAGGCAGAGGCCAAACTCCGCCGCGAGACTCCCCCGGGAGGATCCCGAGTGGAGACCCTTCGGAAGCTTTTCCAAGGGGACGACTCCTCCAAGATGACGCTGGACGAGGTCGACACAGGCAGCAGTGGGAGCAGTGGACCCACCGCCTACCGACGGAGGAAGGGCAAGGGGAAGACCCCCGAGAGGCCACGGAGGCCAACGGGCGGACACCCCTACGACAGTGACCCCTTCTTCACCGCCAGCGACGGGGATGAACGAGGCAGCCGACATCGCCGAGGAGTGGCTGGCAGAGGAGGCGGAGACGTCCCCATGGAGCCAGAAGGTGAGGATGACGATCCCCCTCCTCCCTACCGGGGCCAGGAGTCTTCGGACACCGAGACGCCTAGGTGGGGCGACATGGACGAGGATGATGACATGGACTTCGACCACACGAAGAAGCCCCCATCCTCGGACCCACCGAGGCGACCTGGTGGAGACCCACCGGGACCCCCTGGCGGAGGACCATCAGGACCCCCTGGAGGACGCCCACCAGGTGGACCCCCCGGAGGCGGACCCCCTGGCGGAGGAGGACCCCCTGGACCGTGCGCACCCGACGGAGCGGGATGCGAAAAAGCAGGTTTTAGGCAGACACAGATCACGAAAACACAATTTACAGCATGCGTATGCACCAACATTTGTCATTTTTCATGAAAAAAAACGGCCAAGAATGGCCGTTTTTTGGGCAAAGATTGAGTTTTTTGGCGCCAGACAAGCATTCGAAGACCCCTCCCCCCATTTTCAGGGTGCTGGGTGCGAAAAAGCAGGTTGTAAGGGCACACAGACGACGAAAACACAATTTGCAGCATCTGTATGTACCAAAACTTCCCATTTTTCATGAAAAATCGGCCAAAAATGGCCGTTTTCTGGTCAAAAATTGAACGTTTTTGGCCCCAGATAAGCGGTTGAAGACCCCTCCCCCCCTATTTTGAGGGTGTCGGATGCGAAGAAGCAGGACGTAGGCAGACACAGAGCAGGAAAACACAATTTACAGCATCCGTATGTACCAAAATTTGCCGTTTTTCATGAAAAATCCCCCAAAAAATGACCGTTTTCCGGTCAAACATTGAGTTATTTTGGCCTCAGACAAGCAGTTGAAGACCCCCTCCTCCATTTGGAGGGTGCTGGATACAAAAAAGCAGGTTGTAGAGGCATATATATCATGAAAACACAATTTACAGCATGTGTATGCACCAAAATTTGCCATTTTTCATGAAAAAAACGGCCAAAAATGGTTGTTTTTTGGCCAAAAATTAAGTTTTTTAGCTTCAGATAAGCAGTTGAAGACCCCCCCCCCTATTTTGAGGGTGCTGGATGCTAACAAGGAGATTGTAGGGGCACACAGATCACCAAAACGCAATTTACAGCATGCGTATGCACCAAATGTTGCCATTTTTCATGGAAAAAAACGGCAAAAAATGGCCGCTTTTTGGTGAAAATTTTTGTTTTTTGGCCTCAGCCAAGCAGTTGAAGACCTCTCCACCCCTATTTTGAGGATGCTGGATGCAAAAAAGCAAGTTGTATGGGGACACAGATCGCCCAATCACAATTTACAGCATGCTAACTACTTGAATGGGTGTTTTTTTTTATGTTGCAGGTTTTGGGATTTTTGGACGTCATAAAATCCTATGTGGGCCCTCCTGGAGGACCCCCTGAGGACCCCGACGACCCACCAGGGGACGGCGACCCGGATGCCCCCCGGCGGTGGATTGTCTACCTCCGCAGGAGGGTCCAGTCCCTCAAGCGCGAGGTAGACCCGGGCAAGGGCGAGATGACTCGCATCGCCAGGGTCGCCGCGCGCGCTCAGAGGGAGCTGAACATCGCCAAGATCGAGGTGGTCAAGAGCGCCCAGGTCGCCACCGCCACCCAGAAGCTGTTGGACATCGCCAGGGGCGAGACCAGGTCGCTGAACAAGGTCATCAGCGGCCTGCAGCGGAGGCTGGACGCGCTGGAAGCCCGTGGGAGCGTTGGCAGCGACCACCCATCCCTGGAGTCTTGCTCGTCGGCAACGGCTGGGGACCTGGACCAGGTCCAGGCAGACCCCACGCCCCCGGCGGAGCCCCCAGGAGTCGCCCCAGCGCCAGTGCCCCCTCTATCACCGCCCCCTCTCGCCACAGCGCGGGCCGCCGCAACGAGCGCGTGCCGCCCGGCAGTGGCAGTGAGGATTGGCGTGATGAGTGGCTCAGCGCGGAGTACCACAACCGCCGTGCTCCACCGCGGACACCGGTACGCCCCCGACGCCCCGCACCAGCCCCGGAGCCAATCCCAATGGCTGGTGGACGTTATGGTGGACTCAGGGATGAGGTCCCCAGAGGAGACGTGGAGTGGGATGTCGGCGGAGGTGAGGACCTGGACCTGGACCTGGAGGAGTTCGACATTTCCGCGCCGCGTGGTGTACGACGGGAGGCCGCTGAACGCAGCCGCCGGCGCCGTGATGAGGAGGCATACATGGAAGGAGTACGGCGTGAACATCTAGGTTCAGCGTACATGGAGGAACCACGGCGTAGCCACGCGGATACCGGGGAGGAGATCGAAGTGGCCGCCGTGGGAGTTCGTGGGAGAGGCCGATGGGAACCTCGGTCGACCTCGCTGCCGGCGTTCATGGTCTCTAAGGCCGCGGATGCCGCCGTGTGGGAAGACTTGAAGGACATCAAGCCCCCCATGTACGATGGCAACCCCCTCAACTTCGACCGCTTCTTGGAGAAGCTGGACGATTTGGGGGTGACCGTAACTGAGGACATGGATCCCGCAGATGCGGAGAAATATGTCTTCAGACGGTTCAGGTACCGCCTGCCAGAAGTGCTCCAAGAGCTATACTTCGTGGCGACCAAGGAGGGGAAAATCAAGACCCTCAAGGAAGCCAAGAAGTGGCTCAACGAGCAGGAGCGGGTGGACGCTCCGCAGGTGGCTGCCAGGCGATGATGGTCCATCAAGCTTCAGCATGATGGACGGAAGATCCGCCTACGGGACTGCCGAGACTTCCGAGGGCAATACACCCTCTTCCGCCGCAACGTGGAGGACTGGAACGAGGGTGACTAGCAGGCTCGCCTGCTCTCCATGCTGCCGGAAGCATGGATCAAGAGGGTCACCAAGGAGGAAGCCAAGAGGGCCAAGTCCAACCACACGGTCAAGATGATGCTCCCCAAAGAGTATCATACGAACGTGGTGGCTTGGACGAGGAAGAACGTGGCCCGGGATGTCAAACGGCACTCCCTGCGGAACGCTCTCCTCATCACCGTCTCGGGCGATCGCGAGAAGACCGCGATGTGGCGCGTTGACCAGTGTGACGTGAGTGACCAGGCCATCCGTCTGCAGGCCATCCCGGCGCGGATGAGCTGCGACGAGATCCTGGAGTGGGTTGGAGAGGAGGTACTCAAGGAGTACCGGAACCTCCACCACACCCGCGGGTTGAGGCCCGGCGACCGCGACGTCAACTACGTTGGCGAGGGATCTGGCGGGGAAGCTGCCATGAACCCAGCGGGAGCCGACGGCGATGAGACTCTCGTCGACGATGACGATGACGATGAGCCCGCCGAGATGGCCGTTTGTGCCTTCGTGGCTTACAACGGCGCGGGGAGCAACCGGGGAAGCTGGAAGCCCCAGCAGCCGGGTTGGAAGAAGAAGGAGAAGAGGGACCCCCGCGGCATTGGCGACCCTCCGCTGTCCTTTGGGGAGTTCATACGAGCTCACCCTCAGGGCTGTTTCGTGTATTATGGGAGGAAGAAAGGCTTCAACCATGACCACCGAACATGCCTGTAAGTGCGGCTAACCCCCATCTGCTCAGACTTTCACTGATCTAACCCAGATTGGCTACATTTTGGTCAGTTTATCTGCTTCGGCGGAATCGCCGCCTCGCAGCTCAGTCTCAGGATCAGACCTATATATTTCTGATGTGCCGGATCTGATTCCGCGGTCCATTCTCCGTAAATCCGCCGCGTTCCGATCATTTACCTGGAATCGCCATTTGCCGCTGACGCGCGCTCGCGGGCCAGATCGGCCAAATATTTTTCACAATCGGATTTATTTAAATCTTTTCAGATAGATATGGACACTCAGATGTGCATAATAAAATCCGCATCAATTTTCTTCAGAGACTGGGATTTTCTGCCGGATAACACTCAGCATGGATCTTGCTTCAGTTGTTGCTGCTCTCGCCTCCGTTGGTGTCCGTGTCTCCGGTTCTACCCCCAACAGCAGCGTTCAGGTCGACTCCTCGCGTGCCTGCCCCACTGGTCTTGCCGGCTCCGAGCCCTCCGGCACCATCAACGACCAAGGGCAGCACTTTCATGGTAGCAGAGGCTACCTGAATGTTGTTCCTTTGGTGTCCCAACCACAGCCCGCTCCCCAGTACGGCCCCGTAGACCCCGCCGCTTCTGGCGAAGTAACGATTACACTGCCTTGGTGCTGCGCGAACGAGGCCTTGAGAGGAATGCCTTGCGCGAGTCCAAGCTGCCCAAGAAGGGCACAAATCAGCAGCTGTGGGGACCCAGATTACCACAATCCCAGTCGAAATTGGCCATCGAGCAGCTGGAATCCGCCAGCCTACGGCGATGGCAACGCTCCGGTAGACCTTACGGAGCTGGCAGGTACCAACATTCCTTACCAATGTCCAACATTTGAGACCACGGACGCCGATCTTGACGACATTGAGATGGGTGGTCCAGGTGAGGTACCTAGCTATAATCGACCAGCCTCTTGGGCACAATGGGACGACCATTTGTCCCTAGAAGTGACCCGTAACCTTGAGGCCCTTGAGGCCCTTTGTCTATTAGCCACGTCTAAGCTGATCGGACAAGAAAGAATCGCCTCTGATTTTTTAATGGAATATTTTTTCCTCCTTCAAGAAGAAATTAATACCAGGATGTGGTGGCGTTCTCAAGAAGATGACTCTTTTGCCATTTTTTTGCAGATCTGGGAGGCAAGCCCCTTCCCGAAGGAGAAGACCAAGGCACCTGTTGCCGGGCCCTCCGCCCCTCATCCCCCTGTTTCCATCCGCGACGATCTAGCCGCCGCGGTTGAGGAAGGAATTTTAGAGGCGGCCAGGCAGGCAAGCCTGGAAATTAGGGCTGAAGGAGCTCCCCAAGTGGACTCCTGGCTGCGGACCACCGAGATCAGCGGTCCGACAGCCTGCTCAGGTCCTTCAGGACACGGTATGTATTGTCCTGCCGACTGCTCCTGCAGATTCCAGCGAGATTCTGAGCTCCAATTGCTCAAGGATCAAATGCAACTCATCATTCAGACGCTGGGAATAAAAGATCTTTTCAAGACGCACATGCGATCTGAGGGCGCATCATCGGTGGAACAAGCAACAGAGCCGTCGGAGGAGTCGACAGAAATTTTTTCAATTGCTCCTTCGGTGGACTCCAAGACCACCGATGCAAGGATCAGCAGGACCAAGCTAAAGGAAAGGGTTACAATCTCTCGTTCTCAGAGTAGGACGGCGAAGGCTAGGACTGAGGCTCAGAATGCCAAGCGAACTGCCTCCCGTACTGCCCCTCCTGCTGCTGATTCCAATGCCTTAGCCCAGCTGTTGCTCGCCCAGACCCTCGCCGGAGCTGGTGTGGCGAATGATGCCGCCAAGGTGTCTGCCATTACGGCCGGTGTTGGGCTGGATTCGCTTCTTAATCCTACTTCATTGCGACTTCGTCAGGTTGCCAAGCAACCGAAGTATAATGGAAACCCCCGACGTTGGCCTCAGTTCCAACGGGAATTTAAATTGTGGGTTAAGACTCAAAAACTCCAAGATGATCAGTTCCTGATGGCCCTCTTGGACTGCCTTGAGGGAGCGCCGGCCAACACTTGGCTCAGGACTTGGAGTGATCGTGAGGATTCAAGTTCCCCCCTTACCTTTGATGAGGTGTGGGAACAGTTGGAGGTACGTGGATCCCGGCTGCCAGAGGACCATTACCACCAAATGTTGAAGAATTTTCCTTCATTCTCGCGATTAATCTTGCACGAAGTGCAAGACAAGAGACAGCGCTTCTGGAATTTAGTGGAAGAAGCCGAACATTCAGGCGAAACATTTTCTAGTGCCGAGCTGAAAAATCTGATTTTTGACAAGATCCCCTCAGAAACCGCCGCCACCCTTCGGAACAAACAGTCCGAAGAAAAGGTCAAGACCTGGTGGGCGGAGGTCGAAGGCTTCGATGCCTCGGCCAACAAGTTTTCCGTCAGGGAATCACTTCAAAAGTGTTCCCCCACGTCGTTTACCAAGGTGAAATTCACTGAAAACACGTCGAAAATCAAGTTTAATGAACACGAGGATCGGGACTTGTTTGTCCAAGTCCTCAACAGGGGAGTAAGCTTCCATGGCCATCGTCTGGAGGCCAAGAACTGGGTGTTTTCGTTCACCCCAAAGGAACCCTGGGAAGAGGTTGAGCGGCTCGCTGACGCCGCCAATCAAAATTTCCATGAGGGTCTTGGGGGAAACAAGAATACCCAGCAAAACACCCAAAATGGGGCCCGAAAGGGCAACAAAAAGGTGAATGACACCTGGAATGTTCAGGATCACTGTAGCATCTGCCTTCTTTTAGGTTCTACGAACGGAGCTAAGACGCATTCTACTGGTAATCACCGATGGTCTCCTTACGATCACAAGGTGATTGGTGAAAATATCAGTAATCCGCAGAATTCAGACAGGAATGACAGACAGGTGCATGGTGGGAAGGCTGGAAAAAGGAAATCGGACCCCCTCCGGTGGAAACAAAAATACTGGAGGCCCTGGCGGGTCCCAAGGCACAGGAAATCGGACTCCATCCGGCTCCGGTGGGCAGCCGAACGGCCAGAAAATTCCCAATAGCAACGCCGGAGGCGGAAATCGAAATCCAGGCCAAACCCCTCAATCCGGTACAAACAAGGGAAATGCTCCAGGATCCCAGGGTAAAGGTAAGGGAAATCCTTCGGGAACCCCTTTCTCTGGTAAGGGCAGAGGGCGTGGCGACGGTGGAGGTCCATCATCCGGCGGCCGTGGCCGTGGACGTGGAAAGGGCAACCATCGTGTGGATCAGGTCTCAGGTGCAGACCAGGTGTCCGATGCGGATCGAGATTACGTTGAAAATCCCTTGAATCCAGCAGATGATCCGTTCCAAGATGAGTGGGTCGACGAATCAGGATGTGTTCACAATGTTAACGCAGTCACTGGAGGTCAGAACGCCTAGGGGAGCCACGAAAATCGCCCCTCCCCAGGCAATTTCAGGCATGATCCCCAGATTCCTGATCGACCATTACTTGATGTAGGGTCGCTTGTCTCCTCTCCCTTGGATCCGGCAGCGGATCCTTCTGTTGTAGTGGACGAGGTTGGTGTACAGTCCAAGCACAGGGCCCGTCAGTTTGTCACAAAGCTGTGGGTCTCTGATCGCAAGGGAAATTTCCACCTCGCCACTTGTTTGTGTCACAATGGATCAGAGGTAAATCTCCAATCCAATTTTTTCTTACCCGACGACTGCGTGTTTGAGTCGCCTCATCCTGTTACCCTCGAGGGAGTTTCTGGACATTCTCTCGCAGGTGGGCAACGCGGTTGTTATATATCAACTCATTTGGTCGCTCAAGACCTTTGGGAAGACGGCAATGTGGAGGAAGTTATCCTTAAGGATGACTACTTCTATCATGCCGACATAAAGTATGACCTTTACTTGGGCCATCCTTGGCTTAGCAAGAACAGGGTGGCGCCCGTAGGTCATCGGCGTTGTTTTTTGCTGGAGTCAGGTCCCTTGGAGCGTCCTGAATTTCGTTTTTTGCACGCAGGGTTGAAAAGTGCAGAAGAATTTTTGAAGCGAAAGGTTACACCAAAATTTGGCGAAGATGTCACCATTGCAGAGGTGAATGGGAGTGCCGATTACTCCCGAGAGTTAGAATGTCTTCGTAGGGACTCCCAGCCACGACGCCCTTCGCGCTGGCACTCTTCATCCTACAGAGTTGTCGACAAATGGCGCGATACAATTTGTGAATATTTTTATGAACACCATTCCTTTTGGCCACAGTATGATGCCTTTGCTAACCGCGAGAACAAGCGCTTTGACAAGCACTTTCGCGACGCTTGGACCCATAAATGGGACAAGAAGTTATGGATTAATCCTCCGTTTCACTTAATCCAGCAGGTCATCCACAAAATCAAGCAAGATAAAACCCAGGCGATTTTAGTTGTGCCCTTGTGGGACGACAAGCCTTGGTTTCAGGAATTACAAGACATTTGTGTAGATTACATCGAACTTCCCAGGAAGATTAAGCTGTATGCCAGGGACGACACAGGTCCCCTGCCACAGCGGCCCTGGAGTTCGCTTGCATTCCTGGTGGATGGAAAGCTTTCTGACTCTAATTCTGCTGATTCTGGTACTGATTCTTGTGTTGGGTCTGAATCTGAGGTTGAGCGTGGTACTGATGATGAATCTATTTTTTCTGATTTTTGTCCGTCAGATACCCAAGGTGATCCAACGTCAAAAGGATCCGCCTCGTCTCCCTCTTCACCAATACGATCGACATCGAAAAGAATCTTCAGTGCACGGGCGAAGAAAAATTTTAAATCACGCCGCAAATTCAGAGTTTTCTATGAAAAACCCCGTGTGGAAGCTTTCATAGATCCTTTCGAGGAGCTGGATCACGAAGAGAATCTCTGGAATGTCGACACTCGACCCACCTATCTTCAAGAGGCAGTTGATACGGACCTTTTTAGGGACATCCGTAAGAAGATTCTTCCTGCCAAGGCCGAAGAAGTCGCCAAAGTTTTTTCGACAGTAATTCCTGGCGATCAGGTGGACACTGAATTGTGTTCCAAGACAGGAGAAAAGATTTTTGAGGAACGGAAGGACACAACCCTTTCAGGGAAGTTGATCAAAGACCCCCCTGTCCGTGGGCAGTTCGGTGAAGCCTTCATCGAGCTTCGTGAAGGCTACAAGGCGAAGAAACAGCGTCCTTATGAGAACCATGGACACAAACATGAGATACTCAGAAAAATAATCGAGAGAAATCTCAGTGAATTTGGTTGGCTTGAGGGTTGTATGACCAGCGAATGGTGCTGTGCACCCTTCACAGTTCCGAAGCCGCCGCCTGCAGACCAGAACACTATTGATGGTTGGCGAATGGTTGTTGATTTTCGCAATCTCAACGCCGAAACCAAGGCGGATTCACACCCCCTGCCCCTCATTGAGGAGGAAATCACCAAGAGGGCAAGAGGTCGTTTGTTTTCTGTGCTGGATCTCCGTCACGGCTTTCACCAAATGCCGTTGAGGAAGGACAGCCGACCTCTCACCTGTATGTGCACGCCATGTGGCCCAGTCCAGTGGACGGTCATGCCCATGGGCCTGAAGAACGCCCCTTCGTTTTTTCAAAGAATGATGGAGGATGTACTTTTTACAGCTCATCCTGAGCTTCGTGCCTTCGTGAGTGTGTACATAGATGACATAATCATCGCGACAGAGGGGGAGGGACTGACCGAAGCCGAGCTGGTGGCCCTACATGAAAAGCAGCGGAACCAGGTTTTGGACATTCTTGATGCCAATCAGCTGATTTGTGGGCCAAAGAAGGGAAAATTATTTTTAAAATCAGTCGAATTTTGTGGTTACCTCCTAGAGAATGGCACCCGACGACCCAGTCCAGGGAAGCTCGTCGCTATTCAGAAGTGGAAGCGCCCTGAGACGATCACGGAGTTGAGAGAATTCCTGGGTTGTTGCAATTTTTACCACACTTTTGTGCCGAATTTTGCCAAATTTGCTGCCCCTCTCACTGAATTATTGAAGGTAGGGAGAGATGCAGGCAAGGCAGGTTCAAAGGTTCGTGTCAAGTGGACTGACGAGTGCGAGGAGGCCTTCCATCACTTGAAGGCGGCCCTCTGCGAAGTCGCCACGTTGCATGTGCCGCAATTTGACCGACCCTTCTACATAAGAACCGACGCTTCTAGGTACGCGATCGGAGCTGTCCTTGAACAGGTTGATGAAGCCACAGGTGATCATTACCCTCTTGCATTTTGGTCTCGGAAGCTAGCCCCACGCCAAATGCAATGGTCGCCGCGTGAGCAAGAAACCTACGCCATAATCTGTGCTTTGAAAAAGTACCAATCGTGGGTTGGCACCAATCGAGTCGAGGTCCTGACGGATCATCGATCTCTGGAATATTGGGCCACCGAACACATTGATACTGTCGCGAGCCCAGCTGGTCGACGGGCCAGATGGCACGAATTTCTCAGTCTGTTTGACCTCCATGTGTCGTATTTGCCTGGAAAACACAACACGGTAGCGGATGCTCTGAGCCGATGGGCTTACCCCGCATCAGAGGGGCTGCAAAGTACCAACATCCATGGTACGGAGCAGGACCGCCACGTCGTAATCGAGTGGGATCAGGAAGAAAAAAAGCTCCTACGACGTGAATGCATGCAATGCGCTGTTAAACAGCATGCATTACCGTGCCACGACATCACGGCCTTTTCAGATCCGGCGCATGCTTGCATCTGCACCAAATCACTGAAAGTCGTGGAAAAAGTCACCGATCCCTCCTCAGGGAGTGTGAAACGGTTTGACTATACCCGACGTGTAAGTGGATTTCGGTTGATCCAGGGCATTAAGCGTCGAGATCCGGCAAAAACTCCACCCCTGCCAAAAGATTCCCTTATCATCCGTGACTGGACGTCCGATTATCTGCATGATCCCATGTTTAAAGAGGTCTTTGAGAATCTCAAATCCAAAGATGCTCACAAGGATGGGATTTTTTCGGAGTATTCGTTGGATGGGGGGAACCTGTGGATGGAGGGTAAATTGTGCGTACCAGACGCCCTGCCCCCCCGAGTGTTAAACTGGTGCCACAAATGGGAGTCCCCCCACGCACATGGCCGTCGATTATGGTCGATGATTAAACATAGGTTGTTTGGCTCACGGCTATATACTCATTGCATGAAAGTAGCCGCCGGATGTGCCCAATGTGCTGTCTCGACGCCCCCCAGCGCGAAGAAGCACGGCCATCTGAGGCCACATCCTATTCCGGAGCGCCTCTTTAACAGAGTCACCAGTGATTTTTTCTATCTTGGTGAACTCGAGGACGAAGAGTGCCATTGGACCAACAAAAAAGTCAATGGTGTGCTCCTTATTCAGTGCCGTCATTCCGGCTATATTCAGGTGTTGCCTTGTAACATCGAGTCGATGACTGGCAAGGCTGCCGCCAAATGGTGCGCGCAGACCTGGATGGGAGGTTGGGACGTCCCATCCGAGGTGGTTACGGACTCAGGCAAAGAGTACACCTCCGAATGGTGGAGAGAATTATGTGCTCGCCTTGGAATCCACCACCTGAGATGTGAAATCCACTCGCATCGAGCGCTGCCTGGCGAAAGAGCCGGCCGCTCTATTATAAATATGCTTCGTAAGGAGCTCGCGAGTGAAAAGGATTTCCATTGGCTTGAAGTTCTCTTCGCATTGCTTCGCCGTTACCACAACACGCCCTTGTACCATGGCCTTTCTCCAAATGAAATTGTCTTTGGACGAAAGAAGTGTTGGTGGAACATGCCGTTGAATAATCCTCGCCCTTGTAAAGATGCTTCGTTGTTTTTGGACGACGTCCAACGAGCAGATAAAACTGTCTCGAAATTAATCGATAAGCATCAAGCTGACTGGCTTTGGGTCCAGAATCAAGGTCGAAAAAACCCCCACAATTTTGAAGTCGATGATCGAGTTTGGCTTCGAAAATCCGAAACCACCCTGGACGGAGATGACAAGCTTCTTCCCTTGTGGGAGGGGCCATTCGCTGTTACAGCGCGTCTAGGTGAGAACAGGTGGAGGATTCGTGTGGATGTCAGCAGGGAAATTGACGTTTCGGGCGATCGCCTCAAGAGAGAGATCCCCTCCCCCAAGGATCGGGTTAAACCCCTTTTTTGGACTTCGAAATTTTTGTCCGATCGGGTCATCGAAGGGGGGAAGTACGAACTCAAGAGGATTGTAGAGGCAAGACGTGACGCGAAGGGCGAATGGGAATTTCTATGTGAGTGGAGGGGCTTTGATTCCAGTCACAACAACTGGGAACCAGCCCATTCTTTTGTCCATGGGTACACCAAGGGGTTCATCGACTTCCTCAAGAAGCACCCCGAAATTGGCGTACTCCTGACAGACTGTCTGTCGAAACCAGACAGACAAGTGGAGAGCGACGGAAAAAGACCTGTGGTGAATCGAGATCCAGCCTTTTACGGCCCTCAGCAGCCACATTCCAGGGCTGATCCGTCGATCCCCCCTCCTGCGGTCAGGCCAGCCCAGGAGCCAAATGAGGACCAAGCTCCAAGTTCGGCCGCTGATTTGCAGCGCCCAAGCCGTACGAGGGCCCGACCAGACAGGTTGGTGGTCACATGTATACGTGCTTGGCCGAATTGAGGGAGATCCGTCGTGACTTGAGTCGCCGACGCCCTAATCTGGGTAACAGTCGTCTAGTCCAGGGCGTCATGGCACTCGTCGCTAGGGCTCAAGGGTGTAGGTTCGAAACCCTTGCATGTCCAACTCCTACAAAAGCTCCAGCCTCGCCCCGTCGACCACTTATTCCAATGTGAGTGTTCTGACGACTTGAAAAAACCACATTCTGCTCAATCCACCGTTCATTCTTCCTGATTATGTCATGATGTGGAGAACTGCGAATGTTTGATAATTTGACGTCAATCAACTTTTCTTTGGTCTCCCTTCGGCAGACAAGGCGTAGATACGCTGCCGAAAGCCACGGAGTGTGCTGCCGTGTTCAGAAAAAACCAAACTCAGGCTTAATTCAGGCAGATTCGGGGTAATCTTGTCTCTGTTGGTCTGTGCATTTTTGGAATTTGGCTACTCGTGCAGATGGAAGCAAATGTACATAGTAAAAACACCCGCCGGTGACATTCACCCCTACAGGCACCCCCTGTAGTACTGGCTGCACCAGTTGCGACGCCAGGAACTCAGATCTTACCTTCATTTGCCGTGATGCTGAAGTCAAAGTCCAGATTCAGATCCAGATTCCTTGAATTTACCTTGAATTCCTCAGGTTTGTCCATCATTCTGCCACTGTTGCACGAAACCCAGACGTCAATAGTTCAGACAACCTTCAGATAGGAGCTCTAGGGACTTCTAACAGCAACCTCTGAAGTCCGTAAGCTTCGTTGTATTTTTGGCACACGCCAATGTGAGCTCAATCCGACCTGAAACTGTCGAAAATGGTGAATCCAAGTGTCTTGTGGGACTCAATCGAAAGATTGGCCTTGTCCAAGTCGATTGACACCGCCGCCACTGTAAATAAAGGACCATTCGGTGTCTCTCAGTTATATACTGTCAGTAAAGCGCCTTCAGCGAACCTTCGGCGCGTTACATGCCAAGGATCCAGGGCCAGCATGTCCCATCATGATGCATCATCACATGATCCACATTTTCATAGAATCTGTTAGATGCTCGCGAACCAACGTGCCGGAAAGCACAATTGAGCTGAATAAACGACAATATATATTAACTTTAGTCTAAAACAAGGTATTAGTAGTTTCAGTTTTAGACATTCCGCTTCATTTCACCTTCATCTTAGGGAAATTGCTGATTTTAAGACATTTCAGGTTGATTTCCTTGTCATCTCTTCTCATTCCTCGAAGATCTGTTTACGGCCTTGCCTAAATTTGTTGACGCTGATGTTTTTCTATTCACTTAGGGCCTGCAGACTTCATCTGTATTTGTTTTCCCTCTCTGTGATTGGTTCATCTCCTTCATCCCTGCCCAAATTGACTCTCAATCTTGCTGAATCTAGTGATCATCCACCAGATGCGCCAAATCTGAAGCACATGCTGCACTTCCCAGAACGAGAAAAGCGGAAGTAACACGATGTAGAGTTCGGCGAGGACACCGTAGCGTGCCCGCGACAGCGAAACTGTGCCAGAGCGCTGAGATGTCACTCCATTTCTTGATTCCCCCACTCAATCCACCAATAATCTACCTCATTCTCAACCAAAGTATGGTTTGGTATCGATCTCGATACGTTTACATGCCTTTTAGCCCTTAACCTAATGTTTTACTGCACGGAGGACTGTTCGTCACTCCTCATTCTGTCTCATTTCAGGTTCATCCATCCTGATTCAGTGCCAATTCAGCCCAAATCAGGTCAGATCAAGCAGACTTCGCCCCATCGAGGCTACATCTCTATTTTTTTCTGGGACTTACCCGCACTACGTTCTTCGTTGACGTAGCGACACACCCCAGTGTGTTTTTGGAGGGGGAGTGTAAGTGCGGCTAACCCCCATCTGCTCAGATTTTCACTGATCTAACCCAGATTGGCTACATTTTGGTCAGTTTATCTGCTTCGGCGGAATCGCCGCCTCGCAGCTCAGTCTCAGGATCAGACCTATATATCTCTGATGTGCCGGATCTGATTCCGCGGTCCATTCTCCGTAAATCCGCCGCGTTCCGATCATTTACCTGGAATCGCCATTTGCCGCTGACGCGCGCTCGCGGGCCAGATCGGCCAAATATTTTTCACAATCGGATTTATTTAAATCTTTTCAGATAGATATGGACACTCAGATGTGCATAATAAAATCCGCATCAATTTTCTTCAGAGACTGGGATTTTCTGCCGGAAAACACTCAGCATGGATCTTGCTTCAGTTGTTGCTGCTCTCGCCTCCGTTGGTGTCCGTGTCTCCGGTTCTACCCCCAACAGCAGCGTTCAGGTCGACTCCTCGCGTGCCTGCCCCACTCGTCTTGCCGGCTCCGAGCCCTCCGGCACCATCAACGACCCAGGGCAGCACTTTCAATGCCCCACCCACAAAGCCGACACCGAGGCCTACAAGAAGGCGCACGGGTCGAAGAAGCGTGCGCCCGCGGGTATCCGGGAAGCCAAAGTGGAGGTCGACAAGGACGAGCTCTCCAAGCTGATGTCGGTAGGGACCGAGTTAGCCAAGGAGATCCAGGAGATCAAGAGGAACTAGGTCCCCAGGTCGGACAACAAGAACAAGGAGAACAACCAGAACGACCAGAACAAGGACAAGGACAAGAAGCCTAGGAATAGGAGGAAGAAGGGTGTCAACGAGGTTGATGCGGAGGAGAATACCCCTACTTCCACAACCGACGCCCCCTAGCGGAGCCCCTGCAGCCAAGGGCCCCAGCTAGGGCGGTCGCAGGATGGTGTCGTGGGAAGCGCCACACCATCCCAATCGGGAGTCGGTAAGCACAAAGGGATTGCCGCGGGCGGAAGGCCCGGTCCGGCACCCAGTCGCGGTGGCGGGATGGGGGCAAGTGAAGGCACGAACCCTTGCACCCGTCCATCCTGCGCGACCGGGAATGTGTTTGATGTACTTCAAGATCTATCCGAGAGTATCGGAGGATCACCCGGACCGAAGCTGGATGCTGCAGATGGGCAGCCTGAGCCCATTGTCCACGACCTGCACCAGTCGCTTGTTGAGCTTCTGGAACGGCCGGAGATCCTGAGCTTGCACGCCGTGCGCCGAGTGGGGCGTGAGCGGCAGTTGCATCTGTAGGTCCGTGCCTTATGCGGGGAAGTGGAGAAGGTCTTCGACGTGTTGGTCGACACGGGAGCTCAGGTCAGCTTGGTCAAGGCTGGCCTACTTGCCCCAGAGTGTTTGACCGACAGTCAGAAACCTGTCAGGCTGAAGGTGGCGAACGGCCAGTACATGGTGGGAGGCACGAGGGAAGCGGCCATTGGGCTGCAGTTCGTGAACCACCGTGAGCTGAGCCGCCCAGACCTCGGCAAGGAAATCCTCCTGCAAGGTCGCTTCTACGAGGCCGAGATGGACTGGGACATGATCGTTGGGTACGACCTCATGATGGAGACGGACTCCGGCGTCCTCCCGGCCCAGGCCTCCATGACCCTGTACCAGGACGACAAGCTCTCGTGGCTTTCGTCACCTGAGCACCACGTGGAATGCCAATGGATCGACCCCGAACGCGATCAGCTCAAAGTAGCCGCACTGGGCACTGAGCCAATTTGGCCAGCAAACCAGGAGTACGGGGTAATGCCGGAAGTGGCGAGCCGAGTGGTTGCGGACCTGGGAGCTTCGGATCTGGCCCTGGATGCGTTTTCTTCAGGAACCTCCGCCCATCTTCGGGTCTGTGAGAAGTACTAGAGCGCCCAGGACTCCGCGTGGAAGAAGCACTGGGGTCCGCATCAGGGCTTGATGTGGATCCATTGCCCTCGATGGGACATTCCAAGGGCGATAGCGAAGATTCGCAAGGACCGCTCCAAGGCAGTGCTGGTTGTTCCTATGGGATGCACCGAGGAGGAAAGTACCCGACATTGGGTAGTCTCATTGACCAACATGACCTTAAACAAGGTCGTCCTACCGGCTGGAGGGAGTGTCTATCAGGACGCTAAGGGACAGCCCATGCCACCCCAGAGATGGCCAACGGAATTCCACTATGTGGATGGGGACCTTGATCAGGCCGACACCACGGATTTCGTGTGTGTCAACCGCATCATAGCGGAGCCATGGCGGCAATGCTTTGCGGTTTCCCCCGTTGACATCGGAGAATCGGAAGACCCCCTCACGGAAGAGGAGTTGGATCTGGTTCAGGAGAATATGGATTAGCCCTTTCACGACTGGGGAAGCCAGCGTGAGGGCAAGGGCCAGGACAAAGCCTGGTGGGAAGTGGACTCGATCGTCTCTGGTTCCTATGATGGAGATACCTTCGTAAGGAGGGTACTGGATCACATGTCCAGCCAGGACAAGCCAATCGGCGGTAAGCCACCCACATACGGCAACCTATTCCGTGGCAAGACCAGAGATGGCCCCTTGGGCCACCTCGGAAGACCACCTGAGCCGAAACCGAGCGGGGTCGCTACCCCTCAAGTAAGTTCAGTGGTCCAGGTGCCCGGAAAAGCCAAGGCGGGGTCCGATGATTGCCTCAAGATCCAGGCATTGAGGGCCAGGCTGAAGCAGAAGTATGGTGAAACCTTCTTCAGCGGAAAACCTGTGTTTCCCCCACCGGTGCGTGGACCGTATGGCGAGGCCAAGATACGACTGAAGCAGGACCCCCGTGTGTATCGGCACCGGGAGTTTGCCCTGAGGGGCGAGAGGAAGGAGGCCATGGAGAGGATCCTCCGTGACTTCATCGAGAGAGGCTGGCTCGAGCCGTGCCGGTCCGAATGGGCCTCTCCGTGCTTCGTGGTCCCAGAGAAGGTGGCCGGGGAGTGGCGGCTCGTGGTCAACTACCGCGGCCTAAACGCCCAAACACAGCACGACAGCTATACGCTGCCCCTCCCTGAGGACATGCTGCAAAAACAACACCGGCGGAGGATCTTCACGGTGATTGACCTGAAACATGGTTATCATCAGATGCCTCTCGCCGAGGAGTCCTGTGCCTGCACAGCCATGGGCACCCCACTTGGACCTCTCCAGTGGAAGGTGATGCTCATGGGCGTTACCAACGGCAATGCGGCTTTTCAGCGGATGCTGGAGAACCTGCTTGAGCCGGTGCGTGACTGTGCGGACCCCTTTGTGGACGACGTGATCATCGCGTCCGGGGACCCCAGTATGAGCTACGAGGAGCTCCTGGAGGCACATGAGAGGGACGTCACTCGAGTGTTGGACCTTCTAGTTCGGCACAAACTCACGGGCAGCAGTGACAAGGCCACCATTGCGGTAAGCGGGGTGGTCTTCGCTGGCCACGAAGTCGGGAACGGGCAGCGAAAGCCCATACCTGGCAAGGTGGCTGCGATCGAGCACTGGGAAAAGCCCAAAACGGTCTCTGAGCTACGGGCGTATCTGGGGTTCTGCACCTACTACTCGGGGTATATCAAGATGTATGCCGAGTATGCATCCCCCATGACGACCATGCTCAAGGGCAACCGAGAGGAGACCAAAAAGGGGTCCAAGAAGGCTCTGGTCTGGACTGCTGAGTCCGACCGTGCCTTTGAGGGGATGAAGCAGGCGCTGCTATCTGCAGTGGGTCTGCACCTCGTAAATCCTGACCGAGGGTTCGTCCTGTGCACCGCCGCTTCCGACTACGCCGTTGGCGCTGTGTTGGAACAAGTGCTTGACGATGGGAGGCATGTGCCCGTGGCCTTCTGGAGCCGAGTCCTGGCGGAAGGCCATAGACGGACGTGGACGCCCCAAGAAAAGGAGGCGTATGCCATCGTCAAGGCTCTCAGGAAATGGGCTGGGTACATAGCCCTCCATCCCGTCACCGTCTGCACCGACCATCAGAGTCTGCAGTCGTGGCACAAGGAGCACGTGGACACCCCCTCTGGTCCCGCCTCCCGACGGGCAAGATGACATGAGACCTTGGCCAAGTTCGACCTCACAGTTGTGTATGTTCCTGGAAAGCACAACACCGTGGCGGACTGTCTCAGCAGGTGGGCCTATCCTGCCAGCAAGGGCATGACCGATATCTCTGCCCATGGCGATGAGGCTGAGACTGCTGAAGCCAAGAAGATCATCGAAATGGAGCGCCTGATGGAGGAGGAGGGTGTTAAATGCTTCGTCGTCATGGCTGCGGATGCCCCCCTCGGAACGAGGATGGGCAGAGCGGTCAGAGTACTCGCCCCTGATGGAGCTGAGTCCGACAAGCACCTCTTCCCGGAATCCTGCCTCCAGGACGACTGGACCGACGACTACGCCAAGTCCGAGGCCTTTGCGGCCGAGTATAGGGCTGTGACCGACCCTGATGACGGGCAGAAGTGGCCAAAGGGGCTGACTGAGGAAGATGACAAGCTCTACCGGAATGGTAAGCTGCTAGTACCAGAGTCCCGAGTGGTCGAGCTATGTGAAGCTTGGCACCACCACATGCTGCACCCAGGGGTCAAGAAGCAAGCCCTGGACATGCAGCGCCGGTTCGAGATCGACCACATCGGTCTCTACACCGCCATCAAGAAGGTCAGGAAGGGTTGCTCGGTCTCTCAGGCCTGCAATCCCGATAACCGGAACGTCAAGGGGGAAGCCCAATGGACCCCAGTTCCTGACCAGCCCATGGAGAGCGTGGCCATGGACGTCTTCTCCATGCCCGAAGTGCACATTGGCAAGGAGACCTTTGACTGTGTGGTCCTTTGTGTGGATCGCCACAGCGGCTACGTAGTAGCCTTTCCGGCACGCAAAAAGGGGTTGCTTGCCAAGGAAGTGGCAGTCATGATGATTCGTCATTGGCTGGCCGTCTTTGACATCCCGCGCACCATTTGCAGTGACCGAGTGCCCCAGTCTACTGGTGGCTGGTTCAAGGCTATGTGTTCCCTCATGGGAATACGTCATGCCAAGAGCGTCGCCTATCTCAGCCGGTCCAACGGCCGTGCTGAAGTGGCAGGACGGCAGGGTTCGAGAAGCTGCGCAAGATTCACATCACCAATCCACGTCGGAACTGGTTTGAGGAGATGTGGCCCGCTCTGAAGGCCCATCATGACACCCCCACTCCAGGTGGTTTGTCCCCTCACCAGATTCTATTCGGCAGGGATCCCCTGGGTCGGGGACTTCCCTTGTCTGGTGATCGCATGGCCATGGATGCCAAGGAATTCTTTGCGCCGCAAGAGGCAACGGGGCGGGACATCCGCCAGCAGCTCGAGAAGGAGCATGCTGAGCGTCAGACGTCCGCGCCGAGCTCGACAGCGCAGAAGTTCAGGGTGGGAAACCCGGTGTGGGTGATCAGACCCCGCCCCATGGGCACCCACTGCACCAAAACCTGGTTCACAACCGGAGAGGTGGTCCGCAGGATTGGTGAAGACACGTACCGCATCAAGGTGGGTCACGGACAGTTCCGGGAGCGCCACGAGAGTCAGCTCCGTGTGCGGGAACCCGAC
This sequence comes from Eutreptiella sp. 'Long Island Sound 2002', assembly GCA_964036045.1. Taxonomy (NCBI): domain Eukaryota; phylum Euglenozoa; class Euglenophyceae; order Eutreptiales; family Eutreptiaceae; genus Eutreptiella; species Eutreptiella sp. 'Long Island Sound 2002'. Next base: position 37,445,537 of record OZ038398.1, on the reverse strand, counting down.
CTCCGTGGCCAGCATGTGTCCCTGGACTACGCCGCACATGAGGCTGATTCGGACGACGATTATGCTGAGCAGGACGACTATACTGTCGAGAAGATCCTGGCTCAGCGTCCGAAAGCCTCGGCACCCGGAGGCCTGGAGTTCAAGGTTCGTTGGAGAGGCTATGGGCCGTCCCACGATACCTGGGAACCCGTCTCCTCGTTCGTGCCGCGGGTTAATACTCCCTTCATGGAGTACATCCGCAAGCACAAGACCAAGATCCATGTCTCGGACTTGGCAGCACTCACCCGGGCGATTGCAGCCGGGGGCGCCTGATCAGCGCCCTGAGCTCTCCCCTGATGCATTTTGAGCGCTTGTGTGGTCGACGGATCGTCCCTCACTTGATTGCTCTCTTACATCTTCCGGTGACCTGCCATCAGAGTGGCCATATACCCCCCCCTGCTGAATCCAGAGGAGGATGGCCCCTCTCTTCTACTTCTGTTCGTCACTCTCCTTGGGAAAGAAGGCTGCGCGACTGACCTTCACATTTTCTGAGCTCCTAGGGCCTTGAAGCCCATACGACGTTGCGCAACGGATGCCGCTGTCATCGGCATTGCGATTTTTTTGGTGTGTGGTCTGGTCCCATGGCACTTGCGGGATCCAGACCAGTCGACGTGTGTCTGCAGACTATATATGGCCTGAACTCAGGCGTTTTCCTGTCCACCCTCCTGCATATGCCTTATCCTAACAAGGGCGTGGTTTGGAGCTCTATCCATAGTGTGTTTACACGCCTATTACCCCGCTTGTTGCTTGTTTTTCTGCTCCCCAGGATATGTGCATCTGTAGTTATCAGCCCATCACTTAGATGTGGACTGTTTTTCCCCCCGAGGGGATGCGAATCGACATACAAAGGCGCCCTGAGCCGCCGTTTACATGCTTTTACATACGGTCCAGCCTGGACCAGTACCTAAGTACAGATTCTTCTGTTTGAGTGCCCGTGATACCGTGTCCCCTAGTGGCTGTGATGTTGAGATCCTGATGGCACCAGGCGGGAAGCCCAGTTGCCTGACTACACTCCCAGCGGTCCGCCACTGTCAGTCCCAGTGTGAGCCTGCCGACTCGCAGACGCACTTGCAGTCGGGTGGGGAAGGTTTGCCTGGGAAACTGGTGGTTTGAGGAGTCGACGCCTCCGCCCACACTGCATGGGAACTCCCTCATGTATGGCCTTCGTGGTAATAGGGCGAGGGAAAAGACGGCCTTGATGCCCGATCCCTTAAGGAGGAGCTCGTTTGGCTGTACCACTCTGGACTCGCGGCGTGGATATGGACATGGTGCGCCCGAGGAAGGACCCGTGGGGACTCTCCCCCAGTGGGCGGGCCTTTGGAAGCTTGGGGTAGCCTGATGGATCTTTGTGGTCGCTTTCGACCTGTGGGACCACCTCGGTCGTCGTGTGACGCCTATGTTGGCCGTGTATGCCACTGTTACTGTGGTAGTGACCGTCGCAGCCGGCACCCGGTGCGCCTGGTATGGGTTAACGGGTCCTTTGGATGCCAAACAATCGCCGCCAGGACCCGGGACTTGATACTTGATACTATACTTGCAATTACTAGCAGCTACAGCACTGTACCTATTTGGGCAGCCTAACCTGCAATTCAGCCTGAAGTGAGGATGTGACATCCCCCCCCCCCCTCTTCAGGGGATGGTCCTGGGTACCCGCTGCCATGCGTGGTGTTATCGAGCCCCCCCCAGAGTTTGCTCTAAGGAGGGGGGTGAAGCGGTACCCAGAACCCCATGACCATGGTGGGGTATACAACCGGTCTCCGTGTGCCCACTAACCCCATGTACGGAGGGGAAGACGCCCGGTGAAGCCCGGTGAGAGCCCAGCAGGAGCGTGTCCCTTGCCGTAAAGCCCCCGTAACGGCGTTCCGGCCACTTGGGGCATGTTACCATGTACCGGCAAACTGCCATTTGCCGGTATCTTACTATTTCACGCCAATCTGCCCCGCACCGCCTTCGGCCGTCGATTCGGCAACCTAACCCTAACAACAGATGTAGGTAAGAGGTGTTTGTGTGAGAGATCTGGGCATTTCAGCTATTAGCGGCCGCATCGGCAACCGATGCGTCGCCCGCTGAGATTTACATATCAGAATATCAGGAATCAACAGGGTTTTTTTTTCATATTGTTTCCGTAAATTTTCACGCGTCCGTTCTGATAATCAATGTTTTGACTGCTGGCGATTGGCTCGCGACTTTAGCGTAACCGCCAGTTTAACTGTTACTTACAGACATTTTAGCGCAATCCGTGACAAAGACTCTAAAGTCTTCAGGAATTGCATTGATGCATCTGCAATTTTCACATTGTACACTCGCAACCTTAATCTGAATTTTTCAGGATGTCGAAATCGGATTTTCGACTTCGACATCCCCGCACTTGATTTGACCTCTTTCGAGTGGACCTACGTGCTTCCCTATGCAGAAAACAACTTTCCTTTTGTCTTGCCCTCCATTTGTCTTAGAGATATGGGCAAAACAAAGTTGATTCGTGAGGCCACTTGTGAGGGTCATATCTCGTGCTGCTTGGTAGGAATGACAATAAAGAAGCATGGGATGTATTCACAATACTCCTGACGTAATTTAGGAAGCTTTATACGCCTTGCGTCTCCACACGTGCGCGCTAGCGTAATGGATCATGGTCAAGAGGGTAGAGTTTGCGTTATAACTCTTTGGCCATGATATTGCGTGCGTTAAGATAACTTTCGAGTGTAGCGCGCGAGTGTTGGTGTTGCATACGAACTTTCCTTGAGTTCCTCTGAGCGATTGACACAAAGTTATGCCCTTGGAGGGGCATGACATATCGTGGGGGGAGCTGCCTTTTTGGGCAGTATGTGGTATGTGCCATGTGTTGTATTGCGTGCCCATTTGGCGGGTTTGGCTAAGAGCGATACACCCACCAATGGACCTCACATTGCACGAGGCCCTTCCTTATACTCCCCACGATCAATTGCAAGCCTAACCTTCGTGGAGGGAAGCTTGTGTGGCGATCCCAAAGCGATGCGTTGGGAGCAAGGTGTGTGTTTTGCAATTTTCCATATTTTCATGTGCCCACTTGGAAAGTAGCGCTCGTGACCTTTCAAAGCGCCCCAAGTGGAGCACATATGTGCAATCGAAGGTCATTGGTGTCAAGTCATTGTGTTTAGAAGGATTGGTCGATTACTCAATCCAAGCTGAAGCGATTATAATATTTTTGTGCGCCTTTCAAGGCACTTTTGGGTGTTTTTTCGCCAATATTGCTTTTTTTTGCCCGTCATGACGTCAAGTGGCGACCGTGTATCTCAACGTTGCGCCCAATTGACATCATGCCCCACGTATGTCTTGAGGGTACATATTTCGGTGCCCAACATATCTTGGACCCGGCGAATAACTCCTCTTGGGCTTGGCGTACCGTGGCCGCCATGTTGGCGACTTGGGACCATCCCAAATCATGGGCTCACTTGGCGACCCTGCCATTCCCGAAACCGGAGGAGTTGGGCGACGCCCAAAAGATATGTTGGACACATATGATTTGATACCAGTCCTATGGCACACTCCGGTCCAAGTCGGGCATGTGCCTCATTTGCCCGAACCATGAGTGTGCGCATTTTCGGCCATTTTGAGCAATTTTCCACATTTTCTGCCCGCCGTGCACCATGTTCAGCACCCTTGTGCACGCCGGACTCATGGACCAATGGACCATATATGACATGGGTGTTATGGACATTGGCCCCCATGGTGCACACACCACGTGGGCGAAGCGGAGCAACCTTCGCTAGGGTGCTAGCCCAAAGTGACTGTGGACAATTTTGCCATTTTGGCATTTGTGGACCCAATTGGGATTGTCACCACGCCAAGTGGCATTGAGATCTTTGAGAGCCAAGTGCATGGGGGTCTATGTTAAACTCCCGGTGGATGGCGTCTGGAATGGCGGATTCGATCTCCAAGCCGGCGTGGGTATATACTATTGGGAGCACCCCCGAATTTTGGCTCATTTCAAGCAGCCAAAATAACCCCTTTTTGGGACCCCAATTTCACCCCCCCGTGTGGTCAATTGGTTGCCCCACATCTCTATGCCCACAGGGAGCCCTGACCAAATTTCAAGTTGTACACTCAGATATGAGTCTTAGGTCCTGCCTCCTACTCTGTGAGTCATTGGCCTTGCCCTGGCCGGGCGAGCCACGCGTGGGAATGAAGCCGATTTCCGTGATTTTGGCATCATGACCCCACTTGACGAACCCGTGGTGCCGTGATGCCGGGACCTCAGAGGGAACCAGGTTGGGTAAGGGCTCCATGAAGTTTGTACTCGAAGGGCATAGGGTCAGTTGCCTCGTCCCTACCTCTGGCGGGTCCGGAAGAGGGTCAATTTTGGAGATTTTTGAGCTAATATCAGTTTGGGCTGAAACAGCCCATTTTCAGCTACCAACTCCTAGGGGATCATGGCGGGGCCATATCTCTGTCTCAGAGAGGAATTGGGACCTGCTGTTAAGGGAGCATGGGGGGCGACTGTAGGTTGGCCTTGGAGCTCCTTGGTTCCCAGGAACTCGCCTGTCGCTGGGCGAAACACCTCCCCTATTGGCAGGGTTTCAGGGTCCGGACTGAGCAGGGCATGGGCTGTGTTTGAGCCCCCGCCCCCAGCAGCCACTGGGAGGGTCGGACCTGGGATTGGGATATGAGTTGGGACTGAGTGTCTATTGTCCTGTCATGCACTTACCCCAGTCCAGTCTTAACCCCATGTGTACATATCCTGATGTGTTGCTGTAAATACTTTTGTTCCCTTGTTTCAGAGTGGCAAGGATCCTGAAACGCTTTGTCTCATGACACGAGCGTAAGTGATGCCCCTGTGTCGCAGTGCTTTGCCTGCCTGCTTGCTTGTGCGTGTCACCGCAGCGTCCCGTGGCCAGGCCCCCCACGGGAAACGCGTCACCAGACGCCCCTCACAACAGTGGCAGGCCACCCCATCCGGGGACGGCCCCCCACCAAGCCCACACGCCCGCGACCACAGCATGTGGGTGGCGGACCCGAACAGCCCGCCCAGTGGGCGGGCAGTCGGGGGAGGGACAGCGCCTGACCTCAGACGCCCCTCACTGCAAGCAACGCCGGCCCACAAGGGCGCACGCTGTGGGGCCGGTGCTGGGCCCCCACGCCCGCACCGACCGCACCCGGGACACACGGGTCTTCGAACCCTGGCTGCCCGCTCTAGAGGACGGGCGGCCGGGGGAGGGACAGCGCCTGACACCAGACGCCGCTCACAATGGTGGAAGGCACCCCCCCCGGGGACGCCCTTCCGCCACCCCCACAGCGAGCAACGCCGGCCCGCAATGGCGCACGCTGTGGGGCCGGTGCTGGGTCCCCACGCCCGCACCGACCGCACCCGGAACACACGGGTTGTGGAACCCCGGCTGCCCGCCCCAGAGGGCGGGCGGCCGGGGGAGGGACAGCGCCTGACACCAGACGCCCATCACAACGGTGGCAGGCCACCTCCCCCGCGGACGGCCCCCCACCACCCCCACGGCACGCAGCTTCCACAGGGCATGCAGGCCAAGGGGACGGTGATGGGCCCCCACAGCCACACGCCCGCGCCCGCAGCATGTGGGTGGCGGACCCCAACAGCCGGCCCAGTGGGCGGGCAGTCGCGGGAGGGGGAGCGCCTGACCTCATTGCCCCTCACAACGGTGGAAGGCACCCCCCCCGGGGACGCCCTTCTGCCACCCCAACTGCGAGCAATGCCGCCCCGCAGGGGCGCACGCTGTGGGGCCGGTGCTGGGTCCCTACGCCCGCACCGACCGCACCCGGGACACACGGGTCGCGGAACCCCGGCTACCGGCCCCAGAGGACGGACGGCCGGGGGAGGGACAGCGCCTGACACGAGACGCCCCTCAGAACGGTGGCAGGCCACCCCCCCCTCGGGACGGCCCCCCACCACCCCCACGGCAAGCAGCCCCCACGGGGCATGCAGGCCAAGGGGACGGTGATGGGCCCCCACACACACACGCCCGCGCCCGCAGCACGTGGGTGGCGGACCCCAACAGCCGGCCCAGTGGGCGGGCAGTCGGGGGAGGGGGAGCGCCTGACCTCAGACGCCCCTCACAACGGTGGAAGGCACCCCCCCCGGGGACGCCCTTCTGCCACTGCAACTGCGAGCAATGCCGCCCCTCAGGGGCGCACGCTCTGGGGCCGGTGCTGGGTCCCCATGCCCGCACCGGCGCACCCGGGACACACGGGTCGCGGAACCCCGGCTGCCCGTCCCAGAGGACGGGCGGCTGGGGGAGGGACAGCGCCTGACACCAGATGCCCCTCACAACGGTGGCAGGCCACCCCCCCTGGGGACGGCCCCCCACCACCCCTGCGGCACGCAGCCCCCACAGGGCATGCACGCCAAGGGGACAGTGTTGGGCCCCCACACCCACACACCCGCGCCCAAAGCACGTGGGTGGCAGACCCCAACAGCCCGCCCAGTGGGCGGGCAGTCGGGAGAGGGGGAGCGCCTGACCTCAGACGCCCCTCACAACGGTGGAAGACACCCCCCCCGGGAACGCCCTTCCGCCACGCCCACAGCGAGCAACACCGGCCCGCAAGGGCGCACGCTGTGGAACCGGTGCTGGGTCCCCGGGCCCGCACCGACCGCACCCGGAACACACGGGTCGCGGAACCTCGGCTGCCCGCCCCAGAGATCAGGCGGTCGGGGGACGGACAGCGCCTGACACCAGACGCCCCTCACAACGGTGACAGGCCACCCCCCCCCGGGGACGGCCCCCCACCACCCCCGCGGCACGCAGCCCCCACAGGGCGTGCAGGCCAAGGGAACAGTGTTGGGCCCCCACACGCACACGCCCGCGCCCACAGCACGTGGGTAGCTGACCCCGACAGCCCGCCCAGTAGGCGGGGAGTCGGGGGAGGGGGCGGCCTGACCTCAGACGCCCCTTGCAACGGTGGAAGGCACCCCCCCCGGAGACGCCCTTCCGCCACCCCCACAGCGAGCAACGCTGGCCCGCAAGGGCGCACGCTGTGGGGCCGGTGCTGGGTCCCCACGCCCCCACCGACCGCACCCGGGACACACGGGTCGCGGGACCCCGGCCGCCCGCCCCAGAGGACGGGCGGCAGGGGGAGGGACAGCGCCTGACACCAGATGCCCCTCGCAACGGTGGCGGGCCACCCCCCCGGGGACGGCCCCCCGCCACCCCCGCGGCACGCAGCCCCCACAATGCATGCAGGGCAAAGGGGCAGTGTTGGGCCCCCACACCCAGACGCCCGCGCAAACAGCATGTGGGTGACGGACCCAAACAGCCTGCTCAGTGGGTGGGCAGTCGGGGGAGGGGGAGCGCCCGACTTCAGACGCCTCTCACAACGGTGGAGGGCACCCCCCCCGGGGACGCCCCTCCGCCACCCCCACAGCGAGCAACGCCGGCGCACGCTGTGGAACTGGTGCTGGGTCCCCACGCCCGCACCGACCGCACCCGGAACACACGGGTTGTGGAACCCCGGCTGCCGGCCCCAGAGGACGGGCGGTCGGGGGAGGGAGAGCGCCTGACACCAGACACTTCTCACAACAGTGGCAGGCCACCCCCCCCGGGGACGGCCCCCCACCACCCCCGCGGCACGCAGCCCCCACAGGGCGTGCAGGCCAAGCCAGGTAGGGAGGAACCGGGACCGGACCGCCCCCCTCCAAGAACGCCAGACGGAGCAAGGGACCAGGGCAGGACACGCGGAGGGGCACGGACCACGTGGAACGGCCCTACCAGCGCCCAGTGCCTGGACCGCGTGAGGTGCGCACGCCACACCACCCAGGAGGGGGAGGAGCGGAAGCCGCGGGAGCGCGAGCGCACACACATGCATAGGGCACGCGGGGACTACCAGAAGGGCAACCGGACCGAGCTCGCGGAATGCACAGACCGGTTGGAATGGAGTACCAGCGAGCGAGGGTAAGGGACACTCGGACAGGACTGCCCGCCACACGCAGCGCGGGACACGCGGGGCTGGAAGGGGGAAACGGGAGAGACACAATACCAGGTACCGGCCCAAGCCCCCCGAACCGGCCGCGAGCGCCCCGCACACACGGACGGGACACTGCACCCGCCAAGGCAGTAGTGGCGCAATGCGCCACGCCCCAACCCCTAGGCAAGGCAGCCTCAGCGCCAGCCCAAGGGGGTCCCACTGGCGACAAGCCAGTAGCACGGGCCCGGCGGCGCCGGCGCCCCGGGCGACCACGCATTAGGGGGGCGACGATGTGGGTAAGCGCCCGCAGCCACGGCTGCGAATTGATGCACTGACCGGGGAGTGGCGAAACGGGGAAGCCGGGGAGGGACGGGGCTGCGAGCCCTGTGAACCCGGGGGACTCCGCCACCAGGCAGGAGGTGCGTCTTGGAGGGCCCCCCACTAGGACCCGGTGGGGAGGATATCACCTGGCCCGACCAGGTGGCCCCCCGGGGCCGAAAGGCGTCTAGTACCCGCAAAATCAAACCTCAAACCTCAAACCTTATGGGGGAACCTGGTGATGAGGCTCACTTGTGTGAAGTACCTTTGCACGCCCAAGTACAAAGGTAGGGGGGTGGACAAACCTCACAAGTGACCTCGAGGCCACCAAGGAACACATTCGGGGTTCCAACCTACCTCTAGAGTTCCAAGGTATTCTTTTGAAGTATATACAGGCCTTCGGGGATCTTCCTGAACCAGGTAGTGTGGAAAAACGTCTTCAAATGGATTTGCGCCTGAAACCTGAATTTGCAAACAAAAAGCTCAAGTGCAGGCCATACCCTTGCAGTGAGGCACACATGAAGGAGATCCAGAAGCAAGTTGAAGAATGTGTGTGGCGCAATGTGGTTGAAGAATTTCAACATGGAAAAACCCCTACTCATTGCTCTCCATGCTTCTTAGTGCCAAAGCCTGGAAGTACCGCCTTACGTTTGGTGGTAGATTATGGGCGCCTGAACAAACTCACCTACTTGCATGCTGGGTCGTTACCTAATATGGAACGGACCTTAGAATGCATGGCCCGGTCCAAGTTCAAGTCCAAGATTGACATGCGGTCAGGCTTCTGGCAAGTGGAGCTAACACCTGAAGCTCAAAGTCTGACGGCCTTTATCACGCCTGAAGGAAGGATTTTTAGGTGGAAAGTGATGCCATTCGGGTTGGCTAATGCACCGGCCGTCTTTCAGGAGATTATGAACCAAGTAATGGTTCAGGTCAGATCCCATTCCAAGGCACGAGGAGTGTTTACACGTGGAGGCGAATTGGAGTGTCACATTGATGATGTCATGTTGGGCACCCGTACATTTGGAGACCATTGGATCTTGTTGGAAGCCTTCCTCGAGGTGTGTCATAGGAACCACCTCAAGCTCACATATGACAAGAGCCAATTCCTCGTTCACAAGGTGGAATATTTGGGTTTTGAGAGTGGCTATGGGTGGTGGAGACCTTCATCCTCCAAGGTGGCTCCTATATTGGAAGGTACCATCAAGGACGTGAAGGATGTGAAGCACTTCTTAGGGGCCTGTAACTTCTACCGGCGCCACATTAAGAATTTCACCTACGATGCCTCAATACTCTCAGACCTCACTCGCAAGAATGCCACCTTTGTCTGGACACATGAGCATGAGTTTCATATGTCCCAGCTCAAGAATAAACTCGCTCAAGGTTCCTCACTTGGGGTCCCATTGTACAGCCCCCAAGGAGGAGAGTTTGTCCTCATTTCTGAAGCCAGTGACGTCGGCGGAGGGGGAAGTTTGTGCCAATCGCAAAAGCCTGAGCAGGGTCAGTTGGATGAAGCCCCTGGTTGTACTACCGGGGCCAGCAAGGAAGGAAAGCTACAACATACGTAGGAGGAGGATGGGATTCTTATTCCTATAGGATATTGGAACTCGAAATGGAACCCAGCTCCTAAGAACTACTCTACTTATGAGCAAGAGCTCCTATCAGGGGTTCTTCTGATCGGTTCCCAGTACAGGATCCTATCTGGCCAGCGTCTAGTATGTTTCTCTGACCAACAGCCCGCTGTCACTTTCTTGAATAACCCTCCTCCAGAAAATAAGCGTATGACGCGCTCGTGGACCTTCCTCAGTCAGTTCAACTTGAATATTTATCACCTGCCAGGAGTCAAGAATGAACTATGTGACTATTTGTCTCGGAACACCTTTAACTCCCTCCATCAAGTGGACACCGAGGAACTTGCAAGGAAGGCATTTCAAAAGATGGAGACCCAATCAGACTTAGGAATGCAAAGGGTTCCCCCCGCCGCCCCCGCGGCACGCAGCCCCGACAGGGCATGCAGGCCAAAGGGGCAGTGTTGGGCCCCCACACCCACACGCCCGCGCCCACAGCATGTGGGTGACGGACCCAAACAGCCGGCCCAGTGGGCGGGCAGTCGGGGGAGGGGGAGCGCCCGACCTCAGACGCCTCTCACAGCGGTGGAGGGCACCCCCCGCGGGGACGCCCCTCCGCCACCCCCACAGCGAGCAACGGCGGCCCGCAAGGGCGCACACTGTGGAACCGGTGCTGGGTCCCCACGCCCGTACCGACCGCACCCGGAACACACGGGTCGCGGTACCCCGGCTGCCCGCCCCAGGGGACGGGCGGTCGGGGGAGGGAGAGCGCCTGACACCAGACACTTCTTACAACAGTGGCAGGCCACCCCGCCTCGGGGACGGCCTCGCACCACCCCCGCGGCACGCAGCCCCCACAGGGCGTGCAGGCCAAGCCAGGTAAGGAGGAACCGGGACCAGACCGCCCCCCCCCAAGCACGCCAGACAGAGCAAGGGACCGGGGCAGGACACGCGGAGGGGCACGGACCACGTGGAACGGCCCTACCAGCGCCCAGTGCCTGGACCGCGCGAGGTGCGCACGCCACACCACCCAGGGGGGGGGGGGAGCGGAAGCCGCGGGAGCGCGAGCGCACAGACACACATAGGGCATGCGGGGACTACCAGAGGGGCAACCGGACCGAGCTCGCGGAATGCACAGACCGCGTGCAATGGAGTACCAGCGAGCGAGGGTAAGGGACACCCGGACGGGACTGCCCGCCACACGCAGCGCGGGACACGCGGGGCTGGAAGGGGGAAACGGGAGAGACACAACACCAGGTACCGGCCCGAGCCCCCCGAAACCGGCCGCGAGCGCCCCGCACACACGGACGGGACACTGCACCCGCCAAGGCAGTAGTGGCGCAATGCGCAACGCCGCAACCCCTAGGCAAGGCAGCCTCCGCGCCAGCCCAAGGGGGTCCCACTGGCCACAAGCCAGTAGCACGGGCCCGGCGGCGCCGGCGCCCCGGGCGACCACGCATTAGGGGGGCGACGGGGTGGGTAAGCGCCCGCAGCCACGGCTGCGAATTGATGCACTGACCGGGGAGTGGCAAAACGGGGAAGCCGGGGAGAGACGGGGCTCCGAGCCCTGTGAACCCGGGGGACTCCGCCACCAGGCAGGAGTTGCGTCTTGGAGGGCCCCCCACTAGGACCCGGTGGGGAGGATATCACCTGGCCCGACCAGATGGCCTGCCGGGGCCGAAAGGCGTCTAGTACCCGCAAAATCAAACCTCAAACCTCAAACCTTATGGGGGAACCTGGTGATGAGGCTCACTTGTGTGAAGTACCTTTGCACGTCCAAGACCGCTGCCCAAGTACAAAGGTAGGGGGGGGTAAAAACCTCACAAGTGGCCTCGAGGCCACCAAGGAACACATTCGGGGTTCGAACCTACCTCTAGAGCTCCAAGGTATTCTTTTGAAGTATATACAGGCCTTCGGGGATCTTCCTGAACCAGGTAGTGTGGAGAAACTTCTTCAAATGAATTTGTGCCTGAAACCTGAATTTGCAAACAAAAAGCTCAAGTGCAGGCCATACCCTTCCAGTGAGGCACACATGAAGGAGATCCAGAAGCAAGTTGAACAATGTGTGCGGCGCAATGTGGTTGAAGAATTTCAACATGGAAAAACCCCTACTCATTGCTCTCCATGCTTCTTAGTGCCAAAGCCCGGAAGTACCGCCTTACGTTTGGTGGTAGATTATGGGCGCCTGAACAAACTCACCTACTTGCATGCTGGGTCGTTACCTAATATGGAACGGACCTTAGAATGCATGGCCCGGTCCAAGTTCAAGTCAAAGATTGACATGCGGTCAGGCTTCTGGCAAGTGGAGCTAACACCTGAAGCTCAAAGGCTGACGGCCTTTATCACGCCTGAAGGAAGAATTTTTAGGTGGAAAGTGATGCCATTCGGGTTGGCTAATGCACCGGCTGTCTTTCAGGAGATAATGAACCAAGTAATGGTTCAGGTCAGATCCCATTCCAAGGCACGAGGAGTGTTTACACGTGGAGGCGAATTGGAGTGTCACATTGATGATGTCATGTTGGGCACCCGTACATTTTGAGACCATCGGATCTTGTTGGAAGCCTTCCTCGAGGTGTGTCATAGGAACCACCTCAAGCTCAGATATGACAAGAGCCAATTCCTCGTTCACAAGGTGGAATATTTGGGTTTTGAGAGGGGCTATGGGTGGTGGAAACCTTCATCCTCCAAGGTGGCTCCTATATTGGAAGGTACCATTAAGGACGTGAAGGAAAAAAAAGGAAAAAAGCGCGCGCTCACCACAATGGTCACAGCAATTTACGACAATTACAACAATGTTTCGCAAAAGGCAGAAGATGGATTTTAATACAATTTATTTTCACTCAACGTGGACGCTATATTATTACGAATGTCGCTGAACCACTCCGCAACGCTGACGGCGATTTTGAATTCAATTCAACTCGTACCAGCGGATCATCACATCTCAATACTCCTTCACATCAATCGTCTGCTTTCTAAGAGCCTCGGTAAACAATCTCCATGTCCGTTTAGAGAGCGCTGCCGCTTTAAACACAACTGCTGGTTTTCTCACAACGATGATTTATCACTCTGCAGTCAAACACAAACAAACACGCCAAATCACGCTTCTACTCATTCCCCGTACGCCACAGGCAAAAATGGGCTTCCGGCCGAAGAAGAACGGGATGTACATTCTTCTGGCAACTTTTCCAAAGGTACTGTCCCCTCCACCCTTGGCGTGCACACTGGGCCATCCACAACCACGTCAACCGCCGATAAACACTCCGAACACTCCTCCGCAGATTCATCTGCAAGCTGGACTTCAGTACGGAGAGTCAAGCATTTCCGACAACCCAAAGTAGAATTACCAGATCAAACGAAGAGGTGCAAAGACTGTCAGTCTGCCTTTGAACTCGAACAAGCGGCAGCACAATGGTTTTTGGACCGCGGACTACAGCTCCCACTGCGCTGCAAGCAATGCAGAGCAGCAAAAAAAGAGCATCACCAAAACCTGCAATCGACGCAACCTGCCAAAGTTATCCAATACCACCAAGGCCGTCAAGTAAGCGAAGCTAAAACATGGCACCCTCAAGTTGAAGCAGCACCTCTGTTATTCCCGAGCAACGACTCCAAAGATCCAGCGGATAATCCCACACACTGCAGACGTAACTCAAGTCCAGAAGAAGTCACTTTTCAAAAAAATGACCATGATTCGCTTTCTGAGCACTCATTGCCTCTCCTCAACACGAGAGCTGTCGCCGAATCCAAGGAAAAGAGGAGCGAGACTCGCGTGCCCCCTGAACCCATTCAGGACGACATCGGTCCTACTCCAGCAGAGTAAAAAGCCAGACTTGATTTTCATGAATCGTAGGACAACAGTGACGAGTTCCGTGCTGCCTCTGAGCCAAAAGGGCGTTTTTGGGACAGCTCGTCAACCGACAATGAGCCTGAATCCGTGCCATCCGCGGCATCAGCGCCACCAACGTATTGGACATCAAGAACAATGGCCATATACGACAGTCCCAACGAACAATGCCAACTCTTTGAAGACGCATCGCTGCACTCTGCATCAGACTCCCTCCCTGCTCTGGAGTCGTCCAGCATCTCAGGCGCAGACGAACACGATCTTGCACTCCCTCACGATCAAGCAAATTATATCACCGCTCCTGAGTCTCCAAGCAACGTTGAAACAGATAAGACTGAATCCACCCTTCCTCTCAGCGACTTTGGCAACTACTTCACAACCGCCCTACATACTCTCGCTTGATGGCTAAAGCTTGGGTAAATGTGGTTCACGAGAACAACATCAACTGTCAGACAAATGTGAAATACAAAGCCTGGATGGCCAACCAACTGGTTCGAGAATATGAACACTTACGCCGAGCAGAACCCCATTTGATTGGATAATTGTTCACTGTCGGTCTTCACTAATTCTCACACAGATTGGCCCAGTGTTGCTACGCAAGGGACAGGGCGACTGCAGGTTTTCTTGTGTTTTCACATACTTGTTTTTGATTTTAGTCACCCATTTTTTTCATCGCCTCTGACCACCAATAATCGCCAAAATCACACTCAACTGTTTCTTCCCTCTCACTGAAACAACCTCAATGACCATCCGGCACAAAACCACATTGCCACTCACCAGGTCCACATATTGCAAACTTAGGAAAGCCTGCTTGTAGCCCATGGTTTCAGTTATGAAAGTGCTTAGCACCTTGGGCAGGTTTAAACTTCTTTTTGTACATATGCGGCTGTCCGTCGGTGAACCTCGCATGGGAGCAATGTTTTGTGTTTCTTCGGCGGGGGACCACCATGCCTCAAAAAAAATTTAAGGACATGAAGGATGTGAAGCACTTCTTAGGGGCCTGTAACTTCTACCGGCGCCACATTAAGAATTTCACCTACGATGCCTCAATACTCTCAGACCTCACTCGCAAGAATGCCACCTTTGTCTGGACACATGAGCATGAGTTTCATATGTCCCAACTCAAGAATAAACTCGCTCAAGTTTCCTCACTTGGGGTCCCATTGTACAGCCCCCAAGGAGGAGAGTTTGTCCTCATTTCCGAAGCCTGTGACGTCGGCGGAGGGGGAAGTTTGTACCAATGGCAAAAGCCTGAGCAGGGTCAGTTGGATGAAGCCCCTGGTTGTACTACTGGGGCCAGCAAGGAAGGAAAGCTACAACATACGTATGAGGAGGATTGGATTCTTATTCCTATAGGATATTGGAACTCGAAATGGAACCCAGCTCCTAAGAACTACTCTACTTATGAGCAAGAGCTCCTATCAGGGGTTCTTCTGATCGGTTCCCAGTACAGGATCCTATCTGGCCAGCGTCTAGTATGGTTCTGTGACCAACAGCCCGCTGTCACTTTCTTGAATAGCCCTCCTCCAGAAAATAAGCGTATGACGCGCTGGTGGACCTTCCTAAGTCAGTTCAACTTGAAAATTTATCAACTGCCAGGAGTCAAGAATGAACTATGTGACTATTTGTCTCGGAACAACTTTAACTCCCTCTATCAAGTGGACACCGAGGAACTTGCAAGGAAGGCATTTCAAAAGATGGACACCCAATTAGACTTAGGAATGGAAAGGGTTCTAGATCTTCCCACCAATTCTTGGAACTTGGATGACTACTCCTCGGATGACTACTACCATGGCATCATAGTAGCCTTGAGGAACAAGCTCGTCCTTTTTCAAGACCGATCCATGTGGGTGATCAAAGCCAACAAGCTCCATAGGGAAAAGCAAGTGTTCGTTCCTAACCACGGTCTTCGTACTGTCCTAGTATGGTGTCATACGACGGCACAACAGCATGCGGGCGGGTCACTTTCTGAGTGTCTATTTTTTTTCGATTGACCCTCAGAAATTTATTGATGGATCCACCAGCAGTCCAGGCTGCTCGGTGATTAACGAAAATCCTGGGCTGTTCAAGTTCTGGGCTGATCCCGTGAAGCCGTGGATTACCATCAAAAGTCCCAAAGCTGCAATTTGGAGCCGAGGCAAGCGCAACAACCTTGCCGTCAATTTTATTTGCCTAGCGCAAAGCCGCAACCGAGAGCGCCGTCCTTTGGGTAGCTTCGAAACGCCAATTTCTTGGCAATGTCGCAAGTTGGGCTCGGGGAACGTTCCGCAAAGGACAAGACGGAGAGCAAACAGCTAAAGTCCGTGAAAAGATTCATTGCTCGATCTCAGGCTAAAGTGGACGCCAAACTGACTCAAAGTAGGCTTCTCCCTACGCTTTTGCCCGCCAAGCGCGAGAACGACCCGTTTCACCCTTCACTCGACCTTTCCCTGTTTCCCCGTCACGTGAGGAAGGCACGTCATCCAATGTCATATCAGACGATGAACAACCCGAAGATGTCGCAAAAGAATTCTTCCCACTCGCCGAGACAACGGCTCACACCGCCAAAGGAAAAGGGGCCCAAGAACCACAACATCAAGTCCAAGCGCCCACACCGCCAACCAACTCCGAGAAGGTGAAAGACTCCGTGCCCGAAGGCACACACGAGAACACCGAAGGAAGCCATCCAGGTGATGCCGAAGAGTTGAGACAACAAGAATAAAGTCGCGAAGACCCGTGTGGAGATTCGGCAATGAACAACAACGCCGTTCTCAACGACAACGCAAGGAGAACCAATGAGGTTGAGCCCGACAACTCCCTCTTAACGCCACGAGAAGAGCAATCTACGCCAAGCGCTATTCCGTCTCCCGAAGGAACACACGAAAAGGCCGAAGACGGGGAAGACCCTACTCCCGATGAAGCGGATGGTAATTCCGGAAAACCCTTCTTCAACCCTTCCCCTGCCCCGGACGGTGTCTTTGCAAAATTCTTGGTGAAACATAAAGGTGAGATCAACACACACAATCAACAAGCACTATGGGGAGAAACGCATGCCGGAGACACCTTAGGAATTGATACAAATCAACTCATGTACGAGAAACACCACAAGCAAATCATCTATAATCAAGTACACCCAACAATAGACCTTTGCGCGAGCGACGGGTGCACCTTTTTCCATGACATTGATTGCTCCGACAACAATGCCTACTCCACAATTGGACATGACAATTTTAGGTACCTCAAAGATATTCTTCATCACCAGCGAAAATTCTACATTTTTCCACAGCCACAAGATTACCACAACTCCAAATACAAATACGGCAACACGTGGACCGAGTGGGCCCATGCCATCAACGAAGCCTTGCAAGAAGCCTTTGATTCCGGTGTTGTGTACGAACGCTCCTTCATTCTCCCGGGAATGGAAGACAACCTTTCGGCGGAGACCCTCTACATGAACCCCTTGAACCCCGGCATGATCTCCCTCGCCCCCTCGGCATGTGGAGTAGACCGGCTTTCGGATGCCAATACGTATAACCCATCACCTAATCCTGATGGCTCCGTGCGGCTCAACTTGCTTGACTCTCCTCAATACCCATATTTTCACCTTCACCTCTCCACCCGTCACAAGCACCACGCACACATCCGCTACGGCGACATCATGCACCCTCACACTTCCCTGCAATGGGCTATAAAAAAGGTAGACGGCACCGTCCAAGTGGCCGCGGTGCGCACAACGCTACGATTCGAAGTTGCACGGCATTTGCTCCCGAACTTCACCGTCTCTTCCCCAAAAGAGCTTTCCGAGAAATCCAAGCGGGAACGAGGAGAGTATAGGCGGCGCCGTGGTAACGCCCGGGACTTTTTTGTCCTCGTCAACCGCCTTTTCCATTTCGAAAACGACCACATCTCGGTCAACTCCAAAAATGCTTTCTTTCCGGAGGAACGCATACAGCCTCTACAATCATCCTCCGAACATATGTTCAGCTTCGACTACACCATTCCAACCCCCCTCGCCGAGAAGCTTCTCTCCACCATCTTACAACACCCTTTGTGGACGCTCGGCAAAGTCTTTTGCATCCGTGGTTCCGATCTAGGGAAGGACAAAACTTTCAAAGTTGTACCTTCGAAAGCAGACAAACAGGCCCCACCGGACTTCAAACAAATTGACGTGTGGAAATCCCTCCTTACTAGCGAAGCCGCGTGACGGTGCGGTATCCTAGGGGCCATTCCCAGAACACAACACGATTTTGCGTGTGCATGAACTATCACAACATCCCCTTGCTCCCCCAACGAGACTCCCTCACTTCCATGAGTTACATGCTCTTCCAAGAGAATAACCTGGTCACATATCGGGGCACTACGGGAGCCATGATCTCTTGGGGAGGATACTCCTCTTGGCGCTCCAAACACCTGGGACACAAAATGGACCTCTCCGCCTCTCCCCGAAATGTGCACAAAGATGCCCCTCCCCCACCCTCCCCAGTGAAGGCTTGCTTCAACCCCCTCCCCGAACCTCCTGATCCAGAACTGGTAGAAGTACACGCCCCGTCATCCACACCGGACGTTGCCGTAATGTTCGGGGTCTCCCTGCTTGGGAAAATTCGGCACATTTCCTTGTTCAGCGCCCCCATGGCTAAGGTGCGAGTCTACCGAGTGAAATATGTTCAGCACCAATCCGCGCTCCTTGCAGAAGGCTTCACTGTGTCCCAACTCGTCTTTCACCCCGATTGCCCCGACACGGCGGCGCGTGACAACCTTTCGACTCCCGCCAACCCCCTAGTTTCGGAAGCCCAGGATTTCCTGTCACGTGTCATCGAGGCGGCGACTGCCTACGGCAGCGCGGAACAACTAAGTCTCGCGAGGGACCATTACTTGTCCACAAGCAAGCCCCTCTCCCTGACAGAAAAGATCGCACAGCTCCACCTCCAAACGGGAAACATTTTTGACCCCATCCCGGAAATAACAGGAGCCTTCATATCCAATCAATTTTTCTCAGAAGAAGAAGAGGCCCTGGTGATGTCCTTGAGTGCAGATGAAGATCACCAGTGGTTGTCCGAGGGGCACCGCACAATGCTTCATTTCGGATTTAGGTACAATCCAGAATCAAAAGAAATTGAACCTTTTGAACCGACCCGTCCTGAGTTTATTCAAGCGATTGGGCTACGGGCATTCTCTGCCTGCGCCCAGGTCCTGCCTTCCTCTCTCTTGTGCCCCAATATGTGGTCAGTGGCTCGATACGAGCCTGGCAGTGGCCTGAGGAGCCACGTAGACATCCGTCAGCTAGGCCCTTATGTCCTGGATGGCCCCTTTGGGTCAGGTGCGGAAATGGTTTTCGAACCGCGTCCCCTCCCCGGATCCACCCTCTTTAAGAAAAGGCAAAAAGTCTTCCTACAGCCCCGCAGCCTCCTCCTAATTTCTGGGGAAGCCCGCGACAAGTGGAAGCACCAAATCCCAGCTCACGACTATGACACAGTGGAGAAGCGGCGCATTCCCCTGAGACTCCAGGGTATCCCTTGTCTTCCGTCACACTGGTGTAGGAACGGACCTCCATACCACATCCTCAGAGCCCCCTGACCCAGGGCAACATGAGACGAATTAATGAACCTACAATCGGCGTCACCCTTCTGTGCACACGAGACGTGGTCTTCGCTTTAAGACCCCGCATACCCTCCATCACCATTATTGCATGTTCTCAGGCATGGCAAGGCCATCGCTCTACCACTCCCCCTGTGCGTAACATGAATTCCTTAACCCCTGTGACCGCCAGGTATGCCCTGACCGGGCTGATCTGTGCTCACTGTGAACCAGACCACAACGTCCTGTGGTTCCCCTTGTGGGAAGCTCTGATGAGTCTACCGAATGCTACCCATCCCGATGTTCTTTCTCCCCCCCTCCGACCCGTCAGTGCCACCGCAGGAGAAGTAACATGAGACGGTGGCAAGAGGTCCTCGCCCGCGTGGGCGTGCACCGTGCCTCCCTCACCGCCACCGTCTCTCGCATCGCGGAGATTCTCCCTGTGGAGCAAGCACACATCAACCCGAGAATATTGGTCCCAGACACGAGTGTCTCTACAGACCTGGCTATACACCCCTCTCTTCGCACTGCATGTGACACGGCCCTACACCACTCGCCCAAAGCATACGCACAAGCACTTCACTCACGGATTTCTGCACTAGAACAGTGCGACCCCGACCCCTCAATACAGAATGAGGACCCTGCCCACATACCAACGCTTCTGACACCGGACTCCCCATTGGCCGCCCGCTGTTCCTCCATTCGGACACCCTCCTTCCCCCCTCCCCCCGAAGTGCACAGGCCCCTCAAGCCTAAACGCTTGCGCCGCCCCCCCCCTTCTCTTCCCTCCGTCCCGGCCATCCGTGTCGTGTCCTTCAACACGGCGAAGAGCCAGAACACGCCCGCGTCAATTTTGCATTTCCTAAACGAGGGATATGACATTATACTCCTTCAGGAGCTAAACTCTCCCCCTCTCCTCCCACAGCGGTACGCCTTCGGCAATGACCGCGCTAAAGTCTTCTCAAATGTCTGCGGCCACAAACACGGGGTGTCGGTCATTGCAGGCCCGCGCATCGCGAGATATACCAGCTGTGTCCCGCCCAGAGACAGCGACGGCCTTATCTGTGGAGCCAAAATATCCCTTCCGGAAGCAACTCCCCTGCACGTCTTCTCAGTTTACTCCCCCCCGGTGCGCACGGGGGCCCCGGCTCCGTACCGAGACACCATACAGCGAGTTCTTGCTTCTCATTTCAACGATCATCCCAATCACATCCTGGGGGGTGATTTTAACTGCGTTCTGGATCCCGAGGTTGACCAGCACAGCTTGGTCGATCTATATGAGTGGCACTGGCTCGCGGGGGAGGTGGAATACCTCCTATCTAGGTTGTTGGACACTTTCAGGTCAGAGCACCCCTCCCTCAGGCAGTATACCCGCTACGCAAGCGACCGCTGGGACAGCGAAGCAAGGCTGGATTACATCTTTGCGTCCCCTCGCCTTGTGTCGGGGTTAACCCTTCTGGATGTGTCGGTGGTCACGGACTACACCATCTCTGACCACCACCTAGTGGCTGCAGTCTTCCAGTGCCCCTCCCCGATCCTTCTGTCTTAGCCCCCACTCCCCCCTTGCATTTTTCGGAAGCTTTCTAGTGATGAAAAGCAACAATTCTCCAACAGCGTACGGCTTATCTCCGACTGGTGCCGGGACCTCCAGGACGCCCCTGCCGGGGCCCCATTGGAAGAGATCATTGCCGCCACTGATTCTTACCCTATGCAGGTTGGGTCTGCGTACCACAAAATCACGCGTCCGAAACCACAGCGCAAGGACCAAGAGGGCTACGGCAAGCTCAGGAAATTATTACGCTCACCCCCGCCTCCTTCTTCCCCGGCATTTCCCGAGCACATTGCGGAAGTTCAGTCCGTGGTAAACACCTTACGGTCCTCGGACGAAACCAAAGCGAAGAGAAAGCTTCACAGTAGTCTGGTCCGGGGGGTCGAGATGAAAAGCACTGTTGCTCGCACCCTCTGCCCCAAAGACCTTGAGCCTCTCGTAGTCGGAGATCCAGCTACCAAAGAGCTCCTGAGTGACCTGGCAGATGTAGCTAAAGTTTTTGGGGACACCCTGCTTCATCTCGGAGGGCATCCAGATTACACCCCCCCCCCAGGACGTCGTCGACCAGGTCCTGTCCCACTCGCCCACATGCCCCGTTTCTGCCAAGAACGACCACATACCTCCTGTGACCTGGCAGGAGTTCCAGAACCACTTAAAACACAGTAAGCCATCAAAAGCCGGGGGACCGGACAAAACAAACTACTACATTCTGGCCCTCTGCCCGGAACCCATTCAACGTTTTTTCCACTCCATTTTAAACCGCTTCCTCCATTCGCCGCTGCCGCCGCACTGGCTATGCACGAAAATATGTTTACTTTAGAAAAAAGGCGACCCTTTCTCCCCCTCAAACTACCGTCCTATTGCCCTCTCAAACTGTATTTACAAACTCTGGGCCACTTTTGCCTGCAAACACCTGCGCGCTCAGGCTTTTGCACACGACATCCTTTCAGAAATCCAGCACGGTGGCCTTCCCGGCCACCAATGCGCTGATCATCTGTATCATCTCAAGGCTCTTTATGCAAAGTCGAAGAAGAGCTACTCGCTGTTCATCGATTTCAATAAAGCCTTTAATTCAGTGCCTCATGGCACACTCAGGACCGTCCTCGAACGGGCAAATTTTTCTACTTCCACAAATTCTCTCATAAAGCAACTATACTCC
The DNA here is from genome assembly GCA_964036045.1 of Eutreptiella sp. 'Long Island Sound 2002'. Classification (NCBI taxonomy): domain Eukaryota; phylum Euglenozoa; class Euglenophyceae; order Eutreptiales; family Eutreptiaceae; genus Eutreptiella; species Eutreptiella sp. 'Long Island Sound 2002'. The sequence goes on along the minus strand of OZ038398.1, from coordinate 37,423,611 downwards.
TTCCCTCAAGACAGCCCCATCATCAATGGCCGCACTCCCCACGCATACCTCCAAACCAGGGGCCTCTGACAAGGATGTCCCCTCTCCCCCCTACTTTTCATTCTCTATCTCAACTCCCTTCTCCACCATTTTTTTGCCACTGTGCCCCCCCCCCCGGGCAACTACCCGCACTAGCCACCACGCTTACATCGACGACATCCTGATCAGAAGTGAGGACGTCATCTACATCCAAAACAGTCTCAACTACTTCGATGGACCAGCCAGGGACTGGGGTCTGGGCATGAATGTGTCTAAGACCGAAGTCCACGCCAATGGCACAGCCCCCCAAAAAGAGTTTCTGACACCCAGGGGCTCGGAGTTCCTCACGTACAATAAAAAAACGGGTCGCCCGCACACATGCTATAAATACCTGGGGGTTTATCTTTTTACTTGCCACAAAGCAACGGGCCTGTTTCACATGCTCAGGGCTGAGATCCAGAGTTTTTTTGCCCGGCTCTCTCCCTTGCCTCTTACACTTAGTGAGAAGGTCCGCCTGACGAACTCTCAGCTGGTCCCAGCACTCGCCTACCGCTTAATCACCCACCCTCTTTCCCCGAACCAGCTCGAAAAGCTTCAGTCACTCATCTGGGCGGGAGTTGCGTCTCGAAGCATCACACGTCTAGTCTCCCCCAAAGACCGTTTCGCGGCTCGCCCAAAGGGAGGGTTGGGAATGAAGTTCCTACCGCACAGCGTCCACGTTGCCACCGTGAACTATGGATTACGGGCCCATTGCGGCCTTGCCCCAATGTCAGTTGGCCCCCTGTACGTCCAGTCTTTACTCAGCTCGAACCAGAGGGCCTCAGACCCGGTGCAAAACTCTTTTATGGACTCCATCCATGTCCTAGGCATATCTTTCCACAGCATAGGCCCGTGGAGACCCACTGCTATTCGGGATCTAACGCCTGGTACCCAGCTAACCGTTAGGTTCAAATCAGGACAGGCCACAGGAAGAGTGACCGAGGCCACCTCCAAATGGGTCAACGTCTCTTTCCACGACGGGCTCTACTCAGTGGATACCCACGCGTCCTACACCATGCACATGCCATGCCACGCCGTCATGAATTACTCCCGCCCCTCTCACTTCCAGCTAGTCCCTGAATTTTTGCGCCCTCAAGAGACCATCTCCGAACCCCCAGCGCCACCGCACAACGCACACGCACTGGGAATCAGCCAACACGGCCATCTCTTTGCTCTGCAGGCGCAACACTACCTAGAGAAGAAATCTCTCGACGAGTGGGGATGCCACGATGCCGCGGAGGCACTAACCAGACCACCGACCCCCGGCCTATAGCGGGTGTGGCTGTATTCCGATGGCTCCTCCGGTGAGTCCGGCCATGCAGCTGCCGTCACGGCCTTTCTACCCGACGCTACAACCAGAGTCCTGTGCCTATCCTCACCGCATCCCTCTTCTCTGGGTTCGGAGTTCTGGGGGGCGGTAGCAGCCATTCGCTGGATCCACAGAGAACTGTCCCAATACGAATTATGTTTGTTGATTGAAAGCGAACAGGTGGTGTCCACCCTCCAGAAATGCCATGTCTATAAGCCCAGCACGTTCCAAGACGACACATGGACCGTCGCCGTGCACAGCGCCCTACTTCTCATCGCCAACCCCCTCCACATCATGTGGATTAAAGGTCACGACAATTTTATTGGCAACGAAGTCTGCGACCATTTCTCTAAATGGGCAGCTCACAGCCTGATTTTTACCCCGGACCTCCTCCCCCCCCCCCACTGGGTTCAGTGGCGGTACACCACCTGCCTGTCCTCCACAAGTTTAAGGTGCAGCAATTCCGCCACCTATTGCCGCAGCATTCCCATAACAACATAGCGGTCGGCCCCAGCTTCAGCCTGTACAAAAAAGCTTCCTGGTTTTCGTCCCTGTTTTTCAAACTGGCGTCCGGGTGCTACAATGTGCACGGGTACCAGTGGAGCAATATGCTTCACGACTACCACTGTTCCAGGTGCAGACAGCACCATCCTTTCGACCCTCTATCCTGCCTGGCCTTCTGCAAAGCGTTGGACCAGCACGTCCAGGCATACGTCTCTTCCTGGGGACCCCAATTCAGCCCCATTGTCCTGCACTGGTGGCTCTCTGGACCCTCAAAGGCTGACCGCAGGAACTTCATGAGAAATCTGGTACCTAATTCCCTATGGTCATGCCTCTCCCAGCCAATCCCGGGCTCCACTCGCGCCGAGCACAGGGCCATGCTTGGCCTAGCCCTGGAGGAACGCGTAAAGCACCTGGACAAGGCTGTCCACGAAGCACATGACTGGCTGTGTTCGAATCCTCTCCCGTGGGACCCAATACTTTGGGCGCACCCCTCCGACCCTGTCAACCCCTTCTCGGTTTCGCACGGTGCGTTCAGTACCTCCGTCCACATGCCCCCTCAGACCCGCCCCGTATACCAGCACCCCCCACCTCTCCCCAAACACGCCTTAAAAAAGCCGTCCAAGCCAGCGTCAGCCAAAGCACAACGAGCCACTCGCCGCGCGCCAAAAAACTCCAAACGCCCGTCCAGCCGCGCATCCGCACCACGCCCCCCCCCCCCTCGGCCATTCCCCGCCCTCCTCAGCACTCACGTCCACGGCCACCACAAAAACGCCATCGATCACCACAAACCCATCAGACCACAATCGTTTGGGCGCCCCCAAAGCGCGCCAAGACTGCTCTCCCCCTCCCACCCCCACACGCCAAGGCACGCTACCGTCAAACACGCCTACCTCTCGCCTCTAGGCCCACCGCTACTGGGTGCCCAGGTCCGTCTGCCCCTGCTCCCCCCAACTCCCATGCCTCCCGGGACATCAGAAATTTTTTCCGCCCATCCAGCGACCTTCTGTCTCCTCCTCTCGACCCCTTCAGCCCTCTGCCCCTTCCTGAACCCCCCCCCTCCGCCACAGGGTAAATCAGCGTTCATCTAACCTGACCATCAGAGCAACCGTGTACATATCTTAATATGTTGTTGTAAATACTTTCATTGGGGGACGTCAGCCCCAGAACAAGTTGATGCGGTTGAGAACATTCAAACAAAACAGCATGCGGGCGGGGCCCGATGTCTGTAGTTCTTTCAACAGTTGTTCTTCACCCGGGTGTCCATGACAAAGATCCGCAAATTGATCCAAGAAATTACCAAATCTTGCCGCATCTGCATTGAATGCAAGCAGAATACATGTGCTGATCGTGGACTTGTAGGAGCCCTTCCTATCCCAGAGTTGGGAAATCAAAGCTTGTATGTGGATTTTGTTGAAGTCCCCAAATTTGGAGGATTGAACTACATCCTTATGGTTTGCTGTGCCTTGACCCGCTTCTGTAGGGTGTATCCCTGCACTAAGAGGATTGACGGTGAGCAAGCCTTTGAGATTCCCTTCAAAGAATGGATCCAGGTCTACGGTCGTCCGGTTGAGGTCTACTCGGATAATGACGTCCGATTTACTTCCGAAAAGAGGTATTGGCGTGGTCTGCTTTCCCGTATGGTTGTGCGAGTCCAATTTAGTATCCCTTACAAGCCTTCAAGTAATGGACTGTGCGAAAGGCTCAATGAGTCCTTTATCAACATTATGCGGGTTCTAAGGAGACAACAAAGGGGCAAGGATTGGCTGAGACTACTGCCTTACGCCAACTGGATTTTGAATTCACAACAGTCCACGAGGACTGGCTACTCACCCCATGAACTCTTCCTTGTGAGACCCGAATGGAATTTGGACTTTCCGGTGCCTTCGGAGCTTAGTGTCCCTGTAGAGGACTGGCTGGAGGGGGAGCAGCGCTTATGTGACTTGGCCAAGGACAAACTGAGGGCTTTCAGAGAGAAGTGCCTTTCCCGGACTGATTGGAAGAGAGTGCCCGCTAACTATTAAGTGGGGGACCATGTGCTCGTTCACAAGAACCGATTCCCCCAACTTCAAATTTGCAAGTTTCATGCTCCTCACTTGGGTCCGTACAAGATTACCCCAGTGGGCCCCGGTAGTGTCCTGTTGTGGCTGAGCCCTACCCTTGGAGGAGAAATCAGAGTGGCCCACTCTTTTCTACGGAAGTTTCCACTGGAGCTCGAAGATGACGAAGAATGGTTTCCGCTTGATGCTGAGAAGGAGAGTGAGGTATAAATAGCAGAAAAAGATGAAGAAGAAGGGGCAGAGGAGGATATCTTGGATGTATCCAAACCCAAAGAGCGAGAAGCTCCTATGACGAGGTCAAGAGCCAAGGCCCGGGCCGACCCTCCAAGCAAGAGTTCGGGCCCTGACGTGTTGCCGGATATGAATGCAGAAGAGATGGCACATAGTGAAGCGGTACCCAGAACCCCATGGCTAGGGTAGGGCATACAACCGGCCTCCGGTCCACTAACCCCATGTACGGAAGGGAAGACCGGTCTCCGGTCCACTAACCCATGTACGGAAGGCGCCCGTTGACACCCGGTGCGAGCCCGGCGTGAGCGTGTTCCGTCCCGTAAAGCCCCGCATCGGCAACCGATGCACCGCCAGCGGAGATTTGTATATCAGAACATCAGGAATCAACAGGGTTTTATTTTCATATTGTTTCCGTCAAGTTTTACGCTTCCGTTCTGATATTCACTGTTGTGACTGCTGGCGGTTGGATCGCGACTTTACCGTAACCGCCAGTTTAACTGTTTATAATGGAAATTTTAACGCAATCCGTCACGAAGGCTCCAAAGCCTTCAGGAACTGCATGGACGCTTCCGCAATTTTCACATCTTACACTCGCAACCTTAATCCGAATTTTTCAGGATGTCGAAATCGGATTTTCGACTTCGACATCCCCGCACTTGATTTGACCTCTTTCGAGTGGACCTACGTGCTTCCCTATGCACGAATCAACTTTCCTTTTATCTTGCCCTCCATTTGACTCAGAGATATGGGCAAAACAAAGTTGTTTCGTGAGGCCACTTGTAAGGGTCATATCTCGTGCCGCTTGCGAGGAATGACAATGAGGAAACTTGGGATGTATTCACAATACTCCCGACGTAATTTAGGAAGCTTTATATGCCTTGCGTTTCCACACGTGCGCGCTAGTGTAATGGATCATGGTCAAGAGGGTAGAGTTTGCGTTATAACTCTTTGGCCATGACATTGCGTGCGTTAAGATAGCTTTCGAGTGTAGCGCGCAAGTGTTGGTGTTGCATAGGAACTCTCCTTGAGTTCCAATGAGCGATTGACACAAAGTTATGCCCTTGGAGGGGCATGACATATCGTGGGGGGAGCTACCTTTTTGGGCAATATGGAGTATGTGCCTTTTGTTGTGTTGGGTGCCCATTTGGCGGGTCCATCGCTCCAAGCCAAGCCCGCCAATGGACCTCATATTGTGCAAGCCCCTTCCCCATACTCCCTACGATCAATTGCAAGCCTAACCTTCGTGAAGGGAAGCTTGTGTGGCGATCCCAAAGCGATGCGTTGGGAGCAAGGTGTGTGTTTTGCAATTTTCCATATTTTCATGTGCCCACTTGGGAAGTAGCGCTCGTAACCTTTCAAGGCGCCCCAAGTGGAGCACATATGTGGGATCGAAGGTCATTGGTGTCAAGTCATTGTGTTTAGAAGGATTAAGTGATTGCACGATCCAAGCCGAAGATATTATAATATAATTGTGGACCTTTCAAGGCACCTTTATGTGTCTTTGTGCCAATTTTGCCGTTTTTGGCCCGTCATGATGTCAAGTGGCGACCGTGTATCTCAATGTTGCGCTCAATTGACATCATGACCCAAGTATGATATAGGGGTACATACTTGGGTGCCCAACATATCTTGAACCCGGTGAATAATTCCTCTTGGGCTTGGCATACCGTGGCCGCCATGTTGGCGATTTGGGACCATCCCAAATCATGGGCTCACTCGGCGACCCTGCCATTCCCAAAACCGGAGGAGTTGGGCGACGCCCAAAAGATATGTTGGACACACATGACTTGATACCAAACCTATGGCACACTCCGGTCCGAGTCGGGCATGTGCATCATTTGCCCTAACCATGAGTTTGCGCATTTTTGCCCATTTTGAGCAATTTTCCACTTTTGCTGCCCGTCGTGCACTATGTTGAGCCCACCCATGCACGCCGGACACATGGACCAATGGACCGTATATGACATGGGTGTTGTGCATATTGGTTCCCATGGTTCACACACCACGTGGGCGAAGCGGAGCAACCCTCGTTAAGGCGCTAGCCCAAAGTGAGTGTGGGCAATTTTACCATTTTGGCATTTGTGGACCCAATTGGGATCGTCACCACGCCGAGTGGCATCGAGATCTCTGAGAGTCAAGTACATGGGCATCTCTGTTGAACTCCCGGTGGATGGTGTATGGAATGGCGAATCCGATCTCCAAGCCGGCTTGGAGATATACTATTGGGAGCACCCTGAACTTTGGCTCATTTCGAGCAGCCAAAATGACCCCATTTTGGGACCCCAATTTCCCCCTTCCGTGTGGTCAATTGGCGGCCCCATTCCTCTATGCCCATAAGAAGCCCGGACCTAATCTCAAGTTGTACACTCAAAGAAAAGTCCTAGGTCCTGCCTCCTACCCTGTGAGCCATTGGCGTTGCCCTGGCCGGGCGAGCCGCGCGTGGGAATGACGCCAATTTTGGTGATTTTGGCATCATGACCCCACTTGACGAACACGTGGTGCCCTGATGCCGGGACCTCAGAGGGAACCAAGTTGAGAGAGGGCTCCAGCGAGTTTGTACTCGAAGGGCATAGGGTCAGTTGCCTCGTCCCTACCTCTGGCGGGTCCGGACGAGGGGTCAATTTTGGAGTTTTTCAAGCTAATATCAGTTTGGGCTGAAACAGCCCATTTTCAGCTACCAACTCCTGGGTGATAATGGCGGGGCCATATCTCTCGCTCAGAGGGGAGTTCGGACCTGCTGTTGGGGGAGCATAGGAGGCCACTGTCGGTTGGCCTTGGAGCCCATTGGTTCCCAGGAACTCGCCTGTGGCTGGGCGAAACACCTCCCCCATTGGCAGGGTTTCAGGGTCCGGACTGACCAGGGCATGGGTTGTGTTTGAGCACCCGCCCCCACCAGCCACTGGGAGGGTCGGACCTGGGATTGGGATACAAGTTAGGATAGAGTGTCTATTGTCCTGTGATGCCCTTACCCCAGTCCAGTCTTAACCCCATGTGTACATATCCCGATATGTTGCTGTACATACTTTCGTTCCCTTGTTGCAGAGTGGCAAGGATCCTGAAACGCTTTGTCATATGACATGAGCGCATTGATGCCCTTGTGAGCGTAGTGCTTTGCCTGCCTGCTCACTTGCGCGTGTCCCGCAGCGTCCCGTGGCCGGCCCCCCACGGGAACGCGTCAAAAGCGTTTCACTGCCGCGGGGTTACCCAGCCCTCGCGTGCCACTCGGGGCCACCAACCCCGAGCAGCGCGGCGCAGCTCGCAGCTCGCAGCGCAGCGCAGCGTCTCGCAGCGCAGCGCAGCGGCTCGCAGCGCCACTCAGCGACAGCGCCGAGTTCGTCACGGAGCCCGCAGCGCCGTCCAGAGCATCGCCCTGACCGCGCAGCAACCGTGAAAGAGGTGCACAGACCAAAACTCCTGCATCAGCCCCATCGGCCGACCCGGAGTCCCATCGGCCGCCCAGCAAGGCCGCGTCAACCACCTCCACAACCACCGGCTGACCAGCACCAGCCGCACTTCCAATCCAGTGCTGCAGCACCCGCCTCAACAACCACAACCAGTTCGTTGAGTTGAACGAGTGCACATCAAGGACCTCAAGACCAACTACGCCCCCCGCTGCCATGGTAAACTGGCAAAAAGCGGGTAAGACGTGGCCGCAGCCCCACCCCCATGCGGCGCGCCTACTGCGCGGGTTGCTGTGGGACCAGCACTACCGCCACAGCAACCCCCAGTGCGAAGGCGGCATGCCCGGGAGCTTCGAGCTCCGCGAGGACATGGGGGAGGACCGCCTGCAGTGGCAGCCATCGCGGCCGGTCTCACGGCTGCGGCCGCCCATGAGGCAGTGGCTGCCCGGATCAGGGCAACCGACGAGGAAGCCCGCCGGACGCAGGAGGCCATTGCCTGCAAGGAGGCCGAGGTGAAGGCGCTGGAAGAGGCGCTTGCCCAAGGGAGGGCAAAGAAGGAGGCGGAGGAAAGGGCCCACGCCGAAGCAACGGCTAAGACCCAGGAGGACGCCGCCAAGAAGGAAGCCATCGAGGCCGCGCGACGGAAGGTCGCTGAGGAGAAGGCCAAGACGGAGGCGGAGCTGGCAGCGTTGGAAGCGCAGAAGGCGCGGCTGCAGCGGGCCCGGGAAGCCGAGGCGGCTCGTGCTCGGGAGAAAGCCGAAGCGCGAGCTGCCGCAGCCACCGCCGCCGCAATGGAGGCAGCAGAGGCCAAACTCCGCCGCGACACTCCCCCGGGAGGATCACGAGTGGAGACCCTTCGAACGCCTCCTCCAGGATGACGCTGGATGAGGCCGACACGGGCAGCAGTGGGAGCAGTGGCCCTACTGCCCAGCGACCGAGGAAGGGCAAGGGGAAGACCCCCGAGAGGCCGCGGAGGCCAGCGGGTGGGCACTCCAAGGACAGTGACCCCTTCTTCACCGCCAGTGACGGGGATGAACGAGGCCGCCGACATCGCCAAGTGGTGGCTTGGACGGGCGGAGGAGGCGGAGACGTCCCCATGGAGCCGGAAGGTGAGGATGAGGATCTCCCTGCTCCCTACCGGAGCTCGGAGTCCTCCGAGACCGAGACGCCCAGGTGGGGCAACATGGACGAGGATGACGACATGGACTTCGGCATCACGAAGAGGCGCCCATCCTCGGACCCACCAAGGCGACCCGGCGGAGACCCACCGGAACCCCCTGGCGGAGGACCATCAGGACCCCCTGGAGGACGCCCACCGAGTGGACCCCCCGGAGGCGGACCACCGGGCGGGGGTGGACCCCCTGGACCGGGCGGACCCGGCGGAGGCCCTCCTGGAGGATTTCCTGGGGACCCCGACGACCCACCAGGGAACGGCAACCCGGATACCACCTGGCGGTGGATTGTCTACCTCTGCAGGAGAGTCCAGTTGCTCGAGCTGGAGGTAGACACGGGCAAGGGCGAGATGGCTCGCATCTCCAGGGTCGCTGCGCTCGCGCAGAAGGAGCTGGACATCGCCAGGGCCGAGACCAAGTCGCTGACCAACGTCGTCAGCGGCCTGCAGCAGAGGCTGGACGCGCTGGAAGCCCGTGGGAGCGTCGGCAGCGACCACCCACCCCTGGAGTCTGGCTCGTCGGACGACGGCTGGGGACCCGGACCAGGTCCAGGCAGACCCCACGCCCCAGGCGGAGCCCCCAGGAGTCGCCCCAGCGCCAGTGCCCCCTCTCTCACCGCCCCCTCTCACCACAGCGCGGGCCGCCGCAACGAGCGCGTGCCGCCCGGCAGTGGCAGTGAGGATTGGCGTGATGAGTGGCTCAGCGCGGAGTACCGCAACCGCCGTGCTCCACCGCGGACACCCGTACGCCCCCGGCGCCCCGCACCAGCCCTGGAGCCAATCCCAATGGCTGGTGGACGTTATGGTTGACTCAGGGATGAGGTCCCCAGAGGAGACGTGGAGTGGGATGTCGGTGAAGGTGAGGACCTGGATCTGGACCTGGAGGAGTTCGACATCAGCCCGCCGCGTGGTGTACGACGGGAGGCCGCTGAACGCAGCCGCCAGCGCCGTGATGAGGATGCGTACATGGAAGCAGTACGGACCAGGTTAGGGTACATGGAGGAACCGCGGCGTAGCCACAGGGATTCCATGGAGGAGATGGACGTGGCGGCCGTGGGAGTCCGTGGGCGAGGCCGATGGGAACCTCGGTCGACCTCGCGGCCGGCGTTCATGGTCTCTAAGGCCGCGGACGCCCCCGTGTGGGAGGACTTGAAGGACATCAAGCCCCCCATGTACGACGGCAACCCCCTCAACCTCGACCGCGTCTTGGAGAAGCTGGACGATTGGGGGCTGACCGTCACTGAAGACATGCCTCACGCGGATGCGGAGAGATATGTCTTCAGACGGTTCAGGTACCGCCTGCCGGAAGTGCTCGGAGAGCTATACTTCCTGGCGACCAAGGAGGGGAAGATCAAGACCCTCAAGGAAGCCAAGAAGTGGCTCAACGAGCAGGAGCGGGTGGACGCTCCGCAGGTGGTTGCCAAGCGTTGGAAGTCCATCAAGCTTGAGCATGATGGACGGGAGATCCGCCTGCGGGATTGGCGGGACTTCCGAGGGAAATACACCCTCCACCGCCGCAACGTGGAGGATTGGAACGAGGGTGACGAGCAGGCTCGCCTGCTCTCCATGCTGCCGGAAGCATGGATCAAGAGGGTCACCAAGGAGGAATCCAAGCGGGCCAAGTCCAACCACACGGTCAAGATGATGCTCCCCAAAGAGTATCATTCGAACGTGGTGGCTTGGGCGAAGAAGAACGTGGCCAGGGATGTCAAACGGCACTCCCTGCGGAACGCTCTTCTCATCACCGTCTCGGGCGATCGCGAGAAGACCGCGATGTGGCGCCTTGACGAGTGTGAGTTGAGCGGCCAGACCATCCGGTTGGCGAGGAAGTACTCAAGGAGTACCGAAACCTCCACCACACCCGCGGGTTGAGGCCCGGCGACCGCGATGTCAACTACGTTGGCGAGGGACCTGGCGAGGAAGCTGCCATGGACCCAGCGGGAGCCGGCGGCGATGAGACTCTCGTCAACGATGACGACGACAATGAGCCCGCCGAGGTGGCCGTTTGTGCCTTCGTGGCCAAGAACCTGAGCGCGGGGAGCAAGCCGGGAAACTGGAAGCCCCTGCAGCCGGGTTGGAGGAAGCAGGAGAAGAGGGACCCTCGCCGCATTGGCGACCCTCCGCTGTCCTTTGTGGAGTTCATACGAGCTCACCCTCAGGGCTGTTTCGTGTGTTATGGGAGGAAGTGAGGCTTCAACCATGACCACCGAACATGCCCCATCCACCAGGCCGACACGGAGGCTTACAAGAAGGCGCACGGGTCGAAGAAGCGTGCGCCCGCGGGTATCCGGGAAGCCAAGGTGGAGGTGGACAGGGACGAGCTCTCCAAGCTGGTGTCGCAGGGGACCGAGTTGGCCAAGGAGATCCAGGAGATCAAGAGGAACTGGGTCCCCAGGTCGGACAACAAGAACAAGGAGAACAACCAGAACAACCAGAACAAGGACAAGGACAAGAAGCCGACTCGTAGTGAGAGGAGGAAGAAGGGCGTCAACGACGTTGAGGCCGAGGAGAACACCCTCTCTTCCACAACCGACGCCCCCTAGCGGAGCCCCTGCAGCCAAGGGCCCCAGCTAGGGCGGTCGCAGGATGGTGACGTGGGAAGCGCCGAACCATCCCAGTCGGGAGTCCATAAGCACAAGGGGACTGCCGCGGGCGGAAGGCCCGGTCCGGCGCCCAGTCGCGGAGGCGGGGTGAGGGCAAGTGAAGGCACGAACCCTTGCACCCGTCCGTCCTTCGCGACCAAGAATGTGTTTGATGTACTTCAAGATCTATCCGAGAGTATCGGAGGATCACCCGGACCGCAGCTGGATGCTGCAGATGGGCAGCCTGAGCCCATTGTCCACGACCTGCACCAGTCGCTTGTTGAGCTTCTGGAACGGCCGGAGATCCTGAGTTTGCACGCCGTGCGCCGTGTCGGTCGCGAGCGGCAGTTGCATCTTAAGGTCCGTGCCTTATGCGGGGAAGTGGAAAAGGTTTTCGACGTGTTGGTCGACACGGGAGCTCAGGTCAGCTTGGTCAAGGCTGGCCTACTTCCACCAGAGTGTCTGACCGACAGTCGGAAACCTGTCAGGCTGAAGGTGGCGAACGGCCAGTACATGGTGGGAGGCACGAAGGAAGCGGCCATTGGGCTGCAGTTCGTGAACCATCGTGAGCTGAGCCGCCCAGACCTCGGCAAGGAAATCCTCCTTCACGGTCGCTTCTACGAGGCCGAGATGGACTGGGACATGATCGTCGGGTACGACTTCATGATGGAGACGGACTCCGGCGTCCTCCCGGCCCAGGCCTCCATGACCCTGTACCAGGACGACCAGCTCTCGTGGCTCTCTTCACCTGAGCACCATGTGGAATGCCAATGGATACACCCCGAACGCAATCAGCTCGAAGTGGCCGCGCTGGACACTGAGCCAACTGGTCCTGCAAACCAGGAGTACGGCGTAAGGCCGGAAGTGGCGAGCCGAGTTGTCGCGGACTTGGGAGCTTGGGATCTGGCCCTGGATGCGTTCTCTTCAGGAACCTCCGCCCATCTGCGGGTGTGTGAGAAGTACTGGAGCGCACAGGACTCCGCGTGGAAGAAGCACTGGGGTCCGCATCAGGGATTGATGTGGATCCATTGCCCCCGTTGGGACATTCCAAGAGCGATAGCGAAGATTCGCAAGGACCGCTCCAAGGCAGTGCTGGTTGTTCCCATGGGATGCACCGAGGAGGAAAGTACCCGACATTGGGTAGCCTCATTGACCAACATGACCTTAAACAAGGTCGTCCTACCGGCTGAAATGAGTGTCTATCAGGACGCTAAGGGACAGCCCATGCCACCCCAGAGATGGCCAACGGAATTCCACTATGTGGATGGGGGCCTTGATCAGGCCGACACCACGGACTTCGTGTGTGTCAACCGCATCATAGCAGAGCCCTGGCGGCAATGCTTTGCGGTTCCCCCTGTTGACATCGAAGAATCGGAATCGGAGGACCCCCTCACTGAAGAGGAGTGGGATCTGGTTCAGGGGTATATGGATCAGCCCTTTCACGACTGGGGAAACCAGCGTGAGTGCAAGGGCCAGGACAGAGCCTGGTGGGAAGTGGACTCGATCGTCTCTGGTTCCTATGCCGGGAACACCTTCGTGCAGAGGGTGCTGGACCACCTGTCCAGCCATGACGAGCCAATCGGCGGTAACCCACCCACCTACGGCGATCTATTCCGAGGCAAGACCAGAGATGGCCCTTTGGGCTACCTGGGAAGACCACCTGAGCCGAAAGCGAGCGGGGTCGCTACCCCTCAAGTAAGCTCCGTGGTTCAAGTGCCCGGAAAAGCCAAGGCGGAGTCCGATGACTGCCCCAAGATCCAGGCGTTGAGGGCCAGGCTGAAGCAGAAGTATGGTGATACCTTCTTCAGCGGTAAGCCTGTGTTTCCCCCACCGGTGCGTGGACCGTATGGCGAGGCCAAGATACGACTGAAGCAGGACCCCCGTGTGTATCGGCACCGGGAGTTTGCCCTGAGGGGCGAGAGGAAAGAGGCCATGGAGAAGATCCTCCGTGACTTCATCCAGAGAGGCTGGCTTGAGCCGTGCCACTCCGAGTGGGCCTCTCCCTGCTTCGTCGTCCCCAAGAAGGTTGCCGGTGAGTGGCGGCTCGTGGTCAAACGCAGCACAACAGCTATACGCTGCCCCTCATTGAGGACATGCTGCAAAAACAACACCGGCGGAGGATCTTCACGGTGATTGACCTGAAACATGGTTATCATCAGATGCCTCTCGCCGAAGAGTCCCGTGCCTGCACAGCCATGAGCACTCCACTTGGACCTCTCCAGTGGAAGGTGATGCCCATGGGCGTTACCAACGGCAATGCAGCCTTTCAGCGGATGCTGGAGAACCTGCTTGAGCCGGTGCGTGACTGTGCGGACCCCTTTGTGGACGACGTGATCATCGCGTCCGGGGACCCCAGCATGAGCTACGAGGAGCTCCTGGAGGCACACGAGAGGGACGTCACTCGAGTGCTGGACATTCTGGTTCGGCACAAACTCACGGGCAGCAGTGACAAGGCCACCATTGCGGTAAGCGAGGTGGTCTTCGCTGGCCACGTAGTCGGGAACGGGCAGCGAAAGGCCATACCTGGCAAGGTGGCTGCGATTGAGCACTGGGAAAAGCCCAAGACGGTCTCTGAACTACGGGCGTATCTGGGGTTCTGCAACTACTACTCGGGGTATATCAAGATGTATGCCGAGTATGCAGCCCCCATGACGACCATGCTCAAGGGCAACCGAGATGAGACCAAGAAGGGGTCCAAGAAGGCTCTGGTCTGGACAGCTGAGTCCGACCGTGCCTTTGAGGGGATGAAGCAGGCGCTGCTATCCGCAGTGGGTCTGCACCTCGTGGATCCCGACCGAGGGTTCGTCCTGCGCACCGACGCTTCCGACTACGCCATTGGCGCGGTGTTGGAGCAAGTGCTTGACGACTGGAGGCACGTGCCCGTGGCCTTCTGGAGCCGAGTCCTGGCGGAAGGCCAGAGACGGACGTGGACGCCCCGTGAAAAGGAGGCGTATGCCATCGTCATGGCTCTCAGGAAATGGGCTGGGTACATAGCCCTCCATCCCGTCACCGTCTGCACCGACCATCAGAGTCTGCAGTCGTGGCACAAGGAGCACGTGGACACCCCCTCAGGTCCCGCCTCCCAACGGGCAAGATGGCATGAGACCTTGGCCAAGTTCGACCTTACGGTTGTTTATATTCCTGGAAAGGATAACATCGTGGCGGACTGTCTCAGTAGGTGGGCCTATCCCGCCAGCAAGAGCATGCAGGATATCTCTGCCCATGGCGATGAGGCTGAGACCGCTGAAGCCAAGAAGATCATTGAAATGGAGCGCCTGATGGAGGAGGAGGGTGCAAAATGCTTCGTCGTCATGGCTGCGGATGCCCCCCTCGCGTCGAGGGTGAGCAGAGCGGTCAGTGTACTCGCCCCTGAGGGAGCTGAGTCCAACAAGCACCTCTTCCCGGAGTCTTGCCTCCAGGACGACTGGACCGACGACTACGCCAAGTCTGAGGCCTTTGCGGCCGAGTATAGGGCTGTGACCGACCCTGATGACGGGCAGAAGTGGCCAAAGGGGCTGACTGAGGAAGATGGCAAGCTCTACCGGAATGGTAAGCTGCTAGTACCAGAGTCCCGGGTGCTCGAGCTGTGTGAAGCTTGGCACCACCACATGCTGCACCCAGGGGTCCAGAAGCAAGCCCTTGACATGCAGCGTCGGTTCGAGATCGACCATATCGTTCTCTACACCGCCATCAAGAAGGTCAGGAAGGGTTGCTCGGTCTGTCAGGCCTGCAATCCCGACAACCGGAACGTCAAGGGGGAACCCCAATGGACCCCGGTTCCTGATCAGCCCATGGAGAGCGTGGCCATGGACGTCTTCTCCATGCCCGAAGTTCGCATTGGCAAGGAGACCTTTGACTGTGTGGTTCTCTGTGTGGACCGCCACAGCGGCTACGTTGTAGCCGTTCCGGCACGCAAAAAGGGGTTGCTTGCCAAGGAAGTGGCAGTCATGATGATTCGTCATTGGCTGACCGTCTTTGACATCCCCCGCACCATTTGCAGTGACCGAGGGCCCCAGTTTACTGGTGGCTGGTTCAAGGCTATGTGTTCCCTCATGGGGATACGTCATGCCAAAAGCGTCGCCTATCTCAGCCGGTCTAACGGCTGTGTTGAAGTGGCTGGACGGCAGCTGTTCGAGAAGCTGCGCAAGATCCACATCACCAATCCACGGCGGAACTGGTTTGAGGAGATGTGGCCTGCTCTGAAGGCCCATCATGACACCCCCACTCCGGGTGGTTTGTCCCCTCACCAGATTCTGTTCGGCAGGGATCCCCTATGTCGGGGACTTCCCTTGTCTGGTGATGGCATGGCTATGGATGCCAAGGAATTGTTCGCGCGGCAAGAGCAAACGGCGCGGGACATCCGCCAGCAGCTCGAGAAGGAGCATGCTGAGCGTCAGAAGTCCGCCCCGAGCTCGACAGCGCAGAAGTTCAGGGTGGGAGACCCGGCGAGGTGGTCCGCAGGATTGGTGAGGACACCTACCGCATCAAGGTGGGTCACGGACAGTTCCGGGAGCGCCACGAGAGTCAACTCCGTGTGCGGGAACCCGACCTCCGTGGCCAACATGTGTCCCTGAGCTATGCCGCACATGAGGCTGATTCGGATGATGACTATGCTGAGCAGCACGACTATACTGTCGAGAAGATCCTGGCTCAGCGTCCGAAAGCCTCGGCACCCGGAGGCCTGGAGTTCAAGGTTCGTTGGCGAGGCTATGGGCCGTCCCACGATACCTGGGAACCCGTCTCCTCGTTCGTGCCGCTGGTCAATACTCCCTTCATGGAGTACATCCGCAAGCACAAGACCAAGATCCACGTTTCGGACTTGGCAGCACTCACCCGGGCGATTGCAGCCAGGGGTTCCTGATCAGCGCCCTGAGCTCTCCCCTGATGTGCTTTGAGGCGCTTGTGAGGCCGACGGATCGTCCCTCACTTGCTTGCTCTCTCTCATCTTCCGGTGACCTGCCATCAGAGTGGCCATATACCCCCCCCTGCTGAATCCAGAGGAGGATGGCCCCTCTCTTTCAATTCTATTCGTCACTCCCCACCTGCTGAATCCTTGGGAAACCAGGTAGGGCGACTGACCCTCACACTTTTTGAGCTCTTGGGGCCTTGAAGGCCATACGACGTTGCGCAACGAATGCCGTTATCATCGGCATTGCGATTTTTTGGTGTGTGGTCTGGTTCCATGGCACTTGCGGAATCCAGACCAGTCGACGTGTGTCTCGAGACTATATACGGCCTGAACTCAGGCGTTCTCCTGTCCACCCTCCTGCATTTGCCTTATCCTGACCGTGGCGTGGTTTGGCACTCTGTCCGGAGTGTGTTTACACGCCTATTTACCCCGCTTGTTTTGCCTTTCCGCCCCTCCAGGATATGTGCTTCTGTATGTTCAGTTTTGTCAGCCCACTGCTGAGATGTGGACTGTTTTTCCCCCAAGGGGATGCGATTCGTATACAAAGGCGCCTTGAGTCGCCGTGTACATGTTCTTACAGCCTGGTCCAGCCTGGACCAGTACCTGGATACAGATTCTACTGTTTGAGTGCTCGTGATACCGTGCTGCCCTATTCGCTGTGATGTGGAGATCCTGAGGGCGCCAGGCGGGAAGCCCAGTTGCCTGACTACACTCCCAGCGGTCCGCCACTGTCAGTCCCAGTGTGAGCCTACCGATTCGCAGACGCACTTGCAGTCGGATGGCGGCCTCAGGTGCTCCTGACCTCGGTCAGTCTGCCTGGGAAACTGGTGGTTTGAGGAGTCGATGCCTCCGCCCACACTGCATGAGGACTCCCTCATGTATGGCCTTCGTGGTAATAGGGCAAGGGAAAAGACGGCCTTGATGCCCGATCCCTTCAGGAGGAGATCCCTTAAGTTCTCTTAAGGAGTTCGGCTGTATCACTCTGGACTCGCGTCGTATGGATATGGACATGGTGCGCCCGAGGAAGGACCCGTGGGGACTCTCCCCAGTCGGCGGGCCTTGGGAAGCTTGGGGTAGCCTGATGGATCTTTGTGGTCGCTCTCGACCTGTGGGACCACCTCGGTCGTCGTGTGTCGCCTATGTTGGCCGTGTATGCCACTGCCACTGTGGTGGTGACCGTAGCAGCCGGCACCCGGTGCGCCTGGTATGGGTTAACGGGTCCTCTGGATGCCGAACAATCGCCGCCAGGACCCGGGACTTGATACTTGATACTTGATACTATACATGTGCTACGAGCTTATACCACATCATACCTATCTTGCTGTGACTTACTGAAGTGAGGATGTGACACCCCTCCCCTTTCAGGAATCCGTCCTTGGTACCCGCTGCCATGCGTGGGTGTTATCGAGCCCCCCCCCAGGGTTTGCTCTAAGGAGGGGGGTGAAGCGGTACCCAGAACCCCATGGCTAGGGTAGGGCATACAACCGGCCTCCGGTCCACTAACCCCATGTACGGAAGGGAAGACCGGTCTCCGGTCCACTAACCCCATGTACGGAAGGCGCCCGTTGACGCCCGGTGCGAGCCCGGCGGGAGCGTGTTCCGTCCCGTAAAGCCCCGCATCGGCAACCGATGCACCGCCAGCGGAGATTTGTATATCAAAACATCAGGAATCAACAGGGTTTTATTTTCATATTGTTTCCGTCAAGTTTTACGCTTCCGTTCTGATATTCACTGTTGTGACTGCTGGCGGTTGGATCGCGACTTTACCGTAACCGCCAGTTTAACTGTTTATAATGGAAATTTGAACGCAATCCGTCACGAAGGCTCCAAAGCCTTCAGGAACTGCATGGACGCTTCCGCAATTTTCACATCTTACACTCGCAACCTTAATCCGAATTTTTCAGGATGTCGAAATCGGATTTTCGACTTCGACATCCCCGCACTTGATTTGACCTCTTTCGAGTGGACCTACGTGCTTCCCTATGCACGAATCAACTTTCCTTTTATCTTGCCCTCCATTTGACTCAGCTTTATATGCCTTGCGTTTCCACACGTGCGCGCTAGTGTAATGGATCATGGTCAAGAGGGTAGAGTTTGCGTTATAACTCTTTGGCCATGACATTGCGTGCGTTAAGATAGCTTTCGAGTGTAGCGCGCAAGTGTTGGTGTTGCATAGGAACTCTCCTTGAGTTCCTATGAGCGATTGACACAAAGTTATGCCCTTGGAGGGGCATGACATATCGTGGGGGGAGCTACCTTTTTGGGCAATATGGAGTATGTGCCTTGTGTTGTGTTGCGTGCCCATTTGGCGGGTCCATCGCTCCAAGCCAAGCCCGCCAATGGACCTCATATAGTGCAAGCCCCTTCTCCATACTCCCTACGATCAATTGCAAGCCTAACCTTCGTGAAGGGAAGCTTGTGTGGCGATCCCAAAGCGATGCGTTGGGAGCAAGGTGTGTGTTTTGCAATTTTCCATATTTTCATGTGCCCACTTGGGAAGTAGCGCTCGTAACCTTTCAAGGCGCCCCAAGTGGAGCACATATGTGGGATCCAAGGTCATTAATGTTAAGTCATTGTGTTTAGAAGGATTAAGTGATTGCACGATCCAAGCCGAAGATATTATAATATAATTGTGGACCTTTCAAGGCACCTTTATGTGTCTTTTGCCAATTTTGCCGTTCTTGGCCCGTCATGATGTCAAGTGGCGACCGTGTCTCTCAATGTTGGGCTCAATTGACATCATGACCCAAGTATGACATGGGGGTACATACTTCGGTGCCCAACATATCTTGAACCCGGTGAATAATTCCTCTTGGGCTTGGCATACCGTGGCCGCCATGTTGGCGATTTGGGACCATCCCAAATCATGGGCTCACTTGGCGTCCCTGCCATTCCCAAAACCGGAGGAGTTGGGCGACGCCCAAAAGATATGTTGGACACACATGACTTGATACCAAACCTATGGCACACTCTGGTCCGAGTCGGGCATGTGCCTCATTTGCCCTAACCATGAGTGTGCGCATTTTTGGCCATTTTGAGCAATTTTCCACTTTTGCTGCCCTTCGTGCACTATGTTGAGCCCACCCGTGCACGCCGGACGCATGGACCAATGGACCGTATATGACATGGGTGTTATGCATATTGGTCCCCATGGTTCACACACCACATGGGCGAAGCGGAGCAACCCTCGTTAAGGCGCTAGCCCAAAGTGAGTGTGGGCAATTTTACGATTTTGGCATTTGTGGACCCAATTGGGATCGTCACCACGCCTAGTGGCATCGAGATCTTCGTGAGCCAAGGGCATGGGAGTCTCAGTTGGACTGCCGGTGGATTGCATATGGAATGGCGGATCCGATCTCTAAGCCGGCTTGGAGATATACTATTGGGTACACCCAATATTTTTGCTCATTTCGAGCAGCCAAAATGACCCCATTTTGGGACCCCAATTTCCCCCTTCCGTGTGGTCAATTGGCGGCCCCATTCCTCTATGCCCATAAGAAGCCTGGACCTAATCGCAGGTTGTACACTCAGATATGAGTCCTAGGTCCTGCCTTCTACCCTGTGAGCCATTGGCGTTGCCCTGGCCGGGCGAGCCGCGCGTGGGAATGACGCCAATTTTGGTGATTTTGGCATCATGACCCCACCTGACGAACACGTGGTGCCCTGATGCCGGGACCTCAGAGGGAACCAAGTTGAGTGAGGGCTCCAGTGAGTTCGTACTCGAAGTGCATAGGGTCAGCTGCCTCGTCCCTACCTCTGGCGGGTCCGGACGAGGGGTCAATTTTGGAGTTTTTCAAGCTAATATCAGTTTGGGCTGAAACAGCCCATTTTCAGCTACCAACTCCTGGGTGATAATGGCGGGGCCATATCTCTGGCTCAGAGGGGAGTTCGGACCTGCTGTTAGGGGAGCAGAGGGGGCAGCAGTCGGTTGGCCTTGGAGCCCATTGGTTCCCAGGAACTCGCCTGTGGCTGGGCGAAACACCTCCCCCATTGGCAGGGTTTCAGGGTCCGGACTGACCAGGGCATGGGTTGTGTTTGAGCACCCGCCCCCACCAGCCACTGAGAGGGTCGGACCTGGGATTGGGATACAAGTTAGGATAGAGTGTCTATTGTCCTGTGATGCCCTTACCCCAGTCCAGTCTTAACCCCATGTGTACATATCCTGATATGTTGCTGTACATACTTTCGTTCCCTTGTTGCAGAGTGGCAAGGATCCTGAAACGCTTTGTCACATGACATGAGCGCATTGATGCCCTTGTGAGCGTAGTGCTTTGCCTGCCTGCTCACTTGCGCGTGTCCCGCAGCGTCCCGTGGCCGGCCCCCCACGGGAACGCGTCAATAGGGGGTACTATGTGGTCCATTACGTACGCAAGCATGAGTATCGTCAGGGTTGGAAGTTTCTTGTTAAGTGGAAGGGCTTCCATCTTACAGAAGCCACATGGGAACCTGTACGTGCCTTCATACTGGGGAAGGATAGGGTTAATGGCAAATTGGTGAAATATTGTCAAAAGCACGACTCACAATCAGCTCTCCGAGAAGCCAAGAGACTAGCAGCCCGAAAAAAACACTAATCACGTCACTCCTTCATCTCCCGCTTCCCCCCCCTCTGTTGGCCTTCCCCCTCTTTTTACCAATACCCCCCACCCTTTTCACTTTATTTGTCGTAGATGTAGGGCACCCCCCCCCATAGTCCTCCCGATACACTGCAGCTTCTAATTCGGTCATGGCATTTCTCTCGTCAACCATGGAACTTGAGAGTTGCGGCCTTGTCCCAAAGTCAGTTGGCCCCCTGTACGTCCAGTCTTTACTCAGCTCGAACCAGAGGGCCTCGGATCCGGTGCAAAACTCTTTTATGGACTCCATCCATGCCCTAGGCATATCTTTCCACAGCATAGGCCCGTGGAGACCCACTGCTATTCGGGATCTAACGCCTGGTACCCAGCTAACCATTAGGTTCAAATCAGGACAGGCCGCAGGAAAAGTGACCGAGGCCACCTCCAAATGGGCCAACGTCTCGTTCCACGACGGGCTCTACTCAGTGGATACCCACACGTCCTACACCATGCGAATGCCATGCCACGCCGTCATGGATTACTCCCGCCCCTCTCACTTCGAGCTAGTCCCTGAATTGTTGCGCCCTCAAGAGACCATCCCCGAACCCCCAGCGCCACTGCACAACGCACACGCACTGGGAATCAGCCAACACGGCCATCTCCTTGCTCTGCAGGCGCAACACTACCTAGAGAAGAAGTCTCTCGACGAGTGGGGATGCCACAATGCCGCGGAGGCACTAGCCAGGCCGCCGGCCCCCGGCCTACAGCGGGTGTGGCTATGTTCCGATGGCTCCTCAGGTGAGTCCGGCCATGCGGCCGCCGTCACGGCCTTTCTACCCGACGGCACAACCAGAGTCCTGTGCCTATCCTCACCGCATCCCTCTTCTGTGGGTTCGGAGTTCTGGGGGGCGGTAGCAGCCATTCGCTGGATCCACAGGGAATTTTCCCAATACAAAGTATGTTTGTTGATTGACAACGAACAGGTGGTGTTCACCCTTCAGAAATGCCAAGTCGATAGGCCCAGCCTGTTCCAAGACGACACGTAGACCGTCGCCGTACACAGCGCCCTACTTCTCATCACCAACCCCCTCCGATTCATGTGGATTAAAGGTCACGCCAATTTCATTGGCAACGAAACCTGCGACCATTTCTCTAAATGGGCAGCTCACAGCCTGATTTTCACCCCAGACGACCTCCCCCCCCCCCCTCACTGGGTTCAGTGGCGGTACACCACCTGCCTGTCCTCCACAAGTTTAAGGTGCAGCAATTCCGCCACCTATTGCCGCAGCATTCCCATAACAACATAGCGGTCGGCCCCAGCTTCAGCCTGTACAATAAAGCTTCCTGGTTTTCGTCCTTGTTTTTCAAACTGGCGTCCGGGTGCTACAATGTGCACAGGTACCAGTGGAGAAATATGCTTCACGACTACCACTGTTCCAGGTGCGGACAGCACCATCCCTTCGACCCTCTATCCTGCCTGGCCTTCTGCAAAGCGTTAGACCAGCACGTTCAGGCATACGTCTGTTCCTGGGGACCCCAATTGAGCCCCATTGTCCTGCACTGGTGGCTCTCTGGACCCTCAAAGGCTGACCGCAGGAACTTCATGAGACCTCTGGTACCTAAGTCCCTATGGTCCTGCCTCTCTGGGCCAATCCCGGGCTCCTGTCGCGCCGAGCACAGGGCCATGCTTGGCCTAGCCCAGGAGGAACGCGTAAAGCACCTGGACAAGGCTGTCCACCAAGCACATGACTGGCTGTGTTCGAATCCTCTCTCTTGGGACCCAATACGTTGGGCGCACTCCTCCGACCCTCACAAACCCTTCCGAGTTTCGCACGGTGCGTTCAGGACCTCCTTCCACATGCCCCCTCGGACCCGCCCCGTATACCAGCACCCCCCACCTCTCCCTAAACACGCCTTAAAAAAACCGTCCAAGGCAGCGTCAGCCAAAGCACAACCAGCCACTCGTCGCGCGCCAAAAAACTCCAAACGCCCGTCCACCCGCGCATCCGCACCACGCCCCCCCCCCCCCTCGGCCATTCCCCGCCCTCCTCAGCACTCACGCCCACGGCCACCACAAAACCGCCATCGATCACCACAAACCCATCAGACCACAATCGTTTGGGCGCCCCCAAAGCGCGCCAAGACCACTTCCCCTCTCCCACCCCCACGCTCCAAGGCACGCTACCGTCAAACACGCCTACCTCTCCCGTTTAGGCCCTCCGCTACTAAGTGCCCAGGTCCGTCTGCCCCTGCCCCCCCCCCACTCCAACGCCTCCCGTGACATCCGAGATTTTTTCCGCCCATCCAGCGACCTTCTGCCTCCTCCTCCCGACCCCTTCAGCCCTCTGCCCCTTCCCGAACCCCCCCCCTCTGCCACAGGGTAAATCAGCGTTCATCTAACTTTACCATCAGAGCAACCGTGTACATATCGTAATATGTTGTTGTAAATACTTTCATTCGAGAACAAGTTGATGTGGTTAAGAACATTCAAAAACCATGGAACTTGAGCAGGCCTTGGACTGGCCTTTCCAGGAGGAGGAGTCCTTGAACCTGGCCTGGCTCACTATCCAGGATGCCAGCACGGAGCCCACTGGAGCCTTCCCCATGGAGGCCACGTCAGGCCCCTCCTCAGCAGCGGGCCCCCAGGAGCCCTCTTCCTCGTTGTCTAGCCGAAAACGCAAGATCGACTAGGTGGAGGAGACCCCGAAGGTGCGCCAGAGGAGGGAACGGCGCGAACAGAACCGGGGGTATAAGCAGGCCTCCCGAGAACGCCAGCGGAACCCAGTACACTATCTCCCAACCAATGAAGACGAACAAATGGTGTGTCTGCAGAGCCTGATATTTCAGCTGGAGCTCCAGCTGGGGTTCCGGAGTCAGGAGGTGCAGCGGCTCAAGACCGTGGTTGAGGGCCTCCTCCCCTACGTGCCTCCAGCGATACGCCGACTCGCCATCCTCCAGGCTCGGATTGCCTAAAAGGTAGCCCCTCTCTATTTAGGATGTTGGACCTGAGGTTAGTGCCTAGCCCTAGTGTAGCCTTCCGGCACGCACACCTGAGCCCTTCCGTCTCTCAGCACAAACACACACACGCACTCGCGCACACACACACACACACACACACACACACACACACACACACACCGACTCAGATACCCCCGACGTCTGGTCATAGTACCTTACTCCTTAGGATCAAACCACCAACGCTTCGCCTTCTCCAAAATGGACGAAAGGACTCGCCGGTTTTTTGAGGACAATGGATGGACTTTTCTTTTGCCACAATGTTTATGGCATGAAATTGATACGGTAGCCCTTCGGGAGTTGACTGAATCTTGTCCCCAATACCTCCTCGAATTGCATGGCATGAGTCCAGCGCTAGCCAAGTTGTTGGTTATTGCCTTTAGTTTGGACGAGGCAAGTAGGGGTGGGGGTGGCTAGATTCTTGTCATTGGTTGTCGTTCTTCTTGAGCTTGTCTCTTGTTGTTTGCTTCTCCCTAAGGATGTCCGTTGTTGATATGAGAGAGAGTATTTCGTATCGTGCCTTTGCTCTTTTACCTGATGAATTTTTCCTAAAAGCCACTCCTTTCCCAGGAGTTGTTCATTCGGGTACTTCCGGTTCTTCCCTCCAGGTGTATATATTAGGGAATAATGAGTGGGTGGCCGTTTTTAGGGAGGATGAGTCCTCTCTCCTTACCGGGGTGCACGAGCTTAAGTTGGCCCAGGAGTTGGTTTCCCAATCTCCAGGGGGACCCCCCCATGGCAAGGTATGGCAATTGGGGAACCAATATGACCTTGTTTCTCATCAAGTAGTCCTAGCAACACCAAAGAGTCCCCCACCCCCTAAAACACTTCAAGACTTTATGTTGTCCTTTCTTTCCAAATTGCCATTCCGAACCATTCGACCAACACAATTTTGAACCAATTCCAAGGGTCCCGTGAAGAAGGCCACTTCCTTAACCCTCATGTACACCATGCGATTTGTGGTTCATACCGGTCAAATTGTCCCGCGGGTTGTGGTGTAGGGCTGTCATCCTTCGTAATATCAAAGGGTTTGGGTGGATTTCCTTTTGGGATGGTAAAAAGGCCATAGGCGGGATATTACTAACCCCGGAATGTGTTGTTATCTCCCCCTATTCCCTCCGTCACTCCACACATGCCTTGACCAAAGCTCATATCCATCGCCCCCATCCCATTCCGGTAGGACCCTTAGGAGACCAGGATGATATGGGGTTTGACGGTGCCATAAGGACCGAGGATGGGGATGATGCCGGTGAGGAGCTTCATGCTTCAAATGAGTCGAGGGAAACCGAGAGTCCAAGGCCCTTTCAGCCCGACTATGCTCCGCCCGTTGAAACTCATGTAACTGAGCCCGAAATTTTAAGGTTCTTCATAGGACGAAAGTATGGCTGAAAATTCGAGGCCAGAATAAACCCGAAACTTGGAATGAATCATTGGGTCCCAAACCCAAAATTCGGCCCATTAATTTCGGAGCTCTTTACGTGTATCACCAACTTCGTGTGAGGCTTTCTTTGCCCTTTGAACTTGAGGGCAAGATCACTAAGTATAATGCCATCTACCTAAGGAATGCCCTCACGCTTGATTTGGGTCTTAAGGGCTCCACTCCTCGCGACTCCGAGAGGCCCACTAAGCGTCTGGGCTCCATTCATCCGAAGGAATAGGGAGCATTACCTCCATCTACGCCCCCCCCCTTGAGTTCCCCGAGAACCCCCCGCTTTTCTCCAAGGGATATAGATACTGAGCTATAGTCTAGTGCCCGGGGAGACTTGGCTTTAAACTAGTCCTCCCGAATATCCCCATTTTTCCTTTTCCCAAGGGATATGGATACTTAGCTATAGTCTAGTGCCCGGGGAGACTTGGCTTTAGACTAGTCCTCCCGAATATCCCTACGTTTCCATTTTCTCCAAGGGATATGGATACTTAGCTTTAGTCTAGTGCCCGGGGAGACTTGGCTTTAGACTAGTCCTCACGAATATCCCTACTCTCCCCTTTCCCAAGGGATATGGATACTTAGCTTTAGTCTAGTGGCCGGAGAGGCTTGGCTTTAGACTAGTCCTCCCGAATATCCCTACTCTCCATTTTCTCCAAGGTATATGGATACTTAGCCATAGTCTAGTGCCCGGGGAGACTTGGCTTTAGACTAGTCCTCTCAAAGATAACAGGTTACTCCTTCTCCCATGAGATTGAGGGCTTGAGTCGCTTGTGGTTGTCGTCCATTTTTGTTTTGTTTCTTTCGAATATGGTGCTAACCATAACTCCATTCACCCCAAAATTCCTTCACGGGTTTATCTCCGGATCAAGTGTCAATACGGGCAAAGAATGACTTTGATCTCATCCTGACCAGTCCAAGCGAGGAAGCCTACAAGGAGGTGGTGCTTCGGCACTATCGCTCCGGCTCCAATGCTTTATTTGCACTCTTTCCGGATAGGTTCACCCCGGAATTCATGACGTGCGTGTATGCCCTTCAATATGAAGCAATGTCTTGCAGGATCCTCCTTGCACGTACCTATTAACCCCACGCACTTACCCACTTGAACTCAAAAACTGTTTGTTTTCTTGTCTTCTGGTGTATTTGAGTTGTCTTCTTTGCGCACATTTCCTTTTTTTTGTTTTGTGTCGTTGATTTCACGTTTGTTTAGTTTGGTTGATAATGACCGCAACTCCAACCGGGGGGACATTAGGGCTAGGGTAAGATGGATGAAGGAAGCACTTCGGGAGTTGGAAGATGAGTTGGATAGGGTGGATGAACTCATCGATGAACCGAGTGGGGGAGAGAGAGAGGAGAGGGGTATGGAGCCCCTCATGTATGGGGAGGATCTCGGGGGATTTTTCATTCTCAAGGGGGGCGGAGGGGCACATGAGGAGGGTTGAAAAGGGCGCCAATGGGTTGAAAGTTGCGGCGGGGTTTTTGAGGGCCCAAGCACTCACGTATTTGAGAGGAAAGCATGGTACAAGGGACCTCGAGGAACAATGGGGTTCCCAAGCTTCTGAGCGGGGCTCCTCCCTCTTTGACTTCACCACTTCCACCTACACCGACATGGATTCCGACACCAACTCTAGCCCAACTCACTCACCCCAACTCACACTCACAACCCCCAACTCTCCCGCCTCCTCCTCTTTTATGCTTCCTCCCAACGAGGAGGCGGCGGACCATTGCTCCGCCGCCTTTGCCTACGCCGCTCCCCCTTGACGATAGAGGAAAGGGGGGGGGGGGCCTTGATCATAGAGGGAAAGGGGGGGGGGTCGCAATTTCGTTTGAGGTTCCATGGGGGTGGCCTCAATTTCAGTCTTGGGGGAACACTTGTCGTTCATTGGGGGGAATTTTCGTTCATGGGGGTCCAATTTTTGATTAAGTGAGTTCAATTTTCGTCCATGGGGTTCACATTTCGCCCATGGGGACCCCATTTTCATCCTTGGGGGGGGGCAATTCTCGTTCATGGGGGACCAATCTTCGTCTTTGGAAGGCCGATTTTCGTTCAATGGGCGGCATTTCTCATGGAGGGGTCAATTTTAGTTTATGGGGGGTTGAAACCTTCGATGTCATGGGTCAAATTGGTCCTTGTGGTGAAGGAGAGGGGTACCTTTCCCCCCCCAATCTGTGTGGGGATGAGGGGAGGTCACATCGAGCCACCCCGGGGATGTCCATGTTCGATATTCTGCAGTTTGAAAAGAGATATGCATCATCAGTGATGTGTCATGCTGTGTGTTCTGCTGCTTTCCACTTTCATGTCAGGCCGTGGACATGCGAACGGTGTGCGGCTGCTCGAGAAAGGGAGAGCTGCCATGGGACCCCCTCTTTCACCGCAACAGAAAATGTTGATAGCGACGCGTGCACTGTGGTTTCCTGACAGGCGACTTCTGTTTCGTCCTATTGCAGCCAGTGACTGATATAATCTTCTGGTACCACTTGTACTGGGTCTGTGCTCACCACCGTTGCGACTGACGGGACGTGCGTTCTGTCCGTCGGGCAGTCAGTTTCAGTCACCTGAAGCGCCTTTAGCACCAGCACGGGCAGCACAAGGTCAAACGGCGACTCGTGCAGCAACAAAGCTTTGTACAGCTTGCCACTGGTGGTTGATTTCCTCCCAACCGTTGCTTGCTTGACGTCCAGTGTCCGTCAACAGCCAGCAGTCTTTTTTTTGTATCTTTTCGCTGCTTGATAGCGCTTGTGTGCCGGGCGGACCCTGTCTTTTCTGTTTGTGGAAATGCCCTCAGCGCATGTCCCTCCCCGCTGTAAAATGTTCTGTGCTTATCCACACGTTCATCCGTCAGGCCATTCTTCAGCATTCCATGGTACTCCAGCACAAGGGAAAGACATGGTCCCTGGGTTATTTGGAATAAAGAATGGGTTCAGAACCAACCCAGCTCTGAATTCTTCTGTGCAGGAATTTACGCCGTGATCTTTGCGCTTTCGGCAAAAGCCTGTGAACCCAACACAACTTCGAAAATCATTTGTTTCATATCATTGGCAAGTTTTTTAATGCAGTCAAGGGTGAAATGCTGAGCAGGCAGGAAACCACACAGTCCTCCACTGCAAGTGCATTTCAGGCAATCAGGGAGGTGAACCCGTGCTGAAATTTTCCCGTGTACTGTGCTGTAGCGTACAGTGTACTGTGGGAAATGCTCATTCATTGTGGGCAGAGGGTGCGTAGCGGCTGCAGTGACTATCATTTCGGACAGGTGCATTTTTCAAGCAGTTGTTTTTCTTGGCACTATTCCAACTGCACCCCCTTTCAGACCATGGGTGGTAACATGGGTGGTCTGGGCCATGGCACTGCAGGAGCGGCTTTCTGAATATTTACAGAGAGCTGTCTACAACACGTCCCTTTCCAAACCCAACAGATGTGCGCAGCGCTGTTCTTGGGGCTTGGCTTTCCAAAGAGCATGTGCAGATCCTGGCCATGGGAATGCAGTAGCAAACAGAATGCAAATTCCTTCCTTGGCACGGATGGCCAAGGTGTTTAGGGGAGCGCTGAAGAGCCATGGGGCACAAACGATAGCATTTGCCATTGCTACAGCAAGGGAGATAAATAGGATGAAATGGAGGTCTTGGGATGATATCATGACGAACTGCTTCACGGGGGAAACTGCAAGGCTCATGTGATTGAAACCAACCAAAACCTGTGACCAGATTAAACCTGAATTTTTTTTCTTGGTCCCTCCACGGAGTGCCCACTGAGCCCCAGATGGCAGTGGGGGGCTACTGTCAACGAGGCAGACATGTTCTTGCAACAACACTAGCTGAAAGGCAGCAGTGATTGGGAGGAAGATCTTTTCCCCAATGTTTACGACAAAGGTCCTGGCAATCCTGAGGCCTCACAGGATCATTTCTTCTTGTGTCTGTTCCCATACTTGTGTGCTTGCCTGAGATGTGGCACAGTCATAGAGCCACTCTGATACTCCAGATTTTCTCATAATGGCGTGGACTTTCCGTCAACAGCACATTTATTCTGCAGGGGACTTGGATTGCTCTGTATATGTGTGAGTTGTGCATTCCCCAAGCACTCCATGTCCCATGAAATTCTGCAGTACCAAATGAAGACGCTTTCTATCATTGTCGACGCCGAAAAGAATGAATTGTCCGGCCATGAGTGAGGTCAGAAATTCTCTCCCTTTGCGGGCTTGGACCTGCATCTTGCAGACACCACTCACAAATTTCTGCATTCCTCAGCCTGCTGCGCTCTGTGAAGGTGTTTTCACTGTAAATGCAAACTACTTCAGGAACCCTGATGCTTGGGGGTTTGCCCTGTCGGTAAATTCAAAGAGGCAGGAACCTGTCTTCAGTTTCTCTGAAAGTTGGGTGTGTCCTTGCTGTTGAATCAGGGCAAAGTTGGTGGTATATTTCTGGCGTGGTGCAAACAATGTCGATGTTGTCTGGTGAGTACATGCCAGCCATATGCCTTTGGCAGTGCCACAGCACCCCATGATCTTAGCTAGACGATCATTAGGAATGCAGAGCCCCCCCCCCCTGCCCCCTGACGGTAGGCCTATAGCATCTTTGGCTTGCTGAGTAGGGGAACTTAGGGTTGCATTCCCCTAACATGGCAAGCCAAGATGAGTCCTGGGAGTAGGGTGTGGACTTTGGGGGGGGGGGGGGATTGCCCCCCCCCAACAAGCTGTCGCTGTTTCACAGAGAAGACACAAAAACACGCCCAAATGAGGGTGACACGCCGCTCCTCTCAAACCAGAAACCACGGGGGGTGGGTGAAAAGGGGGCTGCTCGGCGTAGGCAATGTGCCGTGACTCAGTGAGGTAACACAGTACCCTTGCAGTTACTCCTCCAAATACAAGTGTGCACTGAGCTGGCCCTTTGTCCTACTCCTGCGCCAGCTTGGGCGCTATCTAAAAATACAAGAGTGTTCTGTGCTGGCCCCCTGCCCTACACCTGCGCTAGCTGGGGCGCCATCCAAAAGATCCAGTGTGTTTTGTAATTAGTTGTTCCGAATTCTGGAGGGGGAAGGGGTAGTCCAGACCTTTTCTTTTCCAGTTTTCGAAAGTTCTACTCAGTGCGATGCAGTGTGTTTCAAGAGGCAGCACCGTTCCTCCTGTAGCTGGAGCAGTGAGTGTGAGGGGAGTTGCTGGTCTTCGTCTCCCGCAAGACAAGGGGGCTGCATTCACTTTGGAGGAGCGGAAGGCACACTGTGAAGACCAGCAAGTGGAAAGCTGCTATGGTGCCTACAGCCAAATTCCGACCAATATCGAGAAAATACCAGTACCTCCGCCACCTTCAGGAGCGCAATGAGCACTTGTACTACTCTGTTGGTGCCCAGGTCGTACATTGCGCACAAGGAGGCCATATCCTTGTTCCCTCACTGGATGGCGGCAGTGGCGCAGGCCTTCAGCCAGTGGATCGGTTCCTGGATGGCTCGGGACGACCCTGCTTTCCGGGAGTGGTCCCGCGTGGTATCGGCTCAGTTGTGGGCCATGGTGAGTGGTACCATGGTGAGACGCCCTGACGGCCAGAGTGATCCATGGCTCCAGGTGTACGCAGACCATCCGGCTGCGGGGAACATCATGGGCTGGCCTCAAGAGGTGCTGCCGGTCCTTCAGCAGCCTCTGTGCAAGCTCGCAGTCCTGGCGGTAGCTGTTGTGCTTGATGTGGGGACGTTGTGGCTGTATGACCAGCAGCTGCGGCGAGTCTTTCCGGCAGTGACGGAGGGGCAGTCCATGGCCGTGTTGGTGGGCTCCAAGCAACTGGCACGGGTGCAGGGAGACCACGCGCAGGGCCACGTGACGGAGGCCATGTTCTTTCTGCCCGAAAGGGGACTACAACGTGGCTGCCGATGCGCGTCACACCCTCGATACCCTGGGCCTGGCAGCGGTCGTTGAGGCTCGGACGGGAGGACAACGCTTGGCTCTCGCGTCCGCCAGAAGCCCGGGGCTAGACGCGGCTGAGATCATCGGGGAGATCGTGCGAGACTATGGTTGGGAGCTCCTGACGCATGGCACACGCAGCCCCAAGGTAGCGCGGTGGCCCCGGTTGCTTGAGATCCTACTGGTGATCTCCAACGGACAGCCGATACTCCGCCCGGTGTCCACGTAGGATGAAGCGAGGCGCAGCCTGCTCAGTTGTGCCACTGCACGCGCGCTAGCAGGTGCTTTGCTCTGTCTCCAGGAAGTGTGCTGTGATGTGTGGCAGGACCTGTGGTCGCAGTGCTGTGATGATAGCTGTGTGCCGTCGCGGTCCGTGGTCCCACAGCAATGCCACGGGTGCAGGGAGATGACGTCCGTTTGGGTTCATCAATGTGCCTCTGCCCCACTATGCGGGACGTGTCGGGAGCGCGCCGGTAGGTGGTGGCCTAAGGCGAGATGGGCGGTACGGCACTCAGGACAGATGTCCTCAAGTGCCTGGAAGGCAATCCAGGGTGACCTGAAGAGCGTCCGGACGGAAGGGGTGAGATGCCCTGATGCGCCGACGGCGGCCCTGCCCCTGCTGCTGTGGTGGGCAGCTCTGCAAGGCGACTCGCGGGTTCTTTGGTTGTGGCGTCACGGAGGAAATGGTGACGGAGCAGTGGGAGCCGAGGGGAATGCAGCTTGACAGAGTATTGGAAATGTGCGTGCGCTTGCCACCGTCCCTATGCTGGACGCAGCGGCGGGGCACCTGAGAAGCAGTGCCCTCATGGTCTGAGTGTGCGGTAATTGTAGACGGCGTATGACGGCCAACTCGATGTGACAGGTCGTGCCTGATGGTGAGCCGTACTGCACCCGTGCATGAGGGGCGGACAGGGATGCTTCACCCGCCTACCCCCGGTCGCCACGTACTACAGTGAGGCGTCATGGGTCGTCCCGACCAAGGTAATAAGGCCTAAACCCCTGTAGGGTATTCCCATGACATCGGGGTCTCGACCAGCGGCCCGGCTACGGCAGTTACGGGGGTAGTTGCTCGGGATACTCCGAGGGTTAACGGGTCTGTTTGGGGGCCGGCGACAGCGCCGCCGGTGCTGCGGTCCATGCGTTACGACGCCCCTTGGTTGCGTTGCACCGGGTTGAGAGAGCAGCCTGCAGGCCCCGGAAATGTGCATCGAGGATTGCGACGGCGTGATGGTCAGGTGGACCGTATGGTGGGCGTACTTGGGATGGCGTGGCGATCTGGGAGGTGCTGTCTTGAGGGGTACGCGGAGTTGCAGGTGACGATGTACTGGGGTCACGGGGGTATGTGTGGCAGTACTCAGGTCCGTATGGTGGGAGTGCCGGGGAAGCACGGCGGTACTGGCGAGCCGTACAGTGGGGGCGCTGGGGAGTTGCATGGCGGTGCTGGGGTGTCCCCCTGACCCCTCTAACAACTCAGGGGGAATGCAGGGGCATCGCATGGCCACGTGAACAAACTGGAGGGACCGGGCCTGAGGGCATGTACATATTCTAACCGTCTGACCACGACCTTGCGCTTGCGCTGGTGCGTGCGGTGGCGGCTCGCAGGTGGCATCGGCGTTGCGGCAGCGGTACTACACGGCGGCGTAGCACCGAGTATGCAGTCGCCTCTATATACCTGTAACCTACATAGTCTTCATAGCGGCAACTTACTCCTGGGGGACGCATGCCGGATCGGCTTTAAGGCGACATGCAGAGTGGTCCAGGGGGTGACGCGCGGGCCAATGCTACTTAGGCGGCCGAAACAGGTACCCTTTTTTACCGCTCTTTTAAAAAAAAACACCGAGAAATGATGTGGGCTTTTTCAGTGAATTGCCCTGTTTTTTTGACTCTGACTTTTCATGCCTATTTTTTCAGTTAAAAAAGGTACCTTTTTCGTGTCGTTGCAACAAATGGGGCTCCTTTGTACTGCTGCGTACGATGGTATCCCAATATGGGAGGACAACCCACTGTGTGTCGCACCTTCAGTCGGTTATTACGCCTCTTTTCTGCAACAGATTGCGAGGCCTCGCAATGCAAGGATTCGATTTCATTCGTTTTACCAGAAGCGAATGCACAGAAACTTCGCATAAGGGTAATTACTACAAATAACATTCTTGTTCGAATGCGAGGCCTCGCATTGCATTTCGAAATTTTCGCAAAAGGTATAGTTTCAGGAATCGAAATGCGAGGCCTCGCAATAATGGAACAGAAAAAAAAAATGGACAGATCCACCAACTACACAGCATGTGCATTCCCTTGATGCGGCGCTGCTGCATGGACGCCCATGCAGGTCCCGCCGGCATCTCCAGTTTTCATACTGTGGTAACCGCTGGCTTCACTTTTCAACAGCGATGGTGGCGGTTTGCAACTGGGTACCGCAGATGTGATAAACAAAAAAAATCTGGGAGCCGCTGACCGTTACCAGCAACCAAAAACCCGCACGCGCGGCGGATTTGCGCGCAAAGAACGATATGCGCGTGTCGCGTGTGCAGCGCTGTGCTGGCAAGAAATTTTTTTTAACTGTAGCATTAAAGGAGCCTGTTTTTCGTGGAATTGTATAATACAACGCACGCTTTGATTTTTTGAGATGATTGTTTATGCCATGTCACATTGCGCATCGAGCAAAGAGGGAGGGGGAACGAACTGTCACGTGATTGCGAGCTTTCTGTGCAACGGAACACGGGTATACCACTGCTAAATCACTATGGGCTGCCGTTTCAAAAAACAAGAGTGGAGCTGTTTTTTTTTAATTTGCGCGCTTGCTGGGACTGAACCGGAAAACACGGCACTCACTACTGAGATTGAAAAGCAGACCAGAGAGGCGAGCCGCCAATCACTTCAAGCAGGATTTCTTCAACTTATACAAAATTTTGCGCTTGCGATGCACACCCCAGCACCAGGACGACCACGCCCCGGGTTTTCCCTCTGTCGGTCGGCAGAACAGGCGCCGGTTGCGCAGTCTGCGGGAAAGATGCTTGAGACATGGCGATGGATGGAGAACTAGCAGGTTTGCGTCTGGATCGACAATTGTCACATTAAGCAGTATGCAACGCATCCAACGATCCAGAATCAGTCGCAAAATTGCACAGGCCTTTGCGTCGTTGAGATGCCGTGCAGGTTGTCGTATTTCAGAGGACACCCAACCATAGATGGGCTCATCGGCAGCATCGGCAGTGTGGCTGCAGCGCTTGTCAGAATGAAACGGAGCTTTCATGGGATGGTGACAGACCTCGGTCTGCTTGCGGACAGACCTGCAGCAATACCGAGCATCAGAGCGCCGCTTGACATCTTGCGAGATCCACTACCAAATCCTGGTTGGAAGCCGCTGCTGCTAAGTACGCATCAGGTATCCTCGTACAAGGGCCTGGTCGAGGTGTTGGACTACATTGCATCGCTGTCAAACCACACGCACCCCATTGTGCCCATCGTCGTTGAAGAGAACATACACAAAAGATGCTTGAAGTTGCTGTACTCCGACAGAACGCAGCGGTTGAACTGGAACAAAAAACAGAAGAGGACTCCTGTTTTGTACGGCTGCTGGCATCCCTATAAATTCCTTGTGACCCACGTATGGCGCCGCTTTCATTAGCTGTTTGTGTACTTCCGCTTTGGCCGCTTAGGGGTGGGAAAAACAGTAGGGTGGTACCCGAAGCTCAGAGTCATGGGGAGAACTATTGCCGGCATTCTCAAGTGTGCGCCGCATTTCTTGCGGCAGTTGCGAAGGAAAGCGAACAGGTTACAGGCTGTTGCCGATCACGGTGAGACGGCGATCGATCGACTGAAGAGTGAGGTACGTAAAGCAATGGTGAACCTTCTGCAGAACTCGTGTCCGCTTCCCCTCTACCGTGGATTTCTCGTGAGACAATGCAACTGGTCTGGACGGCAACCTGGAACCGCCATCGATGCCCAAAATGTTTTGCGACTCGTGTTCGTGCTTTTGATGGAGCTCGGGAGGGCTGCAGCTGATCCTGTTGTGTATGTGAGGACAATTTGTGTTGCGTTGATGCATTGGCAGACCTTCAACAGCGGCCTGCCAGGATTGTGCTATGGTGAGGAGTTTGGTGAAGTCATGCTCAGTCGACTTGGGTCCATGAAGGATGGACACATTTGGGCTGTCACACCCAGCGACGTGGAAGATTTGTTTGTCCTGATCTGCCCTGTGAGAATTAACAGACGCCTGCTGGTTAGTGGTTTGTCCTCCGACATTGAAACCGAGATCGGACAGCGCTTGCACTCGTATGTTTCAGTACTGTCCTTGGCAGTCGGGTACCTCGACCATGGAGAGGCACTGGGAGGCTGATCCAGATTTTCCGTCCGACCCTTACAGCGAGCTGGACGTGGACACATACAGAACTGTGTTGACCGATGTTTTGCGTACATTTCTGCAGCAGCCCAGGAATTTCTCACCTGCCGTAATACGGTTGATGGACAACAAGGTTCGTCTGCGGTCTCATGCGCAGCGGACGAACATTCTGGACACAATCTGGGTCTTTACCGACGCATAATATCGGCTTTAGATTGATATCCAACTGTGTTGCTTTTTGCTTTTTTTGCACTGTGCCTCCCAGTTATCCGGGTGGGGGCTCCCGGGTCACGTAAGCGTTGACATGCTCTAAAACATCAAGTGACCCATGTAATAAGGATATGGTTTTGGACTCAGTAAACTAAGCCTTACCATGCACTGATATGGTACACCAAAAAAAATCAGTTCTTTAGAAAAAATAGATAAACAAATATAAGAAAAAATAAAAAAAGATAGAGACAAATTCAAGAACACTGGCCTACTGGGTTTTGGGTGCTCGTGACACTTACTCCTGCATTGCAGTTTCAGTTTCTCCTGCTCCTGCACCCTTTCGAAGTGTTCTGGTGATCATAAGACACATTAGCTTTCTAGTACAGAAAAGGCTTCGGCTTGAAATACTGGCCAGTGCCCTTGTTCCAGTAGCCTGTGGTAGACTGCCCGCATGTCGTGGTAGTCAGCTGACGCTTTCACTTTAGTTAGTGTCTGCCCTGTGGTATGAGGTACCTGGCTGCTGCGTAAATATTTAATGAGGGCAGGAGTGGTCAGAGACACATGAAAGCATATGTCTCTGAGGTTGCTGGTGGTAAGGTCGGGGCCGTTTGCTATCCATTCCAAATCTTGAGAGAATTGGTGTAAATTTGTGATGGCTTTGAGCTCAAAGTAGGTGCATAAAGAAGCAAGCACACGAAAGATGTTGTCTGCTTTGCATTCCGTTGAAGGTGTGTTGTGTGAGTGACTTCGCTCCACACGGGATGTACTCGCGTCAGTGACGGATGCCGCCTCAGAGCTGCTGCTGGACTGCAGAGTGGGCAGTGACTCAGAGTCACTTAACATATCAGCCCACCTGTTAGAGTGGCCTCTTACCTTGGAAGGAGAGAAAAAACCTGAATCATGCATTGGTGCTTCTAAGTCAGGCAGATCAAATCCGGGAAATCCAGGAGGTTCTGATGGATTTCTTTCACAGAGCTGAATGGCTTGATGTTTCAATACAATATCACACATTGCTTGGTGCGTGTCAGGGCGCACCTTGACATGCCATGAAATGTGTGTTGGGTATAGGGAAAAAATATCATAATGAAGATCAAAAAATAGTGCACTGTGCGGCTTAGAAATGGACTTAGCATTTGTTGTAGTTGGCGACGGTACTTCAGGGAATTCATGCGGATCGAAGAAGTGTTCTTGGATACTAACTGCTGGATGCGTAGGCGGGTTTAAGAATTGCTCTTGCTCAGCGAGGGTGTCGTAGCAGTGGCTGGATTGTGCAGGCCAGTAGCAAATTTGCGTGGTGAGCTCCTCGCACTGATTTGTGGACTCTGCTGAGCCTGATTCACCTGAATCCCACAATCTGCCTTTCGGTTGGTCTCCTGCAATGTGTATCGGCGTGAGTGTTGTCTGACTGGCTGGCGGTTTTCGATTTTTCGATCGGCTGCTTTGATTCAGATTGGGCATGATTGTCAACTCGTTCTTGCGTTTTGGGCGTTGGCCTTGGAAGTGTCGGCCACTGTTGATTGGCAGAGCGCGTCTCTGAGCGCTCTGGAGTTGACATTGGGGAGCTTCTTCTCCGGGGTGACTGTGGGCATTGCCAACTTCTTGGTGGATGGAAAGGACGTTCGACGATTTGTGCTTCTGCGGCTTTCGATTTTTGTTTTCGTCTTTTCTTGGCCTTTCTGTATTCTCGGCACTTTTGGCATCTTTTGGGCAAGCTCAGGTTTTGGGATTCAAACTAGATTGCTTGGTCAGCCGGCAGTGACCACCAGCTCTGACAGTGCAAACATCGTGCTGGCTGCGGAGTTGCCTCTCCGTTGCGCGACGGCTTGAAATTGGGCTTGTGTGTAACATGTGTCCATGAATGGTCTTGATCGAGTTCTTGGTCTTCTTCCACGGGTACATGGTCGCATAATACACTCCAAGGGTTTGGTGATTCACCAAGGAGAGGGGCATACGGGTTGTATGATAGGTCTGGCAAGGCTGCCGTAGTGCTGGGCGAGCCCTTGCGTGTGGCCGCTGAGATATTTGGATCTCTAATTTCAACAAGCGCTTTGTTGTGAGTCTCAGCGGTTGTAGCCTCACAGTCAGAGAGTGCCGTACATGGTTCCTTGACTTCATTGGAGGGCACGGACGAAGGGCCTGGGATAACTGGCGGCACGGGCTTTGTTGGGCTTGCTGTTGAAAGCGGCTCAGGCTTCGGTATACTGATGCCAGGGGGTCGGTCATTTTCCTGCTCATATTTTCGTTCAAGTGTTTCGGGAGACTCAGTCTTCAGTGGCTGTCATGAGGTATGCGCGTAACATGCTGTGAACAGCGACGCAGGCGAATGAGCAGAACGGCAGTCATTGCAAGGCAAGGGCGGGCTCGATGCCCGTGGTGGCTCGGGGTTGGTGCAGCTTTCTGTTGACACCTACTCAGGCTGTGGTGCAGTGCGACAAGAGGTACGGTCATTTTTCGGGTCCTGTTCTCGATCTCGTGGCTCGGGAGACTCTGTCCTCTGGGTCTGCGATGAAACATTTGTATTCCATGGAGTGAACAGCAATGCAGGAAGATGAACATAGCGGCATTCTTTATTGCGGCACTTTTGTTGAAATCTACAGATCAGCTTTCCGTGAAGTATCAAAGTCAGCAGCGTGTTTCGTAAATCGGCGATTCTGTTAGTTAGGAGCAGAACTGATTCAAAACTATTTGCAAGATACGGGATTGAAGTTTTTTTCTGTTCCATGGGGTAGCTCATTGGGAGCCATCGTGTCCTGATGAGCTTAGGGGTTTCTGGCGGCTTGTCGAATCGCGATGCGGCGATTCGGGGCTTGATGGAGTCAGGAGATTCTGCTGGTTTTGAATAACATTCTTGTAGATGCTGAAGTAGTCGAGAAGCGGGGACTATTAGAGTTTGGGTAACTCTGCGCTGAGGAGCACCGAGGTCACGCGCGCGTTGGGGGACGGTGACCTGTGGTCCCCAACTCTGTTGTTGGTGTTGCGCGCACACCGGTGCGTTTGCTCACTACTGCGTGTTCGGAATGCGACCCCTCGCAATCATCTTCTCCAAAAGTGTTTTTTTGACTATATGTTGTTACCTGAATGCGAGGCCTCGCAATACGAAGTAGGTAATTGCAGACAAATACCTACAATGTCGATCGCGAGCCCTCGGAATCAAAGAATGAATATGTACATTTTGCTCCGTTTTTACAGGCCTATTTCAACATGGCAGAGAGTTTGACGCCAACAAAAGCGGGCGGAGCATCACAGGACACGTCACAAGTATCATCCAGGCAGGAAACGGTGCCGGAAGAGTTCTTGAGGTTCTACAAGAAGCCTTTGCAGGTGCAGGTTGACGTTGGGAGCCTTTCGATCGACAAGAAGAAGAAGTACGGCCAGATGCGGAAGTATCAACAGAAGCGAGTGGACGAGGTTGTGAGAAGTCTTACGGCAAACCCTCCCGAGGAGCTCGTGACCGTGACTGCATGGCAATCACCAGGTACGTAACCGGGTCACACCGTTGCTGTTTCATGTTCATCCTCTGAAACCCCTGTTTTTATCTCCAGCCGACAATTGGATCCTCATTGAAAAGCAGCACTGCGTCTGTGCGCTGAAAGCACTGCAAGACCAACGAGAAGGTTTTATAGTGATTTCAACACTGTGTGTTTGTTGTACCTCTCCTCCTGCTTGCTGCTGGTCTAGGGTTTCTGCTGCTTGTTTTTGAAGAGGAAAATGTTTTATTGTTGAAATACAACCAATCCAGGATAACCCAAGCCAGGGATAAGCAAGTAGACGAAGATCAGGATCAAAGCATGAAGGGCTGCAGTGACAAAGAGTTAGATAAAAACAACTATCAACAATAGACCACAGCAATTAGCATACATTGCAACGCAGGATGAAATATTTTACATGTTTGACAAAAACTGATTGGAAAAGTGCCCAAGAGGCTCACTCTCATTCAAAGTGCCAGCTAGAGATGTGCACTCTTTGTTTTTGGTCCCCATAGGTGCTGAGGTGTCATGGCTTGTGGCGCTGAGGTCACTGCCATGTCTCATGGGATATTCCTACTTAGCTAGGACGACTGGGTATTAAACCCAGGACCTCTCAAAAAGAGGTGCCTCAGCCCCCTAGGATGCATACCACTAGGATAGCTAAGAATTCATGAGAAGACATAGATAAATTCATAGGCTCTGCGCTCAGTATGTCAGTGCCTCAGCAAGCCAGGAAAAGATGTTTTAGTGCCTATAGCTTGCGGATAAAGGGGTCCACACAACATTCTGATTTAGTGTTTGGGCCCATAGGTCAAAATGTGTTATCAGCCATTTTGGTTGGGCCAATGCTAAGATAAAAATGCATGAGTGCTTAGAGCAACTCTAATACAACTAACGTATACCCTAAAGCATTGGAAAAGCACTTTTTCTTACTCCCTCCTTGTGCTGTGGTGGCCACCACTGTCGCATTTTCAGGAATAAGGGATTTTTTCTTGGCCTTTTCTTGGTTTCAACATCTACTTTAACATACCTATAGCCTCCCTTACACTGGAAAAGGGCGCTTTACCATGGCCAGCGACTCTTGTTGCATTGGTGATGACAATCCCCAACACAAGCCTCAGCGCTCTTGCCGCTGCCGGGGTTCCTGTGGCTGGATGGGGTTAGAACAGGGCATGACAAGACCTTATGCATGTGCATCCCTCCCCCCAAGCTGCAGCGTAACACAACCCAACACCAGACTCTCATAGGGCGCTCGACCCAAGTCTCAATGAACCTGCTAGAGACACCTGTCCTGGTACTGGGGCGAGGGTGAGCTGATTTATTTAGAATAGCTCTTGGAGGGGTCTTGATTCTGGTTCAGTCTGCTGCTGCTGCTTTTCGGCCCGAACAGCGGCCTACTCAACGAGGCTTTGCGAGGACGTTTGTACAACAGAGGAATGGGAGGATGAGGGACGAATCCACACAAACGCGAAGCGAAAACACCTAAATCCGTCAAATGACGGCCTGGAATTTTTCTGAAAGCACATACCTGAACAGAATCCAATTGTGCATAAGATGCACATTTTTATAAAATTTGTAGTCATCTCTAGATTTTTAAATCAAGAAGTTCTTTTGCAGAAAGAGGCGGCGCGCAGGAGCGGCTCCTAGCGAAGCGCCGCAAAAAAGATAATTCATAAGATTATAAACGTATGTTACGCAGCATGACGAAAATCACGAAACACACATAAAGAGACTACCATAAAGATTCCCTCCACATTGGCACAAAGAATTTCAGATTCAAGATTTCAAAAATCAACAGAAGGACCTCAATGAATCAGGTATAAACCACAGGTGTGCTCGTCTCGTATGCAGCATGTACATTGCTCGTCTCGTGTCTCCGTGAACGTGCCTTGTAGCAGCACTAACAAACGATAGAGGGATAGATTAGAAGATTGCAGATCATTAGAGGTGAGATTAGGGAAAAACAACACATGGCCTTCGACAAGGGAGTGGTTGTCACAGGGGGCTAACGGTCCCGCCCTGCGGTGCAATTCGGGGCAACCGTGACAACTGCTTTTACAGCACAACCACCCTTTTTGTTGCACTGATTAGAAAATACACACTTATGCATAGCGTCCTTTCTCGCTTGTGTCTCGCTTTTCCTTCGCCTTGCTCCACTCTCCGGCAATGAGTAAGGTAGGTAAGCCCAGGTGGGGCCACCCCCTGGTGGAGTTCGTGATTGTGGGTATGATTAGGAAGAAAGACAGTGATTGCCACAGGTTGCTCGCAAACTCGTGCATGCTCGTGCGTTCACACACGCATTAAAGGGTAGGCCAAGCAAACTGCGCATGGTAAACCTTGTTGAGGTTACCCAGGGGCTTCACCCCACGTTCTTTAAGAGAACGGGTGGAGTTCCTTAAGCTTGCTTGCTTGATAGGGGCGTTTGTGGACAGCGTATTATAGGGCCATCTGAGAAGCGTATAATACGTGGAGATGGTCTCTGTTTCTTCCGCTGCAAACGCTCCTTCATCCGCCTTTGCTCTTCAGGTGGGAAGGTCAGGGTTATTGGTGCAGCAGCGTTCCCTTCCTTTTTTCCTGCCCTGCCAACCAAGGGCGCTGATCACACAAACGAATAACTCCGCCTCTGCCTGCGTCCGACTCCCTCGACATATGCCCTGGCACGCAACAAGAGCACCCCTTCCCTCCAAGCCCTAGCAGGGAAACGCGTTGTGGCGTCTCTGTTAGGCCACAGAAGCTTAGGAGCTCCGTGTTCTCTTGCAATCTCACAGGTGAGCCGCTAGGGCTCTTGTCTTCATCTCCAACGCCACCCAGTAGAGCGTGAGTGTAGGAGTGGTAGTCCTGAGTGGGGGCTTGAGCCAGTTGCAGAAGTGCTTGCCCACCAGGATGGTGCCACTGTAGGTAGGGTGTGTAGAGTAGTGGAGTCTCCTGTCCCGTGTGCTTTTCCACGTGGGCAGGAGAGTGGGTTAGCTTTTGGCCTTCAGCAAAAATGGGTGTTTTGTATGCCCTTAGCACACATGGCCAGCCCTCCCCTCTAGTAGGTAGGGCTTTCGCCGTCTTCCCCGAAGGATAGGCGCCAGCACAGAAATTGGGCACCATAGGAGTGGTACTAGTAACTGACTAGGACCTTCGGTCCAACATCAGCGAAGCCCGTTGATTCGGGAGCCACCTCGGGAGAGAAGTGAGACACACACAGACATACGTAGCACACTTAGGGGTAAGGTTCAGTCCCTAGCTTTAGTTTTGGAGGCAAGCGTCTCGGCGAGCCTCAGCAACTGACGACTCACCAAGGTTGTTCTGGGACACGTAGTCAACCAGAACTGAGTTTAGGCGTCCCTAAGATAGAACGAACGCAGATAAGGGTTCCAAGGTGGCCTCTTAGACTCCAAACCCTCCCCAGAGGGTGCAGAAGCGCCAACCCTGGCGATAGCGGTGGCGTAGGACAGACTTCACCAGGTAGAAGCCCTCCTTAGCCATCTCCTCGGCGTTCATGTCGGGGAGTTCCCCTTCAACTTCCATAGGGCTGGCAGCCCCTTGTAGGTCTAGAGCGGCAATTTCCTCGTCGTTCAGCTCCCACTCTTCCCCACAGAGGTCTCCGGGCTCGTAGTAGCGCTTCAGCTGTTGAGCAGCGCACACCAGGGACCCCCCTAGACGGAGAGAACACCGCACGGTTATACGGTGTCCATCCACAGATAGAATCTTGTAGGGCCCGAAGTATGGATCATCGCTGGTAGAGCATGGCCGGGCGGGTAGTCGGCTGTGGTGCACCAGCACCCAGTCCCCCTCTTGGTAGGTGGCCGGGACTCGGTGTTTGTTCTTCTTGTTCCACTGTTGCTCCCCCACTCTCTGGAGCATAGCCTTAGCCTTGTCAACCTTCGCTTGTTGCTCTTGGACCCACTCACCCACGGAAGAGTGGGTGTCTTCTGGATAGGGGGCATGTAGGAACCACGCCAGGCGCCCTAGGAATAGCTCATGGGGCGAGTAGCCAGTCGCCGAACTCTCTTGGGAGTTCATCATCAAGGATATGACGGGGAGTAGTCTCACCCAGTCTCTGGTTTGCTGAGCTTTGCACCATATCCTTACATTCTCGTTGCTCGTGTGAGAGTAGGGAATCCCCGTAGACACCTGGACATTGAGGGATCTCAGGACCCTCTTGTACCAGCCGGTATCTGAGGGTACTCGTACGTCCTCATCGGAGTTGATCTCCTTGGGCGCCCCATAGACACAAAACCACTCCTCCAGGAGTATCTTGATAGTCTCCTCTCCGGTAATGTGCTTGGTACAATGGAACACCCTGGCAAACCTGGTCAATCCACAGGTTACCACGAGGACGACGTCATAGCCCCCGAACTTTGGCATCTCCGTGTAGTCCACGTATAGAACACTGTTAGCACAGTGAGGGATGGGCAGGGTCGAGTGGAGACCTCTGTCCCTGATATCCCCTGGTTTGCCGGACCTACACGGGCACTTGTCCACGTTAGGCTGGAGGGTTTTCCGCTGTTGGTCGTCAGTCCACGTAGTGTGGAACCAGTGCTTGAAAAGCCTCAGGGTACGGTCAGCTCACACATGACCGTTCAACTCATGGGTCCACTTCAGCAGCGCTGGGACTCTGTCACTCGGTACCACGATGCGGTCCTCGTGCCAGAGGTAGCTCTTGTCCCCCTTCCACTGATCTTGGTTGACCAGGAGGGGTTCAAGGCGTCTCTCCGAGCGCTTGT
Source organism: Eutreptiella sp. 'Long Island Sound 2002' (assembly GCA_964036045.1). Classification (NCBI taxonomy): domain Eukaryota; phylum Euglenozoa; class Euglenophyceae; order Eutreptiales; family Eutreptiaceae; genus Eutreptiella; species Eutreptiella sp. 'Long Island Sound 2002'. The sequence continues at coordinate 37,379,780 of OZ038398.1, read as the reverse complement.
AGATATTCCCAAACTCCTTCAGGTACTCCGATTGTTGGAGTCCATCCAGGGGACGTATCATAGTCATGTTGAGGTCCAACTGGACGTCCATACGGCTGAACGCCTCCTTAGCCAGCGCTTCAGACCGGGCACCAATCAGGGCGTCGAAGTTGTTGCGGCTGATGTAGTCTGCACACTCATTCTTCACTCCCTGGATATGGTGTACCGTCAGCCGTAGCTGACTGAGGTAGGTCCACCAGCGCCGTAGCTTGGCCTTCTCAGGTGGGGGACCCTTCTGGAAAGTGCGGACCGGCTCTTGGTCGCACAGCCGGACCACAGGGTTACTCCCCAACAGTCGAGCTTGTGAGGATAGCACCAGCATACCCGCGAGCAATTCCTGCTCATAGGTGGAGTAGTTGTAACCGCTGCATAGTGGTTGATATTTCTTGTGATTGCGAAGCCTGTAGCCTTGATGCCCCAGGGGTCGTAACGCCCGACACTGCCCCTGATATCTCCGAACCCAACCGACCCTCTTCAGACCCATATCCAGCCTCTTGGAGCGACATATGCGAAGCACTTGTAAGTCCTTTGAACTCCATGGTGAGATATGAAGAGTACGAAAACCCAGTCTACAAAAATGGAGCAGACATAGAATCTCAATGCGCATTCATCGCACATAATGACACGACGTGAAATCATTCGAAATAATTTAAATAAATCCGATTGGGAAATCACGAAAGACAAATGCGACTCGACGCGCGCTCACAGGCGACATCTGGCGGCGAACGGAAAACATGAAATGAAGCGGAAAATTTACTGCATTAATGTACATCTGAGAATCATTGGAATTCTGATCACATCAGTGTATATTTGAGTGCTGTCACTGCTGCCGTTACACTCCCCCTCTGAAAACATACGCCAGTATGTCAGGCTGGGTCAAGTGAAGTGAACGAAACGGCGAAAGTGAACAAAAACCTAGATTAGTCGGCAAAATGTGTGAAATTGAGCTGAATTGAGCAAAATTGTGCTGAGATCTGTGCTTCGCGATGGCCATCGACTTGAATGAAACGTATAGGTACCTCAGGGCACACAGAAAAAGCTTCGTTCAAGCTCGAAAATTCGAAAAATGAAAGTCTGAGAGAAGAATGTACATGCATGATGCTGATCCATGATTCATGATGAAATCAGGATCTGACATCCCACTGCCAGAAAAAAGAAAACGAGCGTCGCCATGTCGTCGAGCGTCAAAAAAATAGGGTATCCCTTCATGGAGTCCAATATGTGTGAAACTGGCTGGTGTCACTTGCAGTCATGAGACCAGATGCCAGATTATGGTACAAAATGTGCCAGAATTGAGACCAAAATCAGTGAATCGCCCACGGATGGAGGGTGGCGAAGTCCACAGAAAGCCAAAATAGGTCCAATTCAATGTCGATAGACACTGTGTGTAGTGTTGAACGGAAATCCAGTTCTCATTCATAGCCAATCCAGGTCAAATCCTCATGATGATGATGAATCCCATGATGGAAATCCAATCATTTAAAGTAATGATAGCCAAGAAAACCCAGTGCTGTACATCACACTGTCAGTATTGTTCCCAGGGCTTCATGTTTATTCCAGTATGAGTCAGAAGGGGTAATTGACTCGTTATAGTCCCAGAATGTATAAGCATCCAATGCTTGGTACTGGGAATTTGCCAAAATTGAGCTGATTCTGAGGGGGATTCCAACACAATCCACAGATGAACAGCCAGTCGACACAAGTAAGAACACCATCGTCGTCACTTGGTCTATATAAGCCCTTTGACAGTGGTCGTTTGGAAGAGAAACCAACTGTCTCAATGTAAGAGCTGATGGAAATCACATTCTGAGCAGCTCCGTCAAACACATGAAATGGATCAGTCATGTGCCCGAATCTCTGTAATGAGCACGAACTCGAACGAGTCCTTCCCAAGGCGAGTAGGGGGGTCCAGCCGACAGCAAAAGGCGATAGTGTCGTCGTGGTTGAGGATAATGGCCTTTCGGATCCTCGGATCGGAATCATCTGAGATGAAGGACATGATTCACATGATGACCATGATGGGAATGATGGATGGAATGACCAGGAGGACCCCAGAATGTCCCATCATCTGTCCATCGAACCACATAGACGATGCGTCAGGACTGTTGTGTCCCCATGCCAAGGGTATATGTCGACCGTAAACCTCTTCGAAAGTTTCGGCGACCCAAATTCTGATCAGATCTTGTCTGGAATGGATGATGCCACGATTGGAGCTTCTTCTTGTGCTTGTAAGTCTTCCTTGGTGACACAATCCTTGATCAGCGAGAGCTCTTTGTCAATCTCAGGGTGTTTCTTCAGGCACTTGATGAAAGTATCCGTATACCCATGGATAAAACTTGAAGCTGGCTCCCATTTGTCTTCTTCTGGACCGAATCCTTTCCATCTGCACAGAAAGTACCACTTGCCTCGAGCATTCTTCTTGTACTCAAGAATCTTCTCCAACTTGAAACTGCTTGTGACCATCTTCCTGTCGCTCAGGTACTTCGAAGTCCAATAGAGAGGCTTGAACCTTCCTTTGGGGCAGGGTACTTCGGCCTTCAAACGATCTCGATGTACTTCTTGATGCCTGCCTGGCTCAATCTCAATGTTGAATGTAGTCTCACTTAGTTGACTCTTGACTTGGAATGGACCATCCCACAAAGGTAACAATTTGTTGTCGTCCTTCAGGGTCTCGTCTGACTTACGAAGCCAAACTTGCTGGCCTTTCTCGAAGGGTTTTCCTTGCGTTCTTGACTAATTTTTGAAATTCAACCAATCTGCTTGACTTTCCACTTTGGCTTGCATCCACTTGGACTCTAGATCCTTGATCCTCTCAAACCATTGCGAGGCGTCGTAGCACTGCCTTGGATTGTACACCACTGGTCCTGGACCCATCTTCTCACGACCAAAAACCAGCTCATTCGGACTTAATCCAGTGTAATTCTTGGTGCGATGGTATCTTCTCAAGACACAGTAAATTGTCTCCAACCAATTGTAGTCCTTTTCAGTCGCCAGGAATTTTCTCAGAATGGAGATAAGAATTCTTCCAGCGCGTTCAGCAGGGAGAGCTCGATGGTCATAGACTCGGGCACGAAGATGATGCACACCCAATAGAGCACACATGTTCTCCCACCAAGTCCCAATGAACTCTTTCCCACTGTCCGTCAGAATTTCACTGGGCACATCCCAGTTACTCATCCACTGACTTGCAGTCCACTTGGCAGCCATTTCAGAGGTGAGATGCTTTGTGTTGCAAGGGAGGACTTGGATGTAGCCACTGTGGCGGTCTTGAATTAACAAAACCCCATCGATAGGCTTCCTCGTGTAGAGACATTCCTCTTGGATTTGTCCCAACTCGAAGACATCCGCCGTCACCTTGTCGAACAGCCTCTCGGGAATTGGTAATCCCTTCAGTAGTCCTTCTGCCTTTTGATTCTTGGGGATGGTCGCCTGACATTGCTTGCATCCTTTGGCAACTCGTTCACAGGCACCCTTGAGGTCCCTTGTGTACACTCTGTGGCGTAGCTCCTGTTGCAGCACACGATAATGTGTGTGGGCTGTCTCATTCCGATGCCAATGTTTGACATATTGGTCAATCAGACAATCAGGAACACAAATCCGTCCTTGCCAAAATAACTTGTCGCCTTGGATTTTGAAATCAGACGTCTCTTCAGAGTCGTAAGGCTTGTCCCCTTTCAACTTGTGGTATACAGACCCAAAGAACCTGTCATCCTTGTACATCTTCGTCCAATCCACATAGAGGAAGGAAGTTTCCTTGTCCTTTTGTTGTGGAGGGAGCGTGGATTTCGCTTTGGATCTCGTCGTAGGAAACACATTCAGGAGTGGCAGCGACGACTCAGAGTCAGAGTTAACTCCTGCAGTCTGATCTGCGTTGGTAATCTCCTTGCATCTGACCAAATCCACCTTCATCTGATTTTTAATCGAACATTGGAGACAATGTTTCTTGATCAGTGCTTGTTCCTCCTTGTCGAACTCGATCACTTCAGCTTTATCCGTCGCTGTCCCATGGAAACTCACTTCAGAGTAAGCCTCTGAGGCTGGGTAGGCCCAGCGACTCAGGGCGTCCGCCACTGTATTGTAGCGACCCGGAATGTAAGTCACATGGAGGTCAAATCTGCTGAGAGTTTCATGCCAACGGCCTCTTCCCCCAGCTGGTCCACCAGGGGTATCCACATGGTCTGTCCTCCAGCTCTCCAGTGACTTGTGGTCAGTCAGTACCTCAACGCGATGGCCCAAGATCCAACCTTCATAACGCCGTAAGGCACAAAGGATTGCGTAGGCTTCTTGTTCCCTTGGACTCCAATTTCGCTGTCTTGTTGTAAGCTTGCGAGACCAGAAAGCCAGAGGGTGATGGTGACCTTCGTCGTCGACTTGTTCGATCGTAGCACCAATGGCGTAACGACTGCCGTCTGTACGAATATAAAAAGGTCTTCCATCCAACCACGGAGTCTTTAATGTAACCACATTTGCCAGTGCTTCCTTGAGACCAGTAAAGGCTTCTTCACATTCTGGCGTCCACTTGAGCTTGACTTGAGATCCCTTCTTTCCTTCTATTTTGCCAACCTTCAGTAACTCTGTCAATGGACCAGAGAACTTGGCGTAGAGAGGAAGGAACTCGTGGTAGTAATTGCAGCAGCCTAAAAAGGCACGAAGCTGCGTGATGGTTTTAGGCCTTTCCCAGAGCTGCAGGGGAGCCATTTTTCCTGGGGCTGGTCTTCTTGTCCCATCCTCCAAGACAGAGCCACAAAATTCCACACTCTGGAGGAACATCTTGCCCTTCTTGGGTCCACACACGAGCTTCTCTTGTCGAAGGACTCCGAGAACTTTTCGAACTTGTTCTTCGTGCAACTTCAGGCACTCATCAAAGTTGTTTCCCAACGGCGTGGCAATCAGAAGGTCGTCAATGTAGGTGCTGCAGAATTCTTGTACATCAAGAGACTTGTGCTTCTGAAAGAAAATAGTCTCCATCATCTTCTGGAACATCGACGGCGCATTCTTCAGACCCATCGGCAGTACAGTCCACTAGACAGTGCCACAGGGCGTGCACATTGCCGTCAAATGCCTGTCCTCTTTTCGAAGGGGCATCTGATGAAAGCCATGGCGCAAATCCAACACAGTAAAGAGCTTGCCTTTGGCTCTCGCTGCGATCTCTTTCTCGATTAAAGGAAGAGGATGCGCGTCTGGTACTGTGGCGGCATTCAGGGCTCTGTAATCCACCACTAGACGCCAAGCATCTATGCTAGATTGGTCAGCAGGTGGGGGTTTTGGCACAGTAAATGGTGCTGAACACCACTCAGAACTCATGCAGCCCTCCAACCAACCGAACTCATAGAGATTGCGCTCAATAATCTTTCGCAGGGCATCTGCTTTGGTGCCGTGGAGATAGAATGGACGTTGTTTGTGCACCTTTGAGCCTTCGATTATGTCAATCTTGGCTTCCCCATTTTCACATCGAATTGGGGGGTTTTTCCACAACTTCCCACTCAGCACGTCATCTTGATAATCTTCGAACACTGCGTCCCTTCTTGCAGATATCTTGTCTCCGTCGACCTGATTCCCACATTTAATCACTGACATTATGTCCACCAATTTGCGAATTGTTGGTCGTGGTCTCATGTTCTTGGCCACTTCATTCGAAACTCCTTCGTTGCATTGCTGGCGGATGAAGCTCACCTGAGCTCGCTCCTCCGTGGGATCCCACCAATGAAAGGGGTCCACGAATGTCTTGAAGGGATGGTCGGACGAATTCAGCTTCATTCCTGTCAATTCAGGCGAGATTCTTGGAGATTTGTCTTCATTCTTGCTTGAAATCTTGACTTTTTTGGCTTGATTCTTGTCTGATGGGGACGAATTGTACTGGATGGAGGCGTTCTCTTGAGGGACGCCGATTGTCCTTCCCTCCTTCCGCGACGATATGTCGGGATTCCGCTCTCGATCGTTTTCATCCACTCCAATTTCGTCGATTCTTGAGGATTGTGAGATGACCTCTTCTGTTCCCATTTCACTGCCATCTTGCCAATCATCTCCCAGATTGCCGTCAACTAAGCACGCCAACGTGCTCCACGAACGCTGTGGCAAAGGCTTGCCATTGTCTTCGCAATACAGCTTCACTCCTTTGTGCGGTTGCTCGACAATGTCGATTGAAATGTCCATAATGTCCTTGAACCACTCTTGTCTTGGCCAATTGGGGACAATTAAAATCGCCTTTGCGCCGGATCGCTTCAGCTTCTGCACCACACGAGGGAAAACGTCGAAGGGCGGATTGATCCAAAGAGGTTCAGACCAGTCCTCACTCCAGGCATCGTCCTAGAACTTCGGAAATCTTTTATTCTTTTTGTTTGCAAAGGCATCAACTTCAGGACGAAAATTGTGGTTCTTTTCGAAATAATCCACCAGAATGTCCAGCCATTTGTCGACTACACGATGGCAAACTGACTTCCACTTCTTGCTGTTCAACGAATCCACCTTTCCTTCGTCGAAATCTTCTTGATTCCTTGTCCATTCCTGTCCATCTTGCTAAAAATGTAGCTTATTTCGCTCCTTGAATTGGTGGATACTCTTGGTATATGGGTGCAGATAATACAGGTCAGACGGGTCGCTGGTCGACGGATCCTGGAGGAAGCATGTCCTGTGTCCCATGGGCGACACACGGTGGGCGTGAAGCCAGGGTTGACCCAGGAATAAATCATACTTTATGCTGGCTTCGTAGAATTTTCCAGCAAACCACTCCTCAGTGACCGTCTCTTCCACGCTCCAGACAGATTGTTTCACCAATCTGACCGCCAATTCTGCTTCTCTGTCGCCACCGTCAAGGCGATGTCAGCTGACTCCCTCCAGCTGCACAGCGGTGGAGGACATCTTCGTCTCATCCTCCTGCAGAAAGCCTTTCCTCACCAGATTGACCTCTGAACCATTGTCAATCAGACATCTGGCAAGTTTAACCTTACCATCCGTCGATCTGACCTGGATCCAGCAGACAAACTGGCGCTGCTTGCCTCGCCGGACAGCGCTGAGAACCCAGGCAGGGTACAGGAGGCCGGAGGAGCGCGCCAGCCTATCCCAGCAGCGTCCATCCACCGCCCCAACTACCCTGATGGGCTTTGTTTCCTGCCACTCGACCCCAGTGTTGGGATTTGGGTCAAGTTGGCTTCCCTATTGCCATTCTTCTTCTCCGTTCGGCTGTACGTCCTGTACTTGTCCTTCGTCAACCCATTCTTCTCCTGCTTCGACGGCATTCACTCCTTTTCCACGTCCACGACCACCAAATGATTTTCCACCACCACCTTTCTTACCACCTTGACCCTTGTTGTTGGAGGTGTTGGAATTGGGGTTGGATTCGTTGGATCTGCCTTTGCCTCGACCTCCAGTATCCTTGTTGTTGCCGAAGGTCTTGTTCGCTGGCGTCTCCGCGTACAGGGGGTTGCCATTCACCTTGGAATCATCTTGATTCCCGAACTTTCCCTTGCCATTTCCACCTTTTTGGCCTGATTTTCCTCCAGATTTTCCACAAGCATCGGTCCATCTTGAGTCGCTTGGATCTCCGCCTTGCTGCGAGTAATCTTTCGGTGTCCAGTCTCTGTTCTTTCCTTTGGACTGCCCTTTACCCTTTCCCCTTCCATGCTGGTCAGCATCTCGTGCTCCATCCTGCTGGGGATTTTTGGAAGAATTTCCTTTTCCATCCATTTTGGAGTGAATTGTTTTGAGATCTGAGGGCGTCCACCTGTGATCTGCGGTCGTGTGAGTCGCCGCTCGACCTTCTTTTCCAAGGGCAATGCACACAGAGCATCCCTTCTCACCCACGGCGTTGACCTTGCCTCCGAAGCCATGTGCATCCTGGGACTTCTGGCGTTCTAAGTTTGCATACTTTTCAAGTTGGTCCCAGATTTGCTCGACTCCATAACTGAAGATCCACGGTCGTACCTTCAAAACTGTTCCCTTATACTTCACTTTTCCATACACCATGCTGCAGAAAAACTCCGACTGTTCAGAATCGTGGAAACCAACTCTCCATCTGCCCTCACGAATAGTGATGTCTTTCAATCCAGTAGCACTGATAGAGTGTAGCAACTCACGAACAGCCATTTTTCCCATAGTTTCTGGTAATCCTCGGACTTCAACCCAGTTGCCCAGGACTTTTTGGTCCGCCTGAGAGTCCCTGATTTTCTGCTTGGTCTCCGGCGTGAGCTTGCTCAGGAGGATCTTCTTCATTTCGCCTTCAGAAAGTCCTTCTCCAGAGTTCTCCGCCTCTTGCACCAAAAACTCCCAATCTTGCCTTGCAATTTGGATCTCTTCCAGAAAACATTTTTTGATCGCCCTGAAGTTCTCCAGACGGTTCCTGTAATGATCTTCAGGTAGACGAGACCCTTTCTTCTTGAGACTGCGATACAACTCCTCATAACTCAGGGGATTTCCTTGATTTTGCCTTTCCACATAAAGGTTATAAGTACTCTCCCGGAGTTTGCCCGTGAAGCAGTCCATCAGCCCAAGGATCCAGAGTTCCTTGTCCAGCTTCTCCGTCTGCAGCCACACCATGAACTGCCTCTCGAAGGATGCCCAGTAATTTGGGTGTCCTGAGAACTTCGGCTGCTTCATTACTGAACCACGAAGCCTCATGTGCAACGGGTTCAGCAGGTGGTTCAGGTTGAAATTTGTGGCTGTTCCAACCGGATTGACGAAGACTGGGTTCACAGCGGCGCCTCCCATTGCCTGTGCCTGCGCAATTGCGGCCGGGAGCAACGCCTGGTCCACAGTAGGCTGCACGAACGGCGTCGGTTGAGCTTGATGCAGCCTCATCTCCTTCAATTTCTTCTGCTTTTCTTTGATCTTGGCCTCGTTTTCTTTTTACTGCCGGTCCTTCTTCTTCAAGGCCATTGATCGCTCCTTCACGGTGGTCCTTGCTTCTCCACCAATATCAGCAACAGTACCCACTGACAGTACAGACCTCTCCGACGAAGATTCTCCTCCTTCAGTACCCAGATTGAACCCAATTGGACTTGTAAATCCAGTAGGGGGGATACCAGAAATTCCAGTAAAAGCTGGATGGTGGCCAGTAAAAGCTGGGGGTGCTGGAGAATGTGGAACGCCGTAAGGCGTGGATGTGGGTGCAGCTGAGGAGGTAGGTGCCGGGTGGCTTGCCATTGTAGGCGCTGGTCCAGAGAGCCCAGTAGTGCTCAGATTTTGTACCACATCTGTAAGCTTCTCCAGCTTCTGCTCCATCTCCTTCCACTTGCTGTCATCATCCCTCTTTTTCTCCTTGGCGGCGTTCTTCAGCTCCTTCACCTTGTTCTCCAGCGACCAGATCTGCCTTCGACAGGAGCAGTCCTTGGCGCACTCGCCACAGGAAGGGCATCTCGTCCCTTTTCCTTTGCTTCTGACTTCATCAACCCAGCTGTCAACACTGGAGTTGGAGTCAGGAAGCTTGGACAGTTGCTCCCTGGAGAGGTGAGAATGTGTCGAATCACACCTCATTTCGTCAACCTCTTCGTCGTGTCGACCCCAGGCGCCTGACGGACCAGCGTGCTGACGCACATTCTGGCGTCTCTCCTCGGCGATGATGGCCATCTGCACCATCACAGCTGCCTGGTGGTCGAACTGGTCCAGCAGCTCTTCCCAATCCTCTTGCTCCTGCAGTTGGGCGTCGAATCGCAACCGGCCGCTGTCCCTGATGAACTGGCACGATGCCCTGAACCAGTCCCTCAGGCGGCCACGGTAGCTCGCCTCCGCCAGCAGCCAATTCTGGCGCTGCAGAAATTCTTGGTTCCAGATATCCTGGAATTGGTGTTCCCAGTAATCACCAGAAATCTCATCCATTCCAGTATTGGATGTCTCTCCTTCGCTGCTGCTGTCTTCTAGATCAGGCAAAGCTTGAGAGGAGGAACCAGATTCACTCGAGGAGGGAGATTCTCGACCGGGTTTAAGGTTGGGTGGGGCGTTCACACAACAATCAGCACAAGTATGAACTCCAGGCCAATGCCTATGGCCACAGTAAGGGCACTCTGACGGATGATCTTCAGTTCGCTGGGGAGATGCTACGAATGTAACCTCAGGGGGAACACGCAGTGACTCTCTACGAGTGATAGCCCCGCTAAAGTTCGAAGATCTCAGAGTATCCGTGGAGATTCCAGAAGCAGAGTCATGATTTCCTCTGCTACCATGTAACCGCTGCATAGTGGTTGATCTTTCTTGTGATTGCGAAGCCTGTAGCCTTGATGCCCCAGGGGTCGTAACGCCCGACACTGCCCCTGATATCTCCGAACCCAACTGACCCTCTTCAGACCCATATCCAGCCTCTTGGAGCGACATATGCGAAGCACTTGTAAGTCCTTTGAACTCCATGGTGAGATATGAAGAGTACGAAAACCCGGTCTACAAAAATGGAGCAGACATAGAATCTCAATGCGCATTCATCGCACATAATGACACGACGTGAAATCATTAGAATTAATTTAAATAAATCCGATTGGGAAATCACGAAAGACAAATGCGACTCGACGCGCGCTCACAGGCGACATCTGGCGGCGAACGGAAAACATGAAATGAAGCGGAAAATTTACTGCACTAATGTACATCTGAGAATCATTGGAATTCTGATCACATCAGTGTATAATTGAGTGCTGTCACTGCTGCCGTTACAGTAGTTCCCCCTGGCCTGGTTCCATTTCCAGTTCCAGTGGCCCAGAGGTACTAGGACCCACTTGTTGTCAGGGTAGCTGTGCTTGGGAGTTCCATCTCGGTTGAGACCTTCAGTCCCCCATTGGGAAATAGCCGAGTCGAACTCCTCCTTCTCTAGTGCTTGCCATTGGAACAACGTTCCACCACCGCCCACATTGCTGGCGTCGGTCACCAGGATAATCTCCCCTCGTGCCCTAGGCACGCCCAAGCACTTAGCGTTGGCCACCTTGTCTTTGAGCTCGTCAAACGCTTGTTGCTCTTGTGGGCCCCAGCGCCAAGTAGTACTTTTCTTGATCAAGTCTGTCAGAATGGCGCTGGTGTAGGTGAAGCTTTTGATAAGGCGGCGATAGAAGTTGCACGCCCCAATGAAACTGCGTACATCATGAAGTCTTTTCTTGGGGTCTTCGTGTCGTACATTAGCGTCCATCAGGGGTTTGGCGTCAGAGGCCGCTGGGGTCCACCACCCATAGCCAATGTCAAACCCCAGGTACTGCATGGTGTCCTGCATGAACTCACACTTCTCCAGCTTGAGTCGTGTGTGGTTCTCTTGGCAGACCGCAAAGAACTCACCCAAGAGGATTAGGTGGTCCTCCTGGGTATTGGTCCCGAGGGATACATCGTCGATGTGTGCTTCCATCTGGGCCCGACGGGATATAAGTTCCTGCACCTTAGGTCTCCTTCGTAGGATGGACAAGATCTTGTTCATCAGCTCTTGGAATAGAGCGGGTGCGTTGGCCACGCCAAACGGCATGACCTTCCACTTGAACACCCTCCCCTGAGGGGTTATGAAGGCTAGTAGCCCCTGAGCGTTGGGCGTCAGGTCCACCTGCCAGAATCCGCTCCTCTTGTCCATCTTGGTCTTGTAGCGACAGGAGGCTATCTTCTCAAGGGTAGACTCCATGTTAGGAATGGACCCTGAGTGGTTGAGCGTTTTCTTGTTCAGATCTCCGTAGTCCACTACCAGCCGTTTGGCTGTAGTGACGCGTTCCCGTGGGGGGCCGGCCACGGGACGCTGCGGTGACACGCACAGGTGAGCAGGCAGGCAAGGCACTACGCTCACAAGGGCATCAATACGCTCGTGTCATGTGACAAAGCGTTTCAGGATCCTTGCCACTCTGCAACAAGGGAACGAAAGTATGTACAGCAACACATCAGGATATGTACACATGGGGTTAAGACTGGACTGGGGTAAGGGCATCACAGGACAATAGACACTCTATCCTAACTTGTATCCCAATCCCAGGTCCGACCCTCTCAGTGGCTGGTGGGGGCGGGGGCTCAAACACAACCCATGCCCTGCTCAGTCCGGACCCTGAAACCCTGCCAATGGGAGATGTGTTCCGCCCAGCCACAGGCGACTCCCTAGAAACCAAGGAGCTCTAAGGCCAACCGACGATGGTTCCCTATTCTCCCTTAACGGCAGGTCCGAACTCCCCTCTGAGCCAGAGATATGGCCCCGCCATAATCCCTCAGGAGTTGGTAGCTGAAAAAGGGCTGTTTCAGCCCAAACTGATATTAGCTCCAAAATTCCCAAAATTGACCCCTCGTCTGGACCTGCCAGAGGTAGGGAGGAGGCAACTGAGCCTGTGCCCTTCGAGTACGAGCTCCCTGGAGCCCTCACCCAACCTGGTTCCCTCTGAGGTTCCGGCATCAGGGCCACACGGATTCGTCAAGTGGGGTCATGATGCCAAAATCACCAAAATTGGCGTCATTCCCACGCGTGGCTCGCCCGGCCAGGGCAAGGCCAGTGGCTCACAGGTTAGGAGGCAGGACCTAGGACTCATTTCTGAGTGTTCAACTTGGATTTAGGTCCGGGCTCCCTGTGGGCATAGAGAAATGGGGCCGCCAATTGACCACACGGAAGGGGGAAATTGGGGTCCCAAAATGGGGTCATTTTGGCTGCTTGAAATGAGCCAAAATCCGGTGTGCTCCCAATAGTATATCTCCACGCCTGCTTGGAGATCGGATCCCCCTTTCCATACGCGATCCACCCAGAGTCCAACTGAGACTCCCATGCCCTTGGCTCTCGGAGATCTCCATGCCACCTGGCGTGGTGACGATCCCAATTGGGTCCACAAATGCCAAAATGGTAAAATTGCCCACACTAACTTTGGGCTAGCGCCTTAACGAAGGTTGCTCCGCTTCGCCCACGTGGTGTGTGAACCATGGGGACCAACATACATAACACCCATGTCATATACGGTCCATTGGTCCACGCGTCCGGCGTGCACGGGTGTTAGAACATGGGGCACGGCGGGCAGCAAAAGTGGAAAATTGCTCAAAATGGCCAAAAATGCGCACACTTACGGTTGGGGCAAATGAGGCACATGCCCGACTTGGATGGGAGTGTGCCATAGGATTGGTATCAAGTCATACGTGTCCAACATATCTTTTGGCCGTCGCCCAACTCCCCCGGTATTGGGAATGGCAGGGTCGCCAAGTGAGCCCATGATCTGGGATAGCCCCAAATCGCCAACATGGCGGCCACGGTATGCCAAGCTCAGAAGAAGTTATTGGCCGGGTCCAAGATATGGTGGGCACCGAGGTATGTACCCTCATATCATACTTGGGTCATGATGTCAATTGAGCGCAACGTTGAAATACACGGTCGCCACTTGACATCATGACGGGCCAAAAACGGCAAAATTGGTACAAAGACACATAAAAGTGCCTTGAAAGGCGCACAATTATATTATAATATCTTCGGCTTGGATCGTGCAATCAAATAATCCTTCTAAACACAATGACTTGACACCAATGACCTTCGATCCCACATATGTGCTCCACTTGGGGCGCTATGAAAGGTTACGAGCGCTGCCTTCCAAGTGGGCACATGAAAATATGGAAAATTGCAAAACACACACCTTGCTCCCAACGCATCGCTTTGGGATCGCCACACAAGCTTCCCTTCACGAAGGTTAGGCTTGCAATTGATCGTGGGGAGTATGGAGAAGGGGCTTGCACAATATGAGGTCCATCGGCGGGCTTGGCTTGGAGCGATGGACCCGCCACATGGGCACGCAACACAACACAAGGCACATACTCCATATTGCCCAAAAAGGTAGCTCCCCCCACGATATGTCATGCCCCTCCAAGGGCATAACTTTGTGTCAATCGCTCATAGGAACTCAAGGAGAGTTCCTATGCAACACCAACACTTGCGCGCTACACTCGAAAGTTATCTTAACGCACGCAATGTCATGGCCAAAGAGTTATAACGCAAACTCTACCCTCTTGACCATGATCCATTACACTAGCGCGCACGTGTGGAAACGCAAGGCATATGATGCTTCCTAAATTACGTCGGGAGTATTGTGAATACATCCCACGTTTCCTTATTGTCATTCCTCGCAAGCAACACGAGATATGACCTTCACAAGTGGCCTCACGAATCAACTTTGTTTTGCCCATATTTTTAAGACAAATGGAGGGCAAGATAAAAGGAAAGTTGATTCGTGCATAGGGAAGCACGAAGGTCCACTCGAAAGAGGTCAAATCAAGTGCGGGGATGTCGAAGTCGAAAATCCGATTTCGACATCCTGAAAAATTCGGATTAAGGTTGCGAGTGTAAGATGTGAAAATTGCGGAAGCATCCATGCAGTTCCTGACGACTTTGGAGCCTTCGTCCCGGATAGCGTTAAAATTTCCATTAATTACAGTTAAACTGGCGGTTACGGTAAAGTCGCGATCCAACCGCCAGCTGTCAAAACAGTGAGTATCAGAACGGAAGCGTAAAAATTGACGGAAACATTATGAAAATAAAACCCTGTTGATTCCTGATGTTCTGATACACAAATCTTCGCTGGCGATGCATCGGTTGCCGATGCGGGGCTTTACAGCACTGATCACGCTCCCGCCGGGCTCGCACCGGGCGTCAACGGGCGCCTTCCGTACATGGGGTTAGTGGACCGGAGACCGGTCTTCTCTTCCGTACATGGGGTTAGTGGACCGGAGACCGGTTGTATGCCGTAACCGGGCCATGGGGTTCTGGGTACCGCTTCACCCCCCTCCTTAGAGCAAACCCTGGGGGGGGCTCGATAACACCCAAGCATGGCAGCGGGTACCCAGGACCACTTCCTGAAGGGGGGGGGTGTCACATCCCACTTCAGGCTGATTCAGGGTAGGCTGCCCAAATCCCACAGTAAGATAGGTATGATGCTGTTAAAGCACGTAGCACATGTGTAGTATCAAGTATCAAGTCCCGGGTCCTGGCGGCGATTGTTCGGCATCCAAAGGACCCGTTAACCCATACCAGGCGCACCGGGTGCCGGCTGCTACGGTCACCACCACAGTGGCAGTGGCATACACAGCCAACATAGGTGTCACACGACGACCGAGGTGGTCCCACAGGTCGAGAGCGACCACAAAGATCCATCAGGCTACCCCAAGCTTCCCAAGGCCCGCCGACTGGGGAGAGTCCCCACGGGTCCTTCCTCGGGCGCACCATGTCCATATCCATACGACGCGAGTCCAGAGTGATACAGCCGAACTCCTTAAGGGATCTTAAGGGGGCTCCTCCTGAAGGGATCGGGCATCAAGGCCGTCTTTTCCCTCGCCCTATTACCACGAAGGCCATACATGAGGGAGTCCTCATGCAGTGTGGGCGGAGGCGTCGACTCCTCAAACCACCAGTTTCCCAGGCAGACTGACCGAGGTCAGGATCACCGGAGGCCGCCATCCGACTGCAAGTGCGTCTGCGAATCGATAGGCTCACACTGGGACTGACAGTGGCGGACCCCTGGGAGTGTAGTCAGGCAACTGGGCTTCCCGCCTGGCGCCATCAGGATCTCCACACATCACAGCGAATAGGGCACACGGTATCACGAGCACTCAAACAGTAGAATCTGTACTCAGGTACTGGTCCAGGCTGGACCAGGCTGTAAGAACATGTACACGGCGACTCAAGGAGCCTCTGTATACGATTCGCATCCCCTCAGGGGAAAAACAGTCCACATCTCAGGGATGGGCCGACAAGACTCAACATACAAATGCACATATCCTGGGGAGCAGAAAAGCAAAACAAGCGGGGTAAATAGGCGTGTAAACACACTCTGGACAGAGTGCCAAACCACGCCCCGGTTAGGATAAGGCAATGCAGGAGGGTGGACAGGAAAACGCCTGAGTTCAGGCCATATATAGTCTCGAGACACACGTCGACTGGTCTGGATCCCGCAAATGCCATGGGACCAGACCACACACCAAAAATCGCAATGCCGATGACAGCGGCATCCGTTGCGCAACGTCGTATGGGCTTCAAGGCCCCAAGAGCTAAAAAATGATGAAGGTCAGTCGCCCTACCTGGTTTACCAAGGATTCAGCAGGTGGGGGGGAGTGAAGAATAGAAGAAGAGAGGGGCCATCCTCCTCTGGATTCAGCAGGGGGGGGTATATGGCCACTGTGTCACCGAAAGATGGAAGAGAGCAAGCAAGTAAGGGACGATCCGTCGACCTCACAAGCGCTCATAACACATCAGGGGAGCGCTCAGGGCGCTGATCAGGCACCCCTGGCTGCAATCGCCCGGGTGAGTGCTGCCAAGTCCGAAACGTGGATCTTGGTCTTGTGCTTGCCGATGTACTCCATGAAGGGAGTATTGACCCGCGGCACGAACGAGGAGACGGGTTCCCAGGTGTCGTGGGACGGCCCATAGCCTCGCCAACGAACCTTGAACTCCAGACCTCCGGGTGCCGAGGCTTCCGGACGCTGAGCCAGGATCTTCTCGACTGTATAGTTGTCCTGCTCCGCATAATCGTCGTCCGAGTCAGCCTCATGTGCGGCGTAGCTCAGGGACACATGCTGGCCACGGAGGTCGGGTTCCCGCACACGGAGCTGACTCTCGTGGCGCTCCCGGAACTGTCCGTGACCCACCTTGATGCGGTAGGTGTCCTCACCAATCCTGCGGACCACCTCGCCGGGTGTGAACCAGGTCTTCGTGCGGTGGGTGCCCATGGGGCGGGGTCTGATCACCCACACCGGGTCTCCCACCCTGAACTTCTGCGCTGTCGAGCTCGGGGCGGACTTCTGACGCTCAGCATGCTCCTTCTTGAGCTGCTGGCGGATGTCCCGCGCCGTTTGCTCTTGCCGCGCGAAGAACTCCTTGGCATCCATGGCCATGCCATCACCAGACAAGGGAAGTCCCCTACCCAGGGGGTCCCTGCCGAACAGAATCTGGTGAGGGGACCAACCGCCCGGAGTGGGGGTGTCATGATGGGCCTTCAGAGCAGGCCACATCTCCTCAAACCCGTTCCGACGTGGATTGGTGATGTGGATCTTGCGCAGCTTCTCGAACAGCTGCCGTCCAGCCACTTCAGCACGGCCGTTAGACCGGCTGAGATAGGCGACGCTCTTGGCATGTCGTATTCCCATGAGGGAACACATAGCCTTGAACCAGCCACCAGTAAACTGGGGCCCTCGGTCACTGCAAATGGTGCGGGGGATGACAAAGACGGTCAGCCAATGACGAATCATCATGACTGCCACTTCCTTGGCAAGCAACCCCTTTTTGCGTGCCGGAACGGCTACAACGTAGCCGCTGTGGCGGTCCACACAGAGAACCACACAGTCAAAGGTCTCTTTGCCAATGTGCACCTCGGGCATGGAGAAGACGTCCATGGCCACGCTCTCCATGGGCTGGTCAGGAACCGGGGTCCATTGGGGTTCCCCCTTGACGTTCCGGTTATCAGGATTGCAGGCCTGACAGACCGAGCAACCCTTCCTGACCTTCTTGATGGCGGTGTAGAGAACGATATGGTCGATCTCGAACCGACGCTGCATGTCAAGAGCTTGCTTCTTGACCCCTGGGTGCAGCATGTGGTGGTGCCAAGCTTCACAAAGCTCGAGCAGCCGGGACTCCGGTACTGGCAGCTTACCATTCCGGTAGAGCTTGCCATCTTCCTCAGTCAGCCCCTTTGGCCACTTCTGCCCGTCATCAGGGTCGGTCACAGCCCTATACTCGGCCGCAAAGGCCTCAGACTTGGCGTAGTCGTCGGTCCAGTCGTCCTGGAAGCAAGACTCCGGGAAGAGGTGCTTGTCGGACTCAGCTCCATCAGGGGCGAGTACTCTGACCGCTCTGCTCACCCTCGACGCGAGGGGGGCATCTGCAGCCATGACGACGAAGCATTTAGCACCCTCCTCCTCCATCAGGCGCTCCATTTCGATGATCCTCTTGGCTTCAGCGGTCTCAGCCTCATCGCCATGGGCAGAGATATCCTGCATGCCCTTGCTGGCGGGATAGGCCCACCTACTGAGACAGTCCGCCACGGTGTTATGCTTTCCAGGAATGTAAACAACCGTAAGGTCGAACTTGGCCAAGGTCTCATGCCATCTTGCCCGTCGGGAGGCGGGACCTGAGGGGGTGCCCACGTGCTCCTTGTGCCACGACTGCAGACTCTGATGATCGGTGCAGACGGTGACGGGATGGAGGGCTATGTACCCAGCCCATTTCCTGAGAGCCATGACGATGGCATACGCCTCCTTTTCACGGGGCGTCCACGTCCGTCTCTGGCCTTCCGCCAGGACTCGGCTCCAGAAGGCCACGGGCACGTGCCTCCCGTCGTCAAGCACTTGCTCCAACACAGCGCCAATGGCGTAGTCGGAAGCGTCGGTGCGCAGGACGAACCCTCGGTCGGGATCCACGAGGTGCAGACCCACTGCGGATAGCAGCGCCTGCTTCATCCCCTCAAAGGCACGGTCGGACTCAGCTGTCCAGACCAGAGCCTTCTTGGACCCCTTCTTGGTCTCCTCTCGGTTGCCCTTGAGCATGGTCGTCATGGGGGCTGCATACTCGGCATACATTTTGATATACCCCGAGTAGTAATTGCAGAACCCCAGATACGCCCGTAGCTCAGAGACCGTCTTGGGCTTTTCCCAGTGCTCAATCACAGCCACCTTGCCAGGTATGGGCTTTCGCTGCCCGTTCCCGACTACGTGGCCAGCGAAGACCACCTCGCTTACCGCAATGGTGGCCTTGTCACTGCTGCCCGTGAGTTTGTGCCGAACCAGAAGGTCGAGCACTCGAGTGACGTCCTTCTCATGTGCCTCGAGGAGCTCCTCGTAGCTCATGCTGGGGTCCCCGGACGCGATGATCACGTCGTCCACGAAGGGGTCCGCACAGTCACGCACCGGCTCAAGCAGGTTCTCCAGCATCCGCTGAAAAGCCGCATTGCCGTTGTTAACGCCCATAGGCATCACCTTCCACTGGAGAGGTCCAAGTGGGGTGCTCATGGCTGTGCAGGCACGGGACTCTTCGGCGAGAGGCATCTGATGATAACCATGTTTCAGGTCAATCACCGTGAAGATCCTCCGCCGGTGTTGCTTTTGCAGCATGTCCTCAATGAGGGGCAGCGTATAGCTGTCGTGCTGCGTTTGGGCGTTCAGGCCGCGGTAGTCGACCACGAGCCGCCACTCACCGGCAACCTTCTTGGGGACGACGAAGCAGGGAGAGGCCCACTCGGAGTGGCACGGCTCAAGCCAGCCTCTCTGGATGAAGTCACGGAGGATCTTCTCCATGGCCTCTTTCCTCTCGCCCCTCAGGGCAAACTCCCGGTGCCGATACACACGGGGGTCCTGCTTCAGTCGTATCTTGGCCTCGCCATACGGTCCACGCACCGGTGGGGGAAACACAGGCTTTCCGCTGAAGAAGGTATCACCATACTTCTGCTTCAGCCTGGCCCTCAATGCCTGGATCTTGGGGGAGTCATCGGACTCCGCCTTGGCTTTTCCGGGCACTTGAACCACGGAGCTTACTTGAGGGGTAGCTACTCCGCTCGTCTTCAGCTCAGGCGGTCTTCCCAGGTGGCCCAAAGGGCCATCTCTGGTCTTGCCTCGGAATAGATCGCCGTAGGTGGGTGGGTTACCCCCGATTGGCTCGTCCTGGCTGGACAGGTGGTCCAGTACCCTCCTTACGAAGGTATCTCCATCACAGGAACCAGAGACGATCGAGTCCACTTCCCACCAGGCTTTGTCCTGGCCTTTGCCCTCACGCTGGTTTCCCCAGTCGTGAAAGGGCTGATCCATATACCCCTGAACCAGATCCCACTCCTCTTCAGTGAGGGGCTCTTCCGATTCCGATTCCTCGATGTCAACAGGGGGAACCGCAAAGCATTGCCTCCAAGGCTCCGCTATGATGCGGTTGACACACACGAAGTCCGTGGTGTCGGCCTGATCAAGGCCCCCATCCACATAGTGGAATTCCGTTTGGCCATCTCTGGGGTGGCATGGGCTGTCCCTTAGCGTCCTGATAGACACTCTCTCCAGCCGGTAGGACGACCTTGTTTAAGGTCATGTTGGTCAATGAGGCTACCCAATGTCGGGTACTTTCCTCCTCGGTGCATCCCATAGGAACAACCAGCACTGCCTTGGAGCGGTCCTTGCGAATCTTCGCTATCGCTCTTGGAATGTCCCAACGGGGGCAATGGATCCACATCAATCCCTGATGCGGACCCCAGTGCTTCTTCCACGCGCAGTCCTGTGCGCTCCAGTACTTCTCACACACCCGAAGATGGGCGGAGGTTCCTGAAGAGAACGCATCCAGGGCCAGATCCGAAGCTCCCAAGTCCGCGAAAACTCGGCTCGCCACTTCCGGCCTTACGCCGTACTCCTGGTTTGCAGGACCAGTTGGCTCAGTGTCCAGTGCGGCCACTTCGAGCTGATTGCGTTCAGGGTGGATCCATTGGCATTCCACATGGTGCTCAGGTGATGAAAGCCACGAGAGTTGGTGGTCCTGGTACAGGGTCATGGAGGCCTGGGCCGGGAGAACGCCGGAGTCCGTCTCCATCATGAAGTCGTACCCGACGATCATGTCCCAGTGCATCTCTGCCTCGTAGAAGCGACCGTGCAGGAGGATTTCCTTGCCGAGGTCTGGGCGGCTCAGCTCACGATGGTTCACGAACTGCAGCCCAATGGCCGCTTCCTTCCTGCCTCCCACCATGTACTGGCCGTTCGCCACCTTCAGCCTGACAGGTTTCCAACTGTCGGTAAGACACTCTGGCGGAAGCAGGCCAGCCTTGGCCAAGCTGACTTGAGCTCCCGTGTCGACCAACACGTCGAAAACCTTTTCCACTTCCCCGCATAAAGCACGGACCTTAAGATGCAACTGCCGCTCGCGACCGACACGGCGCACGGCGTGCAAACTCAGGATCTCCGGCCGTTCCAGAAGCTCAACAAGCGACTGGTGCAGGTCGTGGACAATGGGCTCAGGCTGCCCATCTGCAGCATCCAGCTGCGGTCCGGGTGATCCTCCGATACTCTCGGAAAGATCTTGTAGTACATCAAACACATTCTTGGTCGCGAAGGACGGACGGGTGCAAGGGTTCGTGCCTTCACTTGCCCTCGGGCCGCCTCCGCGACTGGGTGCCGGACCCGGCCTTCCGCCCGCGGCAGTCCCTTTGTGCTTATCGACTCCCGACTGGGATGGTTCGGCGCTTCCCACGTCACCATCCTGCGACCGCCCTAGCTGGGGCCCTTGGCTGCAGGGGCTCCGCTAGGGGGCGTCGGTTGTGGAGGAAGGGGTGTTCTCCTCCGCATCAACCTCGTTGATGCCCTTCTTCCTTCCCCCTTTCTTACCCTTGTTCTTGTCCTTGTCCTTGCTCTGGTCATTCTGGTTGTTCTCCTTGTTCTTGTTGTCCGACCTGGGGACCCAGTTCCTCTTGATCTCCTGGATCTCCTTGGCCAACTCGGTCCCCTGCGACACCAGCTTGGAGAGCTCGTCCCTGTCCAGAGCCACCTTGGCTTCCCTGATACCCGCGGGCGCACGCTTCTTCGACCCGTGCGCCTTCTTGTAAGCCTCCGTGTCGGACTTGTGGACGGGGCATGTTCGGTGGTCATGGTTGAAGCCTCGCTTGCTCCCATAACACACGAAACAGCCCTGAGGGTGAGCTCGTATGAACTCCCCAAAGGACAGTGGAGGGTCGCCAATGCGGCGAGGGTCCCTCTTCTCCTGCTTCCTCCAACCCGGCTGCAGGGGCTTCCAGTTTCCCGGCTTGCTCCCCGCGCTCAGGTTCTTGGCCACGAAGGCACACACGGCCACTTCGGCGGGCTCATCGTCGTCGTCATCGTCGACGAGAGTCTCATCGCCGCCGGCTCCCGCTGGGTCCATGGCAGCTTCCCCGCCAGGTCCCTCGCCAACGTAGTTGACGTCGCGGTCGCCGGGCCTCAACCCGCGGGTGTGGTGGAGGTTTCGGTACTCCTTGAGTACTTCCTCGCCAACCCACTCCAGGATCTCGTCGCAGCTCATCCGCGCCGGGATGGCCTGCAGACGGATGGTCTGGCCGCTCAACTCACACTCGTCAAGGCGCCACATCGCGGTCTTCTCGCGATCGCCCGAGACGGTGACCAGGAGAGCGTTCCGCAGGGAGTGCCGTTTGACATCCCGGGCCACGTTCTTCTTCGCCCAAGCCACCACGTTCGTATGATACTCCTTGGGGAGCATCATCTTGACCGTGTGGTTGGACTTGGCCCGCTTGGATTCCTCCTTGGTGACCCTCTTGATCCATGCTTCCGGCAGCATGGAGAGCAGGCGAGCCTGCTCGTCACCCTCGTTCCAATCCTCCACGTTGCGGCGGTGGAGGGTGTATTTCCCTCGGAAGTCCCGCCAATCCCGCAGACGGATCTCCCGTCCATCATGCTCAAGCTTGATGGACTTCCACCGCTTGGCAGCCACCTGCGGAGCGTCCACCCGCTCCTGCTCGTTGAGCCACTTCTTGGCTTCCTTGAGGATCTTGATCTTCCCCTCCTTGGTCGCCATGAAGTATAGCTCTCCGAGCACTTCCTGCAGGCGGTACCTGAACCGTCTGAAGAGATATCTCTCCGCATCCGCGTGAGGCATGTCTTCAGTGACGGTCAGCCCCCAATCGTCCAGCTTCTCCAAGAAGCAGTCGAGGTTGAGGGGGTTGCCATCGTACATGGGGGGCTTGATGTCCTTCAAGTCTTCCCACACGGCGGCATCCGCGGCCTTAGAGACCATGAACGCCGGCCGCGAGGTCGACCCAGGTTCCCATCGGCCTCGCCCACGGACTCCCACGGCCGCCACGTCCATCTCCTCCATGGAACCCCTGTGGCTACGCCGCGGTTCCTCTATGTACGCTGAACCAAAGTGTTCACGCCGTACTTCTTCCATGTACGCATCCTCATCACGGCGCCGGCGGCTGCGTTCAGCGGCCTCATGTCGTACACCACGCGGCGGGCTGATGTCGAACTCCTCCAGGTCCAGGTCCAGGTCCTCACCTTCGCCGACATCCCACTCCACGTCTCCTCTGGGGACCTCATCCCTGAGTCCACCATAACGTCCTCCAGCCATTGGGATTGGCACCGGGGCTGGTGCCGGGCGTCGAGGGCGTACAGGCGTCCGCGGTGGAGCACGGCGATCGTGGTAGTCCGAGCTGAGCCACTCATCGCGCCAATCCTCACTGCCACTGCCGGGCGGCACGCGCTCGTTGCGGCGGCCCGCGCTGTGGTGAGAGGGGGCGGTGAGAGAGGGGGCGCTGGCGCCGGGGCGAGTCCTGGGGGCTGGGCCGGGGGCGTGGGGTCTGCCTGGACCTGGTCCGGGTCCCCAGCCGTCGTCCGACGAGCCAGACTCCAGGGGTGGCTTGTCGCTGCCGACGCTCCCACGGGCCTCCAGCGCGTCCAGCCTCTGCTGCAGGCCGCTGATGACCGTGTTCAGCCCGCTGATCTCGGCCCTGGCGATGTCCAGCTCTGTCTGCGCGCGCGCGGCGACCTTGGAGATGCGAGTCATCTCGCCCTTGCCCGTGTCTACCTCGCACTCGAGGGAAAAGACCCTCCTGCGGAGGTAGACAATCCACCGCCAGGCGGTATCCGGGTCGCCGCTCCCTGGTGGGTCGTCGGGGTGCCCAGGGGGTCCTCCAGGAGGGCCTCCGCCGGGTCCGCCCGGTCCAGGGGGTCGTCCCCCGCCCGGTGGCCCGCCTCCAGGGGGTCCACTTGGTGGGCGTCCTCCAGGGGGTCCTGATGGTCCTCCGCCAGGGGGTCCCGGTGGGTCTCCGCCGGGTCGCCTCGGTGGGTCCGAGGATGGGCGCTTCTTCGTGATGCCGAAGTCCATGTCGTCATCCTCGTCCATGTCGCCCCACCTGGGCGTCTCGGTCTCGGAAGACTCTGAGCTCCGGTAGGGAGGAGGGAGATCCTCATCCTCACCTTCCGGCTCCATGGGGACGTCTCCGCCTCCTCCGCCCGTCCAAGCCACCACTTGGCGATGTCGGCGGCCTCGTTCATCCCCGTCACTGGCGGTGAAGAAGGGGTCACTGTCGTGGGGGTGTCCACCCGCTGGCCTCCGCGGCCTCTCGGGGGTCTTCCCCTTGCCCTTCCTCCGTCGATGGGCGGTGAAGCCACTGCTCCCACTGCTGCCCGTGTCCGCCTCATCCAGCGTCATCCCTGAGGAGGCGTCCCCTTCGAAAAGCTTTCGAAGGGTCTCCACTCGTGATCCTCCCGGGGGAATCTCGCGGCGGACTTTGGCCTCTGCCTCCTCCATTGCGGCGGCGGTGGCTGCGGCAGCCCGCACTTCGGCTTCCTCCCGAGCACGAGCCGCCTCGGCTTCCCGGGCCTGCTGCAGCCGCGCCTTCTGCGCCTCCAACGCCGCCAGCTCCGCCTCCGTCTTGGCCTTCTCCTCAGCGACCTTCCGTCGCGCGGCCTCGATGGCGTCCTTCTTGGCGGCGTCCGCCTGGACCTTAGCCGTCGCTTCGGCGTGGGCCCTTTCCTCCGCCTCCTTCTTTGCCCTCTCTTGGGCAAGCGCCTCTTCCAGCGCCCTCGGGCTCGGCCTCCCTGCAGGCAATGGCCTCCTGCGTCAGGCGGGCTTCCTCGTCGGCTGCCGCCAACTCACCGTTGACCTGGGCAGTCGCTGCCCCATGGGCGGCTACGGCCGTGAGTCCGGCAGCAATGGCCGCCACGGTCCGGGCGTGGATGGCCATGCCATGCGCCCACTCCGCAGCCTCCTCCTGGGCGATGCCAACGGCGCCCTCCACGGCAGCACTGTGCTGCCTGGACCGTTGCCGGGCAACCCGAAGGTTGCAGGGCACCCCACAGACGCGCTCACAGGCGCGTGCCACGTCCCTGTCGGGAGCGACGCTGCTGCTGGAGCTGGCCCGGTTGGCCGGCATCCTCCCGCGGTGGGCCGACTCCACGTCGCTGCTGGGGACTGCTGGGGCCTGCTGGGGCCTCAGGAGCAGCTGACGGGGCTTGGCCTTGGTCTGCCTGGCGACTTGGATGAAGTCGCCGAGGGTGGGGTGGCCGGGGTGATGACCACCATTGGCCCGTTGGGGACTGGGGGCTGGGGTTCCGCCCTTGGCGCCTTGGGCGGCTTCGGCGGCCAGGGACTCCTGGTACTCCCGCCACCTCCGGTCCCGCTTCCTGTCCCCGGCGGACCGCTTCTCCTTCCCCGGAGACGCGCTGCTGCTGCCCTGCAGCCTGCGCTCGCTCCCCGGTTCCGGGAAGTTCTTCTCGATCATGTCCCACATGGAGACGTTGATCGAGGCGCCCGACGGGTACTCGTCGGGCATCTCGTCCTCCTCAATCCCGTCGGGACGCAGGCCTTCGCCGGCCCTGTCCGGCCGGGTCCACGTCCTCCAGCGCTTGCGGCGGAAGCGGTACTCGTACCCTTCCGCCCGCAGCCACTCCTCCACTGCCCGCAGGCGGTCCTCCCCCATGTCCTCGCGGAGCTCGAAGCTCTCGGGCAGGCCGCCTTCACACTGTGGGTGGCTGTGGCGGTAGTGCTGGTCCCAGACCAACCCACGCAGCAGGCGTGCCGCATGGGGGTGGGGCCGCGGCCACATCCCGCCCGCTTCCTGCCAATTCACCATGGCAGCGGGGGCGTAGTTGGTCTTGAGGTCCTTGGTATGCACTCGTTCAACTCAACGACTGGCGGTGGTTGTTGAGGCGGGTGCTGCAGCACTGGACTGGGCGTGCGGCTGGTGCTGGTCAGCCGGTGGTTGTGGAAGTGGTTGACGCGGCCTTGCTGGTCGGCCGATGGGTCTGGTCTGTCCACTTCCTTCACGATCGCGGCGCGGTCAGGGCGATGCTCTGGACGGCGCTGCTGGCTCCGTGACGAACTCGGCGCTGTTGCTGGGTGGCGCTGCGAGCCGCTGCGCTGCGCTGCGAGCCGCTGCGCTGCGCTGCGAGCTGCGAGCTGCGCCGCGCTGCTCGGGGTTGGTGGCCCCGAGTGGCACGCGAGGGTTGGGTAACCCCGCGGCGGTGAAACGCTTTTGTTGCGTTCCCGTGGGGGGCCGGCCACGGGACGCTGCGGTGACACGCACAGGTGAGCAGGCAGGCAAAGCACTACGCTCACAAGGGCATCAATACGCTCGTGTCATGTGACAAAGCTTTTCAGGATCCTTGCCACTCTGCAACAAGGGAACGAAAGTATGTACAGCAACACATCAGGATATGTACACATGGGGTTAAGACTCGACTGGGGTAAGGGCATCACAGGACAATAGACACTCTATCCTAACTTGTATCCCAATCCCAGGTTCGACCCTCTCAGTGGCTGGTGGGGGCGGGGGCTCAAACACAACCCATGCCCTGCTCAGTCCGGACCCTGAAACCCTGCCAATGGGAGAGGTGTCCCGGCCAGCCACAGGCGAGTCCCTAGGAACCAAGAGGCTCCAAGGCCAACCGACAGTGGCTCCTTATGCTCCCTTAACGGCAGGTCCCAACCCCATTCTGAGCCAGAGAGATGGCACCGCCAAAATCCCTCAGGAGTTTGTAGCTGAAAATGGGCTGTTTCAGCCCAAACTGATATTAGCTCCAAAATTCCCAAAATTGACCCCTCGTCTGGACCCGCCAGAGGTAGGGGGGAGGCAACTGACCCTATGCCCTTTGAGTACGAACTCCATGGAGCCCTCACCCAACCTGGTTCCCTCTGAGGTCCCGGCATCAGGGCCACACGGATTCGTCAAGTGGGGTCATGATGCCAAAATCACCAAAATTTTCGTCATTCCCACGCGTTGCTCGCCCGGCCAGGGCAAGGCCAATGGCTCACAGGTTAGGAGGCAGGACCTAGGACTCATCTCTGAGTGTTCAACTTGGATTTAGGTCCGGGCTCCCTGTGGGCAAAGAGAAATGGGGCCGCCAATTGACCACACGGAACGGGGAAATTGGGGTCCCAAAATGGGGTCATTTTGGCTGCTTGAAATGAGCCAAAATCCGGTGTGCTCCCAATAGTATATCTCCACACCGGCTTGGAGATCGGATCCCCCTTTCCATACGCGATCCACCCGGAGTCCAACAGAGACTCCCATGCCACTTGGCGTGGTGACGATCCCAATTGGGTCCACAAATGCCAAAATGGTAAAATTGCCCACACTCACTTTGGGCTAGCGCCTTAACGAAGGTTGCTCCGCTTCGCCCACGTGGTGTGTGAACCATGGGGACCAACATACATAACACCCATGTCATATACGGTCCATTGGTCCATGCGTCCGGCGTGCACGGGTGTTAGAACATGGGGCACGGCGGGCAGCAAAAGTGGAAAATTGCTCAAAATGGCCAAAAATGCGCACACTCATGGTTGGGGCAAATGAGGCACATGCCCGACTTGGACCGGACTGTGCCATAGGATTGGTATCAAGTCAAATGTGTCCAACATATCTTTTGGGCGTCGCCCAACTCCTCCGGTATTGGGAATGGCAGGGTCGCCAAGTGAGCCCATGATTTGGGATAGTCCCAAATCGCCAACATGGCGGCCACGGTATGCCAAGCTCAAGAGGAGTTATCCGCCGGGTTCAAGATATGTTGGGCACCGAAGTATGTACCCTCAAATCATACTTGGGTCATGATGTCAATTGAGCGCAACGTTGAAATACACGGTCGCCACTTGACATCATGACGGGCCAAAAACGGCAAAATTGGTACAAAGACACACAAAAGTGCCTTGAAAGGCGCACAATTATATTATAATATGTTCGGCTTGGATCGTGCAATCAACTAATCCTTCTAAACACAATGACTTGACACCAATGACCTTCGATCCCACATATGTGCTCCACTCCGGGCGCTATGAAAGGTTACGAGCGCTGCCTTCCAAGTGGGCACATGAAAATATGGAAAATTGCAAAACACACACCTTGCTCCCAACGCATCGCTTTGGGATCGCCACACAAGCTTCCCTTCACGAAGGTTAGGCTTGCAATTGGTTGTGGGGAGTATGGAGAAGGGGCTTGCACAATATGAGGTCCATCGGCGGGCTTGGCTTGGAGCGATGGACCCGCCAAATGGGCACGCAACACAACACAAGGCACATACTCCATATTGTTCAAAAAGGTAGCTCCCCCCACGATATGTCATGCCCCTCCAAGGGCATAACTTTGTGTCAATCGCTCATAGGAACTCAAGGAGAGTTCCTATGCAACACCAACACTTGCGCGCTACACTCGAAACTTATCTTAACGCACGCAATGTCATGGCCAAAGAGTTATAACGCAAACTCTACCCTCTTGACCATGATCCATTACACTAGCGCGCACGTGTGGAAACGCAAGGCATATGATGCTTCCTAAATTACGTCGGGAGTATTGTGAATACATCCCACGTTTTCATTATTGTCATTCCTCGCAAGCAACACGAGATATGACCTTCACAAGTGGCCTCACGAATCAACTTTGTTTTGCCCATATCTTTAAGACAAATGGAGGGCAAGATAAAAGGAAAGTTGATTCGTGCATAGGGAAGCACGTAAATCCACCCGAAAGAGGTCAAATCAAGTGCGGGGATGTCGAAGTCGAAAATCCGATTTGGACATCCTGAAAAATTCGGATTAAGGTTGCGAGTGTAAGATGTGAAAATTGCGGAAGCATCCATGCAGTTCCTGACGACGTTGGAGCCTTCGTGACGGATAGCGTTAAAATTTCCATTAATTACAGTTAAACTGGCGGTTACGGTAAAGTCGCGATCGTACCGCCAGCTGTCATGACAGTGAGTATCAGAACGGAAGCCTAAAAATTGAGGGAAACATTATGAAAATAAAACCCTGTTGATTCCTGATGTTCTGATACACAAATCTCCCCTGGCGGTGCATCGGTTGCCGATGCGGGGCTTTACGGCCCGGATCACGCTCCCGCCGGGCTCGCACCGGGCGTCAACGGGCTCCTTCCGTACATGGGGTTAGGGGACCGGAGACCGGTCTTCTCTTCCGTACATGGGGTTAGTGGACCGGAGACCGGTTGTATGCCGTAACCGGGCCATGGGGTTCTGGGTACCGCTTCAGTAGACCCAGGTTTAGCCACCAGGAAACAGGGGCTGCAGTGTTTGGGGTAGTCCGCGTCCTTGTACTCCAGGACTAGGCCAGCGTCGATACATTCTTGTATCTGTCGCTCAATCTCGTCGGCCTGCTCTTTAGGAGCCGGATAGGGTCTCCTCCGGATCTTGTGACCCACGAACTCGGGTTTCAGCTTGAGGTCCATCTGTACCAGCTTGTCACATGAGGCGGGAGGGGGTAGTTCTCCGAATACCTCCGAATAGGTCCTTATAAGCGTCTGCACCCCCGGTACCAATAGCTTGATCTTGTCCTCCATGTCCTCGTCAGAGTGTAAGTTGCTTGCCCCCTGAGTAATAGACGTCAAGAGGTGATCCTCCACCGACTCTTCGCCCTTGGTAGTATCCTTCAACCCTTGGTAGGCATATAGAAGGTCTCGTTCAACCATCTCCGGTGGACGATGGCAACATAGGCACGCTCGAGGGGGTTCACATACACATTCCTCCGAGAGGTCGTCCTCCTCTGGGGTCCTCAAATGGGCACCCCACACGCTCTTCATGAGCTTAGGATCTACCTCTCTTTGCCAGGTGGTGATCTTCTGTTCGAGGTCCTCCTTCAATTGGGCTAAATCTCCCTTACATCCTTGCTTCAGTGGCCATGAACTGCGGGGAGGCTTAGCGTAGCATAGCTTTTTTGCCACGAACTTCTTCTTGGAGTCCACGTACTCCCTTAGCCTGGATCGAGGATCCAGCTCCTCGTCCACGGGGTCTTCCACCCTCATGGAGAGTAGGGGTTTCAGTGGGGCGACGTACTCGGCGTTCTCCACTTCCTCCACACGGGTCTGCACGAAGAAGGCGTCGTGCTCAGTTTCGTCATCTGAGTGGATAGAGCTAGGGAGCTCGGATAGTCCACACTCAGAGACTCCATCAGGAACGGGTACATGGCAGGGAGAGTTGGGGGCGTTGGTGTTAGTCACGACGTATTCATCTCCTCCGGGTATAGTCTCAATAGCATCTTGAGGTCGTAGTCGATCCTTCAAGTCACCCAAGCCGAGTGCATCGCTTTCTCGTTGTATAGCCTGGACCAGAGTCGAGTGTAGGTCCTCCCAGGGGATGCAGGTAAGACCTCTGTCGACCATGCTGAGCATACTCACCCATCCGGGTTTCCCAATAGGCATCTTACGCCCCAGAGGCACGTAGATGGCCTCATCAGGTAACCGAACAGAGCTGATAGTCAGCCTGTCCAGGAGGGTTCGCCAGTACTTGTTGCCCCCATGGGCTCCCCAATCGGGGGAACACTGGACCATACGGGAATGTTCCAAGGCCACCTTGGTCAAGACCTTCCCCAGTTCACTGAACCTGGGGTTCCCGTAGGCCTTCCCGAAAGAGGGCCAGTAAAATTTGTAGCTGCAGTTCTTTCCCTTGCTGCAGTAGAGGCCCAGGACATGTTGCCTGTCGCTGGCGAACAACTCCACACTCAGGTCTTCCCTAGAGTAACCCAACTCCTTCAGACCTTGGTATAGGACTTCCCCCAATTGTTGATAGCCCTCAGTTTTCCGAGGCCGCCATCATGTCCGAGGGCTCCTCCTTCGATACCCTCAGGTAGCTTGAGGTGTGCTCAGACTGCTCCAGTGGCACGGACTCTCTGCCTTCGCCGTGGTCCACGTAGAGGAGGTAGGGCGCTTGCAGCGTCAGGGATTGTATCTGGGAGTGCTGCACTAAGAAGTCAGTCCCCAATACGAAGTCGAAGGCCTCAGTGTCCATCGCATAGAACCGATGGGTGATAGTTCGGGAGCCCATAGGTACCTCCACTTCACAGTCCCCGCAGCTGTGCACCACATGTCCATCCCCCATTCGTATAGCCGCGGTGGTCATGGTGTTCTTCAGGCTCCCACAAGGCAAAATTTTCTTGGCCACTATAGATATGGAGGCTCCAGTATCCAATACCCCGAGGTATTCACGTCCCCCTAGTCGGATACGTACCCAGAACACCAGGTCCAGGGCCCCACCAGAGCGTAGCTGTCGGAACTCCGCAAGACAGGTCACCTCGAGCCCCTTGTTCCGCAATTTGCGGGCCATCCTCATGAAACGGCTTCTCTTCTTAGCGTTGCCGTCATCACCACCTTCATGCTCACGCTTGGCCCATTGTTCTCGCTGGGCCTGTGTTTGCGAACGTGTGGTGGGACCAGACTGCCCTCCAGACGGCTCGGCGTTCCCCCCTGGATTAGGGTTGGGGTTGCCTCCGTTCTCGTCCGGGTTCTTTCTGTCCTTGTCTGGCCGGCGGTTAGCGCCTCCACCTCGTCCACCTTGGTTCTTGGCTTGCCCTTCTCCACGGCCTTTCGACTTGCCCCTGCCGGAGTCGTTGCCGTTGCCTTTCCCTCCACCTTTGCCAGAGCCTTTGCCAGGATCCTCACCCTTCAGCTTCGCCGACAGGCGCTGCTTGTGGTAGCACTCATCCTCATAGTGCTTCCTCTTCCCACAGAAGGCACAGGTGATGGTACACCTGTAGTGATCCAGCATCTTTGCCTTGGCGCCGGTGCCGGTCTCCTGCTTCTTCCCTTGGACTACGAAGCAGTCTCGCTGCTGGCAGTCAGGGGCGTGCTGCAGGTGACCCTGCTCATCTCTGGCATCACACCAGAAGAGCTCCTTGATGTTTTCCATGATACGGGCGTGTTTGGGGGTAGTCCCCTGTCCAGGTCTGGATCCTTAGTACCCTTTGCCTTGGCTTCCAGAGACTCCCCCTCCAGGACGGTAGTTGTGCAGGTGCTGGTCGCTTTCTTTCTCCAGCGCCAGCTCCAGGAGTAGTACACATAAATCCTCGTAGTGGAGGGCTCTAGCCTTGCGCTCTGCCGTTGAACGGCACTCGTCCCACAGCTCTAGAGGGAGGTTAGCCACCAACCAGAAAAGCAGGTCGTTGCTGCTGTAGGAACCGGGCGTCAATCGTCCAGCCAAGTCATCCAGGTCAGCCAATAGCTCCGAGACCCTGCCAGGTTTGGGGTTGTTGGGCAGCATGGCCAGGTTCTGGATCTCGGCCCTGATGGAGAGGTCGGTTTCATAGGTCGGGTACTGCCTCTCCAAGGCGACCAACACATCGGCAAAGGTGGCGGACTTAGTCACGATCTGCTTGACCTGCTTCTCCAGGTACTTGGTCTTGCAACACTGCAGGAGCAGATCGCACTTGACCCGTCCACTAGCGTGGGTTTGGCCTGTCAATCGAAGGAACCGGCCAAAGTTCTCAGCGAACTCGCTGAGGTCGTTGCCTGTGAACTCAGGCAGGTTCACCACAATTTTGGAGGTGGCAATGGCCTTAGCCTCCTGAGACCTGCGTCCCCCAGGGCGCTGGGTCTTCCTATTCTTCTTTTTCCTCTGCCCACCTGGGTTCTCGGGGTCCTCAGAGTCGTCGTCCTCCGAGGGCGAAGCAGAAGTCATCGACAGCGGCTCATCATCGGAGGGGTTCCCCGCCTAGGCCACTGGAGCCATAGGGCTCCACGTCCACCATTGCCCTCAGGGCTGTCAGCACCAGCTGGTCCAGCTCGGCTCTTGTAGAATTCCCCACGTGGCCGTAGGGTGACTGGGCTGTTCTCGGTACGAAAGGGCTTCTCGGTATCGCTGCAGGTGTCGGCATCGGTCGGCTCCTCGGGCTCCCCAGGGTGTTTGTCAACCCTGCCACCAGGTGGTTAGCCTGTACTCGATGGGGTGACATTCCCACCGTGGTAGGTGACGCTTGGGGCGGAATCAAGGGCTCTAGTTTAGCCCGAATCTCTTGAGTCAGATCGACCACAAGTTCAGAGGTGGCTCCTCGGAGAGCCTCTTTTATCTCTGATCGCGTCAGTGACCTGTTGGAGGATCTCCCCGATCCTCTACTCCTGCTCCCGCATGACTCAGGTCCTCTGCTCAGCCCACTCAAGGTTGCATACCCAGGAACATCCACATAGGCTCCCGTAGCGGGTAGAGGATGGTGATAGTCAGCCGCATACCAGGCCACCGGCTCACTGGTAGTAGTTGCCTCTGGAAGCGCAGTGGTAGGTGGGTTCACACCATAGGCAGGGTAGGTAGGTATACCAGTAAAGCCTGTGCCCTCAGCCATAGGCGGGGTGGTTATGGCTGTGGATGTTGCAGCCGCTGGGTCTGGAGTTGGGAGTGTGGTGGTTGTGGGAGAGGGTGATGCGTGGAGGACAGAAGCGCTTGGTGCGCCCTCGAAGGTCGACTCACTCGTCGGGTCGTGCCCGTGGTCTACTCCTTCGTCTGCCATGCTTTCTCCAGCATCCTTCTCTCTCTCTCTCTTTCTCTTCACAGGATTGGTGTCCATCTCCTCGACTGAGAGGGCCCGGAAAGCCGACTGAAGTCCCTCCAGCGAGTCATCAACCACGTCCACTGGCCCATGTAAGGGCACCGAAGGTACGGCGCTAGGTTCAGCTCCAGGTTCACCAGGTGCTGGCCTTGCTGGTGCCTCAGGCGCCGACCTCACGTCGGTGTCCTCCCTCTTTGTGTCCATATTCGCCCTTCTTGCTTATATATGACAGATCTCGGCGCACTGGGTGTACGGCACGGGGTTGCTGCCGGTACGCAGAGACTGTCTGCCCTCTGGTACCAGAAGGTTTTATAGTGATTTCAACACTTTGTTTTAGTTGTACCTCTCCTGCTGCTTGCTGCTGGTGTAGGGTTCCTGCTGCTTGTTTTTGATGAGGAAAATGTTTTATTGTTGAAAAACAACCAATCAAGGATAACCCGAGCCAGAGATAAGCAAGTAGAAGAAGATCAGGATCAAAGCATGAAGGGCTGCAGTCACAAAGAGTTAGATAAAGACAACTACCAACAATAGACCACAGCAATTAGCATACATTGCAACTCAGGATGAAATAGTTTACATGTTTGAGAAAAGCTGATTGGAAAACTGCCCCAAGGGCTCACTCTCATCAACAGTGCCATCCAGAGATGTGCACTCTTTGTTTTTGGGCCCCATAGGTGCTGAGATGGCATGGCTTGTGGCACTGAGGTCACTGCCATGTCACATGGGATATTCCTACTTAGCTAGGCTGACTGAGTATTGAACCCAGGACCTCTCAAAAAGAGGTGCCCCAGCCCCCGAGGGTGCATACCACTAGGGTAGCTAAGAATTCATGAGAAAGCATAGATAAATTCATAAGCTCTGCCCTCAGTATGTCAGTGCCTCAGCAACCCAGGAAAAGATGTTTTAGTGCCTATAGCTTGGGGATAAAGGGGTCCACACAACAACCTGACTTAGTGTTTGGTTCCATAGGTCAGAATATGTTATCACCCATTTTGGTTGGGCCAATCTTAAGAAAAAAATGCATGAGTGCTTAGAGCAACTCTAATACAACGAAAGTATACCTCAAAGCATTGGAAAAGCACTTTTTCTTACTCAATGTCTTGAGCAGGGCCTCGAGCCACCGCAGTGGATGCAAGTGGTGAAGGTCAACCTGTTGAAAAGGGAAACCAATTGGGCTACACGAGTAGCAATCGCCGGTCGGAAGCAGGCCGTCGATCTGGACATCTTCGCCGTTCCACCGTCAGAAGCAGCTGACAACTTCCTTATGCATTTGCGAGATTCGCCGGCTGGGCCTGACGAGACTGCAAGGGAACACATTCACCGAACCTTCCCGAAAGCCGCGAGCGGAAGTGCTTGGATTCCACCACCAGTTTCCGATGATGAACTCCAAGTATGTTCCATTGTCAAATGCAAGGCCTCACAATCCGAATATGGCTACTCATCCTCCTCATGTACAGAGTTTTTCAGTTAAGACGTTTGGACCGTTCGTCACTTGGGTGTACCATGCGGAGGACGGAGCGTTGGCGTCGCTGGCTACCTCCGAGAAAATGGAGATGCCGGTTACGATGAACCAGCTGAAGTTCTTGCAGGGTCTGCACGAGCCATCGCTCCTACAACGGGTCGCCGCCGACATGTCGAGACCGAAAACAAACATCAAGGAAATCCAGGACCGGGCCTCTGCCTACTAGAAGCAGCAGTGGATCAATTGGCACTGGGGAGCCGCGCCGGACAGCGTTATCCATCCCACCCGCTGTATGTTCCCCTCACAAACAGGTAGGGAAACGCGCAAACAAGGTAAGGGCAACCTTTCAGATGTTTACAGAGGCGAGTCCGGCAGAGAAGGTACCGCTGCACGACTGGGATGCCCTTTGGTTTCGGATCCCTTTGGGGGCTTGGCAGTGGAACCTGAGGCTCCGTCGCCGAAATAGGAAACGCTCAGCAAGGCACGATTCTGGACGGCGATGGGAAATACTCATCCAAAGCATAGGTCATCAATGGACCTTGGTCGCCTGCGTGCACGACTGGCATCGCCCTTCATCGAAGTCAATTCCACGGAGTCCCGAAAAGTAAATGTGGTGCACATTGAGGTCACTGGAAAGGTGGTCAAATTGCTGTGTGCCCCCTACAAAGATCCGCAAGATCCCCAGAGCTTTTTGGAGGCTCTGGACACCGACATGATCATTCTGAATGCGAATCTCGCGGACGGTGCTGCTCCTGTGGGTCCTGTTGTGATGGCCAAGTTGATTGACAACCCTGAAACTGTGCTTGTGGTCTACTGCGAGGTGGAGACTGTTTGAAACGCCCTGCAAGCAGTTCTGGAGACGCCTGGAATTGCGGAGAACAATTACTGGTATGAAAAAGTGCAAGTGCGTTCCTGGCTACCTGGCGCAGGCAAGACAGGAAAAGGCGGAATTCAGGTTAAAGCACTTGTTCTGCTGGCCGGTTTAAAGATCAAGAAAAAGGTATGTACAACGCTTTCGGATTGCGAGGCCTCGCAATGCCTTTGCCATCTCGCTACCCCTCACTACAGATCCCACGATACATCAGTTTGGATCGCCGCGAACTTGATGAACCAGGGTTCATGCCCCTTGCGCTTTAAACGTGGATGGCAACGCTGATGCGAACCAAAGACCGCACGGAGAACATCATGATCCTCGATTGCGATGTGCACATATCGGCGAAGGTGGCAGCGTTGTATGATCCTCCGCAGGCTTGTTCTCTGCAATTGACCAAACAGAAGCGGTCGGATTAGGCACGGAGCTACCATTATGACGTGACGCAGCGCGTGCAGGCGGGAATTGACCAGACCAGGTTGGCTATCTCCTCGGAAGTCCACGCAGGTTCGGGCGTTCCAGGCTGGCGAGGCAGATGAGGACGAGCCGAGGGCGAGCCAGGCGCCAAAGCCGAAGCAGACGACACTGACGCAGCCCCAGGGAGTGAAGAGGACGCTGAGCCTTCCGGATCCGGGAAGAGCAGTGGGCTCGACAGCGCGGAGCAAGATGTTCGCAGCGGGATTGAAGAAGACTAAGAAGTCCTGAAGGGCGTTGCAGTCCTATTTTGCGTCATATGTTGTGTCGCATAGCGAGGCCTCGCATTCCAGATCAGGTAATTCGCCATTTCAGCTCTGTTTTCAGAAGCGTAATCTGGAGATGACAATTATACTGACCGTAAGGCAACCGTCAGTATTGCGACGCCTCGCATTCCGAAAGCCTCACGTCTCGACGCACAGAATGTGCTGATACTCTGCATTCTGTTTTTGCTTGTTTCTGAGTGCGATGAAGCTTTGTGTAATTGCAGTGAATTACGTTGTTGCATGTCTCGTATTGCAAGGCGTCGCAATACGAATAGCAAAATGATGTCATTTTGCAGCATTTTGGAAACCAGAGGCGTAAAAAGTGAACTTCTAAGGTAGGAGAAAAAAGCATGCAGAGGAGAACAACAAAAAGCAAGGTTTTATTCTTTGAGGACCCCCAAGATGTGGTGCATTTTAGCGAAAAGTGGGTAAAATTGCAAAAGTCGTGAGAGCTTTTTTGAAGGAAAATCATGCATTTTTGTGGGTAATTGGGCCAAAAAACTGAGTAGTCACATTTTGTGGTAGAAGAAAGTAGGTAAACGGGCAAACTACCCATACCAAATTTGCAGACACCCCGGTACAAAAGCGTACCTGCTTCGGCCGCCTAAGTGCTATAAGTAGGCTCCCCACGTCGTCGGTGGGGGCCGAACCTGCGGCCTGGCTGCTGCTGTGGCGGAAGAGGCGCAACCACGGGAGCTGACCAATCAGTGCAGGTAAGGGTGAAGGGTAGGCGTCAGGGCAACGTATGTGGGGCAGATGAGGTGGACCTGGTTACCAGCGCCCGGGGCAAGCCTCTGGTGGGTACCCCTACAGGGGGTCGATAATCAAGCTACGGCACCCACCAGCCCGAGTCCCGGCCAGCGATATTCACGGGTTGCGCCACTCCCGTCGCGGTGCGGCCAGCGTCCCCCCCTGTAGACCCTCTTGTTATATCATACGTGGGAGCATGCGGGTACCTCGAAGCTGATTCGGTATTCGCCCCTGACATGAAGTGCCGGCACGGTATATATCTCGGTTGTGAGTGCAGCTCGGGGCCACAGAGAAAGTAGAGTTGCTACCATGTTTCTGTACTATACTAGGGAACTAGTGCAATGGGTCGGCAGCGTACATTATGGGGACACGGAGGCGATGATGGCTAAGAGCCAGGCTAGGCTGGAGCCTCCCAGAAAGTCCTGGCTCTGCATCTATGGGTTGTTGCATGCTGGCAGTGGGTTACGTGGAGTCAGGGGTGTAGGGCAATTGCGAGTGCGCAGCTGGCAATGGATTACTTGGGGTCACGGGTGGTGGTCGTCTCCACGGTGGCGGGGGTACGCCAAAAACGAGGGGCCCGCTGTTGCTTCGCCGCATGCGTGCTGCTTCGTACCTTGGTTGCTGCTTTGCGCCCATAGGAGATGCCCTTGCTTTCTGCTTGTTGCTATGCTGGTGCGTTGCTGTGCCTTGCCCCTTTACCCCCGGCGAACAAACGGGCCAGCGTCCGTCGCCGCTGCTAATGCTAACGCTTTGCAGTTGCCACTGAGCCAAAGCCTGGTTGGCTGGTATCCCCGGTCCTCTGGGTCCTCCGTCATGCTGTGGGCCACCTCCGGCAGCCCTGGGACTCACAGGATCGAGCGAGGCAGGAACCACCTGTCGGCCCGAGATGCCCGGTAACACCAGTAGACGGCATGATAAGTGGTTATGACTATGACTATGACTATGACTATATATAAATGTATATATTATAAGACGATTGTGCTAAGTGCTTTTGTCTTTTAAGGAGATTTGAAGATGCGAGGGGACATAGGGTGTTGGTGTCGTAGAGAGGCTGCAGAAGCTGGACCCTGTCAGGGATGAGAAGGAGTTTGAGCGACTAATCAAGGTTCCAGGGGGAGGATGGGCGGGTTGGCATTGTTGGGTACCATCATGTTGATATTCCCTGGGGATAAACCAATGGTCCGAAAGGCTTGTCCACAACAGTGAGCCCGTTGGCCATGGCCCATGGCTTTGGTCTTTGTGGAGGGGTGTAGCCAGACCAACATCTACTACCCCCCGCCATCTCTCACCACCACAATCGTGACTCACATCTCTCGGCTGTTTATTGAAGACATAATCATCTTTAGAGTAGCATTTACCAATCTGTTGCTTTGCATCATTACATGTATGCATTTGTGCATCATCCATACCCATGACTCTTCGACATGGTATAAGCCCCAGTCCGGGGAGTACAACACCCCCTATCTTAGCTGGGATGTCAAGTAGGGAGCATTTTTGCTCTTATCTTTCCAAGTATGCTGTCAAGATGATGAGGTAGGTAGGTAGGTCGACTTGGGACTGGGGTTGCCCCGCAGGGGGGACTTACCAAGGGGCTTTTGCTCACCCACCCACCGCCCTACTTCACGTGCCCCCACAAAGCGGCTCCCCCACATGGGGGAAGGGCGCGGTCGCCGCGAGCAGTACCCTACAGCGGGTTCTGCCCAGAGAGGTAACCCATGTGCGACCGAAGTCTCACATTCCTCTCCTTCGGGCGGATGATACGTGGGGGAGGGTCCCACCGCACATCCTCATCAACCTCAGGATTCTGTGGCCCAGGGGCCTGGAGCCAGGCCAAAGGCCCTGTCCTGCAGGCACCCCCACCTGGGTTGGTTTTCAGTAGGTGTGAGGCGACTTGAAGAAGCACGTGCTACGGGACTTGCATGCCGTGGCGCACACTCAAACCTCCTGACTCGGTCGAGCTTGCGCTCTCCGGGGGGGCCGGGGGTTTGAAGTAGGCCGTTGTGGCCGGTTGGTCGGTCGTATGGTACGGTCGCGGTGTAGTTTGTTAATGTAGGTTGGTCGGTTGCGTGATAGTAGAGCCAAGTTTTGTTCGTGGGCATGGTCGTCGGCGGGCGCGGCGCACCACTTTGTCACCAACCCTTCGGACGCCGTTCCCGTTTCGACCCGTGCACGCCTGGCTGGTTTGGTGTTGGCCGGCTTGCGTGTGGTCTGTTTACGGTCCAGTGGCGGCTGCAGCTGCGGTGTTGTTGGTTCGCGGTCGTCTTGGCCGCCTCATGGTCGGCTTGGTTTGCTTGGGTTCCATTGCGCTGCTGCCGGTGGTCGTTCCGCCGCATGTTGTTTATGCAGCTGGCATGTCCGTGTCGGTGCTGGTCAGTGCCGTCGTGGTTTGTCCAAGTGTAGTGTTGTGTAGTTTGTTACCGTTGGTTGGTCGCGTTTGTATTGGCAGCGTTGTGATGTTCTGCTGTGTTCCTGGGTACGATCGTCGGTGGGCGTGGCGCACCACGGTGTTGCCAGCCCGTTGGGCGCCGTTTCCGTTTCGACCCGTGCACGCCTGGCTGGTTTGGTGTTGGCCGGCTTGCGTGTGGTCTGTTTACGGTGAAGTGGCGGCTGCAGCTGCGGTGTTGTTGGTTCGCGGTCGTCCTGGCCGCCTTATGGTCGGCTTGGTTTGTGTGGGTTCCATTGCGCTGCTGCCGGTGGTCATTCCGCCGCATGTTGTTTATGCAGCTGGCATGTCCGTGTCGGTGCTGGTCAGTGGCGTCGTGGTTTGTCCAAGTGTAGTGTTGTGTAGTTTGTTACCGTTGGTTGGTCGCGTTTGTTATGGCAGCGTTGTGGTGTTCTGCTGTGTTCTTGGAGACGATTGTCGGTGGGCGTGGCGCACCACGGTGTTGCCAACCCGTTGGGCGCCGTTCCCGTTTCGACCCGTGCACGCCTGGCTGGTTCGGCGTTGGCCGGCTTGCGTGTGGTCTGTTTGCGGTCAAGTGATCGCTGCAGCTGTGGTGTGGTTGGTGCGGTGGTTGTCGTGGCCGCCTCATGGTCGGCCGGGTTTGTGTGGGTTCCGTCGCGCTGCTGCCGGTGGTCTTATAGTCGAATCCTGCCCTTCAGCCAGCA
This sequence comes from Eutreptiella sp. 'Long Island Sound 2002', assembly GCA_964036045.1. Classification (NCBI taxonomy): domain Eukaryota; phylum Euglenozoa; class Euglenophyceae; order Eutreptiales; family Eutreptiaceae; genus Eutreptiella; species Eutreptiella sp. 'Long Island Sound 2002'. Next base: position 37,339,659 of record OZ038398.1, on the reverse strand, counting down.
CGTTTGAGTCTGTGTCGGTTTGTGGAGTCTTGGTTTGTACAAGTGTCGTGTAGTGTAGTTTGGGAACGTTCGTGGGCCGCGTCCGCAGCGGTAGAGTCGCAGTGTTCCTCTGTGCTTGTGGCCATGGTGGTCGGGGGGCGCGGCTCGCTACAGTGTCGCTAGTTCGTTGGTCGTCGCTCTCGCACCGGCCCATGCACGCCCGGGGAGCTTGGCGCTGGTCGGTGCGCGCGCCGTCTGTTCACGGTCACGTTGCGTCCGCTGTAGTGGTTCTGGCGGTGTGTGGTCGTGTTAGTCGCCTCTCGGTTGGTTTGTTCGGCGTTCGTTCCTTGTCGTCGCAGCGGGCGTTCGCGCAGTCGGATTTGTTGTGTGCAGATGTGCTGCTTGTTGCGATGTTGGTCCGTGCCAGGTGTGTGGGGCCGGCACGGTACGTTTGTACTTTGCGCCGCCCGCCCGCCGCGGGGGAGAAAAGCCATGACAAGTGGTCAGACGGCTGTAAAAAAAATTTTCTTCCTGTCGGTGCCCTGTTCCCTGCCCCGCCCTGGCAGTGTTGCATGCACAATCCATTATCCGGTATTTCGTGGTGCTCCGTAGCCGTACTTCCAGTTTCGCTTGTGCCACTCATATGTACACCCCCCGTCGGTTGCAAGGCCCCGCCGGTCCCCCTCGGTGTGTCCCTGTGCTCCCCACGGGAGCCCCAGGGCGTTGCTCCAGCTCGGTGCTGCTGTGCTCGTGCTCGTGCCTGTCTGTCTGCCGTGCGCCTTTACGTGTCGTGCGTTGCGGGTCATTCGGGTGGCGTGTCTGTGTCATGGTGCAGGGTGTGGTGGCTAGGATGGTTAGGGTGGTTCGGCTTGTGCTGTGGTGTCGGGATGCTCCGTCCGACGTGACGGGTTGGGCTCGGCGTAACACACCCGTGCCTGTTGGCAGGGGGGTCGGCGCGGCCCCGTGTGGTGAGCTTGTGGCCCCCCGCATGCCCCGGGTAGGGTTGTGGAGGACAGGAGTACCGGCCAGTGTTGCAGCCCCCCTCCCTCTCATGGACGCTGTTAACTGTCTGCGGGGGGTGTGCCCCTCGTACCATTCGCATAGGTTATATGTATCGTAACTTTACGCGTCCCAGGCGCTCAACTCCCCGGCGGAGGTGCGCGCTGGTCCCTGCAGTGCACTTATCTCCGGATGCTCGCCCTGGACGGTAATACTCTGGCCGGTGGTTCGTTAACATTCTTGTGGTTATCGGCCCGGCCTGGGGTTCCGCGTATTTGGCCGGGCCCTTTGCCCGGCCCCTTGTGGATCCGGCTCGCGGGAGAGGAGGGTGAGGCGGGTGGACGGGTCCGGGCGTGGCGCCGCCCCGTTCCCTGCTGCAGGTGGGTCGCGGGGTCCAAGTAGCGTGGCCCTCGCCCGGGGGGTTGTAGGAGGAAGTCCTGGGGTTTCCGTGCGTGCTTGACACCACGGGTTGCGAAGGCTGGCCTCCACTCTCCGGGCATCTGTTGCATGTGTCGGGCATGTTGACGTCCGTCTCGTCGGTTTGTCGGACCGTCAGGTGTTGCCGGGGTGTGTTGCGCGGCTGTGTGCCACCGGGTCGTCGCGGTAGGACCTGTCGCCTGGCGCGGCTCAGGGTCCTGGGGGGGCATCCCATGCGTCGCACCGGGGCGCCGTGGGGGTTACTGAAGTTTGCGTGCACAAGGGCTGGGCGTGCCGCCCGGGTCTCCGCCTCAGTGCGGACGGCGGGTTGCCGTCAATCGCCCAGCGCCAGTGCCCGGATCCGGTGGCGTGCGCTGTTCGACAACACCCCCGTGGTCATCGGTTCGGCCGCGGGCTCCGCGTGTGTGGCTGGCCCCTTTACCCGGCCCCTCGCGGACCCATTACGCGGGAGAGGAGGGTCAGGTGGGATGGCGGTTCCGGGTGTGGCGCTGCCCCCTTTCCTTGTTGCAGGCGGGTCGCTGAGGTCCGGGAAGTGCGGCCCTCGTCCAGGGGATTCTGGGAAAAGGTCGCTGGGGTCGTATTTGTGTCCAACACCGTGGGCTGCTAAGGCTAGCCTCCACTCCTTGGGTGTCCGTTGTGCATGCTGGGCAGGTGGACGCCGTCCCCGCTGGTGTGTCCGGTCGACGGGTGGTGCCGTAGCATGTTGCGCGGCTGCGCGTTGCTGGGTTGTACGAGGGGTCGTGTTGGGCGAGGTCTGCCCGGTCGGGGTCGTTGTGGTTCGTGGCCGACCCCGCTGCCGCTGGCGCGACGGTCATTGTCCAGCCCTCTGGTGGGAGTAGGCGGTCCCGGGTCCGCCGCGCCGATTCTTCCCTGCGCATGGCTGGTGTGGGACTCGTGCCGTGCGCGTGCGGCCGTGCGTCGTTGCTGCAGGTCTTGTGGTTGGTCGCGGGTCAGAGCCCTGAGGGGTTACCCGTACGTCGTACAAGGGCGCTGCGGAGGGCACTGAAGATTTCGTGCACCAGGGCCGCGTGCGCCGCCCAGGCCTCCGTCTCAGTGCGGATGGGGAGCTGCAGCTGCCCACCCAGCGCCAGTGCCCGGATCTGGTGGATCGCGAAGACGGGGCATAGGTTGGGCTCAGTGGGCGTTTCCGCCGTTGGTTCCGGGATGGCCTCTATCTGCTGCCGGCCGTCGAGGTAGAATCTCCACGCCGCTGACCACGCCGTGGTGTGCGGCCAGCGGCGCCGCGCCCACCGCCAGAGGCACTAGAGGGCGTGGCCTGGGTGCCAGGTGCCTGCCGCCCCCGACACAATGGCCGTCAGGGGGTCCGGGGGTTGGTTTGGGAGGAGGGGGGTAGGGTTGTCCGGCAGGCCCGTGGTCGCCCGGAGCATGGAGTCGACGGCCTCCAGGCTCCAATGGTTGTCCTGCGGGTGCGGGATGATCCGCACCTGGTAGTAGTGGCCATTCTCCAACACGATCATGGCGATGGTACTGGGGTCACGTTCGCTCGGCGGGGGTGCTGCGCGCGTCGTCTCCGGGTAGTGCGCCGTCAGGTTCGTGAGGTTGTGCCCCCTGCTACGGGCGGTCCCGCTTTCCCATGCCTCCAGGCCCTCGTGCGGTGGGATACAGAGGTTGTCGGGTCTCTGTGGTGGGTGCGGGCCTGGGGTCCGTCGGTGGCGCTACCAGCGTGTGTACCCGGCCCAGGTGTGGGACCCACAAGCCCCCTTGGGCCGGTTGGTGGGTGTTGAACCACCAGATCCATGCTTTAATGAGGTCGTCAGAGACCTGTGTCCCGGGGGTCACGAGCGCCTGGAGCTGTCTCACAAAGATTTGAGTTGTCGGGGCATGTGGCAGGGGGACTACGGCGAAAAGCCTGTTCGGGTCGACGTTACGGAGGTGTTCCCGGAGGGTGGCCACCAGCTCGCTCGAGGGCGTGGAGGCGTGGATGTCGTAGAGCGCCTTCAGTACTGCGTCGTTGAAGGGATCCGTGCCCCGTTGCTGTGGCGGTCGGGGGAGCGGGGGGGGCATGGCCACCTGGTCTTGGTCCAGTGCCGCGTCAGCCAGGGAGGGGTGCCGTAAGGTGGCGCGCGGTTGTCCCCAAGGCACGTACTCCGTGGGGGGTTCCCGTTGCCGGGGCATCGAGCAGGGCGTGGCGGTGGGCAGCGGGCCAGCGGGCTCCTGGGGGCTGGAGTTCCCCGTCATCTCTGTGTCCGCCCTTGGTCCGCTCGCGTCGTGTCCCGGCTGCCGCGACGTGCCCTCCGTGGCCTGGCGGCTTCTGGACTGCGGGGAGGGCTGCCCCCCCGCCCCTTGCGCAGGGCTGGGGTCGGGCGCGGGCTCCCTTGGTCGCGTGTCCGTGGCGTGTGGTCCTCTCGGTAGCGGATCGGCCGCTGACCCCGGGAGGGAGGCGGCAGATGAGCTGGACGTTTCGCCCGCCGTCTGGCGAGGGTCCGCTTGAAGCGTTGCTTGCCGCTCGCGCTCGGCCCGCGTGAGAATGGTGGGGATGTGCGTCCGCTCGGTGCGAGGCCTCCCGGACCGGCGTCTGGGGTCGGAGGTCGATGATGTTTGTCGAGCTTGGGGGTCGCGGGGGCCCCCGTGGTCCCTGTCCATATCCTCATTGAAGATGACTCGTCGCGCTGCGGGGTGCGGCGTGCGGCTGCGGCGACGGGATTGGCCAGGGTGCCTCATTTCTTGGTGCTGCTCCGGCGTGTTGCCTTGCACCCTCGAGGCGTGAGACTGCCCGGGCTCCTCCGTGGGGCCAACGGTCGCAGGGGGCTGCTGTATGTGCCAGAGGGGGAACCCCTACCGGGTGGTGGACCCCGTGGGTGTTCCGGTGAGTTTCCACGCGGCGCCTGTCTGGGGGGCTCCGGAACGTCTTGGGACCGCGGCCGCCGGTGGCCTGAGGCGTGTCCCTGGTGGCCCGGTGCTCCAGGGATGTTCCAGATATTATGGTCCTGCCATGCCGCACGCAGGGCGGCGCGCTGGTGCCACTGCCAGTGCAGTCCGTTCATTTCATCTGGGCTGGAGGGTCCCATATGCGCCATGAGCCGGATGGCCACATAGCGCCATTGGTCGGGGCGGTCCATGGTGGCTGGGGGCGTGTGCCCTGTCCGATGACCAAACGTGACGTCTGCCATGGTGCGTGTTCCCTCCGCGAGGTGGCGGGACCACGAACAAAGTACCCATCGTATGCGGACCGCCAGTCCGAGCTGCTCCCCTGTGACAAGCCTGAGGATCCAGAAGCTTAGGTCTTGGGTCGCTTCTTGCTCTGCTTGTTCGCTGGGGTGGCCAGCGTCACCCTCCAAGCGTGCATAGTCCAGGTGTCCCCGCCCCCAGGGCCGGGCGGCCCCCGGCGGTGGGGCAACAGGCTCACTCGCGGTGTTGGTGGCCGCTTCCACGCGCGTGCCCTCACCTGGGGCGTTGCGCTCGTCCGTAGTCCGGTCCGCCGCGCCGCTCGCGGTCGTCTGCCCCTCGCCCGTAGCGGCAATCTTGACGCGTTCCCGTGGGGGGCCTGGCCACGGGACGTTGCGGTGGACACGCGCAAATGAGCAGGCAGGCAAAGCACCACGCTCACAGGGGCATCAATGCGCTCATGTCATGTGACAAAGCGTTTCAGGATCCTTGCCACTCTGCAACAAGGGAACAAAAGTATGTACAGCGACACATCAGGATATGTACACATGGGGTTAAGACTGGACTGGGGTAAGTGCAACACAGGACAATAAACACTCAGTCCCAACTCGTATCCCAATCCCAGGTCCGACCCTCTCAGTGGCTGGTGGGGGCGGGGGCTCAAACACAACCCATGCCCTGCTCAGTCCGGACCCTGAAACCCTGCCAACAGGGGAGGTGTCCCGCCCAGCCACAGGCGACCCCCTAGGAACCCAGGAGCTACAGGGCCAACCGACAGTGGCCCCCAATGCTCCTATAACAGCAGGTCCCAACTCCTCTCTGAGCCAGAGATATGGCCCCGCCATTGTCCCCTAGGAGTTGGTCGCTGAAAATGGGCTGTTTCAGCCCAAACTGATATTAGCTCCGAAAACTCCAAAATTGACCCCTCGTCTGGACGCGCCAGAGGTAGGGACGAGGCAACTGACCCTATGCCCTTCGAGTACGAACTCCCTGGAGCCCTCACCCAACCTGGTTCCCTCTGAGGTCCCGGCATCAGGGCGCCACGGGTTCGCCAAGTGGGGTCCGGATGCCCAAAATGGCAAAATCGGCCGTCTCGGGCGACAGTCCATGGTAGGAAACCTTGGCGATATTGACGCGCTAAGCCTTGATTCACAACCCTTGATATCCCCCTTGGTCCCATGCCCTGGGTTATCGCTTGCTGTCCCGCTGGCTGCTTACTGTTCACCGAGGGGATAACCACACGGACGGGGCAGAAAGCAACATGCGGTGCATAGGGGGGGATCATGGATCACACCATAAGTTGAATAACTCCGGATGACCCGGAGGAGCATATACGAAACTCAGTGGCGTTCAACCCTTGGTCGTATGCTACAATAATCGCCATTCCTTCCTGGCTAGATTCGGTGCCCCATGGAGATATGGTAATTCCAATATGGCACACAATGGCAAAAACAGCGAAATTTGGCCCAAATGGCCCGCACTCATGATTCCATATCTCCATGGCCACGGCGAGGATCCTTTCAACCAAGGATGCTATAGACACATGGGACTTAGGTCCCAATATATGCCACTTGCCAACCCTCATGGTCGCCTCTAGCTATTTTCCCCCTTGGAGGGAAAATGACACACAAATGGGGCAGAATGGCAACATACCCCAAATTGGGTGACTCACAACTCTCCCATCGAGAGGAGAGGCCACATGGGGAGACACCCCATTCGATGCGGGTTTATGTGCCCTCTCCGAATTGCCCTTACCCTTGGTCAAGTGGCGCACGCAACCTCGGGGGTGAAATCAGGGGGAGAAGGAGTTTGTGGCCATTTTGGGCAAAACGGCCAAAATTCACCCAAAAGTGGTCGCTCCAAATATCGTATCTCCGTATCGCAAGAGAAAGGAGCCTCGGGCTTTTGCATGGATGCAAACCGAAGCTTTGCTTCCCTTTTGCAACAAGGGTTGAGGTTGAAAGCACAATGAAAGCATTTTTAACACCTCAATCCTTGAGGCACACTATTTATGGGAAAAAGTGCATATATCGGCGATATTGGCATAAACATATCTTTGGGTCATTGAGGAACAAAAATATGAGCAAACACCTTTGGAGTAGGCCCATAGTAGGTGCTTTCAAATATGCACACCATGGTTAGATTGTCTCCGCCCACTCGTGTCAATAGTGCTTGCATATGAGCGCGTGTGCAAAGAGGCAATATGGCACGCGTGCCCACAAGGCGAAATTATATAAAATAGAAGACAAGGTCGTACAAATCAACCAAGCTGTCCAAGATGTCTTTCGTGGTCTCTACTTTACATATTGCCTTGGTTCGAGACTCAACACCCCATAGGCTTCGAGTACGAGCCTCGGGGGTATGGCCATTTTGGCCTAATTTGTGACCAAAACTTGCCCTTCTTCGAAAATAGAGTTCTGGTACGCATTGAATTGCGTGGAGCCATTGTTGAGTTGGCTCGAAAATCAAAAATGGCCTAGGCCTTTGGTCTTGTGAGCATTGTGTTCGGTTATTAACGTTCATGCTCACAAGGCCACAAAGTTAGCGTTTGCGCACGCAAACGACTTGGGTTTGCGAGACCCATAGGCTGCCTAAAACACCGCCATTGCCCGCTTCCCTATACAAGATGAAAGACATAGGGGGGGGGTGTAGGGTTCCGTGCGAACTCATGGTCCTTGAGAAGCATGAGTTCGCACGATCGACGGAAAGCCGTGCGCGCTGATTTTCTCGAAAACGCAACGGCGAAAAATTCTGGTGAACACACCAGATGAAAGTACATTAAATACCCTCTAGATTCAGCCCTTAAGTTCTCTTAGAACCTCACAGGTACTCGAGAAACGTCAATCACAAAACTCGCCACAGAGAAGCGACGAAGGCGCGCGAACAGGCGACATCAGGCGGCGATTTCACGACAATTAGAAATCGCGGTAGAAATCGGGTATTTCACCGATTTCCGACCGAAAATCGCCTAAGACAATAAAATTATGGTCATTCTACATCGATTTATTGGTTAGAAATCGGATTCCAGATTCCGCGGGTTAGATAACAGGGATATCCCGCTGACAGCCGGTGTCGACGGCTTCCGCACAGGTGTGACGGCTCACAGGCCTCCGGGCCATGGGCCATAGGTTCTGGGTACCGCTTCACCCCCCTCCTTAGAGCAAACCCTGGGGGGGGGCTCGATAATACCCAAGCATGGCAGCGGGTACCCAGGACCATCTCCTGAAGGGGGTGGGTGTCACATCCTCACTTCGGGCTGATTCGCAGGTTAGGCTGCCAAAATCCCACAGTAAGATAGGTACGGTGCTATAGCTGTTAGTAACTGCAAGTATAGTATCGAGTATCAAGTCCCGGGTCCTGGCGGCGATTGTTCGGCATCCAAAGAACCCGTTAACCCATACCAGGCGCACCGGGTGCCGGCTGCTACGGTCACTACCACAGTGGTAGTGGCATACACGGCCAACATAGGCATCACACGACGACCGGAGTGGTCCCACAGGTCGAGAGCGACCACAAAGATCCATCAGGCTACCCCAAGCTTCCCAAGGCCCGCCGGCTGGGGGAGAGTCCCCACGGGTCCTTCAGCGGGCGCACCATGTCCATATCCACGACGCGAGTCCAGAGTGGTACAGCCGAACGAGCTCCTCCTTAAGGGATCGGGCGTCAAGGCCGTCTTTTCCCTCGCCCTATTACCACGAAGGCCATACATGAGGGAGTCCTCATGCAGTGTGGGCGGAGGCGTCGACTCCTCAAACCACCAGTTTCCCAGGCAGACTGACCGAGGTCAGGAGCACCAGAGGCCTCCATCCGACTGCAAGTGCGTCTGAGAGTCGGTAGGCTCACACTGGGACTGACAGTGGCGGACCGCTCGGAGTGTAGTCAGGCAACTGGGCTTCCCGCCAGGCGCCATCAGGTTCTCCACATCACAGCGAATAGGGCACACGGTATCACGGGCACTCAAACAGAATCTGTACTTAGGTACTGGTCCAAGCTGGACTCTATGTGGGAACATGTAAACGGCGACTCAGGGCGCCTTCGTAGTCGATTCGCATCCCGTCGGGGGGGAAAAACAGTCCACACTTCAGTGATGCGCTGACATACAGATGCACATATCCTGGGGAACAGAAAGACAAGCAACAAGCGGGGTAATAGGCGTGTAAACACGCTCTGGACAGAGCGCCAAACCACGCCCCGGCTGGGATAAGGCATGTGCAGGAGGGTGGACAGGAAAACGCCTGAGTTCAGGCCATATATAGTCGCGACACTCAGAGAGTGGTCTGGATCCCGCAAGTGCCATAGGACCAGACCACACACCAAAAAAAATCGCAATGCCGATGACAGCGGCATCTGTTGCGCAACGACGTATGGGCTTCAAGGCCCCAGGAGCTCAGAAATATAAAGGTCAGTCGCCCTACCTGGTTTCCCAAGGATTCAGGAGGGGGGGAGTGACGAATGGAAGCAGAGAGGGGCCATCCTCCTCTCGATTCAGCAGGGGGGGGTATATGGCCACTCTGATGGCAGGTCACCGAAAGATGGAAGAGAGCAAGCAAGTAAGGGACGATCCGTCGACCTCACAGGTACTCAAAATGCATCAGGGGAGAGCTCAGGGCGCTGATCAGGCACCTCTGGCTGCAATCGCCCGGGTGAGTGCTGCCAAGTCCGAGACATGGATCTTGGTCTTGTGCTTGCGGATGTACTCCATGAAGGGAGTATTGACCCGCGGCACGAACGACGAGACGGGTTCCCAGGTGTCCTGGGACGGCCCATAGCCTCGCCAACGAACCTTGAACTCCAGGCCTCCGGGTGCCGAGGCTTTCGGACGCTGAGCCAGGATCTTCTCGACAGTATAGTCATCCTGCTCAGCATAGTCGTCGTCCGAATCGGCCTCATATGCGGCATAGCTCAGGGACACATGTTGGCCACGGAGGTCGGGTTCCCGCACACGGAGTTGACTCTCGTGGCGCTCCCGGATTTGTCCGTGACCTACCTTGATGCGGTAGGTGTCCTCACCAATCCTGCGGACCACCTCTCCGGGTGTGAACCAGGTTTTGGTGCGGTGGGTGCCCATAGGGCGGGGTCTGATCACCCACACCGGGTCTCCCACCCTGAACTTTTGCGCTCTTGAGCTCGGGGCGGACTTCTGACGCTCAGCATGCTCCTTCTCGAGCTGCAGGCGGATGTCCCGCGCCGTCGCCTCTTGCCGCGCAAAGAACTCCTTGGCATCCATGGCCATGCCATCACCAGACAAGGGAAGTCCCCGACCAAGGGGGTCCCTGCCGAACAGAATCTGGTGAGGGGACAAACCGCCCGCCGTGGGGGTGTCATGATGGGCCTTCAGAGCAGGCCACATCTCCTCAAACCAGTTCCGCCGTGGATTGGTGATGTGGATCTTGCGCAGCTTCTCGAACAGCTGCCGTCCAGCCACTTCAGCACGGCCGTTAGACCGGCTGAGATAGGCGACGCTCTTGGCATGTCGTATTCCCATGAGGGAACACATAGCCTTGAACCAGCCACCAGTAAACTGGGGCCCTCGGTCACTGCAAAAGGTGCGGGGGATGTCAAAGACGGTCAGCCAATGACGAATCATCATGACTGCCACTTCCTCGGCAAGCAACCCCTTTTTGCGTGCCGGAACGGCTACTACGTAGCCACTGTGGCGATCCACACAAAGAACCACACAGTCAAAGGTCTTCTTGCCAATGTGCACTTCGGGCATGGAGAAGACGTCCATGGCCACGCTCTCCATGGGCTGGTCAGGAACCGGGGTCCATTGGGCTTCCCCCTTGACGTTCCGGTTATCGGGATTGCAGGCCTGGCAGACCGAGCAACCCTTCTTGACCTTCTTGATGGCGGTGTAGAGAACGATATGGTCGATCTCGAACCGGCGCTGCATGTCAAGGGCTTGCTTCTTGACCCCTGGGTGCAGCATGTGGTGGTGCCAAGCTTCACAAAGCTCAAGCACCCGGGACTCCGGTACTAGCAGCTTACCATTCCGGTAGAGCTTGCCATCTTCCTCAGTCAGCCCCTTTGGCCACTTCTGCCCGTCGTCAGGGTCGGTCACAGCCCTATACTCGGCCGCAAAGGCCTCAGACTTGGTGTAGTCGTCAGTCCAGTCGTCCTGGAGGCAAGACCCGGGAAGAGGTGCTTGTCGGACTCAGCTCCCTCAGGGGCGAGTACTCTGACCGCTCTGCTCATCCTCGTTCCGAGGGGGGCATCCGCAGCCATGACGACGAAGCATTTAATACCCTCCTCCTCCATCAGGCGCTCCATCTCTATGATCTTCTTGGCTTCAGCGGTCTCAGCCTCATCGCCATGGGCAGAGATATCCGTCTTTTCACGGGGCGTCCACGTCCATCTCTGGCCTTTCGCCAGGACTCGGCTCCAGAAGGCCACGGGCACGTGCCTCCCATCGTCAAGCACTTGCTCCAACACGGCGCCTACGGCGTAGTCGGAAGCGTCGTTGCGCAGGACGAACCCTCGGTCGGGATCCACGAGGTGCAGACCCACTGCGGATAGCAGCGCCTGCTTCATCCCCTCAAAGGCACGGTCGGACTCAGCAGTCCAGACCAGAGCCTTCTTGGACCCCTTCTTGATCTCCTCTCGGTTGCCCTTGAGCATGGTCGTCATGGGGGCTGCATACTCGGCATACATTTAAATATACCCCGAGTAGTAGTTGCAAAACCCCAGATGCGCCCGTAGCTCAGAGACCGTCTTGGGTTTTTCCCAGTGCTCAATCGCAGCCACCTTGCGGGGAAAGGGCTTTCGCTGCCCGTTCCCGACTACGTGGCCAGCGAAGACCACCTCGCTTACCGCAATGGTGGCCTTGTCACTGCTGCCCGTGAGTTTGTGCCGAACCAGGAGGTCCAACACTCGAGTGACGTCCCTCTCATGTGCCCCCAGGAGCTCCTCGTAGCTCATACTGGGGTCCCCGGACGCGATGATCACGTCGTCCACGAAGGGGTCCGCACAGTCACGCACCGGCTCAAGCAGGTTCTCCAGCATCTGCTGAAAAGCCGCATTGCCGTTGGTAACGCCCATGGGCATCACCTTCCACTGGAGAGGTCCAAGTGGGGTGCTCATGGCTGTGCAGGCACGGGACTCCTCAGCGAGGGGCATCTGATGATAACCACGTTTCAGGTCAATCACCGTGAAGGTCCTCCGCCGGTGTTGTTTTTGCAGCATGTCCTCAATGAGGGGCAGCGTATAGCTGTTGTGCTGCGTTTGGGCGTTTAGGCCGCGGTAGCCGACCACGAGCCGCCACTCACCGGCTACCTTCTTGGGGACGACGAAGCACGGAGAGGCCCACTCGGAGTGGCACGGGTCAAGCCAGCCTCTCTCGATGAAGTCACGGAGGATCTTCTCCATGGCCTCCTTCCTCTCGCCCCTCAGGGCAAACTCCCGGTGTCGATACACACGGGGGTCCTGCTTCAGTCGTATCTTGGCCTCGCCATACGGTCCACGCACCGGTGGGGGAAACACAGGCTTTCCGCTGAAGAAGGTGTCCCGATACTTCTGCTTCAGCCTGGCCCTCAATGCCTGGATCTTGGGGCAATCATCGGACTCCGCCTTGGCTTTTCCGGGCACTTGAACCACGGAGCTCACTTGAGGGGTAGCGACCCCACTCGGTTTCGGCTCAGGTGGTCTTCCCAGGTGGCCCAAAGGGCCATCTCTGGTCTTGCCTCGGAACAGATCGCCGTAGGTGGGTGGGTTACCGCCGGGCGGCTCGTCCTGGCTGGACATGTGATCCAGCACCCTCTGTACGAAGGTATTCCCATCTTAGGAACCGGAGACGATGGAGTCCACTTCCCACCAGGCTCTGTCCTGGCCCTTGCCCTCACGCTGGTTACCCCAGTCGTGAAAGGGCTGATCCATATACCCCTGAACCAGATCCAGCTCCTCTTCTGTGAGGGGGTCCTCCGATTCTCCGATGTCAGGAGGGGGAACCGCAAAGCATTGTCGCCATGGCTCTGCTATGATGCAGTTGACACACACGAAGTGCGTGGCGTCGGCCTGATCAAGGCCCCCATCCACATAGTGGAATTCCGTTGGCCATCTCTGGGACGGCATGGGCTGTCCCTTAGCGTCCTGATAGACACTCTCTCCAGCCGGTAGGACGACCTTGTTTAAGGTCATGTTGGTCAATGAGACTACCCAATGTCGGGTACTTTCCTCCTCGGTGCATCCCATAGGAACGACCAGCACTGCCTTGGAGCGGTCCTTGCGGATCTTCGCTACCGCCCTTGGGATGTCCCAACGGGGGCAATGGATCCACATCAATCCCTGATGCGGACCCCAGTGCTTCTTCCACGCGGAGTCCTGTGCGCTCCAGTACTTCTCACAAACCCGCAGATGGGAGGAGGTTCCTGAAGAGAACGCATCCAGGGCCAGATCCGAAGCTCCCAGGTCCAGAACCACTCGGCTCGCCACTTCCGGCCTTACGCCGTACTCCTGGTTTGCTGGCCCAGTTGGCTCAGTGCCCAGTGCGGCTACTTCGAGCTGATCGCGTTCGGGGTGGATCCATTGGCATTCCACATGGTGCTCAGGTGACGAAAGCCACGAGAGCTGGTCGTCCTGGTACAGGGTCATGGAGGCCTGGGCCGGGAGGACGCCGGAGTCCGTCTCCATCATGAAGTCGTACCCAACAATCATGTCCCAGTCCATCTCGGCCTCGTAGAGGCGACCGTGCAGGAGGCAATCCTTGCCGAGGTCTGGGCGGCTCAGCTCACGATGGTTCACGAACTGCAGCCCGATGGCCGCTTCCTTCGTGCCTCCCACCATGTACTGGCCGTTCGCCACCTCCAGCCTGACAGGTTTCCGACTGTCGGTCAAACACTCTGGCGGAAGTAGGCCAGCCTTGACCAAGCTGACCTGAGCGCCCGTGTCGACCAACACGTCGAAAACCTTTTCCACTTCCCCGCATAAGGCACGCACCTTAAGATGCAACTGCCGCTCACGCCCAACTCGGCGCACGGCGTGCAAGCTCAGGATCTCCGGCCGTTCCAGAAGCTCAACAAGCGACTGGTGCAGGTCGTGGACAATGTGCTCAGGCTGCCCATCTGCAGCATCCAGCTGCGGTCCGGGTGTTCCTCCGATACTCTCGGATAGATCTTGAAGTACATCAAACACATTCTTGGTCGCGAAGGACGGACGGGTGCAAGGGTTCGTGCCTCCACTTGCCCTCACCCCGCCTCCGCGACTGGGTGCCGGGCCGGGCCTTCCGCCCGCGGCAGTCCCTTTGTGCTTATCGACTCCCGACTGGGATGGTTCGGCGCTTCCCACGTCACCATCCTGCGACCGCCCTAGCTCGGGCCCTTGGCTGCCGGGGCTCCGCTAGGGGGCGTCGGTTGTGGAAGTAGGGGTGTTCTCCTCGGCATCAACCTCGTTGACGCCCTTCTTCCTTCCCCTACGAGTAGGCTTCTTGTCCTTGTCCTTGTTCTGGTCGTTCTGGTTGTTCTCCTTGTTCTTGTTGTCCGACCTGGGGACCCAGTTCCTCTTGATCTCCTGGATCTCCTTGGCCAACTCGGTCCCCTGCGACACCAGCTTGGAGAGCTCGTCCCTGTCCACCTCCACCTTGGCTTCTCGGATACCCGCGGGCGCACGCTTCTTCGACCCGTGCGCCTTCTTGTAAGCCTCCGTGTCGGCCTTGTGGGTGGGGCATGTTCGGTGGTCATGGTTGAAGCCTTTCTTCCTCCCATAACACATCAAACAGCCCTGCGGGTGAGCTCGTATGAACTCCCCAAAGGACAGCGGAGGGTCGCCAATGCGGCGAGGGTCCCTCTTCTCCTTCTTCTTCCAACCTGGCTGCAGGGGCTTCCAGCTTCCCCGGTTGTTCCCCGCGCTCAGGTTGTTGGCCATGAAGGCGCAAACGGCCACCTCGGCGGGCTCATCGTCGTCGTCATCGTCGACAAGAGTCTCATCGCCGTCGGCTCCCGCTGGGTCCATGGCAGCTTCCCCGCCAGGTCCCTCGCAAACGTAGTTGACGTCGCGGTCGCCGGACCTCAACCCGCGGGTGTGTGGAGGTTCCGGTACTCCTTGAGCACCTCCTCTCCAACCCACTCCAGGATCTCGTCGCAGCTCATCCGCGCCGGGATGGCCTGCAAACGGATGGTCTGGCCGCGCAACTCACACTCGTCAAGGCGCCGCATCGCGGTCTTCTCGCGATCGCCCGAGACGGTGATGAGGAGAGCGTTCCGCAGGGAGTGCCGTTTGACATCCCGGGCCACGTTCTTCCTCGTCCAAGCCACCACGTTCGTATGATACTCTTTGGGGAGCATCATCTTGACCGTGTGGTTGGACTTGGCCCGCTTGGCTTCCTCCTTGGTGACCCTCTTAATCCATGCTTCCGGCAGCATGGAGAGCAGGCGAGCCTGCTCGTCACCCTCGTTCCAGTCCTCCACGTTGCGGCGGAAGAGGGTGTATTGCCCTCGGAAGTCTCGCCAGTCCCGTAGGCGAATCTCCCGTCCATCATGCTGAAGCTTGATGGACCATCATCGCTTGGCAGCCACCTGCGGAGCGTCCACCCGCTCCTGCTCGTTGAGCCACTTCTTGGCTTCCTTGAGGGTCTTGATTTTCCCCTCCTTGGTCGCCACGAAGTATAGCTCTTGGAGCACTTCCGGCAGGCGGTACCTGAACCGTCTGAAGACATACTTCTCCGCATCAGCGGGATGCATGTCCTCAGTAACGGTTACCCCCCAATCGTCCAGCTTCTCCAAGAAGCGGTCGAGGTTGAGGGGGATGCCGTCGTACATGGGGGGCTTGATGTCCTTCAAGTCTTCCCACACGGCGGCATCCGCGGCCTTAGAGACCATGAACGCCGGCCGCGAGGTCGACCGAGGTTCCCATCGGCCTCTCCCACGGAATCCCACGGCTGCCACGTCCATATCCTCCATGGAATCCCTGTGGCTACGCCGCGGTTCCTCCATGTACGCTGAACCCAGATGTTCACGCCGTACTCCTTCCATGTACGCCTCCTCATCACGGCGCCGGCGGCTGCGTTCAGCGGCCTCCCGTCGTACACCACGCGGCGGGCTGATGTCGAACTCCTCCAGGTCCAGATCCAGGTCCTCACCTTCGCCGACATCCCACTCCACGTCTCCTCTGGGGACCTCATCCCTGAGTCCACCATAACGTCCACCAGCCACTGGGATTGGCTCCGGGGCTGGTGCGGGGCGCCGGGGGCGTACCGGTGTCCGCGGTGGAGCACGGCGGTTGCGGTACTCCGCGCTGAGCCACTCATCACGCCAATCCTCACTGCCACTGCCGGGCGGCACGCGCTCGTTGCGGTGGCCCGCGCTGTGGTGAGAGGGGGCGGTGGGAGGGGGCACTGGCGCTGGGGCGAGTCCTGGGGGCTCCGCCGGGGGCGTGGGGTCTGCCTGGACCTGGTCCGGGTCCCCAGCCGTCGTCGGACGAGCCAGACTCCAGGGGTGGGTGGTAGCTGCCGACGCTCCCACGGGCTTCCAGCGCGTCCCGCCTCTGCTGCAGGCCGCTGATGACCTTGTTCAGCGACCTGGTCTCGCCCCTGGCGATGTCCAGCTCTCTCTGCGCGCGTGCGGCGACCCTGGCGAAGCGAGTCATCTCGCCCTTGCCCGGGTCTACCTCGCGCTCGAGGAACTGGAACCTCCTCCGGAGGTAGACAATCCACCGCCAGGTGGTATCTGGGTCGCCGTTCCCTGGTGGGTCGTCGGGGTCCCCAGGGGGTCCTCCAGGAGGGCCTCCGCCGGGTCCGCCCGGTCCAGGGGGTCCTCCCCCGCCCGGTGGTCCGCCTCCAGGGGGTCCACTTGGTGGGCGTCCTCCAGGGGGTCCTGATGGTCCTCCGCCAGGGGGTCCCGGTGGGTCTCCGCCGGGTCGCCTCGGTGGGTCCGAGGATGGGCGCTTCTTCGTGATGTCGAAGTCCATGTCGTCATCCTCGTCCATGTCGCCCCACCTGGGCGTCTCGGTCTCGGAAGAATCCGAGCTCCGGTAGGGAGGAGGGAGATCCTCATC
Source organism: Eutreptiella sp. 'Long Island Sound 2002' (assembly GCA_964036045.1). Taxonomy (NCBI): domain Eukaryota; phylum Euglenozoa; class Euglenophyceae; order Eutreptiales; family Eutreptiaceae; genus Eutreptiella; species Eutreptiella sp. 'Long Island Sound 2002'. The sequence continues at coordinate 37,323,135 of OZ038398.1, read as the reverse complement.
CTCACCTTCCGGCTCCATGGGGACGTCTCCGCCTCCTCCGCCCGTCCAAGCCACCACTTGGCGATGTCGGCGGCCTCGTTCATCCTTGTCGCTGGCGGTGAAGAAGGGGTCACTGTCGTGGGGGTGTCCACCCGCTGGCCTCCGCGGCCCCTCGGGGGTCTTCCCCTTGCCCTTCCTCCGTCGATGGGCAGTGGGGCCACTGCTCCCACTGCTGCCCGTGTCCGCCTCATCCAGCGTCATCTTGGGGGAGGCGTCCCCTTCGAAAAGCTTTCGAAGGGTCTCCACTCGCGATCCTCCCGGGGGAGTCTCGCGGCGGAGTTTGGCCTCCGCCTCCTCCATTGCGGCGGCTGTGGCTGCCGCAGCTCGCCTTTCGGCCTCCTCCCGGGCACGAGCCGCCTCGGCTTCCCGGGTCTGCTGCAGCCGCGCCTTCTCCGCTTCCAACGCCGCCAACTCCGCCTCCGTCTTGGCCCTCTTCTCAGCGACCTTCCGTCGCGCGGCCTCGATGGCGTCCTTCTTGGCGGCGTCTGCCTGGGCCTTGGCCGTCGCTTCGGCGTGGGCCCTTTCCTCCGCCTCCTTCTTTGCCCTCTCTTGGGCCAGCGCCTCTTCCAGGGCCTTCACCTCGGCCTCCTTGCAGGCAATGGCCTCCTGCGTCAGGCGGGCTTCCTCGTCGGCTGCCGCCCACTCACTCTTGACCTGGGCAATCGCTGCCTCACGGGCGGCTGTGGCCGTGAGTCTGGCCGCAATGGCCGCCACGGTGGTGGCGTGGATGGCCATGCCATGCGCCCACTCCGCAGCCTCCTGCTGGGCGATGCCCGCTGCGCCCTCCACGGCAGCGTCCCGCTGCGTGGCCCGTTGCCGGGCAACCCGAAGGTTGCAGGGCACCCCACAGGCGCGCTCACAGGCGCGCGCCACGTCCCTGTCGGGAGCGACGCTGCTGCTGGAGCTGTCCACGTCCCTTTCCGCAATTTTAACATCTTACACTCGGAACCTTAATCCGAATTTTTCGGGATGTCGAAATCGGATTTTCGACTTCGACATCCCCGCACTTGATTTGACCTCTTTCGAGTGGACCTACGTGCTTCCCTATGCACGAATCAACTTTCCTTTTATCCTGCCCCCCATTTGACTCAGAGATATGGGCAAAACAAAGTTGTTTCATGAGGCCACTTGTGAGGGTCATATCACCTGCAGCTTGCGAGTATTGACGATAAGGAAACGTGGGATGTATTCACAATACTCCCGACGTAATTTAGGAAGCATTATACGCCTTGCGCTTCCACACGTGCGCGCTAGTGTAATGGATCATGGTCAAGAGGGTGGAGTTTGCGTTATAACTCTATGGCCATGATATTGCGTGCGTTAAGATAACTTTAGAGTGTAGCGCACAAGTGTTGGTGTTGCATAGGAACTCTCCTTGAGTTCCTATGAGCGATTGACACAAAGTTATGCCCTTGGAGGGGCATGACATATCGTGGTGGGAGCTACCTTTTGGGGCAATATGTGGTATGTGCCATGTGTTGTGTTGCGTGCCCATTTGGCGGGTCCATTACTCCAAGCCAAGCCCACCAATGGACCTCATATTGTGCAAGCCCCTTCTCCATACTCCCTACGGTCAATTGCAAGCCCAACTTCCGTGAAGGGAAGCTTGTGTGGTGATCCCGAAGCGATGCGTTGGGAGCAAGGTGTGTGTTTTACAATTTTCCATATTATCGTGTGCCCACTTGGGAAGTAGCGCTCGTAACCTTTCAAGGCGCCCCAAGTGGAGCACATATGTGGGATCGAAGGTCATTGGTGTCAAGTCATTGTGTTTAGAAGGATTAGTTAATTGCACGATCCAAGCCGAAGATATTATAATATAATTGTGCACCTTTCAATGCACCTTTGTGTGTCTTTGTGCCAATTTTGCCGTTTTTGGCCCGTCATGATGTCAAGTGGCGACCGTGTATCTCAACGTTGCGCTCAATTGACATCATGACTCAAGTACGTTTTGTAGGTACATACTTCGGTGCCCAACATATCTTGAACCCGGCGAATAACTCCTCTTAGGCTTGGCATACCGTGGCCGCCATGTTGGCGATTTGGGACTATCCCAAATCATGGGCTCACTTGGCGACCCTGCCATTCCCAATACCGGAGGAGTTGGGCGACGCCCAAAAGATATGTTGGACACATATGACTTGATACAAATCCTATGGCACACTCCGGTCCAAGTCGGGCATGTGCCTCATTTGCCCCAACCATGAGTGTGCACATTTTTGGCCATTTTGAGCAATTTTCCACTTTTGCTGCCCGCCGTGCACCATGTTCTAACCCTCACGCACGCCGGACGCATGGACCAACCGACCATATATGACATGGGTGTTATGGGTAATGGTCCCCATGGTCCACACACCACGTGGGCGAAGCGGAGCCACCTTCGTTAAGGCGCTAGCCCAAAGTGAATGTGGGCAATTTTGCAATTTTGACATCTGTGGACCCAATTGGGATCGTCACCACGCCGAGTGGCATGGAGATCTTTGAGAGCCAACGGCATGGGAGTCTTCATTGGACTCCCGGTGGATCGCGTATGGGATGCCGGGTCCGATCTCCAAGCTATTGGGAGGACACCGAATTTTGGCTCATTTCAAGCAGCCAAAATGACCCCATTTTGGGACCCCAATTTCCCCCTTCCGTGTGGTCAATTGCTGGCCCCATTCCTCTATGCCCACAGGGAGCCCGGACCTAAATCCAAGTTGTGCACTCAGATAGAAGTCCTAGGTCCTGCCTCCTAACCTGTGAGCCATTGGCCTTACCTTGGCCGGGCGAGCCACGCGTGGGAATGACGCCAATTTTGGTCATTTTGGCATCATGACCCCACTTGACGAATCCGTGTTGCCCTGATGCCGGGACCTCAGAGGGAACCAGGTTCGGTGAGGGCTCCAGGGAGTTCGCACTCGAAGGGCATAGGGTCAGTTGCCTCGTCCCTACCTCTGGCGGGTCCGGACGAGTGGTCAATTTTAGAGATTTTTGAGTTAATATCAGTTTGGGCTGAAACAGCCCATTTTCAGCTACCAACTCCTGGGTGAAAATGGCGGGGCCATATCTCTAGCTCAGAGGGGAGTTGGGACCTGCGGTTCAGGGAGCATGTGGAGCGACTGCCGGTTGGCCTTGGAGCCCCTTGGTTCCCAGGAACTCGCCTGTCGCTGGGCGGAACACCTCCCCCATTGGCAGGGTTTTAGGGTCCGGACTGAGCAGGGCATGGGTTGTGTTTGAGCCCCCGCCCCCACCAGCCACTGAGAGGGTCAGACCTGGGATTGGGATATGAGTTGGGACTGAGTGTCTATTGTCCTGTAATGCCCTTACCCCAGTCCAGTCTTAACCCCATGTATACATATCCTGATGTGTTGCTGTACATACTTTCGTTCCCTCTTTGCAGAGTGGCAAGGATTCTGAAACGCTTTGTCACATGACACGAGCGTATTGATGCCCTTGTGAGCGTAGTGCCTTGCCTGCCTGCTCACCTGTGCGTGTCACCGCAGCGTCCTGTGGCCGGCCCCCCACGGGAACGCGTCAAAAGCGTTTCACCGCCGCGGGGTTACCCAACCCTCGCGTGCCACTCGGGGCCACCAACCCCGAGCAGCGCGTCGCAGCAGCTCGCAGCTCGCAGCTCGCAGCGCAGCGCAGCAGCTCGCAGCGCAGCGCAGCGGCTCGCAGCGCCGCCCAGCGACAGCACCGAGTTCGTCACGGAGCCCACAGCGCCGACCAGAGCATCACCCTGACCGCGCAGCGACGGTGCAACAGGTGCACAGACCAGGACTCCTGCATCAGCCCCATTGGCCGACCCGGAGTCCCATCGGCCGACCAGCAAGGCCGCGTCAACCACCTCCATAACCACCGGCTGACCAGCACCAGCCGCACACCCAGCCCAGTGCTGCAGCACCCGCCTCAACAACCACCACAAGTTCGTTGAGTAGAACGGGTGCACACCAAGGACCTCAAGACCAAGTACGCCCCCCGCTGCCATGGTGAATTGGCAGGAAGCGGGCAGGCTGTGGCCGCGGCCCCACCCCCATGCGGCACGCCTGCTGCGTGGGTTGGTCTGGGACCAGCACTACCGACACAGCCACCCCCAGTGTGAAGGCGGCATGCCCGGGAGCTTCGAGCTCCGCGAGGACATGGGGGAGGACCGCCTGCGGGCAGTGGAGGAGTGGCTGCGGGTGGAAGGCTACGGGTGGCGCTTCCGCCGCAAGCGCTGGCGGACCTGGACCCGGCCGGACAGGCCCGGCGAAGGGCTGCGCCCCGACGGGATCGAGGAGGACGAGGACCCCAACGCCTACCCGTCGGGCGCCTCGATCAATGTCTCCCTGTGGGACATGATCGAGAAGGACTTCCTGGAACCGGGGAGCGAGCGCAGGCTGCAGGGCAGCAGCAGCGCGTCTCCGGCGAAGGAGAAGCGGTCCGCCGGGGACAGGAAGCGGGACCGGAAGCGGCGGGAGTACCAGGAGTCCCTGGCCGCCGAAGCCGCCCAAGGCGCCAAGCGCGGAACCACAGCCCCCAGTCCCCAACGGGCCAATGGTGGTCATCACCCCGGCTCCACCACCCTTGGCGACTACATCAAAGTCGCCAGGCAGACCAAGGCCAAGCCCCGTCCGCTGCTCCTGAAGCCCCAGCAGGCCTCAGCAGGCCCCAGCAGCGACGTGGAGTCGGCCCACCGCGGGAGGATGCCGGCCGACCAGGCCAGCTCCAGCAGCAGCGCCGCTCCTGCCCAAAGGGACGTGACGCGCGCCTGTGAGCGCGTCTGTGGGGCGCCCTGCAACCTTCGGGTTGCCCGGCAACGGGCCACGCAGCAGAACGCTGCCGTGGAGGGCGCCATCGGCATCGCCCATGAGGAGGCCACCGAGTGGGGCAGAGGCATGGACTACCACGCCTCGAAAGTGGCAGCCATCGCGGCCGGTCTCACGGCTGCGGCCGCCGGACGCAGGAGGCCATTGCCTGCAAGAAGGCCGAGGTGAAGGCGCTGGAAGAGGCGCTTGCCCAAGAGGGGGCAAAGAAGGAGGCGGAGGAAATGGCCCACGCCGAAGCGACGGCTAAGGCCCAGGAGGACGCCGCCAAGAAGGAAGCCATCGAGGCCGCGCGACGGAAGGTCGCTGAGTAGAAGGCCAAGACGGAGGCGGAGCTGGCGGCGTTGGAGGCGCAGAAGGCGCGGCTGCAGCAGGCCCGGGAAGCCGAGGCGGCTCGTGCTCGGGAACAAGCTGAAGTGCGGGCTGCCGCAGCCACCGCCGCCGCAATGGAGGAGGCAGAGGCCAAACTCCGCCGCGAGACTCCCCCGGGAGGATCACGAGTGGAGACCCTTCGAAAGCTTTTCGAAGGGGACGCCTCCTCCAGGATGACGCTGGATGAGGCGGACACGGGCAGCAGTGGGAGCAGTGGCACCACCGCCCATCGACGGAGGAAGGGCAAGGGGAAGACCCCCGAGAGGCCGCGGAGGCCAGCGGGTGGACACCCCCACGACAGTGACCCCTTCTTCACCGCCAGTGACGGGGATGAACGAGGCCGCCGACATCGCCAAGTGGTGGCTTGGACGGGCGGAGGCGGCGGAGACGTCCCCATGGAACCGGAAGGTGAGGATGAGGATCTCCCTCCTCCCTACCGGAGCTCGGAGTCTTCCGTGACCGAGACGCCCAGGTGGGGCGACATGGACGAGGATGACGACATGGAATTCGGCATCACGAAGAGGCGCCCATCCTCGGACCCACCGAGGCGACCCGGCGGAGACCCACCGGGACCCCCTGGCGGAGCACCATCAGGACCCCCTGGAGGACGCCCACCGAGTGGACTCCCTGGAGGCGGACCACCGGGCGGGGGAGGACCCCCTGGACCGGGCGGACCCGGCGGAGGCCCTCCTGGAGGACCCCCTGGGGACCCCGACGACCCACCAGGGAACGGCGACCCGGACACCACCTGGTGGTGGATTGTCTACCTCCGCAGGAGAGTCCAGTTGCTCGAGCTGGAGGTAGACACGGGCAAGGGCGAGATGGCTCGCATCCCCACGGTCGCCGCGCGCGCGCAGAAGGAGCTGGACATCGCCAGGGCCGAGACCAAGTCGCTGACCAACGTCGTCAGCGGCCTGCAGGAGAGGCTGGACGCGCTGGAAGCCCGTGGGAGAGGCGGCAGCGACCACCCACCCCTGGAGTCTGGCTCGTCGGACGACGGCTGGGGACCCGGACCAGGTCCAGGCAGACCCCACGCCCCCGGAGGAGCCCCCAGGAGTCGCCCCAGCGCCAGTGCCCCCTCTCTCACCGCCCCCTCTCACCACAGCGCGGGCCGCCGCAACGAGCGCGTGCCGCCCGGCAGTGGTAGTGAGGAATGGCGTGATGAGTGGCTCAGCGCGGAGTACCGCAACCGCCGTGCTCCACCGCGGACACCTGTACGCCCCCGACACCCGGCACCAGCCCCGGTGCCAATCCCAATGGCTGGAGGACGTTATGGTAGACTCAGGGACGAGGTCCCCAGAGGAGACGTGGAGTGGGATGTCGGCGAAGGTGAGGACCTGGACCTGGACCTGGAGGAGTTCGACATCAGCCCGCCGCGTGGTGTACGACGGGAGGCCGCTGAACGCAGCCGCCGGCGCCGTGATGAGGATGCATACATGGATGCAGTACGGCGTGAACATTTCTGTTCAGCGTACGTGGAGGAACCGCGGCGTAGCCACAGGGGTTCCATGGAGGAGATGGACGTGGCGGCCGTGGGAGTCCGTGGGCGAGGCCGATGGGAACCTCCGTCGACCTCGCGGCCGGCGTTCATGGTCTCTAAGGCCGCGGATGCCGCCGTGTGGGAAGACTTGAAGGACATCAAGCCCCCCATGTACGACGGCAACCCCCTCAACCTCGACCGCTTCTTGGAGAAGCTGGACGATTGGGGGCTGACCGTCACTGAAGACCTGCCTCCCGCAGATGCGGAGAAGTATGTCTTCAAACGGTTCAGGTACCGCCTGCCGGAAGTGCTCGGAGAGCTATACTTCATGGCGACCAAGGAGGGGAAAATCAAGACCCTCAAGGAAGCCAAGAAGTGGCTCAACAAGCAGGAGCGGGTGGACGCTCCGCAGGTGGCTGCCAAGCGCTGGAAGTCCATCAAGCTTGAGCATGATGGACGGGAGATCCGCCTACGGCACTGGCGAGACTTCCGAGGGAAATACACCCTCTTCCGCCGCAACGTGGAGGATTGGAACGAGGGTGACGAGCAGGCTCGCCTGCTCTCCATGCTGCCGGAAGCATGGATCAAGAGGGTCACCAAGGAGGAATCCAAGAGGGCCAAGTCCAACCACACGGTCAAGATGATGCTCCCCAAGGAGTATCATACGAACGTGGTGGCTTGGGCGAAGAAGAACGTGGCCCGGGATGTCAAACGGCAATCCCTGCGGAACGCTCTTCTCATCACCGTCTCGGGCGATCGCGAGAAGACCGCGATGTGGCGCCTTGACGATTGTGAGTTGAGCGGCCACACCATCCGTCTGCAGCCCATCCCGGCGCGGATGAGCTGCGACGAGATCCTGGAGTGGGTTGGCGAGGAAGTACTCAAGGAGTACCGAAACCTCCACCACACCCGCGGGTTGAGGCCCGGCGACCGCGACGTCAACTACGTTGGCGAGGGACCTGGCGGGGAAGATGCCGTGGACCCAGCGGGAGCCGGCGGCGATGAGACTCTCGTCGACGATGACGACAACGATGAGCCCGCCGAAGTGGCCGTTTGTGCCTTCTTGGCCAGGAACTTGAGCGCGGGGAGCAAACCGGGAAACTGGAAGCCCCTGCAGCAGGGTTGGAGGAAGCAGGAGAAGAGGGACCCTCGCCGCATTGGCGACCCTCCGCTGTCCTTTGGGGAGTTCATACGAGCTCACCCGCAGGGCTGTTTCGTGTGTTATGGGAGGAAGAAAGGCTTCAACCATGACCACCGAACATGCCCCGTCCACAAGGCCGACACGGAGGCTTACAAGAAGGCGCACGGGTCGAAGAAGCGTGCGCCCGCGGGTATCCGGGAAGCCAAAATGGAGGTCGACAAGGACGAGCTGGCCAAGCTGATGTCGTCGGTGGGGACCGAGTTGGCCAAGGAGATCCAGGAGATCAAGAGGAACTGGGTCCCCAGGTCGGACAACAAGAACAAGGAGAACAACCAGAATGACCAGAACAAGGACAAGGACAAGAACAAGGGTAAGAAAGGGGGAAGGAAGAAGGGCATCAACGAAGTTGATGCGGAGGAGAACACCCCTTCCTCCACAACCGACGCCCCCTAGCGGAGCCCCTGCAGCCAAGGGCCCCAGCTAGGGCGGTCGCAGGATGGTGACGTGGGAAGCGCCGAACCATCCCTGTCGGGAGTCGATAAGCACAAAGGGACTGCCGCGGGCGGAAGGCCCGGTCCGGCGCCCAGTCGCGGAGGCGGGGTGAGGGCAAGTGAAGGCACGAACCCTTGCACCCGTCCGTCCTTCGCGACCAAGAATGTGTTTGATGTACTACAGGATCTATCCGAGAGTATCGGAGGATCACCCAGACCGCAGCTGGATGCTGCAGATGGGCAGCCTGAGCCCATTGTCCACGACCTGCACCAGTCGCTTGTGGAGCTTCTGGAACGGCCGGAGATCCTGAGTTTGCACGCCGTGCGCCGTGTCGGTCGCGAGCGGCAGTTGCATCTTAAGGTCCGTGCCCTATGCGGGGAAGTGGAAAAGGTTTTCGACGTGTTGGTCGACACGGGAGCTCAAGTCAGCTTGGTCAAGGCTGGCCTACTTCCACCAGAGTGTCTGACCGACAGTCGGAAGCCTGTCAGGCTGAAGGTGGCGAACGGCCAGTACATGGTGGGAGGCACGAAGGAAGCGGCCATTGGGCTGCAGTTCGTGAACCATCGTGAGCTGAGCCGCCCAGACCTCGGCAAGGAAATCCTCCTGCACGGTAGCTTCTACGAGGCCGAGATGGACTGGGACATGATCGTCGGGTACGACTTCATGATGGAGACGGACTCCGGCGTTCTCCCGGCCCAGGCCTCCATGACCCTGTACCAGGACGACCAGCTCTCGTGGCTTTCGTCACCTGAGCACTATGTGGAATGCCAATGGATCCACCCCGAACGCAATCAGCTCGAAGTGGCCGCGCTGGACACTGAGCCCACTGGGCCAGCAAACCAGGAGTACGGCGTAAGGCCGGAAGTGGCGAACCGAGTGGTCGCGGACCTGGGAGCGTCGGATCTGGCCCTGGATGCGTTCTCTTCAGGAACCTCCGCCCATCTTCGGGTATGTGAGAACTACTGGTGCGCCCAGGACTCCGCGTGGAAGAAGCACTGGGGTCCGCATCAGGGATTGATGTGGATCCACTGCCCCCGTTGGGACATTCCAAGAGCGATAGCGAAGATTCGCAAGGACCGCTCCAAGGCAGTGCTGGTTGTTCCTATGGGATGCACCGAGGAGGAAAGTACCCGACATTGGGTAGCCTCATTGACCAACATGACCTTGAACAACGTCGTCCTACCGGCTGGAGAGAGTGTCTATCAGGACGCTAAGGGACAGCCCATGCCACCCCAGAGATGGCCAACGGAATTCCACTATGTGGATGGGGGCCTTGATCAGGCCGACACCACGGACTTCGTGTGTGTCAACGGCATCATAGCGGAGCCTTGGAGGCAATGCTTTGCGGTTCCCCCTGTTGACATCGAAGAATCGGATTCGGAAGACCCCCTCACTGAAGAGGAGTGGGATCTGGTTCAGGGGTATATGGATCAGCCCTTTCACGACTGGGGAAACCAGCGTGAGGGCAAAGGCCAGGACAAAGCCTGGTGGGAAGTGGACTCAATCGTCTCCGGTTCCTATGACGGGAATACCTTCGTACAGAGGGTGCTGGATCACATGTCCAGCCAAGACGAGCCGCCTGGCGGTAACCCACCCACCTACGGTGATCTGTTCCGAGGCAAGACCAGAGATGGCCCTTTGGGGTTGCTACCCCTCAAGTAAGCTCCGTGGTTCAAGTGCCCGGAAAAGCCAAGGCGGAGTCAGATGACTGCCCCAAGATCCAGGCGTTGAGGGCCAGGCTGAAGCAGAAGTATGGCGAGACCTTCTTCAGCGGAAAACCTGTGTTCCCCCCACCGGTGCGTGGACCGTATGGCGAGGCCAAGATACGACTGAAGCAGGACCCCCGTGTGTATCGGCACCGGGAGTTTGCCCTGAGGGGCGAGAGGAAAGAGGCCATGGAGAAGATCCTCCGTGACTTCATCCAGAGAGGCTGGCTCGAGCCGTGCCACTCCGAATGGGCCTCTCCCTGCTTCGTCGTCCCCAAGAAGGTTGCCGGTGAGTGGCGGCTCGTGGTCGACTACCGCGGCCTGAACGCCCAAACGCAGCACGACAGCTATACGCTGCCCCTCATTGAGGACATGCTGCAAAAGCAACACCGGCGGAGGATCTTCACGGTGATTGACCTGAAACATGGTTATCATCAGATGCCTCTCGCCGAGGAGTCCCGTGCCTGCACAGCCATGAGCACTCCACTTGGACCTCTCCAGTGGAAGGTGATGCCCATGGGCGTTACCAACGGCAATGCGGCTTTTCAGCGGATGCTGGAGAACCTGCTTGAGCCGGTGCGTGACTGTGCGGACCCCTTCGTGGACGACGTGATCATCGCGTCCGGGGACCCCAGTATGAGCTACGAGGAGCTCCTGGAGGCACATGAAAGGGACGTCACTCGAGTGCTGGACCTTCTGGTTCGGCACAAACTCACGGGCAGCAGTGACAAGGCCACCATTGCGGTAAGCGAGGTGGTCTTCGCTGGCCACGTAGTCGGGAACGGGCAGCGAAAGCCCATACCTGGCAAGGTGGCTGCGATTGAGCACTGGGAAAAGCCCAAGACGGTCTCTGAGCTACGGGCGTACCTGGGGTTCTGCAATTACTACTCGGGGTATATCAAGATGTATGCCGAGTATGCAGCCCCCATGACGACCATGCTCAAGGGCAACCGAGAGGAGACCAAGAAGGGGTCCAAGAAGGCTCTGGTCTGGACAGCTGAGTCCGACCGTGCCTTTGAGGGGATGAAGCAGGCGCTGCTATCCGCAGTGGGTCCCGACCGAGGGTTCGTCCTGCGCACCGACGCTTCCGACTACGCCATTGGCGCTGTGTTGGAGCAAGTGCTTGACGACGGGAGGCACGTGCCCGTGGCCTTCTGGAGCCGAGTCCTGGCGGAATGCCAGAGACGGACGTGGACGCCGCGTGAAAAGGAGGCGTATGCCATCGTCATGGCTCTCAGGAAATGGGCTGGGTACATAGCCCTCCATCCCGTCACCGTCTGCACCGACCATCAGAGTCTGCAGTCGTGGCACAAGGAGCACGTGGACACCCCCTCAGGTCCCGCCTCCCGACGGGCAAGATGGCAGGAGACCTTGGCCAAGTTCGACCTCACGGTTGTGTATATTCCTGGAAGGGATAACACCGTGGCGGACTGTCTCAGTAGGTGGGCCTATCCCGCCAGCAAGGGCATGACGGACATCTCTGCCCATGGCGATGAGGCTGAGACCGCTGAAGCCAAGAGGATCATTGAAATGGAGCGCCTGATGGAGGAGGAGGGTGCAAAATGCTTCGTCGTCATGGCCGCGAATGCCCCCCTCAGCACGAGGGTGCGCAGAGCGGTCAGAGTACTCGCCCCTGAGGGAGCTGAGTCCGACAAGCACCTCTTCCCGGAGTCTTGCCTCCAGGACGACTGGACCGACGACTACGCCAAGTCTGAGGCCTTTGCGGCCGAGTATAGGGCTGTGACCGACCCTGACGACGGGCAGAGGTGGCCAAAGGGGCTGACTGAGGAAGATGGCAAGCTCTACCGGAATGGTAAGCTGCTAGTACCAGAGTCCCGGGTGCTCGAGCTGTGTGAAGCTTGGCACCACCACATGCTGCACCCAGGGGTCAAGAAGCAAGCTCTTGACATGCAGCGTCGGTTCGAGATCGACCATATCGTTCTCTACACCGCCGTCAAGAAGGTCAGGAAGGGTTGCTCGGTCTGTCAGGCCTGCAATCCCGACAACCGGAACGTCAAGGGGGAGCCCCAATGGACGCCGGTTCCTGACCAGCCCATGGAGAGCGTGGCCATGGACGTCTTCTCCATGCCCGAAGTGCACATTGGCAAGGAGACCTTTGACTGTGTGGTTCTCTGTGTGGACCGCCACAGCGGCTACGTTGTAGCCGTTCCGGCACGCAAAAAGGGGTTGCTTGCCAAGGAAGTGGCAGTCATGATGATTCGTCATTGGCTGACCGTCTTTGACATCCCCCGCACCATTTGCAGTGACCGAGGGCCCCAGTTTACTGGTGGCTGGTTCAAGGCTATGTGTTCCCTCATGGGAATACGTCATGCCAAGAGCGTCGCCTATCTCAGCCGGTCTAACGGCCGTGCTGAAGTGGCTGGACGGCAGCTGTTCGAGAAGCTGCGCAAGATCCACATCACCAATCCACGGCGGAACTGGTTCGAGGAGATGTGGCCTGCTCTGAAGGCCCATCATGACACCCCCACTCCGGGCGGTTTGTCCCCTCACCAGATTCTGTTCGGCAGGGACCCCCTGGGTAGGGGACTTCCCTTGTCTGGTGATGGCATGGCTATGGATGCCAAGGAATTCTTCGCGCGGCAAGAACAAAAGGCGCGGGACATCCGCCAGCAGCTCGAGAAGGAGCATGCTGAGCGTCAGAAGTCCGCCCCGAGCTCGACAGCGCAGAAGTTCAGGGTGGGAGACCCGGTGTGGGTGATCAGACCCCGCCCCATGGGCACCCACCGCACCAAGACCTGGTTCACACCCGGCGAGGTGGTCCGCAGGATTGGTGAGGACACCTACCGCATCAAGGTGGGTCACGGACAGTTCCGGGAGCGCCACGAGAGTCAACTCCGTGTGCGGGAACCCGACCTCCGTGGCCAGCATGTGTCCCTGAGCTATGCCGCACATGAGGCCGATTCGGACGACGACTATGCCGAGCAGGACGACTATACAGTCGAGAAGATCCTGGCTCAGCGTCCGAAGGCCTCGGCACCCGGAGGTCTGGAGTTCAAGGTTCGTTGGCGAGGCTATGGGCCGTCCCACGACACCTGGGAACCCGTCTCCTCGTTCGTGCCGCGGGTCAATACTCCCTTCATGGAGTACATCCGCAAGCACAAGACCAAGATCACGTTTCCGACTTGGCAGCACTCACCCGGGCGATTGCAGCCAGGGGTGCCTGATCAGCGCCCTGGGCTCTCCCCTGATGCGTTTTGAGCGCTTGTGAGGCCGACGAATCGTCCCTTACTTGCTTGCTCTCTTCCATCTTTTGGTGACGGAGTGGCCATATACCCCCCCCTGCTGAATCCAGAGGAGGATGGCCCCTCTCTTTCAACTCTATTCGTCACTCCCCCCTGCTGAATCCTTGGGAAACCAGGTAGGGCGACTGACCTTCATATTTCTGAGCTCTTGGGGCCTTGAAGCCCATACGACGTTGCGCAACGGATGCCGCTGTCATCGGCATTGCGATTTTTTTTGGTGTGTGGTCTGGTTCCATGGCACTTGCGGAATCCAGACCAGTCGAAGTGTGTCTCGAGACTATATATGGCCTGAACTCAGGCGTTTTCTTGTCCACCCTCCTGCATTGCCTTATCCTGACCGTGGCGTGGTTTGGCGCTCTGTCCAGAGCGTGTTTACACGCCTATTTACCCAGATTATTGCTTGTTTTTCTGCCCTCCAGGATATGTGCATCTGTATGTTGAGTGTCATCAGCCCATCGCTGAGGGATGGACTGTTTTTCACCACAAATCGGGATACAGAGGCGCTTTGAGTCGCCGTGTACATGTTCATACAGCCTGGTCCAGCCTGGACCAGTACTTGAATACAGATTCTACTGTTTGAGTGCTCGTGATACCGTGTTGCCCTATTCGCTGTGATGTGTGGAGATCCTGATGGCGCCAGGCGGGAAGCCCAGTTGCCTGACTACACTCCCAGCGGTCCGCCACTGTCAGTCCCAGTGTGAGCTTACCGATTCGCAGACGCACTTGAATTCGGATGGCGGCCTCCGGTGCTCCTGACCTCGGTCAGTCTGCCTGGGAAACTGGTGGTTTGAGGAGTCGACGCCTCCGCCCACACTGCATGAGGACTCCCTCATGTATGGCCTTCGTGGCAGTAGGGCGAGGGAAAAGACGGCCTTGATGCCCGATCCCTTCAGGAGGAGTTCCCTTAAGATCTGGGGTTCTGAAGGAGTTCGACTATGGCACTCTGGACTCGCGTCGTATGGATATGGACATGGTGCGCCCGAGGAAGGACCCGTGGGGACTCTCCCCAGTCGGCGGGCCTTGGGAAGCTTGGGGTAGCCTGATGGATCTTTGTGGTCGCTCTCGACCTGTGGGACCACCTCGGTCGTCGTGTGTCGCCTATGTTGGCCGTGTGTGCCACTGCCACTGTGGTGGTGACCGTAGCAGCCGGCACCCGGTGCGCCTGGTATGGGTTAGCGGGTCCTTTGGATGCCGAACAATCGCCGCCAGGACCCGGGACTTGATACTTGATACTATACATGTGCTACGAGCTTATACAACATCATACCTATCTTACTGTGACTTACTGAGGTGAGGATGTGACACCCCCCCCCCCCTTTCAGGAAGTGGTCCTGGGTACCCGCTGCCATGCGTGGGTGTTATCGAGCCCCCCCCAGGGTTTGCTCTAAGGAGGGGGGTGAAGCGGTACCCAGAACCCCATGGCTAGGTTACGGCATACAACCGGTCTCCGGTCCACTAACCCCATGTACGGAAGGGAAGACGCCCGTTGACGCTCCGTTCCGTGCCGTGAAGCCCCGCATCGGCAACCGATGCACCGCCAGCGGAGATTTGTGTATCAGAATATCAGGAATCAACATGGTTTTATTTTCATATTGTTTCCGTCAATTTTTATGCTTCCGTTCTGATATTCACTGTTTTGACTGCTGGCGGTTGGATCGCGACTTTACCGTAACCGCCAGTTTAACTGTTTATAATGGAAATTTTAACGCAATCCGTCACGAAGGCTCCAAAGCCTTCAGGAACTGCATGGACGCTTCCGCAATTTTAACATCTTACAATCGCAACCTTAATCCGAATTTTTCAGGATGTCGAAATCGGATTTTCGACTTCGACATCCCCGCACTTGATTTGACCTCTTTCTAGTGGACCTACGTGCTTCCCTATGCACGAATCAACTTTCTTTTTATCCTGCCCCCCATTTGACTCAGAGATATGGGCAAAACAAAGTTGTTTCATGAGGCCACTTGTGAGGGTCATATCTCCTGCCGCTTGCGAGTATTGACAATAAGGAAACGTGGGATGTATTCACAATACTCCCGACGTAATTTAGGAAGCATTATACGCCTTGCGCTTCCACACGTGCGCGCTAGTGTAATGGATCATGGTCAAGAGGGTGGAGTTTGCGTTATAACTCTATGGCCATGATATTGCGTGCGTTAAGATAACTTTCGAGTGTAGCGCGCAAGTGTTGGTGTTGCATAGGAACTCTCCTTGAGTTCCTATGAGCGATTGACACAAAGTTATGCCCTTGGAGGGGCATGACATATCGTGGTGGGAGCTACCTTTTGGGGCAATATGTGGTATGTGCCATGTGTTGTGTTGCGTGCCCATTTGGCGGGTCCATTACTCCAAGCCAAGCCCACCAATGGACCTCATATTGTGCAAGCCCCTTCTCCATACTCCCTACAGTCAATTGCAAGCCCAACCTTCGTGAAGGGAAGCTTGTGTGGTGATCCCGAAGCGATGCGTTGGGAGCAAGGTGTGTGTTTTACAATTTTGCATATTATCGTGTGCCCACTTGGGAAGTAGCGCTCGTAACCTTTCAAGGCGCCCCAAGTGGAGCACATATGTGGGATCGAAGGTCATTGGTGTCAAGTCATTGTGTTTAGAAGGATTAGTTAATTGCACGATCCAAGCCGAAGATATTATATAATTGTGCACCTTTCAATGCACCTTTGTGTGTCTTTGTGCCAATTTTGCCGTTTGTGGCCCGTCATGATGTCAAGTGGCGACCGTGTATCTCAACGTTGCGCTCAATTGACATCATGACCCAAGTATGGTATGGGGGTACATACTTCGGTGCCCAACATATCTTGGACCCGGCGAATAACTCCTCTTAGGCTTGGCATACCGTGGCCGCCATGTTGGCGATTTGGGACTATCCCAAATCATGGGCTCACTTGGCGACCCTGCCATTCCCAATACCGGAGGAGTTGGGCGACGCCCAAAAGATATGTTGGACACATATGACTTGATACCAATCCTATGGCACACTCCGGTCCGAGTCGGGCATGTGCCTCATTTGCCCCAACCATGAGTGTGCGCATTTTTGGCCATTTTGAGCAATTTTCCACTTTTGCTGCCCGCCGTGCACCATGTTCTAACCCTCGTGCACGCCGGACGCATGGACCAATGCACCATATATGACACGGGTGTTATGGGTAATGGTCCCCATGGTCCACACACCACGTGGGCGAAGCGGAGCCACCTTCGTTAAGGCGCTAGCCCAAAGTGAGTGTTGGCAATTTTGCAATTTTGACATCTGTGGACCCAATTGGGATCGTCACCACGCCGAGTGGCATGGAGATCTTTGAGAGCCAAGCGCATGGGAGTCTCCATTGGACTCCCGGTGGATCGCGTATGGGATGGCAGATCCGATCTCTAAGCCGGTGTGGAGATATACTATTGGGAGGACACCGAATTTTGGCTCATTTCAAGCAGCCAAAATGACCCCATTTTGGGACCCCAATTTCCCCCTTCCGTGTGGTCAATTGGTGGCCCCATTTCTCTATGCCCACAGGGAGCCCGGACCTAAATTCAAGTTGTGCACTCAGATATGAGTCCTAGGTCCTGCCTCCTAACCTGTGGGCCATTGGCCTTACCTTGGCCGGGCGAGCCACGCGTGGGAATGACGCCAATTTTGGTGATTTTGGCATCATGACCCCACTTGACGAATCCGTGTTGCCCTGATGCCGGGACCTCAGAGGGAACCAGGTTGGGTGAGGGCTCCAGAGAGTTCGCACTCGAAGGGCATAGGGTCAGTTGCTTCTGGCAGGTCCGGACGAGTGGTCAATTTTAGATATTTTTGGGTTAATATCAGTTTGGGCTGAAACAGCCCATTTTCAGCTACCAACTCCTGGGTGATAATGGCGGGGCCATATCTCTCGCTCAGAGAGGAGTTGGGACCTGCCGTTAAGGGAGCATAGGAAACCATCGTCGGTTGGCCTTGAAGCACCTTGGTTCCAGGGAACTCGCCTGTGGCTGTGCGGGACACCTCCCCCATTGGCAGGGTTTCAGGGTCCGGACTGAGCAGGGCATGGGTTGTGTTTGAGCCCCCGCCCCCACCAGCCACTGAGAGGGTCAGACCTGGGATTGGGATATGAGTTGGGACTGAGTGTCTATTGTCCTGTAATGCCCTTACCCCAGTCCAGTCTTAACCCCATGTATACATATCCTGATGTGTTGCTGTGCATACTTTCGTTCCCTCTTTGCAGAGTGGCAAGGATTCTGAAACGCTTTGTCACATGACACGAGCGTATTGATGCCCTTGTGAGCGTAGTGCCTTGCCTGCCTGCTCACCTGTGCGTGTCACCGCAGCGTCCCGTGGCCGGCCCCCCACGGGAACGCGTCAATATTAGCTCCGAAAACTCGGGAATTGACCCCTTGTCTGGACCCGCCAGAGGTGAGGACGAGGCAACTGACCCTATGCTCTTTGAGTACGAACTCCCTGGAGCCCTCACCCAACCTGGTTCCCTCTGAGGTCCCGGCATCAGGGCGCCACGGGTTCGCCAAGTGGGGTCAGGATGCCCAAAATAGCAAAATCGGCCGTCTCGGGCGACCGTCCAGGGTAGGAAACCTTGGCGATATTGACGCGCTAAGCCTTGATTCACAACTGTTGATATCCCCTTTGGTCCCATGCCCTGGGTTATCGCTTGCTGTCCCGCTGGCTGCTTACTGTTCACCGAGGGGATAACCACACGGATGGGGCAGAAAGCAACATGCGCTGCATAGGGGGGATCAGGGATCGCACCAAAAGTTGAATAACTCCTGATGAGCCGGAGGAGCAAATACGAAACGCAGTGGCGTTCAACCCTTGGTCATATGCTACAATAATCGCACTTTCTCCCTGGCTAGATCCCGTGCCCCATAGAGATATGGTAATTCCAATATGGCACACAATGGCAAAAACAGCGAAATTTGGCCCAAATGGCCCGCACTCATGATTCCATATCTCCATGGCCACGGCGAGGATCCTTTCAACCAAGGATGCTATAGACACATGGGACTTACGTCCCAATATATGCCACTTGCCAACCCTCATGGTTGCCTCTAGCTATTTTCCCCCTTGGAGGGAAAATGACACACAAATGGGGCAGAATGGCAACATACCCCAAATTGGGTGACTCACAACTCTCCCATCGAGAGGAGAGGCCACATGGGGAAACACCCCATTCGATGCGGGTTTATGTGCCTTCTTTGAAATGCCCTTACCCTTGGTCAAGTGGCGCACGCAACCTCGGGGGTGAAATCAGGGGGAGAAGGAGTTTGTGGCCATTTTGGGCAAAACGGCCAAAATTCGGCCAAAAGTGGTCCCTCCAAATATCGTATCTCCGTATCGCAAGAGAAAGGAGCCTCGGGCTTTTGCATGGATGCAAACCGAAGCTTTGCTTCCCTTTTGCAACAAGGGTTGAGGTTCAAAGCACAATGAAAGCATTTTTAACACCTCAATCCTTGAAGCACACTATTTATGGGAAAAAGTGCATATATCGGCGATATTGGCATGAACATATCTTTGGGTCATTGAGGAACAAAAATACGAGCAAACACTTTTGGTGTAGGCCCATAGTAGGTGCTTCCAAATATGCACACCATGGTTAGATTGTCTCCGCCCACTCGTGTCAATAGTGCTTGCATATGAGCGCGTGTGCAAAGAGGCAATATGGCACGCGTGCTCACAAGGCAAAATTATATGGAATAGAAGACAAGGTCGTACAAATCAACCAAGCCGTCCACGATGTCCTTCGTGGTCTCCACTTTACATATTGCCTTGATTCCAGGCTCAACTCCCCATAGGCTTCGAGTACGAGCCTTTGGGGGTTTGGCCATTTTGGCCTAATTTTCGACCAAAACTTGCCCTTTTTCGAAAATAGAGTTTTGGTACGCATTGAATTGCGTGGAGCCATCGTTGAGTTGGCTCAGAAATAAAAAGTGGCCTAGGGCTTTTGGTCTTGTGAGCATTGTGTTTGGTTATTAACGTTCATGCTCACAAGGCCACAAAGTTAGCGTTTGCGCACGCAAACGACTTGAATTTGCGAGACCCATAGGCTGCCTAAAACACCGCCATTGCCCGCTTCCCTATTCAAGATGATATGCCCGCGTGAAAGGGGCATGGATGAAAGACATAGGGGGGAGATGTAGGGTTCCGTGCGAACTCATGGTCCTTGAGAAGCATGAGTTCGCACGATCGACGGAAAGCCTTGCGCGCTGATTTTCTCGAAAACGCAACGGCGAAAAATTCTGGTGAACACACCAGATGAAAGTACATTAAATACCCTCTAGATTCAGCCCTTAAGTTCTCTTAGAACCTCACAGTTACTCGAGAAAAGTCAATCACAAAACTCGCCACGGAGAAGCGACGAAGGCGCGCGAACAGGCGACATCAGGCGGCGATTTCACGACAATTAGAAATCGCGGTAGAAATCGGGTATTTCACCGATTTCCGACCGAAAATCGCCTAAGACAATAAAATTATGGTCATTCTACGTCGATTTATTGGTTAGAAATCGCATTCCAGATTCCGCGGGTTAGGTAACAGGGATATCCCGCTGACAGCCGGTATCGACAGCTTGCGCACGGGTGTGACGGCTCACAGGCCTCCGGGCCATGGGCCATAGGTTCTGGGTACCGCTGCAATCTGTCCTAGGGTGGTGTAGTCGCGCTGGAGGTGCGCTTGTCGAGGCACCGTGAGGGGCCTATCGTCCGCCTGGTCGGAAGAGGCGCAACCACGGGAGCTGGCCAATCAGTGCAGGTAAGGGTGAAGGGTAGGCGTCAGGGCAACGTATGTGGGCCAGATGAGGTGGACCTGGTTACCACGGCCCGGGGCAAGCCTCTGGTGGGTACCCCTACAGGGGGTCGATAACCAAGCTACGGCACCCACCAGCCCGAGTATCAGTCAGCGATGTTCACGGGTTGCACCACTCCCGTCGCGGGGCGGCCAGCGTCCCCCCCTGTAGACCCTCTTGTTATATCATACGTGGGGGCATGCGGGTACCTCGAAGCTGATTCGGTATTGGCCCCTGACATGGAGTGCCGGCACGGTATATATCTCGGGTTCTGAGTGCAGCTCGGGGCCACAGAGAAACTAGAGTTGCTACCATGTTTCTGTACTATACTAGTGAACTAGTGCAATGGGTCGGCAGCATACATTATGGGGACACGGAGGCGATGATGGCTAAGAGCCAGGCTAGGCTGGAGCCTCCCAGAAAATCCTGGCTCTGCATCTATGGGTTATTGCATGCTGGCAGTGGGTTACGTGGAGTCAGGGGTGTAGGGCAATTACGAGTGCGTAGCTGGCAATGGATTACTTGGGGTCACGGGTGGTGGTCGTCTCCACGGTAGCGGGGGTACGCCAAAAACGAGGGGCCCGCTGTTGCTTCGCCGCATGCGTGCTGCTTCGTACCTTGGTTGCTGCTTTGCACCCATAGGAGACGCCCTTGCTTTCTGCTTGTTGCTATGCTGCTGCGTTGCTGTGCCTTGCCCCTTTACCCCCGGCGAACAAACG
Source organism: Eutreptiella sp. 'Long Island Sound 2002' (assembly GCA_964036045.1). Classification (NCBI taxonomy): domain Eukaryota; phylum Euglenozoa; class Euglenophyceae; order Eutreptiales; family Eutreptiaceae; genus Eutreptiella; species Eutreptiella sp. 'Long Island Sound 2002'. The sequence goes on along the minus strand of OZ038398.1, from coordinate 37,302,360 downwards.
GGCCACCGTCCTTCGCCGTTGCTAATGCTAACGCTTTGCAGTTGCCACTGCCCCCAAAGCCTGGTCGGCTGGTATCCCCGGTCCTCTGGGTCCTCCGTCATGCTGTGGGCTGCAGAAGCTGGACCCTGTCAGGGATGAGAAGGAGTTTGAGCGACTAATCAAGGGTGCAGGGGGAGGATGGGCGGGTTGGCATTGTTGGGTACCATCATGTTGATATTCCCTGGGGATAAACCAATGGTCCGAAAGGCTTGTCCACAACAGTGAGCCCGTTGGCCATGGCACATGGCTTTGGTCTTTGTGGAGGGGTGTAGCCAGACCAACATCCACTACCCCCCGCCATCTCTCACCACCACAATCGTGACTCACATCTCTGGGCTGTTTATGGAAGACATAATCATCTTTAGAGTAGCATTCACCAATCTGTTGCTTTGCATCATTACATGTATGCATTTGTGCATCATCCATACCCATGACTCTTCGACATGGTATAAGCCCCAGTCCCGGGAGTACAACACCCCCTATCTTGGCTGGGATGTCAAGTAGGGAGCATTTTTGCTCTTATGTTTCCAAGTATGCTGTCAAGATGATGATTCTTGCTCACAACTCCTCCATGGGCTGCTTCCCCATTTCAGTTGAATGTACATTACTGCATACTATAAGGGTGATGACGTACACAGGAGGTTGAGCTATGTGAACAATATGTTAAAACCTATGTGTGTGTGTGTGTGGTGAATTTGGAGATGTATTTGTGATGTGTGTGCTGTGTGTGTGTTACCATATTTTGGCGTGTGTTGATTTGTAGTGAAAACCATGACCTCCTGTGTTGTCAAAGCGGGTAAACATTAGTGTGAAAAACGAACAGATATCGGATGACTGAGTTCAGGTGCCTGAGGTTCATGGCCTCTGAAGGCTGGAGACTGGTGTCGCCGGCTGTGGCAGCCAGCAAGGTGACGGAGTTCTGTAAAGATTCTTGAACGTGATGTGGCCTGCAGGGCCTTGCCGCGACTACTTGCCCCACTGTGCCCACGCAAAATTGTTTCACCCCTAGGGGAAAACCAACTTTGCAGAAAAGGGACAAACATGGGCGCAGCGCCGAACATAGGAGAAAATGCAGATTGGTTGTTGAACTGGGTGTGAGCCTGGGGTGAGATTGCCGCCTTTACTTGTTTGCAATGTCCTGCAGTTTCACCCCTAGGGGAAAACCCAAGAGCATGACAACAGGCGAGGCGAAAACTGTAAAATTGTTGTGTCACTCCGCTGCAGTTAATGCTGCTAGTAGTAAAAGTTCCAGCTTACGCTTCTGCACAGGCATCAAGCCAGGCCTGAGAAAAAGGCTCTGGCGGTGCCGTGGGACCGACAGAAAAGTAAAAACAGTGATAACAAGATGAAAGCGGTGCACCAACTTGCAGTCACCTACCCATGCCTAAGAAAAAAGGCCCCCGTCGTGCTGCAGGTGGTATAAAAGGTGGGCCTCTTAGGAGAGAGGGGGCAGTGCCCCTGGAAGGTTGATTACTGACATGCGTTGGAGGCAGAGCACTGCAGTGTCCCTTGAGCTTGTAGTTCGCGGTCTACATTTCGCCATGTGCGGCGTCGTTGCTGCTTTGAGCAGACGAAGAATTCTGCACCTCGTGTTGGAGATCTCGGCGCAGCAGTGGGGCATGTTCGACAGCTCTCTATTTGACGACCTTCCCAGTGAACCTCGGAGACTTCGGATCTCTTTCGGAGACTGCTACACTGCTCGCACCAGGGGATCTCTTCCGAGCGGTTCACCATTGTGTTTGAGAGCGCTGAGGCGTGCGTGGTGAAGTACCCGTAGGCGTGTGCCTCAGCAACATTGAGGCAGGTTGCCGTACTGTTGAAGATGGTTGCCCTCTGCTCACCAGAGTTTCGTGCACTGGAACGAAGATACAAGCTGGCGATGACCGTCGAGGAACCCAGACATGTAGCCCGCGTTGAGAATTCGCTGGGCGAAAAGGGAGAACTTACGATGGCTTTGCTTGTGTTGTAGCACAAGGAGGAAACATGAAGATGCTTATAGGAGTCCTCGTGTAGAGCTGAGCGCACCAGCTTGTGTGAATTGGACTCGTCGGCGTGCAGCCAGTCCAAGTCCTGGAGAACGGTAGAGGCGCGCGCAGTCTTGGTGTGCTCTTGTGGGCTTTGCTGTGGAGAACTTGAAGCGCATGATGTACTGTCCTCGGAGCTGGTGTCGGTTCCCCAAAATGTGCTGTTGGGGGCGCAAGCGTAGTTGTTTGAGGAGAGGACTGTTAAAATTTCCCTTGGCTCTTTTCAATAGCAAACAATGCAGTGAGTTCCAGGAATGATCTCTCACTTGAGTAGTGACAATTCAATGTATCAACAAAACACCAACCTTAAAGGTTCCAAGAAGAATGGTACAAAAGCCTTGTTGAACCTTACAAATTGATATACAAACATTTGCAAATCATGCAAAAGCTCATTTTATATCAATGTCATAGATTAGGAACATCCCATGCTGAAATGGATTTATCGCTTTTAGGAAAATTGCATGGATTGCATCCGGGAATCGAACCTAGGATTTTGCAATGCAGATCCGATGTTCCGCCAATTATGATAACACATCCGGCCGATAAATTTTCATCTCAATCAATTATAGATCAACAGACAAGATCGTCTGAACTCAGGAAAGATCCGTCTTTTCTTTTTCTGCCCCAGCAGAACAATGTCCAGATCCACAGCGATCATGCATGACAGATCGATCAGCGATTACGACAAAGTCCTTACCAAGTCTGAACCAAGAAGACGATAAACAGGTACTCTCATGCTCATGGTAGAACTGCATTGTTCAGGGAGTTAAAGAATATAGAACTCTAGCCAGACTTCGTCAGTGCATCTGCGAGTTGATCTTGCGTAGCCACCCATTCAAGATTGCTAACTTCTCCAGACGTTATAGCATCACAAATTACCGCAAGCTCAATGAGAAGTCTCTTCTCAGAGACAGCCATTTGCAGATATACGTGGTCGAATAGTGAAGCACAGTCAGTGCGTAGCGTAACAGCGACTTGCATCTTCGTAATCTCAGTAACGACATTGAGCGTCAAGAACAGATCATCCAAGCAGGCTGAACAAGCAAGGGTTTCTCCAGCAAAGGTGGACTTTACAACTCTGCGCAGGGTACGGCTTTTCCAGTTGATCAGACCGAAGCGCTCCTTCTTGTCGTCACCGACACTTGCGATAGTCCACAGCCAGCCACCAACAGTTTTCCCTTCTTCCCCATTGCCCCATGACGAGTCATGGTATCCAATAAGACGAACAGGTCCACTCAACTTGGGAAATCTGATGAATAGCGATCTCTTCCTCATGTGCTGCAAGGTCTTGTTTGCTTCAAGCGCATCCGAGACTGTAGGTTTGCTTGATTGTTGTGAGAGACGGCACACGCTATAAGAGAAGTCAGGTCTCGTTTGCCCGGTACAAAGCTCCAATCAAGCCGCGGTACAAAGTGGTCTCCTTCGCGTTTAATAGTCTTCCACAATCTGTAGACTCCTCCAGAGATATCTCCGCGATCTCATCAATATACTTTTGTTAGTCCAACGTTATTTCGATCAGATTGCCGTCATCGTCACATTTGCATTCCAAATGCACTCTACAAAACACATACTCCTCTCTCTTTTCAGACCCAACAGAGAAGACACCGTGCAACGCCTCCAGAACAGATGAGATGAGAGAATCAGTCCCAGCGATGGAGATATCGTCAACGTGAGCGGCTGCCCATCCACAAAGATTCTCATTATCCCGAAAAACGTATATTGCGAGGTCAAACGGCACCACAATCGCACCAGTAGACAGCATAGCCTTGTGCAGCGCCTGGTACCAGTGCAGTGGGGCGTCCACAAGCCCGTACACCGCCTCCCGCAGCTTTAACAACTGCCCCGGTGCATGCAACTCCTGTGGAGGCCGTACATACACCTCACGCTGCAGGGCGCCTCCTTGTAAAAAGGCAGTGGAAATGTCCACGGCGATCGGAGCCCATCCTCGATGAGAAGCCACCGTGAGCAGCACACGCGAGGACGACTTGGAACACGTGGGGGAAAAGGTATCCAGGTCCCGCGGACCCGCCTCCTGAAGTCCCCGCACAACCAACCGCGCCTTTGGCTTCAATGAATCATCATCCTGCACCTTGTCAACGAGAACCCACTGACACAATATCGCCTTCTGCCCATTGTCTGGTACCAGGTCATACACATGACAAGCAACCCAGGATGCCAAGTCCTTCTGCTTCTCCATGACAAAATCCAGCGATTGTGCCTTTTCAGGTGTCACCTCCGTCATGCCACGACGCGCGGAGCAATGCGCCACATAGCAATATGAAAGGAACACCTCACCCGAGATAGAAGGTGGTAACACAGATGTGTAGCGTTGCCAGACCAACTCAGGAAGACCAGGTCCCAACCTCGTAAGCACGGACATTGCAGCCCTGGCCCGCGAACGTGTCACCACAGGTTCCCTGTCATCTCTCATCCGTCTCAGCTCAGCAACATCCTCCGCGCTCAGCTCTTTCCCCGCCTCGTCAACGAGCAACTCTTCCAACTCCTGTTGCGTTTCATCAGGCACTCCGACAGGCGCAACCTCGGGATCAACATCAGCAGAGCCAAGCACCGCCGAAGCAGGTCTGCAGTGTAACAGAGGTACGCGCCTCACACGCCCGCCGTGCCGTAACACGACAAAGTCACCATCAGCCTCAATGACCACAGCCGGCCCATGCAAAGAATCCTTGCCCCTCTCAAGTGATTCATAGTAAAAAACCGTATCGCCAGTCACAAGCTCAACCTTACGGTGATTAGACGGCCGACTACGCTTCGCCAGCTCAACCTTCGCACGAACATTCGCTGCATGAAATATTTCCCGTGCACGATACATAGCATCCAAGAACTTCACCATGTAGTTGCCCACATGATCACAAGGCACAGGTGTTTCGGCCAGAGCAGGTAACTTCGCAGCCACAAAATCAGGCCAGCGTTAAGACACCCCAAACACCAAATGCTGAGTCGAAAAACCTCGATCCGGCATAGGATGATAGTTCAACGACATGCATGCCACATCACATGCATCTTGCAATGACAGAGTGTCATACGCCTCCAGAAGTAACTCCACCGTATGTCTCAGCTGATAATGGTGCCTCTCCACACTTCCCAGAGACCAATGTGAACCACCGAGTGCACAGTGCAGCGTAATGCCATAACGCTCAGCGAATATCCTGATGAGCTCATTGTCAAACTCCTTCCCCAAATCAGTGTACAACAGCACCGGAGGACCATAGTACTTGACCCACAGATGCAACAACAAATACCACACGTGTGTGGCGGACTTGTCACGAAGAACAGAACAATGTCGGAAGCGAGTGACCAAACATATGACGTGCAAAACAGGCTGTCCCCGAAGACACCAGAGATCCGCACCGTCGCGTAATTGAAATGCGGTTCCTTGGGCATGGCCACCAAAGGACGCCTTGGTGCCTTCTTCCGCATTTCACAGGACTCACATACCAATCCCCGTGCCACAGACCGAAGAAGAGAAGCATCTCGATCCGGATACGCCAGAGCCAACTGTTCAACCAGATGAGGAAACGCTGCATGCCCCAGCTTGGTATGTAAGGCCAGCAATTCCTTGCGAGCCAGCCGTTCGTCGCCCCAAGACTCAGCAGCGAACATCGAATACGAGTGTCCAACCGGCAGAGAAGCTAGTCACAACGACGCAGGATGCAATGAATCCCAAAGAGACAACACCAGATGTCCGGACGAAGAAACATCACAACGAATCGTAAAATCGCCAGCACCCAAGTTTACAGTAACTGTGTTGTTCGCCGCGTCAATCCTCATTTGCATTCTCGCCATAGATCGCCGGCCAATCAACAGAGGTGTTTCCCCAGAAACCACGTGAGTACGTAAGAACTGCACGCGACCACCAATCAATACCGGTAAGTCGACTCTTTAGAGCGCTGACTTCGTGCCACCGTCCCAAAACACAAACCACTCATTGGTGTCACTCCGACGAACATCAGAGCCATCTGGTCCAAGCTTGCGCAGATAGTGAGCGAGCCAAAATTCCCCACAAATCGTATCGGTACACCCGAGATCAATGATCCCACGACCCAGAGATTGGGTACAAAGCTTGTGAAGTGGAGAACACAGTGGACCAGACTGCGCCATCAAACACACACCAGGGTTGTGAAACAAATCAGCAGTGGTGTCATGACCAACAACCGAGAAAACCTCACGCATGCCAGCCCCACCAGACTTGTTCTCAGCGGTTGGCACTGCACGTGAAGACCCTTCCTCTTCCGTCGACGCCTCTTGTGCCATCAGGGTCGAAGCTGAGGTCGTCTTCTCAGCACAATCATGTTGAACATGCCCACGCTTCCCGCACTTCCGGCAGGTAACCCGGGACCCACTCTGCGCGCTAACCTTATTTCTGGTTGGTGTTTTGTTCTTCCCCCGTCGCTGCGCCTCAGCCCCAAACATGCAATCGATTGGTCTCGACGTCGACGCGCCTGGAAAAAGCTGTCTAATAGCAACCAACACCTGCGAGAAAACCACCACCCACCTGTGCTCGCGACAACCATGGCCCGCTGATCCGCATTTCAGTTGGAATTCAGCAACGCCAGCGTCCCCGATAATCGCTCATCCAAGACAATGCCAAAATTTGCAAGACGATGGACAAGCATATCCTGCCGATTGATCCAGCTAAGCATGTCACTGTCACTCCGCTTACAATCCAACAGTCCAAATACTGCCTGAAGTTCATTGTCTGCAGTATCTCCACCGTACGCCCACTCTAGTATCCCAAGCAGTCCATGAAAGTCTTGATCAGTACCAAGCGCGTCCAGTGGCATCTTCGCAGCGAGAACGCGCGCCGCACGTCCTCGTAGCTTCGTGAAAACCTGACCGTTGCGTGTTGACACTGCAAGCGTGCTCTCTGCATGCCACGCGACGACCTGCTGTCCACTGCCTCGTCTTCAGAACCAAATGTCGGACAGTCGAGTCGCGAAGGAGATCCAGAAGACATCGGAGTGGGTAACGTATTCAAGCGATGCAGTAAGTGGATGTTGTCTTGTTGAACACGTTGCTGCTCAGCCTGCAGAGAAAGCACCTGTGCGTTGAATGCTTGCTTCATGTCATGTAGAACTTGATTTTGCTGAAACAACTGTTCTTGCAACGTGCCCATAGGCGTGTTCAAATCAACCGGCGCAATGCCAGTCACACCATCAGGAGGATACAACAGAGTGTGGCCAGAAGGTCCTGCCCCAGGAGTATAAGTAGGATCCAGATCATCCAAAGTAAGTCCAGCCACCGAATAGTGATGCTACAAGTGTTAACATTTTCCTTGGCTGTTTTTCAATAGCAAACAATGCAGTGAATTCCAGGAATGATCTCTCACTTGAGTAGTGACAATTCAATGTATCAACAAAACACCAACCCAAAATGTTGCAAGAGGAATGGTACGAAAGCCTTGTTGAACCTTACAAATTGATATAAAAACATTTGTAAATCATGCAAAAGCTCATTTTTATATCAATGTCATAGATTAGGAACATCCCATGCTGAAATGGATTTACCGCTTTTAGGAAAATTGCATGGATGGCATCCGGGAATGGAATCTAGGATTTTGCAATGCAAATCCCATGTTCCGCCAATTGTGATAACACATCCGGCTGATGAATTTTCATCTGAATTGATTATAGATCAACAGACAAGATCGTCTGAACTCAGAAAAAAAGGACAAAGTCCCGGTAGCGCTTGTGGTGGCAAAGGGAAGGGTTGACGCTGCGCGACGCCATGGATATTCAGGCGGAAGTATGGCTCGGTGTTGGACTACGCCCCCCTTCGTTGCCGGAGCGGATCTATAGAAGGCTGTGCCTTTCTTTGCTTTGTAATTTCGGGGATGCTTGTGAGAGGTACGGTAGATCAGGCGACGTGTGGCGGGTACAGAAGAAGGAGTGGCGCGTAACACATGCTTTGGTTTTCTTTGAGTTCGGCGCAGTACAAATCGGAAACCGCTTGGCGGTGGTTCATGATGACAGACGGAGGTCGTAGGACTGAGTGGCTTGACACTTGCGGCTCGCGGCCGGCGAGCCAAGGGCTGAAAAGTATTATGGGAGCTGAAAGCAGACGTGAACCGGTGACTGGTACAATTCAGATGCGAAGTAGAGGATTCCGTAGACGAGTCTTCTAAAGCCGGGGGAGCACTATCAGGGTTCACAGAACTAGGAGGAGAAGTGCGTGCTGCGCGTGGAACAATGGTGATGCCTTGATCAATGACAGCGCCTGGCCGCGGGACGCAGCATTGGTCGGGCGCAGGGACTAACAACGGTCATTGTACGCGGACAACAAGAGGGAGTATTGGTTCGAGCGGCTCGTTGTCTTGCAAAGACGGCGTGCTGCTGTATGCGGTTGGCGCTGGCGGCGGATTTGTTGCGCTGTGGTCGTCGAATAAAGGCGGCGTTGCAGAGGGTTCATGCTCTGGCGTTGGGCTCCAGCAGTAGGAGGCGTAGGGGGTGTGTTGGTAGGTGACCGAAGTGTCACGGCTTGAGTGATCGTTGTACTGGTATGCAGCGGGGTAGGAGATTGCATACCCATCGTTCTGGTAGTCACCGAAATGGCTGGGGGGGGCATACTGGCCGCTGTGAACGGGAAATTCTTGGGTGACTCCCGGCCAACAGGATGTTGTTGTAGGTTTAGGCTCAGCTGAAGTCCACGGACATGCCTGGCAGCCTGTGGGTGGTGGCGGACGTGGCAAATGGGGTAGAGATGACAGCGAACAGGCTGTCTCCAGATGCTTGAGGAAAGATGTATGCGCCAGTATGAGATTTGTGACGGCGCAGATGAGGGACGCTGTCTGGTCTGGTGTCGACGCCACCCGCATGGACTGAGCGATGTCGTTAATAAAAAAATTGAGCTACTGAGGGGAAACCCGGAAAAACCCTCAGCAGCGTTGCAGCGGCGAAATTTGGATGAAGTTCTGCAGACATCAGTAGCTGCGCGCGCGATCCGTCCGCGGGTTTTATCAAGTATGCTGTCAATAGTCTTCCTGTCAATCGTGTTCGGAAACATTGGGGCTAACACTTGGCGCATGGGCTGATACAGATACAAAGCAGCCACACACCACTGAAAAAAAGACCAAAACACCTAGAAAACACCTGGAAGAAGGTCCAATCTGCACGAACAGTCTCGGCAATGGCGACCTTCGCAAAATGCATGCAAAGCTTGGGGCAGATCGACGCTTGCAGTGGTCATCTTGCGCGAGGAGATGTGCTTGGACACTGGGCTCACCACAATTCACTCAGCTAAGTAGTTGAATGGAGACCACGGCTCTTGGTCCCTGTAAACCAGAGCTACACATGGTGGAGAAAACGCAATGAAAACACCTCTATGTGGTATTTTTATGGCCTGTTAGAGAGTGTGCAACCGGTACCAACCAAGGCAAGTAACACTGAAATAACAGTGAACACTAAGTTTACGCAAAACGAGTACCTGCTCACTTAGTAGAGGTGAACCTCGCATCGTGCAACCCTATTCCTGGACCAAGGACCTGTCCGTACTCACTCTTGCAGGGCACATTCACTGCCAAATGACAGCCCCATGGAAAGCGAGCCTGAGCCTGAGCCTGAGCCCAAATGGAGTTCTGGACCCTATGAGGGTCAAGGCGGGAGACAGTAGATGAGGACAACGATCTCCAATGTGCCTAACGCCGCAACATGCTGCCCAATTCAAAACAACACGTCGACAACGCCGAGATATGGTGACAAGCGGTGCCAATGTGGTTGCAGAGCAAGTTGTCCAACCCAAACCAAACCTTCCGCGGGATGAAAAGAGAGAACTCAATGTAGTCACCGATAAGGGCCGGCGTTACCCGTGATTTGTTTTTGTCATTTGTTTTTGTCCTTTGCTTTTGCGGTGAAGCCGGCTGCATATTGGTTGCATCATGTAACCAATTGCGTGCGGTCCGGAATTGGGATATCCGAGCTCTAGACCCGTTGCGGCACCGGGGTTTGAAATACATCGAAAAAATAGCAGCGGAAAGTTTGATTTATGTTATCTTTGTGAATGGGAAACAACACAGAAAATTTTGGCGCCAAGAATTATGAAACATGTGTATTATGCACTCCTAGTGCGCACTGTGCTGTGTGCACTTTGGGTAGCTATCCCAGAACAGAGAAGCAGTAATTGTGCACATGTACAAACAATTGCTACACAGATAATTGCAAATTTACCATGTTGTTGTTTTGTCTATCATCCGTTTGAGTCCTCTCTTCATAGCTGGGCAAAGTGCGCATGCCGGTCCTCAGTTCTTTGTGCGATCCCCAGTATAGCACAGTTTTTGTCGCCAGGTTTTCTTGCAGGTCCACAAAGGGGATGGGCTACCCTCATCCGTCTCTCAATCCCCTTTCTCAATCTCTGCTTCCCGGATGGGCAGTATGCCCCATATTAGCATTGTTTATCCCTCCGCATTCTCGTTGTAAAGATGTATGCCCCTATAACATCTTTTTCTGCCAGCATTCACGGCATCTGCAGATGCTCTGCTGTCATGCTACGGAAACGCATCACCCAGAAATCATGATCGACGACAACCAGTTCCGTCTTGCTAAGCACTTCGTGGGTGCATCCCATGTACCCCGTATACTGGAGTCCTTGATTGTCGCTAGTTCCGATGCAACGCCTCCTGGGGATAATCTTTTTTTTTTGATGCGAAATCCTTTTTTTAGATGCGCTAAAATTTAAGAAAAGTGCTAAAATTTAAGTCAAAACAGCTAAAAAATGAGCAAAAACAGCTAAAAAATGAGATCTAAAAAAAACGATTTCGCATCTAAAAGAAAAGATTCCCTACTAGAAAATAAAATTCCAACAAAACCCGAAATGTAAAAAAAAAGTCATTCGCATGTTTCAAAACGTCAAAAAAGCACAATCTTTTTTTTTAGATGGCCAGGTAAAAAGTGAGATTTTGGTAAAGCTAAGAGAGCACAAAGCCAGGGGTGGGGAGGGGAGGCACAAATGCAGTTCCTAGGGGCAGCCCACGGGACGAATCACCCAGATGGCTGAGCACTTGCAGAACGTGCTTTTGCAGTACACACTACATTACGTGAAGATGATGTAACCCACTTGATGGCGTCGGGACATGCCACTGTGCAACTGATGCACAAGACGCCTTCCTTGTGGAGAAGGGCTAAAATGACGTGGACTTTTGGAAATGCCAAACAAATACAGAAGCAGCATCCCTCCCTGTATGCACCTGAAGATATTTGAAACGAGCAAAACTTAAGCATGACGTTATGGGCAATGGGGTCTTCAGCAGATACACTCAGCATCGGTTCTGCAAGCAGGGCACCTTTCAGGATGAAGCGGAAACATGTTGTGCAAATAGTTGGGCACCGTGGGTACATTGCAACAGCAGCACGCTGGAGAGCGTCGCGCAGTTCGGCCACTGACACAGTTGCATCTGCCCCACACACACACTTGTTAGGCGTGGGTTGTAAACACTGGAGTGAAAGGGGGGCAATCAGTGCAGCAAATTGTCAAGCATGGGTGTGAAAGGCAAGAAGGAAAGGGCAGCAGGGGGGTAGGAGTGAGACATTTGTTCCAGCTACCAGCATGTAGTCCTCTCCTTGATCTTGAGACGTCGGTTCCGCTGAGACTTGAAATTGTGCCCCTGGGCTCTGGCCAACATGGTTGAGTGCCCTACTTCACAAAATCCAGGCATTGCCTATGATCCGTTCAAATGACCTCTCTGCATAGGTCCCCCAGCGAAGGAAAACCCCTGTCCTCTGAGCAGATGAAATTGTGCACATGGGCTCTGGCCAAGGTGGCCGAGTACCCTACTTTACAACATTCAGACATTACCTGTGATCCTCTCCGATGAACTCCCTGCATAGGCCCCCCAGCTGCAACGGGACACCCCTGTTGTGAACCACAAGTTGTGCGTAATTCACCCAAAACCTTCCACATTCATGACATCCCTGCATATGGTACCTCCTCACCGCTTGCAGCAGGCAACAAGGAAAGAGGGCCACTGGGTGCATATTGGGTCAGTTCCGAAACCCAGGTTCCCCTACTGTATGAAGTTGTGAACATGGGCAGGGGTTGGCTTGAGGCAGTAGCACTCCTTGTAACCCCCGGAGTGCAACTTTTTGAGACATACATGATGATCATGTAAAAATCTTTTTTTTAGCGCGCAATCTTTATTTTCAGCACGGAATCTTTTTTTTTAGCGCAGATTTTTTTTTAGCGCGGGATTTTTTTTTTAGCGTGAAAGGTTTTTTTTATGCTAAAAAAAAAAGATAAGTGCTAAAAATTAAGATTTTGCATCTAAACAAAAAAAGCTTGGACCCAGAGTACAAGGGGGGAGTAAGGTAGTTTGGTCTATGTAGGTAAAAAAATTGCCAATAGTAGCAGAGCCCCCAGTTTCTTGCACGTCAAGCCATTACGAACCGTGGCTGTGCTGTAGTTCCGCTCCCCTGCACGGGGCCAACCTTTGAATTGTTGGATCCACAAGGAAAACGGTTTGTGCACATAAAAATTGGGCCCCTTTCATAGATTTCATCTTTTCCCCTGAGGAAAAAACTTTACTGATGTGGGTGGGTGGGAGGGTAAAGTGGATAGGTAGAGGTGCCTAGACAGCCAATCCACCGCCTCCCGGGAACGGTAAGCTGTGGCATGTTGTGGGCACATGCAAGTTGTCCAATCAGCTCGGTTCCTGCCCAGATGCGAGTCGGTCGTTGGTTTCGGGTTGCATTGTGTGCTGTGTTGCCGGTGCTGCCAGGCAGCGTCAGTGATTCGTTGACCCCTTCGCAGTTTTCCAGGCGGACCATCACTTGGCCATTTCTTTTTTTGTGGGTTCGGGTTGTTGTTCTTTATCTTTTGATGCGATTAAGGTCAACCAAACCCCGTAGAATGTTGTGCTCCACCCACTCCTGTGGCGATGCCGCGCTTGGCTTTGCGTGTTTGCTAAGTGTGGAGCCTCTTTGAGTGACCAATTATTGGTAACTGAGGGCAACCTTGCAACCAGAGTGGTGATTATCTAGCACAATGGGTTTGGATTTCATCATGTACTTTCGTGAGGAAAGTTTTCTGGTGCCAATTTGCCAGTGGGCGTAGGAAGCAGATTTTTCTTTTTGCAATGCAGTCTGACTGTTGTCTGTTCGTTGACAATTACTTTGAAGTATTTTGTCCCATCCTAAAGTGTCCCGTGGGCGATGCATTTTCCTCGTTGGTGTCCGCCCCAACGCGACGGACACGGAAGCCTTCAGACGTACTGAAGAGGCAGGAAGCAACGGCCCTGCGTCCTGGCCCGGCACTTGTCCAACAGCCCCAGGTTTGAGACACCACCTCAGTGTCCGGGAACCCAGCCCGAGAGAAATACCGTAAGCGCAAATCAGGGACACGCCCCGAAGCACGCCCAGCTACGGTAGAAAGCAGGGGCGCTCCTTTGCAACCCAGGGAGCGCCCCTCAAGAGGCACAAGCCGGAAGAGCGTGGATGCTTGGCAGCTGCCTAGTAAAGTCCCGGCAGTACAATTGGTAGAGGACAGGCGTTGCTTGAGGTCCAGGACGCTCTTGCGTGAGAGGGAAGTTGGAAGCATTCAGGAGGGGTGCTTTTTTTTTTGGTTCAGACCTTGGCAGACTGGCAAAGCTCTCTTACCAGACGGTACTGGAGAGAGCCCTCGGAATCAGGAATCAGAGCAGTCCAATGCTACCATTGTCCCACAGGTCCGTGTGGTAGCGGACATGACACGGAGGCAGGGCGAGATAAATCTGAAGCCAGAAGACGCAGCGGGAACTACCATGCCCGTACACATCCCACGGTGCAGCTGGGGGAAGTAGAAGACTTCGGGCTGAGAAGAAGCGGCGCGTTGCACTGTATTCAGCAAGAAGGGTTAAGAGAGAGGTGCTATTAAAGAGGGCAGCGGTATTCACTAGGGCTGCTTCCTGTTTAGGGCTACTAAGGACGGAGACCCGTGTGCTGCATTGAGATCGCAGACACATTCGATGATGTACAAAGGGTAGGAATCGTTATGTGGCATGCCCCGATCCTTTTGCGAAGTCAGAACCTCAAGCGTGTTTGAGGAGAGACTCAGCTGAGGCCTGCGGAGCCCCGAAAGGAGAGTGCAACCAATTGGTTGGGCCCCATCATCCTCCGCGAGCCCCTGTGGCTGGGGTGCTGGGGGAGAGGGTGGCACTGGGCTTCCCGGTCTCTGTAGCTTTGGGTGGCGGGGGACGGGGAGCCAACAAGGGTTGAGTCGCAACCGACGGCAGCTGAGTGGTAATTTTGGCCGCCCCCTAAGGCGCTCCACAGCACACCCGAAAACGGCAACGACTGTGTGAGACAGCGGTGCCCTGGCGGTGGGAGGCCCAACACCCTCCACAGTTGTTCTGTGGTCTGGAGTGCTGAGGCGGGTTGCTCTGCGGGGTCCCTCCCTGTCGGTAGCCCAAGCAACAATTGCGGGCCGGCCCCACCCCTCGATCACACAGCCATGCCTGCTACTCCTGGCCATCGCGCATCCACAAAAACAAGACTGCGACGAGAACAACGACGGACAGACGGGCTCGCCACGCTCAGACAGGCGCGGGCTTGTGCCAGGGGGCAATGAATCAGTCCGGTGCCGCAAAATGACAAGTTCTCCCCCATGGTACCGAATTTGATTCGGTCCAAATGTAGTGCGGCCTCATAAGACATGGGTTTGGTCACAAATTTGGCAGTTACATAGGGGCATGGACACCTTTGTTGTGAGTGTTTGCCCAATTGAACCCACATAGCTCTGACCTTTGGGATATTTGTGCATTGTATTTCCCTTTTCTTGAACCAGCTCACCGTGCAATCTTTTCGTTTTGAGCCCGGGCGTCCACGGCCTTGTCCAAGTAGGAGTGGGGACTACCAAATTGATACGGTCCCACACCTACTGTAGCTTGGACAAGGGCGTAGTTGTTGTTTTCTTTTGCCATAGAACGAAGAGGGGGGGGGGGGGGGCACAGCAACCGGGGCTTGATGACAGGGCAGTGTCATGAATCACTCAATCAATGCAGGGCACATTTGCATCTCCACCGTTGTCCTTAAGCTGACCCTGTGTCACAAAATTGATTTTACTGATCGCGCTGCCGCTTCCGCAGCTTCTGCCGCTTCTGCCCGCAGCTTCCGCAGCTTCTGCAGATTTTACGTCAGCTTTCTAATAAGTTTCATAAGTTACTTAGTTTAATAGCTAATACTGTTAGATCACCACTTACTAAAGCCGTCCAAATGCAAAATAATAAGGTGCAATCAGCAGTGAAATCAGCTTCCGTCTAGAGGTTTGGGTACTAGTGCAAAACCGCATTGAGAATGCTATGGGTAAACAATTGAACTTCGTTTGCTTGCATACATGTGCCTTGGTGTTGTGCATTCAACCAAACTACCTGATTTTTGCGCAACAATCCCTTATGCTTGGTTTTGGTAGGTGAAATCAGCTTTCGTCTAGAGGTTTGGGTACTACAGTGCTCCCCGAAAGGTCAAGAACGCATTGAGAATGGTATGGGTAAATAATGATTGCAATTCAACTTCGTTTCCTTGCATACATGTGCCTTGGTGTCGTGCATTCAACCAAACTACGTGATTTTTGCGCAACGGTCACTTATGCTTGGTTTTGGTAAGTGAAATCAGCTTCCGTCTAGAGGTTTGGGTACTAGAGTGCTCCCCGAAAGTTCAAAAACGCATTGAGAATAGTATGGGTAAATAATGATTGCAATTCAACTTCGTTTCCTTGCTTAGATGTGCCTTGGTGTCGTGCATTCAACCAAACTACGAGGACTTTTGCGCAAAAATCACTTATGCTTGCTTTTGGTAAGTGAAATCAGCTTCCGTCTAGAGGTTTGGGTACTAGAGTGCTCCCCGAAAGGTCAAAAACGCATTGAGAATGGTATGGGTAAATAATGATTGCAATTCAAGTTCGTTTCCTTGCTTAGATGTGCCTTGGTGTCATGCATTCAACCAAACTACATGGATTTTTGCGCAAAGATCACTTGTGCTTGGTTTTTGTAAGTGAAATCAGCTTCTGTCTAGAGGTTTGGGTACTAGTGTTGTGGTTTGTTTCTTGGGAACTCGACTGTGCCTCTTGTTTCTCGAAAATACCAAAATACGACAAACCTCTTCTGCGCAGGATCTTTAGACGGGGCACCAATAATAACACAATCTCGAAGACATAAACCCTGTTCAAAGATCGAAGTATCTTACAGCGCTCATTCACAGTTGGCGTTCGATGCTTCTTTATTATTCACAGACTGTCAGCGCAATTGCGACTGCGACTTGCGACTTGCGCGCTGCTGCGCTGCTGCTGTTCGAAGCCATAACACTACCCCCCCGTTGAGACCTCGAAGAGGTCTCACTAACCTGGGCGGGCGTCACAATGTCGAATGCAGAGCAGGCCCAGAAAAAAACATTTTTGGACCTCGACATGTGTTGGCTACAGAAGCATAACAGTGGACCAATCCTGGTCGAAACTCACACACTGAGGTGCAGTCATGGTACACCCGTCGTCAGCGCCTCATTCATACGCCGTGTTCGACTCTGCCACGGCTGTGGCTCTTGGCAGAAAGTGCAGAAGACAACCTCGCCAGGCACACTGCACGGGCGCTGTACCCGCAGCAAGGCTGTGGGCACGTCGAACCATAACATACCATAACATTGGGCACAGCTATCGAAGCTGGATGCTCAGCAGACCAACAGGCCTACACATCTGTCAGCTCGACAGGACATAAGAAGGCAGTCGATACCATTAATGGCATCCAGACTGTTGAATAAGCCATTACTTGGCATCCAGACTGTCGAATAAGCCATTACTTGGCATCCAGACATGTCGAATCAGCAGTCCGTGCCCCACGTAAACATGAATGAACGATCCACCGGGAGTCGACATACTTCATGCACTTCCTTCAGTGTCTCGACGCCAGCCATGAACTTCAAGGTGTCATGACCCGTGTAGTGTCGACGGATATCACTGTCGAGGGCACGCTTCTGAATCAGGATACCAGATCGATGGTTCAGCAGTCGAAGATTGGGATCACCAGGTCGGTTGTCGACGGGGCACTTGTACTGGAATACGAAGACATGTTCACTGAAGTCGGTCCGTATGGACACTCCTCCCGGCTGTCGTTTGATAGTTTTTTCTGTCATATAAAGCAGATAAAGGTGCGTCGCCTTCGCAGGCGACAGAGCGCAACAAGTCGCGCTGCGCATTATGACAGCTCAGCACAGTTTATAAAGAGGCTTTATTTTTACGAATTTTGGGTTGCCATTTTTTTAATTATAAAGTTCTCCAGCTTTGTATATTGCTGTGCTTGCAGGTGTTATCATGTGAGCTCCTGTGGAGGACCCTGCAAGGGTCGTAAGATTTTTCGTGGCCGGCAAGGCCTTCGAAGATCCAGAGGACTGCCAAGAACGTGGGAACACGAGAATCAATGCTTGAGTTGCAGTATTTATCGTGTTCGGCGACGTGCAGGGCTTCGTTGATTGCAGGGGCAAGTTTGGTAGTTCGGAGGTAAATTTTATTATTATCTTCTACTGTGGAGCAAATCGTTGGAGACGGAGATGAAAGCAACAGGCAGGATCATAGGGTGTGACAGCGGCAAGGTTGGTACTGACACAGGACGAATTCAACCCAGGAGGTGTGACAACGGCAAAGCGACCGAGCTCAACCCAGGAGGTGTGATAACGTCATGAAAGGCAGTCAAACCGGCCGAGTCAACCCAGGATCGGCCAAGAACACAGCACCGTAACCAAAAGGGATCCACCGAAGACCAACCCCAGCAGTCAAAAGGGATCCGCCGAAGGTCAATCAGCAAACCACAAGGGCCAGAGGGTCTGGCCCTGCTACAGAATAATCTTATTTGGCTCTGCCCACCTTGCAGGGTGTTCAGCAGGAGCCTATGAGCGAAGCCGGAGCGTCAGCGTTGAAGAAGTAGGTCGCCGAGCGACGAGCGGAGAGATTTGATGAGCGATCAGGATTCCCCGCGCTCCGACGATGAAGATCGAACACCGGTGTCACCGACAACTCACGCTGAGTCCCAGGGATCGTGGACATCGTCATATCGGGCGTGGATGGAGTCAGAAGAAGCTGCAGAGTATTTTGAAGCCGAAGACCGTTCCATACCCGCGTCCCAGGTATCGTGCAGTTCGTCGTACCGCGAGTGGATGAATTCAGCCGAGGGTTCAGAGTTTTTCCTGGAGGACTCTCCATTGGGACTCGAAGAACCGACGCCGGAGAATTCCACGACCACGAATTCCGAGAACAGCGACACGTCAAATGGATCCCGAGAAGCCAAGATCCACGCAGATCGACGTGCCGTGTCCAGCTACCCTCATTATGCCGGAGGGATAAACACCAGAACGCAGGCTCCCGCAAGTGAGCCAATATCGGCAGCGTGGCGGGGTCACACGTCCTATACTGACGATGAGGAAGACAGCGACGACGAGTTTCCCTTCGTAATGGAAGTGCTGTCCTCGGGCATGAACCGATTGTCGTTTCGACAGCGATCTTGGAAGCCGACATTTCTGCCATGAGTCGGCTATGTATGTTTTTGGTTTAATTTTATATTAAAATTGGGCCACCTTGTGCAAGAGCAACCTTTCTGTCACTGTGCATCCACCGCTCTGACTGTTTCCGTGTCGGGTTCGTTGTACGGACCACGCCAGCATGTTGTTGTTTGTTTGCGTCGTCGGTCGGTCGCGTATATCTTTTTGTGTTTATTTGTTACTTGTCAGTCAGAGGAAGTTGGGTCGGATGAACTGTGAGTTCATTCCTGGAAGGGGGGTGAAGCCGGTCTGTATGGACACTCCTCCCGGCTGTCGTTTGATAGGTTTTTCTGTCATATAAAGCAGATAAAGGTGCGTCGCGTTCGCAGGCGACAGAGCGCAACAAGTCGCGCTGCGCATTATGACAGCTCAGCACAGTTTATAAAGAGGCTTTATTTTTACGAATTTTGGGTTGCAATTTTTTTAATTATAAAGTTCTCCAGCTTTGTATATTGCTGTGCTCGCAGGTGTTATCATGTGAGCTCCTGTGGAGGACCCTGCAAGGGTCGTAAGATTATTCGTGGCCGGCAAGGCCTTCGAAGATCCAGAGGACTGCCAAGAACGTGGGAACACGAGAATCAATGCTTGAGTTGCAGTATTTATCGTGTTCGGCGACGTGCAGGGCTTCGTTGATTGCAGGGGCAAGTTTGGTAGTTCGGAGGTAAATTTTATTATTATTTTTTACTGTGGAGCAAATCATTGGAGATGGAGATGAAAGCAACAGGCAGGATCATAGGGTGTGACAGCGGCAAGGTTGGTACTGACACAAGAAGAATTCAACCCAGGAGGTGTGACAACGGCAAAGCGACCGAGCTCAACCCAGGAGGTGCGATACCGTCATGAAAGGCAGTCAAACCGGCCAAGTCAACCCAGGATCGGCCAAGAACACAGCACCGTAACCAAAAGGGATCCACCGAAGACCAACCCCAGCAGTCAAAAGGGATCCGCCGGAGGTCAATCAGCAAACCACAAGGGCCAGAGGGTCTGGCCCTGCTACATCACGGGCAAGCGCTCGAAATTGTCCAGGTCCCAGTGTTTGTGCCCTGGTCGAATAGAAGTCCCAGAGGCTCGACGGTTTCCGAACGTCCTCACGCCACAGATCGGTCCGATTGGTGGCCTCGAAGGAGCATCTGTCATGTCGACCAGTAGACCATCGATAGGTTTCCTTCGATCCAGTGCCAGCAGCCATGCTGTGGTAGAACTGACCAGTTCGCGTATCGACTCGCCACCACGGCGTGTCGGCAATCGAAAGTCGTCGTACGACAATGACGGCGCTGATGTCGTCCAGTTCAGGGCCGAGGGCATATCGGTCGACGATCTCAAGCATGTCTGTTCGAGAACCTTCTTCTTGGAGTCGACCGAGGTGTTGATGTACATACTGACCATCAGCGAGGGAACTCTGCAGAGCGAATCGAACCGCTTCTGCAGTCACAAGGCTCGAAGCCGTGTCAACAATGACCGCTTCGAGGACTTGGTCTCGGCAGCTGACCTTGCGTCGATGTGCAGCCTTAAAGTCATCGTGGATCGGTGTGAGGTACTTGAAGAACGGGATGTCGAAGTGGTGCTGATAGGCGTTCGACTCCATCGACAAAAACCGGTGATCGAGGGGGTCCGGGTGGAACGGGTCGCTCGCAGGCGAGTCGGTTTTCTCGATCTCCTCCCGTTCATCAGTATAGACATCCCTTCGAAACTTGACCGCTCGACGCCAACGTTGTCCATCTTCGTGTCCGGCCTCGAAGGGGGACATGAGGTATTTCGAGGTACCCAGGCGTCGAACCAATTCGGGGGCATCCATGAAAGGGAAAAGGATGGCATACTCTTCATTCCATGAGTGAAGGGCAGCAACTCGTCGGATCGCCTTATCGAAGTCGTGGTACCCGAGCCGTCCGGGTCCAGTCTGGTAGATCGTCGCCAACTGGACAAGGTCGATGGGGGCGCCTGGTGCGACGGCGTTGTACGCATAGGATTCGATCTGTTCTCTGAGTCGAAAGTACTCCTCGAGCTGGACCGCAAGGTCCTGTGTTCGATGTCGAGCGCACCCATACCGCTTATACCCAAGTCGAGAGGTGCCTCGAAGGCCGCGCAGTTGGTGTCGGCGAAGAAGCAAATCGACTTTGTACGCAAGGAAGGGGGCTCGATCTTCGAAGAGCCAGTCGTTCGCCTGGCAAACCTTCTGAAGATCACGGATAACTCCCATGATCGAAACAGCAACGGGAGCTTCTCGTCTCATCCCTTCGTGGGTCCAGAAGCGTCGATATTTGACGATCAGGTCGATTCCATCGGCAACGTTTATCAGGTCGTGGATTCCCGAGATCTCTCGATGCATGCGGTTGAGTCGAGCAATTTGACTCGGCAGGGTATATTCGGTGAGACTTTGTCGGAATCTCCAATCGAGCTCTTCATCACAACGTCGCCATTCGACGAGGGCCGATCGAAAGTTCTGACAAGCCACTTCGATTCTTGTATACCACTGGTATCCCGGCTTACCACCAAGATTTCCACGCTCATCGAAAGATGTGTCAGGGGCGCTTCGAGCCAGTTCGTACGGGAATGGTGCGGTTCGTCCCCAACTGTCGATGCAGATGGTCTTGCCTAACTCGGAAATGGTGGCATTTGCCTTCGACACAGCTGCAGCATGTTTCTCGTTCAGGAACGTGTGCGGTCCTCGAAAACCAGCCATGGTACTCGACGCAATAGTGAGTACCGATGGTTCGAGCTTAGTGTATTCCGTCTTCATCGGATCATCCTCATGTGTCCCAAATCGATAGGGTGGCTTCAATCCAAACGTGCCCAAGTGTCGGAGTTCGTCGATCTTCTCGATTACATGATTGTACTGCGGCATGTTAAAGGGCTGCCACTTCGACTCTGGCACCGGCACAGAATCGTAACTGGGTGGTGCTGTCGACCACACGGGCTCGTAAGGATATTCTTCTTCGTCGTAGGCTTCGTCGTAGGACTCGAGTGGCCAGGGTTCATCGTCGTCGTTGTGGTCGTCGTCGTGGTAATAGGAGTCGGATTGGTTCGTCCGAGTAGAAGCTTGTGTTTTCGGGGCATTCGAATGCCAGGATTGGTCGACCCAGTCGTCTTCGACTTTCGGTTCTCCGGTACCCGGGTCGTCCCTGGATGACCTTGATGTCCAGGTGTTCGGCCTCGATGTCCAAGAACTGTCGACCCATCCGGGCGCTGAACAGGGGAAGGAAGATCAGTTGTCGTACCCCGTGTAGCAAGCAAGATCTTCATCAGAATCGAACCAGTCAGGGCTTGTGCACCGCTCTCGAAAGTATTCTGCATCGACCGGGGGCGGGGGCCCGTACAGCTTACAGAGTTCTGGCTGCATGTCGGGTGGGGTCCCTCCCTTGGTCGGTTGCAGAACAGGCCAGTTGGCCAGGGCTCTCTCGAGCACTTCCAAGCCTGTGGCGCCTCCCGATATGACGGGCCGTCCACTCGGCGCTATTCCTGCAAATTCCCCGCGAGGGAACACACCTCTCTTGCCTCCTTTCGACGGGCCTCCTTTTCCTTTCGAGCTCCCAGCATATGCCGACTGGCTGTAGTTCGGCGGTTCGAATGGATCGAGAGGTCGACTCGGACGAGTTGGCGCTGATGCTACCGACAAACAGCGGCCAGTTGAAGTCGTCCTCGCTGGGGGTTTGGCACCAACGTTGTCATTGATCGCGTCAACATCGATGACGTTCGACGGTGATGCTCGAGAAGGCGGAGGTCGAGAGGAAGTTCGGGGCGTCCGGGATGTAGTACCATAGGCGGAGGCTCCGGTGATCGACCCGGAACCTCGCATGAGTTTTTCGAAAAACCACACTGCAGAGAAGAGTAAGGGTGTTACTCAGTTACTCAGGGTGGAGTCGAAGGAACTCAGGGTACACAGGATCCTCCTCTAGAGCCTTGCTCGACTCCCAAGACCATGTGTCGTCATCCCATTCACAACGGTACAGGAATGTGCGGCGCTTTTTAGATCCAACTCGACGTCTAGCCACAATCTTGACAAGTCGAGGTGATTCTCCAGTTTTGACAGGGGGCATCGGAAACTCCCACACCGGCTGTCCCTCTCGATGGACGTAGGGTTTTATGCTGTCTGGATTGAAAACTTGCAACCCATCGAAGGGGGCAGGGATGTCCAGTTTGACATTCTCGCCCTTGTTCAGTACCTCGAGTATTTTGTAAGGGCCGCACCAGACAACATCGAGTTTCCCTTTATGTCGATATTCCGGCACCAACACCCACCATCGTTCACCGACTTCAGGCACTCGAACGTGTCGGTCCATTTGCAGGACCACATGCATCTGGTGTCGACGTTCCTCGGCAAGCATTGCACGCACAGAATCGAAGGTACGTTCCGCTCGTTGCATGTAATCATTCACGGTCGATGGTTCATGTGCATGAGAAGTCATTCGGGGAAAATCCGATGGAAAATGAGGTGTTCGTCCTTCATCTATCTCGAACGGGGATAGTCGAAGACTATTGGATGTCAGGTTGTTGAACTGGATTTCGGCGAACAGGAGGTCGACATCCCACTCGTTGTTGCCGAAGATGCCGTGTGTACGCAGGCGCTGGAGGATGGACTGGTTGCTGCGCTCCGCCAGGCCATTGCCTCGAGGGCGGTTGGCCACTGTTTGATGCATCTCAATCTTGAAGCGCTGGGCCAGCTCCTTCCACGCCTGAGACTCGAACAGCTTGTCTCGGTCAGAAACAATTTGTCGAGGACATCCCTTCAATCGAATCACCTCACGTAGGAACACATGAATAAGATCGCCGGCTGTCATATCCTTGCGACAAGGGATGAACATTCCGCGCTTGGAGAATCGGTCGACTACAGTCATGATGGCGTCATGGCCCCTTGTGGTCGGCGGCAATCCCGAAACCCAATCGATGGACACACTGTGCCATTTGGTGTCGGGCACCGTCAATGGTCTTGGCACTCTGGCGGTGTCGACTCGTCTTGATTTCGCCGCTTGACAGACATCGCAACTTAGTATGTATCGCTCGACGTAGTGTCGGAGGTGTGAACATACGTAGTCGCGCTTAATCAGGGCCATGGTTCGAAGGACTCCTGAGTGGCCATAGAACTCCGACTCGTGATACATAGCCACAATCGACGTAACCAGCGTTCGGGGAACAAGCACACGTTTGCCCATCGTGGATAAATGGAAGAATTTGCCATCATCGAAGGACAACTTGGCATCTCGAAGCTGGTGTCATGCCGCAGGGCTTCGAATCGCGACTTCCTAGATGTGCTTCGTCCCCCGGTCCTCTCGATAGGCTGCCGCCCACACAGCTATCGAAGTGAAGTCTTTGCACTGATAATGTCGATGTACTCAGCGGTGTGTACCCTGTAGACTCGAAGGGTATGGCGTGTTCGACCCAACCTTCGGCAAGGGGACTGATTGCAACGTGCCGTCACGGTGACGTCGACAGCGAATCAGTTCCGCCATGGTCGGAGCGTATCGAAGTTCGTTGCCAAAGGTGACTCGAAGACGGCGATCAATGCTTACATCAGGGAGGTCGTCGGTGTCGGTAGACGTGTCTGGCTCATTGCCAGCCTCATCGAGATGCACGTCTGGTTGGTGTGAATTCTCAGCCATGATCTCGTCCGATGGTGCTGGTTCCAGTCCCAGGTCCTCCGGCTCAGCAGTTGTCGCGCTCGACGGTAGCGGCCCCAGGTCCTCCGGTTCGACAACGGAAGTGTCGGATTGGGGGGCTGGTTCCGCAAGCTCGTCTGCGTCAAGATCCTTCCCCACGGAGCGTCCGCTTCGTAGTGAAACGTACAAGTGGTCGTACGGCTGGGGCCACACCTCGTCATGAGAGAATGAGTCTTCGAGTACATGTAGGAACTCATCGACAGGTTCTCCTTCCGGTGAAGCCCAGTCTTCGACCAGGGGAATTGCGAAAGCTCGTGTACGTGTGGCATTTTCGATATCCATCAACTGCCGCGAAGTTAGACGGGAGCAGGCGTCTGCCGCAGGATTCTCGAGGCCCGGCACGTACCACAACGTCAGGTTGTATTCCTCGACAAATTGGGACCATCGTGCTTCCCGTGGTGTCAGCGGTCGAGGACAGGTCTTGAGGTATCGAAGACTTTCGTGGTCAGTGTGCACGTGCACCTGCTGCGGTCCTCGAAGTAGGTGAAACCATTGTTTGAAGTCTAATACGATGGCCAACAACTCCTGTTCTCGAATCGGGTATCGAGTTTCGGCAATAGGTCGAAGATGTCCCTTGTACTTCCCATGTGCACATCGTTGTGCCAGCGTAGCACCCAGGCAGTCTTTCGAAGCGTCTGTATACAGGTGATACGGCTGTCGGGGGTCAATAGCACTGAGATGTGTCGCACTGATCATTGCCTGCTTCAGCTTGTCGAAGGAAGCCTGGTGGACGGCTGTCCATTCCCACTCGAAGTCTGCCTTAAACATTGCAGTCAGAGGGGCTGCGACAGCTTGGAACCCTTCGACAAACTGCTGGTAAAATCCACACAATCGAATGAACTGTCGAACCTCATGGACCGTAGTTGGCGGAGGCCAACCTCGAATCACCTTGATCTTTTCGGGGTCCATGTGTACTCCTTCTTGGTCGATGATGTATCCACAGAAGGGTACTCGACTCTGAAAGAATGTGGATTTATCGATGCAGGGAAAGAGCTGGTGCTTACGGAGTAGTTCATGTACCAGGTCGAGGTGTCGTTGGTGTTCGTCCGCATTCTTCGAGAAGACGAGGATGTCGTCAATGTACACCCATACAAAGATCCCCAAGTGGTCTCGAAGGACATCGTTCACGACGCGTTGGAACGTCGATGGCGCATTACAGAGGCCAAAGAGCATAACAACCCACTCGAAGGCGCCAAATTGTGTGTTGAAGGCGGTTTTCTCGATATCTTCGTCTTGAATTCAGATCTGGTGGAACCCACTAACAAGGTCAATCTTTGAGAATACGGTGGAACCCCCCAGTGTACTCAAGATTGATTGGATCGATGGCAAGGGATACCGATCTCGTACAGTTCGTGTATTCAACGCTCGGTAGTCGACGCACATACACCATTTACCATTCGCTTTGTTCACCAGTAGGCAACCCGCTCGGTATGGACTCGAGGATGGTCTGATGCGACCAGATCGATGCAACTTGTCCAATTGTCGTCGAAGTTCATCTAGTTGGCTCGGATCCATTTTGTAAGGGTGTACCCACGGTGGATTGTCTTCCGAATCGAGGCGTATTCGATGATCTCTTCCAGGTCGATGCGGAGGTAGGTCTCCATACTCCGCTTTCTCCCGGTCGTAGAGGTCCGCCCACTTGTGTAATCGATTCGGTAGTTTGCGTCGTACGGGGTCAAGCCCGTCATCATTGCCATCACTGGCTTGCATCTTATACATTTCATCGACCGGCACTGCTGGTCGAGGCATGCAACACAGAAATACTTGATCTCCCGTGAGATCAGATCGACGGATCTCTCTTTTGAGTTTCGGCAACGAAATGTACTCAATCTCCATATCGCTGCACTCCTCATCGGTGATACCATCGTCCGTTTCGGACTCATCGTACATGTCAGTACCGCGCTGAACGTGTGTCGACGAGTGTAGGTCAGGGTGTTCGTTGGCATGTGGGGTAGGATTCCCAACCGGACTTGCTTTCGAGGAACTGGATGAAAGTATCGAAAGAAGGTCCAGCTTCGAGGCTGCCTGAAACTGCAGCTGGGTGGAATGTCTTGATTCGCCAAAAGACAACCGGTACGAAATCGAACCATGTTGGATGTCGGCGTATCGCTCCTTCCAGTTGACAGTTGGATTGTAGCTTCGAAGCCATGGTAGTCCAAGCACTACATCCCGCAAAATCTCCAAGACCCTGAACCGATGACGAAATACAAGCTCTCCAACTCGAACATAAGCTCGCGTGTAGTACCGTACTTCGACTTGGACACCTCCGGCTGTCAAGACATGTCCAGGGTTTCTCAGTTTATAGAGGGGAAGTCGCGCCCTCTTTGCTGTTTGCATCGACATAAAATCGCTGGTCGCCCCACAGTCGACCAACAGTTCCACACTGGGGTCAAAGGAGTCTTCACGACATGCGCAAATGCGCCCTCGAACCGTGAACAGAGACGCATGTTCAGGCTCGGTTCCTTCGACAGTGACACCTCCAAGCGTCGAATTCTTTTCGGGTTTATTGGTGCTGGTGGTGGTGTTCAGCTCTTCTCGAGGACGTCCGCCAGCAGGTCTTCGGAATTGTTTTCTAGGCCGTTGTAGGCCTTTCTCTGCTCTTGGAGCGGGATCGAAACCGTCCCTTGCTGTCTCGACTTTGATTTCGTTTCGGTGTGTTCGACCGTGATTCCAGACGTTCTCGTCCTCGGGATGGCGGTCGACCTTTTGGACAGTCACGGGCCAAGTGTCCTTGTTCGCCACAATTGTAGCAACGTCTGCTTTCTCGACCATCTTGGCGTCCGCCATGTTGACGTCCGAACCGTTCACCAATGTAGGCATGTAACTCTTCTCGGAGCTTGGCAATTACATCAAGATTCATCGGCTCCGCCACGGTCGAAGCCGTGGGCGCCGCAGCTGGGGTCGGCATTGGGGTGACGTGTGGCGTTGGCATAGGGTTGGATGGAAACGTGGGAGTCGAAGTACGTGGGACCATCATAGGCAGGGGCCTCGATACTGCAGGACCCAGGGTGTGATCTGATGTCGTTCTCGATGCGTTCTGTACCTCTTCCAGTTGATACCCAGCCGCAATGTAGGCTTCTGCGATGGTCTCTACCAAGGTATCAAATCCAAATGGATTATTAGAACGCCATCTCGAACGGACTTCAACGATGTACTGCCGACGCACAGCGTCATTCGACAAACCTTCAACAAAACGAGAGCTGACGAGGAAACCCATCTGGAGTTCACTGGTGTTTACCTTGGACTTGATAACGCATGTACGAAATTCTCGAACGTAATCTGCATGTCGGGGGAACTCGCTCTCTTTCAAGCTCAACATTCTCGACAAATACACTGGCTCATGGGATATGCAGTCGAAACGCCGGCCTAACACACGCATGAGCTTGAACCAGTCATCCTGTACAACTTGCGTCAGGCTATGATAGTACTCAGCGGCATCACCATCGAGGAGAAATGACATCGTTGCTGCCTGATCGACGGGTGAGGTGATGTCCGACAAAGTGAAGGCTCGTAGTAAATCTTCTTTCCATGTTCGATATTCTCCACATCCAGGTTTACCCGTGAACCTCTTGACCAGTTTGTTCAGGCGCTTGACGCGGCGTCCCAAAATCTCCTGCGAAGGAGCACGTTGGACTACGAACTGGGGTAGTGGTTCGAAGGTAGGCCGCTCTGGGAGTGGTTGTTGTGGAGGGTGAGGTTGGTTCGAATTCGAAGAAGACGGTGGTTGTGGTTGTGGAAACTGGATGTTGTTCGGAGGTGGTGGACTCGAAGTTCGTATAAATTCGTTGAGAAGAGCGTAACATTGTGACAATTCATGTTCTACGCGTCGAAGTTCATTTGCAGCGGCTTGAGTTGCATTTTCCGTCGAGGACTGCAAGATATCGATGCGCTGGCCAGTTGCTGCTGTAGCACTCGCTGCTGTTGCCTGCAATACATCGATGCGTTGATCCAATTCGATAACTTTGGCATGAGTATCTGCAAGCTTCTGCGAACAGCTGTGAAGATCACGAGAGAGACATGGAAACCACTCGCTTTCTCGACTAGCGATGCGCTCTGCGATGAACTTCTCTAACGAAGTCGAAAATTCGTGATGCAAGGGTGAATCACTTCGAAACAAACTGTCTCTGATGAAATGCAGCATAGCTGCGTCGTTGAAGGGCCGCTCCATTGTAGATCGAAGTCCAAATCAAGTTGACGGCGTTGCGGCGTCGAAGATTGATCTCGAAGATTGATCCTCCCCGCCACCTAGCTGGCTACCACTTGTTGTGGTTTGTTTCTTGGGAACTCGACTGTGCCTCTTGTTTCTCGAAAATCCCAAAATACGACAAACCTCTTCTGCGCAGGATCTTTAGACGGGGCACCAATAATAACACAACCTCGAAGACATAAACCCTGTTCAAAGATCGAAGTATGTTACAGCGCTCATTCACAGTTGGCATTCGATGCTTCTTTATTATTCACAGACTGTCAGCGCAATTGCGACTGCGACTTGCGACTTGCGCGCTGCTGCGATGCTGCTGTTCAAAGCCATAACACTAGGGTGCTCCTCGAAAGGTCAAAAACGCATTGACAATGGTATGGGTAAATAATGATTGCAATTCGACTTCGTTTCCTTGCTTAGATGTGCCTTGGTGTCGTGCATTCAACCAAACTACGTGATTTTTGGGCAAAAATCACTTCTGTTTTGTTTTTGTAAGTGAAAGCAGCTTCCGTCTAGAGGTTTGGGTACTAGAGTGCTCCCCGAAAGGTCAAAAACGCATTGAGAATGGTATGGGTAAATAATGATTGCAATTCAACTTGTCCTTGCTTAGATGTGCCTTGGTGTCATGTATTCAACCAAACAACGTGGATCTTTGTGCAAAAATCATTTATGCTTGGTGTTTGTAAGTGAAATCAGCTTCCGTCTAGAGGTTTGGGTACTAGGGTGCTCCGCGAAAGGTCAAAAACGCATTGAGAATGGTATGGGTAAATAACGATTGCAAAAGAAGTGGAATCAGTGAAAGCAGTGAAAAAAGATGAGGTGCCAAGAGGTGCCTTCCCGGCTGTGCTAATGCGCAATTTGGCTGTCGGGAACACTTATACAATAATAATTTATGTCCAAGGTGGCAAGTTAGAAGGAAGTGAAATCAGTCAAAAAATTCTTAAAAAGAAGTGAAATCAGTTTTGTGACGAAGGGTCAGCTTAAGGATGACGGTGTCAAGATAACGCGGCCGGTCAGGGCGTGCCAGCCCTGCGCGGGCGACAGCAGCCGTAATCGCTCGTGTCAGCGTCAGGGAGGGCGGTCTGGCATTTGTATGCCCGAGATTCGCGAATGTCGCGCACAACATGCGCTCCTCGGGACCGACGGCCTCGCGCTCTGCACATGCTATCGTTCTCAGAAGTCCAAGGTTCCCATACCCAATCGGCGTTTGGTTCCCAGTAGCAGGGAAAAACGGGGGAAAACAGGGAAAAACGGGGGAAAACAGAGGAAAGACGGGGGGAAATGGGGGAAAACGGGGGGGAAACGGGGAAAAACGGGGGAAATCTTGGGGGGGTATTTTGGACAAGACCCACCCACCCGCATTTTACCCCCCCCACGTTTATCATTCTGTGGGGAGCATTTTTTGCCAACCAAATTGAAGCCAAGGCGCTCTGCCGGGTTAGGCATCCCAACCCCAAAGGGTGACGCACATAGCAAAGAGAAAATCATCAATATGCACGTCACCCATTGATGCTGCCGTACATGCCAACAAATGTACGGCCCCGCCGGTAGCTTCGTGTCGTTTTGTTAAATGTTGACCGGTCTCCGGTTTGCCCCGGGGAAATCTTTTAGGCGGGCCCAGGGGTTGCCCTGTCCCTTCCCTTGTCCTGGCCCGGCCTCGCTGCTGCTGTTTTGTTTTGGGGGGTTTTTTGGGGTTTTCTGCTTTTTTTTTCTTTTTGTTCTTTTTCGGAGGTCCATGGAAGAAGAGGAGGTCAATGCAATGGCTCTATGGCTGCACAGGTGGTACCAAACCATTCATTGCAAAACTGATACGCCCAATGTGGTGTCGGTTGGTCAATGCCAATTGCTTCTCCATATCTGTTAGGAGATGAGAGCAACATAAGCAGGGGTATGCATATAAAAAATGGTGGCAGTGCAAGAGACCTGAGCAGCTTGACCCATTCACCATAGTTCCCATCCTCCCCCATTTTCCCCCCGGTTTCTTCCCGTTTTACCCCCGTTTTTCCCCCGTTTTTCCCGGTTTTCCCCGTTTTTCCGCGTTTTTCCCCTGTTTTTCCCCGTTTTTCCTCCATCTGTATCCCTTAACTTACAGGGGGTGGTAATAGTTCATATATGCAGCGGTTGGTAAAAGGTGATTTTAGACGTGTTTTTCATGCAGCGGTTGGTAAAAGGCTGGTGTTCTTCCATGTAATGGTTGGTACCGACATCCTCTTCTTTTGATTACCTTAATGTTTCTTTGTATTTGTACAACACTGGTGATATTGCTCTCTCCTCGCTTTTTCAAAACATTACACTTTTTTTTTCTACACCTTGCACTCTTGCTATTTGTGTAAAATGTTTTATCTCTTTTTTTTTCTTCAAAACCTGCTGTCCTTTTTGTGCTGAAAAACCTACACTGTTTCTTTTTGTCACTCACTTCTGCATTCAAAATGCCGTTTTTTTTACCCACTGAAAAATTGTTTGTGTTTTTTTTGTCACTGACTTCTATGTTGAAAATCCTGTTTTTTTTAATATTGTTTTTCTTCTCTGAAGTGGTCAGAGTTCCTGCCTTTTTGTGAACCACCATTGCCGTGCGCAACTCGCGTGAATTAGGAAAAATGCCCACAAAAAAAGAAGTGCTCTCGTGTGCAAATCGTCCAACCCTACAGACTTCACTGCCCTTTGAGGGGCATGTCGCTGTTGCAAAGGATGAGCCACATATTCAATTTGATGGATTCGCTGTTATTCAAGAGGAAACAGGAGGTACTACTCTCTTTCACTCATGGTAAGCATCACTGCACAGCTCAGAGGGCCTTCATCATCCGAAGTCTGCACTGCCTCCCGCGCCTCCCTTGCCTTTTGCCTGTTCTCCCTGGTCACACGCTGAGCATGTACATCACGTGGTGCAGCACGAAACCTTTTGGCAAGTCTGTCCAACCGGGTCTCAGCCCTCCTCTTTGCTGCTCTTTGTACAGGTGGTGTGCCTGGGACTGACAGGACGTCAATGTTGTCCTCCACCTCTGCCCCAGAGGCTTCATCTGCGTCTGCCTGTGCCTCTGAGGCTTCCTCTGAATCTGAAACATGTCCAAGAACAACAGACAGCAAAGGTGCAGGCACGGGGATGGCTGCTGAAGGGCAGGGGAGGTCCACATCATCTACAGATTCTGTCATTGGCACCTCTGTAAACACCATGTTCCAGCTGCTGAGGATGTGTGTGGTTGTCAAAGGGGATGCAGCCCATTCAGCAAGCCACGTTACAAGGAGCGCCTTCATCGTACGCTCGCTGCTATCCAGCTTGGTGTGCTTTGGCAGCAGTCCATCGTGGATCTTCAGGCAATGGTCAATGTGGCGACGCTTCAGTCTGTCGCGCAACCATGCGGTAATGCCTGGATTGATAACCTGATCGCCAACATTGCTGACATGGCTGCGACAAGCGCGGCCAAAGAAAACATACATATGTGGCCGCACCACAAAAGAGTATAAGTTCGCCAACCTTATTTCAGCGTCGTCGACGGTTTTCAACTCGTCATCGTCGAGAAGGGTTCCAACCCAGTCCATGATGACGACACATGGGTAATTCTGCGCCACGCCTTGGTCGCGTCCGTCCTTCGCAACTTCAGTGTGGACGTTGATCATCAGGCGTTTGAACGTGTCGGGAGTCTGACACTTCTTCTGCGCGTGCTCTTCGTGCATGTAGGATGGCAGGCCCTGAGGCAGGTCGGGACGCGCATGGCAGCGCCCTGTCTTTCCTCTGTGCAACACTTGTAGTACCTTTACGGTGCCTTCACTGTTGACCACAGGCGTGGCCGTGGCCTGTCGCTTGTCAGCGCTGCTGTAGCGTCTGACCTGTTTTTCTCCGGCTGCATACCCTCCGCGCAACTTGGGCGCGTACTGGAGGGGCATCTCGTCCAGCCCCAACTGCGCCCACGGCGGCAGCGACTGGGGTTCACCTTCAGGGATACGCACACCATACTTTTGAGGCTGCTCAACGAGGTCCAAGAATTCACGTCTCCATTTGTTGTTGAGCGCTAAGTCAGATACTGTAGAAGGCAGCCGCTCAAACGTGATCTTCTTAAGACAACCCATCTTGTGCCTGCGACGAAAGTTTGCAGCCCATTGGGGGTCCAAAACAGGAGCAAGACCAGGCCCATGAGACCTCTCAGCGACTGTTCTTCAAAGCGTCGCAATGGTGTCCAGGTCAATCACGGCAGCCTCATACTTCAACTCTTTGATGAACTTCAGAATGGTCTCCTCCTCTGTGCGGCTGAGAACTGAGTTAGTGCCGTACCCTTCCAGTGGCTCACCCTCCTGCACCTTGCCAGCCCAGGTGCGAAGCGTGTTAAGGGGCGGCGCTTGACACCCGTAACGCAGCACAACGTGGTTGTGGTTACCTTCCAGGTACAGTTCCAAACAAAGGGACTTTTGCGACGGCGTCCACTCTAGCCAAGGCTTCGGCGCTGAGCTCTTGTATTGACGGGCCTTAGAAATGGTGAAGACCTTCTTGCTCTGGGACTGCGACACCACTGCAGCCAGAGCGTCGTTCATGGACTGGCCTCCCTTTGTGAGGAAGCGCTGCATGACTGAAGACAGAAAAATTATGAATGTTATTGATCATTATTGTTACTATCATCATTATTACTACTATCATGACCACAGAAGCTCAACAGAGCGCGATACAAAAGCCTCTGCTCTCCTTTCCCAGATTTGATCAATCCGAAACACATCTGTGCGGTTTTAGTTCGTTGCTGCAGCGGTTCATAACAGCGGGCAGCTTCTACATGCAGCTATTCGGAACACCACCCATACGAACTGCTACAAAACGAACCTTTACACTTACGAACTATTACCACCCCCTGTATGTCACAGACTTTCCTCTCTTTGATCCTTTAGTAAAAAGCCCTCTCCTGTATCCCACACCCAACCGGCGTTTAGTCGCCTACTGTTCCCAAATTTTGGGAACCTTGGACCCCTGCGTTCTGCAATGTCGCCCGCACGGCAGCCAATCCCTGGGGTCACCTTTCGGCATTTTACAGCTTTCCGGGCTGGGCTGTCCTGAGTGCCCCACCACCAAAACACTGACGGCCGTGGCTTGGACAACCGGGGAGGGGGGGGGGGGTTACTTTGGCGAAGGCATTCCATGTCGCATTACACTGTCATGGCACCTATCGTCTCCTGTTTGCATTGCACATTCACTTGACTTTGAATAGAAACATGTGCCAAGCCGTGCTACATTTTGGGGAATTCAGAACACGTGGTTGCGACACGAAAAGCAGGCGTTGGTCCAGCCACAACTCCTGCACGTCCACACTACAACGAGCATTAAAAAACACCCACGTCGACATCAGAGCGATGCATTGCGGAATTGCCGCCAACCGGCATTTGCAGCCGGTCGAGAACTCACTCCAAACGAACCCGCGCAAACCCGTACGACAACCGCACCCGAAAAAAAAAACGTACACAATGCCAATCGCAGCCAAGCACTGTGGGCTCCGCGACACCTGGGCCTCGACAGTGCCCCCGCTGGTCGGAAGCTGCTGTCGGTCACCGGCCAACCGCCGTCGGTAGACGGTGATCCTGCCGCCCAAGACCACGGGCTGTCCCCAGTGAGGGCCAAACGAATGGAAATCGTTCCTTCCTAAAAGACAACGCTGGTTGGAGGCTGGAGGGAAAGACATTCCCAGACCAAACAACCAATGGAGGTGCACCCCTTGTGTCTAGTGTGGCGCACACAAAGATGGAAATGGGTGCACCCAATGAACATCCAACTTTTCTTGGGCAGCTTTTGTTCGCCGGTTGGCCCAAGATATTAGATTCTTGTACCTAAATTTGAGGCATGTTAATTCGAACAAAGTGACGCGCACGACGTGAACGTTGGTGCACAACGTGAGCGTTGGTTGAAATCGTTCAACTTGTTCAACCGGGCAGTTGAACATGACTTTAACAAATGTTCAATTTGTTGTTTTCATGAAAAAACACTTGATGGTAGCATGTAAATGGGGCCAAAATTGCATGTGGAAGAAGACATATACATGATAGTTCGATGAAACCTAGGTAGGCACTCTATGTTGCACAAACATGAGTCGCATTTGTTTCATATGTGTTCAACCGCACACTTGAACGCATCTCGCATACGGTTGAACACTCCTTGCATACATGCAACGCACCATGGTATGCATGTAGGACATGTAGAGCACCTATTTTTCGGCATTTCCAAGTCAAGGATCAACCGGACGGCATCCTTGGGTGTAAACACCCTTTCCATGACCTTCCGGTCATTGCGTCGACTACGCCGCCCACTACCCATTCTAGTCTTGAGGCGTTCCCATAGTGTACGACCACCCTTGGATGCGGTGAACAAGTTGACCAAATCACTCATCAATTCATCCGATTGTAATCCAGTGTAGTGATCTGCAATACATTGCTTCAAGTTTGACGTTGGCATTTTTGATTGTAAAATGAGAGGGATCCTTGCATACAAGTAAGAAACCACAATGGGGAATCTCTTGGTGCTCTAATTTGTTCTTATTGTTACGTTATTTTTGGTGACACTACCATATTGCACAAAGGTGAAATTAAATATCCTTCAATTCAATGCGTCATGTATATTAATTAACCACTGTTGAACGCGTGATCGCGTGAGCACGCGCCACCGATTGGCGCGATAGGCCAGTTGAACTGTTCAACCGCGTTCAACCGAGTTCAACTGGGGGGTTGAACAGCAACATGCTGTTCAACTGGGTTCAACCGCTGTTCAACCGCTACGCTCAAAGGTGTGCAAAAGGGGTCACTAGGGAAGGTTTGTTTAGCTTTTGGTCCAGACCGAGATGGCAAAGCCCGCTCACAAGAAGACCCTCGAGAACTCTCTCGGAATCGAGGTTCAGAGCTGTCCCATGCTATGATTGTCCCACAAAGCAATGCGATGCTGTTGTTGATGATACTGTTGGTCTTTTGATTTGTGACCGTGTCTCGCAGGCATGCGATGTATTAGAAGAGAGGAGGGGGCGGGGGACCCAAAAGTTTATGTACCAACGATGGCCCAACAAGATTTTCCCAACGGTAAATTTCCTTTTTCCCCACGATGCCGATGGTCCTATGGTTGTCACGCATCCCTGCTTGCAGGGTGCATGCTTGGGGCCAAGCGGGGCATATGTTTCCCACTGTTGGGGCACCCTGTGGGGGCCCGATTCTTTGCCCCCCGCCCCCTTGTAATCCCCCCCCTCATGTCAGGCTGCCCCTGCAGGTGCTGCGGCAGAGAGCAAGCTGACAGCACCATGATATACGGAAAAAAAGTAGACACTCAGAACGTGTACATACCTCAGCACAGCACTTCTGATGGGGACGTGCAAAATTAAGCACAGGTGCACCAATGCACGGGCCGCCCACCTCAACACCTACCCGGATTTTTACCGCGGTTCACTCGGTGCAAAGACCACCAGGCACACCACCGCCGCTTCCAATAACCAAGCATGTGCTGGCATATCTGCAGCTCACTAGAGACATCACACCCAACAGAATGGCACCAGTTCCGCTAGTGCACACGCCGGTGGGGTCAAGTCTGACACATACCAAAACCAGCGGGGTCACCAGAAAGGCAGGCGACGCATGTGAGCGAACTATGCCACCAGGCATCGCGAGGATGCTTCAAAATATCTTCACCTCGAATGCCGGAGGAGGGGGGAACCACTGCCTGCCGGGCCGGTCCTCCCCTGCACCCTGCCAACGCGGCCCCTGTTGTCCAGCGGCATTCACCAAAACTGCGGCCGAGGCCCCACACCCCTCCTTCATTGGCCGAAGTCATCTCGAAAGGGATGGATTCTTTTTACACTGTGGCTACTCCCTTGCGGAAGACCTCACAACACATGCCGTTGCCGGCAATCACATCAAGCTGGCACTTGTGCGCCGTGTTCACAGAGCTATGATTTTGGGAGATATCTGTGCATTATCTTCCCCACTCTTGCATCAGCTCACCATGCAATCTTTTCTTTTTGTCCTTGTCTCAGCTACAGTGTGCGTAGGGACCGTATTACCTTCTAGATCCCCCACCCCCCCCTCCTTTGCTCCAATGTGTCCCTGGAAAGGAGGGGTAGGGGGGTAGGTAGGGGGGGGAGGTAGGTAGGGGTGGGAGGTAAAGGGGGGGTAGGGGGGGAAGGTAGTGGGGCGGCGACTTCGTGCATACCATCCTTTGTCTCGGGACTTGTTCTCCGGCTGCTGTCGCGTATAGCAGCATCAAATCTTTAGGATTTTTACAGTAGGCAGACGATGCACAAGATGCATTCTTTGTGATGAAGGATTGCAAGTCCTTACCAGAGCCCTGGATCCTAACAAGCAAGAAAAAAAAACAAATTGAGAGTATTGGTTGCACCGAAGGCAGAGGTAGAGGGATGCATCAAACGAAACCCCATTGAGCTATCACCACGGGGCCTCCGCCATGGGGCCTGTACCACGGGGCACCACCACACAAAAGCCATGGGGCCACCACCATGGGAAAGCATTATTGAGTGCACAAAAGCTGAGGTTCTTTCCAGGCACGACTTAGTGGGTGCACAGTTTAGCCCATGATTTCATGCAGAATTCGATGCATTTTGGTGTTTTGTTGTCTCCAAATGCCTTCAAATGGTGGTCAACATTGCTCGAGCGGGGATGCACAGAGGCATGGAGGTTCTTTATTTGTTGCGCCTCAATGTGGTCTGGGGCAGCAACTGCCGGCTTTTTCAGCTAGCGGTGCCCCTTGCATTCATAGTGCCCTGTGCCCTCCTTCAGCCCATATCCAGTTCAGGCTCACACACAACAGCACCCACCAAGCGCGCATACGACACACCCATGAGGACGCGCACGCACGCATGCAGGCACCCTAAATCTCTGCAGACCCGTTGTACGATACGGCTGAACATCTCCATGATACACACACACCCGTCTCTAACTAGTTGGTCAACATTTCCCGGGCACCCCAATTGCGTACATCAGCCCACGAACAAGTTGATGCTGCAAAGAAGAATAAAAAAAAAAGCCCATGGGTTTCATGTGGTAGTTGCGCCGTGCCGATGGCCGCCACGGGCCCCTGGTGGTGGCCACGGCACTCATGCGCTGGCAGTTAAGCGGTACCCAGAACCCCATGGCTAGGTTACGGCATACAACCGGTCTCCGGTCCACTAACCCCATGTACGGAAGGGAAGACGCCCGTTGACGCTCCATTCCGTGCCGTAAAGCCCCGCATCGGCAACCGATGCACCGCCAGCGGAGATTTGTGTATCAGAATATCAGGAATCAACAGGGTTTTATTTTCATATTGTTTCCGTCAATTTTTATGCTTCCGTTCTGATACTCAATGTTTTGACTGCTGGCGGTTGGATCGCGACTTTACCGTAACCGCCAGTTTAACTGTTTATAATGGAAATTTTAACGCAATCCGTCACGAAGGCTCCAAAGCCTTCAGGAACTGCATGGACGCTTCCGCAATTTTCATAATTAATACTCGCAACCTTAATCCGAATTTTTCAGGATGTCGAAATCGGATTTTCGACTTCGACATCCCCGCACTTGATTTGACCTCTTTCGGGTGGACCTACGTGCTTCCCTATGCACGAATCAACTTCCCTTTTATCCTGCCCTCCATTTGTCTTAAAGATATGGGCAAAACAAAGTTGATTCGTGAGGCCACTTGTGAGGGTCATATCTCGTGCCGCTTGCGAGTATTGACGATAAGGAAACGTGGGATGTATTCACAATACTCCCGACGTAATTTAGGAAGCATTATATGCCTTGCGTCTCCACACGTGCGCGCTAGTGTAATGGATCATGGTCAAGAGGGTAGAGTTTGCGTTACAACTCATTGGCCATGATATTGCGTGCGTTAAGATAACTTTCGAGTGTAGCGCGCTAGTGTTGGTGTTGCATAGGAACTCTCCTTGACTTCCTATGAGCGATTGACACAAAGTTATGCCCTTGGAGGGGCATGACATATCGTGGTGGGAGCTACCTTTTTGGGCAATATGGAGTATGTGCCTTGTGTTGGGTTGTGTGCCCATTTGGCGGGTCTATCGCGCCAAGCCAAACCCGCCAATGGACCTCATATTGTGCAAGCCCCTTCTCCATACTCCTTACAGTCAATTGCAAGCCTAACCTTCGTGAAGGGAAGCTTGTGTGGTGATCTCGAAGCGATGCGTTGGGAGCAAGGTGTGTATTTTGCAATTTTCCATATTTTCATGTGCCCACTTGGGAAGTAGCGCTCGTAACCTTTCAAGGCGCCCCAAGTGGAGCACATATGTGGGATCGAAGGTCATTGGTGTCAAGTCATTGTGTTTAGAAGGATTAGTTGATTGCGCGAACCAAGCCAAAGATATTATAATATAATTGTGCACCTTTCAATGCACTTTTGTGTGTCTTTGCGCCAATTTTGCCGTTTTTGGCCCGTCATGATGTCAAGCGGCGACCGTGTATCTCAACGTTGCGCTCGATTAACATCATGGCCCAAGTATGATAGGAGGGTACATACTTCGGTGCCCAACATATCTTGGACCCGGCGAATAACTCCTCTTAGGCTTGGCATACCATGGCCGCCATGTTGGCGATTTCGGACTATCCCAAATCATGGGCTCACTTGGCGACCCTGCCATTCCCAATACCGGAGGAGTTGGGCGACGCCCAAAAGATATGTTGGACCAATATGACTTGACACCAATCCTATGGCACACTCCGGTCCGAGTCGGGCATATGCCTCATTTGCCCCAACCATGAGTGTGCGCATTTTTGGCCATTTTGAGCAATTTTCCACTTTTGCTGCCCGCCGTGCCCCATATTCTAACCCTCGTGCACGCCGGACGCATGGACCAATGGACCATATATGACATGGGTGTTATGGGTAATGCTCCCCATGGTCCACACACCACGTGGGCGAAGCGGAGCCGCCTTCGTTAAGGCGCTAGGCCAAATTGAGTATGGGCAATTTTGCCATTTTTGCATTTGTGGACCCAATTGGGATCGTCACCACGCCTAGTGGCATGGAGATCTTTGAGAGCCAAGGGCATGGGAGTCTTCGTTAGACTCCTGGTCGATCACGTATGGAATGGCGGATCTGATCTCCAAGCCGGCGTGGAGATATACTATTGGGTGCACACCGAATTTTGGCTCATTTCAGGCAGCCAAAATGACCCAATTTTGGGACCCCAATTTCCCCCTTCCGTGTGGTCAATTGGCGGCCCCATTTCTCTAACCCCATAGGGAGCCCGGACCTAAATTCAAGTTGTACACTCAGATAAAAGTCCTAGGTCCTGCCTCCTACCCTGTGAGCCATTGGCCTTACCTTGGCCGGGCGAGCCACGCGTGGGAATGACGCCAGTTTTGGTGATTTTGGCATCATGACCCCACATGACTCATCCGTGTTGCCCTGATGCCGGGACCTCAGAGGGAACCAGGTTGGGTGAGGGCTCCAGAGGGTTCGTACTCGAAGGGCATAGGGTCAGTTGCCTCGTCCCCACCTCTGGCGGGTCCGGACAAGGGGTCAATTTTGGGGATTTTTGAGTTAATTTCAGTTTGGGCTGAAACAGCCCATTTTCAGCTACCAACTCCTGGGTGATAATGGCGGGGCCATACCTCTGGCTCAGAGTGGAGTTGGGACCTGCCATTAAGGGAGCATGGGGAGCCACTGTTGGTTGGCCTTGGAGCCCCTTGGTTCCCAGGAACTCGCCTGTGGCTGGGCGGGACACCCCCCCATTGGCAGGGTTTCAGGGTCCGGACTGAGCAGGGCATCGGTTGTGTTTGAGCCCCCGCCCCCATCAGCCACTGAGAGGGTCGGACCTGGGATTGGGATACGAGTTGGGACTGAGTGTCTATGGTCCTGTGATGCCCTTACCCCAGTCCAGTCTTAACCCCATGTGTACATATCCTGATGTGTTGTTGTACATACTTTTGTTCCCTCTTTGCAGAGTGGCAAGGATTCTGAAACGCTTTGTCACATGACAACGCATTGATGCCCTTGTGAGCGTAGTGCTTTGCCTGCCTGCTCACTTGCGTGTGTCCACCGCGGCGCCCCGTGGCCGGCCCCCCACGGGAACGCGTCAAAAGCGTTTCACCGCCGCGGGGTTACCCAGCCCTCGCGTGCCACTCGGGGCCAACAACCCCGAGCAGCGCGTCGCAGCAGCGCGGCGCAGCTCGCAGCTCGCAGCGCAGCGCAGCGTCTCGCAGCGCAGCGCAGCGCAGCAGCTCGCAGCGCCACTCAGCGACAGCGCCGAGTTCGTCACGGAGCCCGCAGCGCCGTCCAGAGCATCGCCCTGACCGCGCAGCGCCCGTGGAAGAGGTGCACAGACCAGGACTCCTGCATCAGCCCCATCGGCCGACCCGGAGTCCCATCGGCCGACCAGCAAGGCCGCGTCAACCACCTCCACAACCACCGGCTGACCAGCACCAGCCGCACTTCCAATCCAGTGCTACAGCACCCTCCTCAACAACCACAACCAGTTCGTTGAGTTGAACGAGTGCACATCAAGGACCTCAAGACCAACTACGCCCCCGCTGCCATGGTGAATTGGCAAGAAGCGGGTAGGAGGTGGCCGCAACCCCACCCCCATGTGGCGCGCCTGCTGCGCGGATTGCTCTGGGACCAGCAGTACCGCTACAGCAATCCCCAGTGCGAAGGCGGCATGCCTGGGAGCTTCGAGCTCCGCGAGGACATGGGGGAGGACCGCCTGCGGGCAGTGGAGGAGTGGCTGCGGGCGGAAGGGTACGAGTACCGCTTCCGCCGCAAGCGCTGGAGGACGTGGACCCGGCCGGACAGGCCCGGTGAAGGGCTGCGCCCCGACGGGATTGAGGAGGACGAGGACCCCAACGCCTACCCGTCGGGCGCCTCGATCAACGTCTCCTTGTGGGACGTGATCGAGAAGAAGTTCCCCGAACCGGGGAGCGAGCGCAGGCTGCAGAGCAGCAGCAGCGCGTCTCCGGCGACGGAGAAGCGGTCCGCCGGGGACAAGAAGCGGGACCGGAAGTGGCGGGAGTACCAGGAGTCCCTGGCCGCCGAAGCTGCCCAAGGCGCCAAGGGCGGAACCCCAGCCCCCAGTCCCCAACGGGCCAATGGTGGTCACCACCCCGGCTCCACCACCCTTGGCGACTACATCCAAGTCGCCAAGCAGACCCAGGCCAAGCCCCGTCCGCTGCTCCTGAGGGCCCGGCAGGCCCCAGCAGGCCCCAGCAGCGACGGGGAGTCGGCCCACCGCGGGAGGATGCCGGCCGACCAGGCCAGCTCCAGCAGCAGCGTCGCTCCCGAAAGCGACGTGGCGCGCGCCTGTGAGCGCGCCTGTGGGGTGCCCTGCAACCGTCGGGTTGCCCGGCAACGGGCCAGGCAGTACAGCGCTGCCGTGGAGGGCGCCGCCGGCATCGCCCAGGAGGAGGCTGCGGAGTGGGCGCATGGCATGGCCATCCACGCCCAGACCGTGGCGGCCATTGCGGCCGGACTCACGGCCGTGGCCGCCCATGGGGCAGCGACTGCCCAGGTCAACGGTGAGTTGGCGGCAGCCGACGAGGAAGCCCGCCTGACGCAGGAGGCCATTGCCTGCAAGGAGGCCGAGGTGAAGGCGCTGGAAGAGGCGCTTGCCCAAGAGAGGGCAAAGAAGGAGGCGGAGGAAAGGGCCCACGCCGAGGCGACGGCTAAGGCCCAGGAGGACGCCGCCAAGAAGGAAGCCATCGAGGCCGCGCGACGGAAGGTCGCTGAGGAGAAGGCCAAGACGGAGGCGGAGCTGGCAGCGTTGGAAGCGCAGAAGGCGCAGCTGCAGCAGGCCCGGGAGGCCGAGGCGGCTCGTGCTCGGGAAGAGGCCGAAGCGCGAGCTGCCGCAGCCACCGCCGCCGCAATGGAGGAGGCAGAGGCCAAACTCCACCGCGAAACTCCCCCGGGAGGATCACGAGTGGAGACCCTTCGAAAGCTTTTCGAAGGGGACGCCTCCTCCAGGATGACGCTGGATGAGGCGGACACGGGCAGCAGTGGGAGCAGTGGCACCACCGCCCGTCGACGGAGGAAGGGCAAGGGGAAGACCCCCGAGAGGCCGCGGAGGCCAGCGTGTGGGCACCCCCACGCCAGTGACCCCTTCTTCACCGCCAGTGACGGGGATGAACGAGGCCGTCGACATCGCCAAGTGGTGGCTTGGACGGGCGGAGGCGGCGGAGACGTCCCCATGGAACCGGAAGGTGAGGATGAGGATCCCCCTCCTCCCTACCGGAGCTCGGAGTCCTCCGTGACCGAGACGCCCAGGTGGGGCGACATGGACGAGGATGACGACATGGAGTTCGGCATCACGAGGAAGCGCCCATCCTCGGACCCACCGAGGCGACCCGGCGGAGACCCACCGGGACCCCCTGGCGGAGGACCTTCAGGACCCCCTGGAGGACGCCCACCAAGTGGACCCCCTGGAGGCGGACCACCGGGCGGGGGAGGACCCCCTGGACCGGGCGGACCCGGCGGAGGCCCTCCTGGAGGACCCCCTGGGGACCCCGACGACCCACCAGGGAACGGCGACTCGGATACCACCTGGCGGTGGATTGTCTACCTCCGCAGAAGAGTCCAGTTGCTCGAGCTGGAGGTAGACACGGGCAAGAGCGAGATGGCTCGCATCTCCACGGTCGCCGCGCGCGCGCAGAAGGACCTGGACATCGCCAGGGCCCAGACCAAGTCGCTGACCAACGTCGTCAGCGGCCTGCAGGAGAGGCTGGACGCGCTGGAAGCCCGTGGGAGCGTCGGCAGCGACCACCCACCCCTGGAGTCTGGCTCGTCAGACGACCGCTGGGGACCCGGACCAGGTCCAGGCAGACCCCACGCCCCCGGCGGAGCCCCCAGGAGTCGCCCCAGCGCCAGTGCCCCCTCTCTCACCGCCCCCTCTCACCACAGCGCGGGCCGCCGCAACGAGCGCGTGCCGCCCGGCAGTGGCAGTGAGGAATGGCGTGATGAGTGGCTCAGCGCGGAGTACCGCAACCGCTGTGCTCCACCGCGGACACCGGTACGCCCCCGGCGCCCCGCACCACCACATGGACCACCACCTGGCCCGGTGCCAATCTCAATGGCTGGAGGACGTTATGGTGGACTCAGGGATGAGGTTCCCAGAGGAGACGTGGAGTGGGATGTCGGCGAAGGTGAGGACCTGGACCTGGACCTGGAGGAGTTCGACATCAGCCCGCCGCGTGGTGTACGACGGGAGGCCGCTGAACTCAGCCGCCGGCGCCGTGATGAAGATGCGTACATGGAAAGAGTACGGCGTGAACATTTTGGTTCAGCGTACGTGGAGGAACCGCGGCGTAGCCACAGGGATTCCATGGAGGTGATGGACGTGGCGGCCGTGGGAGTCCGTGGGCGAGGCCGATGGGAACCTCGGTCGACCTCGCGGCCGGCGTTCATGGTCTCTAAGGCCGCGGACGCCGCCGTTCGGGAAGACTTGAAGGACATCAAGCCCCCCATGTACGATGGCAACCCCCTCAACCTCGACCGCTTCTTGGAGAAGCTGGACGATTGGGGGCTGACCGTCACTGAAGACCTGCCTCCCGCTGATGCGGAGAAGTATGTCTTCAAACGGTTCAGGTACCGCCTGCCGGAAGTGCTCGGAGAGCTATACTTCATGGCGACCAAGGAGGGGGAAATCAAGACCCTCAAGGAAGCCAAGAAGTGGCTCAACGAGCAGGAGCGGGTGGACGCTCCGCAGGTGGCGGCCAAGCGCTGGAAGTCCATCAAGCTTGAGCATGATGGACGGGAGATCCGCCTACGAGAGTGGCGGGACTTCCGAGGGAAATACACCCTCTTCCGCCGCAACGTGGAGGATTGGAACGAGGGTGACGAGCAGGCTCGCCTGCTCTCCATGCTGCCGGAAGCATGGATCAAGAGGGTCACCAAGGAGGAATCCAAGAGGGCCAAGTCCAACCACACGGTCAAGATGATGCTCCCCAAGGAGTATCATACGAACGTGGTGGCTTGGGCGAAGAAGAACGTGGCCCGGGATGTCAAACGGCACTCCCTGCGGAACGCTCTTCTCATCACCGTCTCGGGCGATCGCGGGAAGACCGCGATGTGGCGCCTTGACGATTGTGAGTTGAGCGGCCAGACCATCCGTCTGCAGCCCATCCCGGCGCGGATGAGCTGCGACGAGATCCTGGAGTGGGTTGGCGAGGAAGTACTCAAGGAGTACCGAAACCTCCACCACACCCGCGGGTTGACGCCCGGCGACCGCGACGTCAACTACGTTGGCGAGGGACCTGGCGGGGAAGATGCCATGGACCCAGCGGGAGCCGGCGGCGATGAGACTCTCGTTGACGATGACGACGACGATGAGCCCGCCGAGGTGGCCGTTTGTGCCTTCGTGGCCAGGAACCTGAGCGCGGGGAGCAAGCCGGGAAACTGGAAGCCCCTGCAGCAGGGTTGGAGGAAGCAGGAGAAGAGAGACTCTCGCCGCATCGGCGACCCTCCGCTGTCCTTCGGGGAGTTCATACGAGCTCACCCGCAGGGCTGTTTCGTGTGTTATGGGAGGAAGAAAGGCTTCAACCATGACCACCGAACATGCCCCGTCCACAAGGCCGACACGGAGGCTTACAAGAAGGCGCACG
This sequence comes from Eutreptiella sp. 'Long Island Sound 2002', assembly GCA_964036045.1. NCBI lineage: Eukaryota > Euglenozoa > Euglenophyceae > Eutreptiales > Eutreptiaceae > Eutreptiella > Eutreptiella sp. 'Long Island Sound 2002'. Next base: position 37,257,401 of record OZ038398.1, on the reverse strand, counting down.
GGTCGAAGAAGCGTGCGCCCGCGGGTATCCGGGAAGCCAAGATGGAGGTGGACAAGGACGAGCTGGCCAAGGTGATGTCGTCGGTGGGAACCGAGTTGGCCAAGGAGATCCAGGAGATCAAGCGGAACTGGGTCCCCAGGTCGGATAACAAGAACAAGGAGAACAACCAGAATGACCAGAACAAGGACAAGGACAAGAACAAGGGTAAGAAAGGGGGAAGGAAGAAGGGCGTCAACGACGTTGAGGCCGAGGAGAACACCCCCTCTTCCACAACTGACGCCCCCTAGCGGAGCCCCTGCAGCCAAGGGCCCCAGCTAGGGCGGTCGCAGGATGGTGACGTGGGAAGCGCCGAACCATCCCAGTCGGGAGTCGATAAGCACAAGGGGACTGCCGCGGGCGGAAGGCCCGGTCCGGCGCCCAGTCGCGGAGGCGGGGTGAGGGCAAGTGAAGGCACGAACCCTTGCACCCGTCCGTCCTTCGCGACCAAGAATGTGTTTGATGTACTACAGGATCTTTCCGAGAGTATCGGAGGATCACCCGGACCGCAGCTGGATGCTGCAGATGGGCAGCCTGAGCCCATTGTCCACGACCTGCACCAGTCGCTTGTTGAGCTTCTGGAACGGCCGGAGATCCTGAGTTTGCACGCCGTGCGCCGTGTCGGTCGCGAGCGGCAGTTGCATCTTAAGGTCCGTGCCTTATGCGGGGAAGTGGAAAAGGTTTTCGACGTGTTGGTCGACACGGGAGCTCAAGTCAGCTTGGTCAAGGCTGGCCTACTTCCACCAGAGTGTCTGACCGACAGTCGGAAACCTGTCAGGCTGAAGGTGGCGAACGGCCAGTACATGGTGGGAGGCACGAAGGAAGCGGCCATTGGGCTGCAGTTCGTGAACCATCGTGAGCTGAGCCGCCCAGACCTCGGCAAGGAAATCCTCCTGCACGGTAGCTTCTACGAGGCCGAGATGGACTGGGACATGATCGTCGGGTACGACTTCATGATGGAGACGGACTCCGGCGTCCTCCCGGCCCAGGCTTCCATGACCCTGTACCAGGACGACCAACTCTCGTGGCTTTCGTCACCTGAGCACCATGTGGAATGCCAATGGATCCACCCCGAACGCAATCAGCTCGAAGTGGCCGCGCTGGACACTGAGCCAACTGGTCCTGCAAACCAGGAGTACGGCGTAAGGCCGGAAGTGGCGAGCCGAGTTGTCGCGGACTTGGGAGCTTCGGATCTGGCCCTGGATGCGTTCTCTTCAGGAACCTCCGCCCATCTGCGGGTGTGTGAGAAGTACTGGAGCGCACAGGACTCCGCGTGGAAGAAGCACAGGGGTCCGCATCAGGGATTGATGTGGATCCATTGCCCCCGTTGGGACATTCCAAGAGCGATAGCGAAGATTCGCAAGGACCGCTCCAAGGCAGTGCTGGTTGTTCCTATGGGATGTACCGAGGAGGAGAGTACCCGACATTGGGTAGCCTCATTGACCAACATGACCTTGAACAAGGTCGTCCTACCGGCTGGAGAGAGTGTCTATCAGGACGTCAAGGGACAGCCCATGCCACCCCAGAGATGGCCAACGGAATTCCACTATGTGGAGGGGGGCCTTGATCAGGCCGACACCACGGACTTCGTGTGTGTCAACCGCATTATAGCGGAGCCTTGGAGGCAATGCTTTGCGGTTCCCCCTGTTGACATCGAAGAATCGGATTCGGAAGAGCCCCTCACTGAAGAGGAGTGGGATCTGGTTCAGGGGTATATGGATCAGCCCTTTCACGACTGGGGAAACCAGCGTGAGGGCAAAGGCCAGGACAAAGCCTGGTGGGAAGTGGACTCGATCGTCTCTGGTTCCTATGATGGAGATACCTTCGTAAGGAGGGTACTGGACCACCTGTCCAGCCAGGACGAGCCAATCGGGGGTAACCCACCCACCTACGGCGATCTATTCCGAGGCAAGACCAGAGATGGCCCTTTGGGCCACCTGGGAAGACCGCCTGAGCCGAAAGCGAGCGGGGTCGCTACCCCTCAAGTAAGCTCCGTGGTTCAAGTGCCCGGAAAAGCCAAGGCGGAGTCCGATGACTGCCCCAAGATCCAGGCATTGAGGGCCAGGCTGAAGCAGAAGTATGGCGAGACCTTCTTCAGCGGAAAACCTGTGTTCCCCCCACCGGTGCGTGGACCGTATGGCGAGGCCAAGATACGACTGAAGCAGGACCCCCGTGTGTATCGCCACCGGGAGTTTGCCCTGAGGGGCGAGAGGAAAGAGGCCATGGAGAAGATCCTCCGTGACTTCATCCAGAGAGGCTGGCTTGAGCCGTGCCACTCCGAGTGGGCCTCTCCCTGCTTCGTCGTCCCCAAGAAGGTTGCCGGTGAGTGGCGGCTCGTGGTCGACTACCGCGGCCTGAACGCCCAAACGCAGCACGACAGCTATACGCTGCCCCTCATTGAGGACATGCTGCAAAAGCAACACCGGCGGAGGATCTTCACGGTGATTGACCTGAAACATGGTTATCATCAGATGCCTCTCGCCGAAGAGTCCCGTGCCTGCACAGCCATGAGCACTCCACTTGGACCTCTCCAGTGGAAGGTGATGCCCATGGGCGTCACCAACGGCAATGCGGCTTTTCAGCGGATGCTGGAGAACCTGCTTGAGCCGGTGCGCGACTGTGCGGACCCCTTCGTGGACGACGTGATCATCGCGTCCTGGGACCCCAGCATGAGCTACGAGGAGCTCCTGGAGGCACACGAGAGGGACGTCACTCGAGTGCTGGACCTTCTGGTTCGGCACAAACTCACGGGCAGCAGTGACAAGGCCACCATTGCGGTAAGTGAGGTGGTCTTCGCTGGCCACGTAGTCGGGAACGGGCAGCGAAAGCCCATACCTGGCAAGGTGGCTGTGATTGAGCACTGGGAAAAGCCCAAGACGGTCTCTGAGCTACGGGCGTATCTGGGGTTCTGCAACTACTACTCGGGGTATATCAAAATGTATGCCGAGTATGCAGCCCCCATGACGACCATGCTCAAGGGCAACCGAGAGGAGACCAAGAAGGGGTCCAAGAAGGCTCTGGTCTGGACAGCTGAGTCCGACCGTGCCTTTGAGGGGATGAAGCAGGCGCTGCTATCCGCAGTGGGTCTGCACCTCGTGGATCCCGACCGAGGGTTCGTCCTGCGCACTGACGCTTCCGACTACGCCATTGGCGCTGTGTTGGAGCAAGTGCTTGACGATGGGAGGCACGTGCCCGTGGCCTTCTGGAGCCGAGTCCTGGCGGAAGGCCAGAGACGGACGTGGACGCCCCGTGAAAAGGAGGCGTATGCCATCGTCATGGCTCTCAGGAAATGGGCTGGGTACATAGCCCTCCATCCCGTCACCGTCTGCACCGACCATCAGAGTCTGCAGTCGTGGCACAAGGAGCACGTGGACACCCCCTCAGGTCCCGCCTCCCGACGGGCAAGATGGCACGAGACCTTGGCCAAGTTCGACCTTACGGTGGTGTATATTCCTGGAAAGGATAACACCGTGGCGGACTGTCTCAGTAGGTGGGCCTATCCCGCCAGCAAGGGCATGCAGGACATCTCTGCCCATGGCGATGAGGCTGAGACCGCTGAAGCCAAGAGGATCATTGAAATGGAGCGCCTGATGGAGGAGGAGGGTGCTAAATGCTTCGTCGTCATGGCCGCGGATGCCCCCCTCGCAACGAGGGTGAGCAGAGCGGTCAGAGTACTCGCCCCCGAGGGAGCTGAGTCCGACAAGCACCTCTTCCCGGAGTCTTGCCTCCAGGACGACTGGACCGACGATTACGCCAAGTCTGAGGCCTTTGCGGCCGAGTATAGGGCTGTGACCGACCCTGACGACGGGCAGAAGTGGCCAAAGGGGCTAACTGAGGAATGGTAAGCTGCTAGTACCAGAGTCCCGGGTGCTCGAGCTGTGTGAAGCTTGGCACCACCACATGCTGCACCCAGGGGTCAAGAAGCAAGCTCTTGACATGCAGCGTCGGTTCGAGATCGACCATATCGTTCTCTACACCGCCATCAAGAAGGTCAGGAAGGGTTGCTCGGTCTGTCGGGCCTGCAATCCCGATAACCGGAACGTCAAGGGGGAACCCCAATGGACCCCGGTTCCTGACCAGCCCATGGAGAGCGTGGCCATGGACGTCTTCTCCATGCCCGAAGTGCACATTGGCAAGCAGACCTTTGACTGTGTGGGTCTCTGTGTGGACCGCCACAGCGGCTACGTTGTAGCCGTTCCGGCACGCAAAAAGGGGTTGCTTGCCAAGGAAGTGGCAGTCATGATGATTCGTCATTGGCTGACCGTCTTTGACATCCCCCGCACCATTTGCAGTGACCGAGGGCCCCAGTTTACTGGTGGCTGGTTCAGGGCTATGTGTTCCCTCATGGGAATAGGTCATGCCAAGAGCGTCGCCTATCTCAGCCGGTCTAACGGCCGTGCTGAAGTGGCTGGACGGCAGCTGTTCGAGAAGCTGCGCAAGATCCACATCACCAATCCGCGGCGAAACTGGTTTGAGGAGATGTGGCCTGCTCTGAAGGCCCATCATGACACCCCCACTCCGGGCGGTTTGTCCCCTCACCAGATTCTCTTCGGCAGGGACCCCCTGGGTAGGGGACTTCCCCTGTCTGGTGATGGCATGGCTATGGATGCCAAGGAGTTCTTCGCGCGGCAAGAGCAAACGGCGCGGGACATCCGCCAGCAGCTTGAGGAGGAGCATGCTGAGCGTCAGAAGTCCGCCCCGAGCTCGACAGCGAAGAAGTTCAGGGTGGGAGACCCGGTGTGGGTGATCAGACCCCGCCCTATGGGCACCCACCGCACCAAGACCTGGTTCACACCCGGCGAGGTGCCCCGCAGGATTGGTGAGGACACCTACCGCATCAAGGTGGGTCACGGACAGTTCCGGGAGCGCCACGAGAGTCAACTCCGTGTGCGGGAACCCGACCTCCGTGGCCAGCATGTGTCCCTGAGCTATGCCGCACATGAGGCCGATTCGGACGACGACTATGCTGAGCAGGACGACTATACGGTCGAGAAGATCCTGGCTCAGCGTCCGAAGGCCTCGGCACCCGGAGGTCTGGAGTTCAAGGTTCGTTGGCGAGGCTATGGGCCGTCCCACGACACCTGGGAACCCGTCTCCTCATTCGTGCCGCGGGTCAATACTCCCTTCATGGAGTACATCCGCAAGCACAAGACCAAGATCCATGTCTCGGACTTGGCAGCACTCACCCGGGCGATTGCAGCCAGGGGTGCCTGATCAGCGCCCTGAGCTCTCCCCTGATGCGTTTTGAGCCATTGTGAGGCCGACGAATCGTCCCTTACTTGCTTGCTCTCTTCCATCTTTCGGTGACAGAGTGGCCATATACCCCCCCTGCTGAATCCAGAGGCGGATGGCCCCTCTCTTCAATTCTATTCGTCACTCACCCCCCTGCTGAATCCTTGGGAAACCAGGTAGGGCGACTGACCTTCAAAATTCTGAGCTCTTGGGGCCTTGAAGCCCATACGACGTTGCGCAACGGATGCCGCTGTCATCGGCATTGCGATTTTTGAGTGTGTGGTCTGGTTCCATGGCATTTGCGGAATCCAGACCAGTCGACGTGTGTCTCGAGACTATATATGGCCTGAACTCAGGCGGTTTATTGCCTATCCTCCTGCATTTGCCTTATCCTGACCGTGGCGTGGTTTGGCACTCTGTCCAGAGTGTGTTTACATGCCTATTTACCCGGCTTGTTTTGCTTTTCTGCCCTCCAGGATATGTGCATCTGTATTTTAAGTGTCATCAGCCCATCGCTGAGGGATGGACTGTTTTTCACCACGAATCGGGATACAGAGGCGCCTTGAGTCGCCGTGTACATGTTCATACAGCCTGGTCCAGCCTAGACCAGTACTTGATTACAGATTCTACTGTTTGAGTGCTCGTGATACCGTGTTGCCCTATTCGCTGTGATGTGTGGAGATCCTGATGGCGCCAGGCGGGAAGCCCAGTTGCCTGACTACACTCCCAGCGGTCCGCCACTGTCAGTCCCAGTGTGAGCCTACCGATTCGCAGACGCACTTGCATTCGGATGGCGGCCTCCGGTGCTCCTGACCTCGGTCAGTCTGCCTGGGAAACTGGTGGTTTGAGGAGTCGACGCCTCCGCCCACACTGCATGAGGACTCCCTCATGTATGGCCTTCGTGGCAGTAGGGCGAGGGAAAAGACGGCCTTGGTGCCCGATCCCTTCAGGAGGAGTTCCCTTAAGATCTGGGGTTCTTAAGGAGTTCGACTATGGCACTCTGGACTCGCGTCGTATGGATATGGACATGGTGCGCCCGAGGAAGGACCCGTGGGGACTCTCCCCAGTCGGCGGGCCTTGGGAAGCTTGGGGTAGCCTGATGGATCTTTGTGGTCGCTCTCGACTTGTGGGACCACCTCGGTCGTCGTGTGTCGCCTATGTTGGCCGTGTATGCCACTGCCACTGTGGTGGTGACCGTAGCAGCCGGCACCCGGTGCGCCTGGTATGGGTTAACGGGTCCTTTGGATGCCGAACAATCGCCGCCAGGACCCGGGACTTGATACTTGATACTTGATACCATACATGTGCTACGAGCTTGTGCTCATACCTATCTTACTGTGACTTACTGAAGTGAGGATGTGACACCCCCCCCCCCCTTCAGGAAGTGGTCCTGGGTACCCGCTGCCATGCGTGGGTGTTATCGAGCCCCCCCCAGGGTTTGCTCTAAGGAGGGGGGTGAAGCGGTACCCAGAACCCCATGGCTAGGTTACGGCATACAACCGGTCTCCGGTCCACTAACCCCATGTACGGAAGGGAAGACGCCCGTTGACGCTCCATTCCGTGCCGTAAAGCCCCGCATCGGCAACCGATGCACCGCCAGCGGAGATTTGTGTATCAGAATATCAGGAATCAACAGGGTTTTGTTTTCATATTGTTTCCGTCAATTTTTATGCTTCCGTTCTGATACTCAATGTTTTGACTGCTGGCGGTTGGATCGCGACTTTACCGTAACCGCCAGTTTAACTGTTTATAATGGAAATTTTAACGCAATCCGTCACGAAGGCTCCAAAGCCTTCAGGAACTGCATGGACGCTTCCGCAATTTTCATAATTAATACTCGCAACCTTAACCCGAATTTTTCAGGATGTCGAAATCGGATTTTCGACTTCGGCATCCCCGCACTTGATTTGACCTCTTTCGAGTGGACCTACGTGCTTCCCTATGCACGAATCAACTTCCCTTTCATCCTGCCCTCCATTTGTCTTAAAGATATGGGCAAAACAAAGTTGATTCGTGAGGCCACTTGTGAGGGTCATATCTCGTGCGCTTGCGAGTATTGACGATAAGGAAACGTGGGATGTATTCACAATACTCCCGACGTAATTTAGGAAGCATTATATGCCTTGCGTCTCCACACGTGCGCGCTAGTGTAATGGATCATGGTCAAGAGGGTAGAGTTTGCGTTACAACTCATTGGCCATGATATTGCGTGCGTTAAGATAACTTTCGAGTGTAGCGCGCTAGTGTTGGTGTTGCATAGAAACTCTCCTTGAGTTCCTATGAGCGATTGACACAAAGTTATGTCCTTGGAGGGGCATGACATATCGTGGTAGGAGCTACCTTTTTGGGCAATATGGAGTATGTGCCTTGTGTTGGGTTGCGTGCCCATTTGGCGGGTCTATCGCGCCAAGCCAAACCCGCCAATGGACCTCATATTGTGCAAGCCCCTTCTCCATACTCCCTACAGTCAATTGCAAGCCTAACCTTCGTGAAGGGAAGCTTGTGTGGTGATCCCGAAGCGATGCGTTGGGAGCAAGGTGTGTATTTTGCAATTTTCCATATTTTCATGTGCCCACTTGGGAAGTAGCGCTCGTAACCTTTCAAGGCGCCCCAAGTGGAGACCATATGTGGGATCGAAGGTCATTGGTGTCAAGTCATTGTGTTTAGAAGGATTAGTTGATTGCGCGAACCAAGCCAAAGATATTATAATATAATTGTGCACCTTTCAATGCACTTTTGTGTGTCTTTGCGCCAATTTTGCCGTTTTTGGCCCGTCATGATGTCAAGCGGCGACCGTGTATCTCAACGTTGCGCTCGATTAACATCATGACTCAAGTATGATATGAGGGTACATACTTCGGTGCCCAACATATCTTGGACCCGGCGAATAACTCCTCTTAGGCTTGGCATACCATGGCCGCCATGTTGGCGATTTGGGACTATCCCAAATCATGGGCTCACTTGGCGACCCTGCCATTCCCAATATCGGAGGAGTTGGGCGACGCCCAAAAGATATGTTGGACCAATATGACTTGACACGAATCCTATGGCACACTCCGGTCCGAGTCGGGCATATGCCTCATTTGCCCCAACCATGAGTGTGCGCATTTTTGGCCATTTTGAGCAATTTTCCACTTTTGCTGCCCGCCGTGCCCCATGTTCTAACCCTCGTGCACGCCGGACGCATGGACCAATGGACCATATATGACATGGGTGTTATGGGTAATGGTCCCCATGGTCCACACACCACGTGGGCGAAGCGGAGCCGCCTTCGTTAAGGCGCTAGGCCAAATTGAGTATGGGCAATTTTGCCATTTTTGCATTTGTGGACCCGCTTGGGATCGTCACCACGCCTAGTGGCATGGAGATCTTTGAGAGCCAAGTGCATGGGAGTCTCTGTTAGACTCCCGGTGGATCACGTATGGAATGGCGGATCCGATCTCCAAGCCGGCGTGGAGATATACTATTGGGAGCACACCAAATTTTGGCTCATTTCAGGCAGCCAAAATGACCCAATTTTGGGACCCCAATTTCCCCCTTCCGTGTGGTCAATTGGCGGCCCCATTTCTCTAAGCCCATAGGGAGCCCGGACCTAAATTCAAGTTGTACACTCAGATATAAGTCCTAGGTCCTGCCTCCTACCCTGTGAGCCATTGGCCTTACCTTGGCCGGGCGAGCCACGGTGATTTTGGCATCATGACCCCACATGACTCATCCGTGTTGCCCTGATGCCGGGACCTCAGAGGGAACCAGGTTGGGTGAGGGCTCCAGGGGGTTTGTACTCGAAGGGCATAGGGTCAGTAGCCTCGTCCCCACCTCTGGCGGGTCCGGACAAGGGGTCAATTTTGGGGATTTTTGAGTTAATTTCAGTTTGGGCTGAAACAGCCCATTTTCAGCTACCAACTCCTGGGTGATAATGGCGGGGCCATATCTCTGGCTCAGAGTGGAGTTGGGACCTGCCATTAAGGGAGCATAGGGAGCCACTGTCGGTTGGCCTTGGAGCTCCTTGGTTCCGAGGAACTCGCCTGTGGCTGGGCGGGACACCCCCCCTATTGGCAGGGTTTCAGGGTCCGGACTGAGCAGGGCATGGGTTGTGTTTGAGCCCCCGCCCCCATCAGCCACTGAGAGGGTCGGACCTGGGATTGGGATACGAGTTGGGACTGAGTGTCTATGGTCCTGTGATGCCCTTACCCCAGTCCAGTCTTAACCCCATGTGTACATATCCTGATGTGTTGTTGTACATACTTTTGTTCCCTCTTTGCAGAGTGGCAAGGATTCTGAAACGCTTTGTCACATGACAACGCATTGATGCCCTTGTGAGCGTAGTGCTTTGCCTGCCTGCTCACTTGCGTGTGTCCACCGCAGCGCCCCGTGGCCGGCCCCCCACGGGAACGCGTCAGCAGAGGCCAAGGAGGGAGGTTATGGCGTTGGTGGGTACGACCAACTGGCGGATGCCGAGGCTGAAGGGCTGCCCGATGCCTGGGGTACTGGGAAGGTGTGGGATCCAGGGATGCAGATGGCAATGCGCTGATGGCAGGCCTCTCAAAAACACCGCCCACAGACCCCTGTGGGTAGGTGGGCAGCAGTTTGAAAAAAGGGTTTTTTTCCCCATTTTTTGGCGTTTTTTTGTGGTTTTTCTGGGGAAAATATTGTTTTTGTCCTTCACTATGACCTCAAATGCATTTTCCAAGACAATTCAAAGGTTCTTAAAAGGTTCATAGCATGGTATCGGTCAACAGCTCAACCAATCAACAACACAAACCAGAAAGAAAAACACTGTGTTGCTGCTTGGTTGCTTTGGCCTTGTGACCCGAAGTGGCGTTTTCCCACCATTTTCAATTGTTAGTTTGGTGTGTGCTGCGAATTTTGCATTGAAATATTGATGTATCACCGCAGCCGACGTGTTTTTTAGGTGGGTTTGCCGAAGGACTGCCGGCTGAACGTTATCATGTAGCTCACTGTTATTTCCGTTTGCGTTATATTTTCTGGTGTGCTCTGGATGGTCACTGTTATTTCCTGGTGTGCTCTAGATGGTCACTGTTATTTCCTGGTGTGCTCTGGATGGTCACTGTTATTTTCTGGTGTGCTCTGGATGGTCACTGTTATTTCCTGGTGTGCTCTGGATGGTCACTGTTATTTCCTCGTGTGCTCTGGATGGTCACTGTTATTTCGTGGTGTGCTCTGGATGGTCACTGCTATTTCCTGTTGTGCTCTGGATGGTCACTGTTATTTCCTGGTGTGCTCTGGATGGTTACTGTTATTTCCTGGTGTGCTCTGCATGGTCACTGTTATTTCCTGCTGTGCTCTGGATGGTCACTGTTATTTCCTGGTGTGCTCTGGATGGCTCTGTGATTTCCTGGTGTGCTCTGGATGGTCACTGTTATTGAATCATTATTTCCTGGTGTGCTCTGGATGGTCGCTGCTATTTCCTGGTGTGCTCTGGATGGTCACTGTTATTTCCTGGTGTGCTCTGGATCGTCACTGTTATTTACTGGTGTGCTCTGGATGGTCGCTGTTATTTTCTGGTGTGCTCTGGATGGTCACTGTTATTTCCTGGTGTGCTCTGGATGGTCACTGTTATTTTCTGGTGTGCTTTGGATGGTCACTGTTATTTCCTGGTGTGCTCTGGATGGTCATTCAGCGAAGGTCGCGCGTGCTGGGGTCCTGTCCCAGAATAAAATAAAAAAATGGGTAACCCACGACGAAAAAATTTTCTGAATAGCTGAAAATAAAGCTAATTACCATAAAAAACGCTTAGGCCAAAAAGCGCGCTGCGAAAGGCGTAAAGACGCGACGAAAATTTTTTCGACGTGAAATAGGTGAATAGTTAACGCCGTAAGCACCGTAACGCTCGTAGGACCCTAACGCCGTCCCTCCTGTCGTCTAACTCGCTATAGGCGCAAAGAAAAACGCGTCGCGAGCAGCGCGTAAAACTCGAAATTTTTCTCATAACTCGCCACGACCCCTCACGTTGCGCCCTGCCGCCTTTTTCTTCTTCTTCACCATGCGCCTCCCTCCCCACCCTCCTGCCCGTCACTCCCCTTGCCCTGCAGCTCAGGCGGCTGCCCTGGGGGAACGCGGTGAACCCTTAGCAATGGACACCAACACGCTCCACGACGCCACGCACAAGTACAAGGCCAAGAACATCAAGAACGACGGGTAGCACGTAAGACACTGCAGCGTACATCGTCTTGCTGCACGCGAGTGTGTTGGGTGGTGTATAATTTTATTTTATTTTCAAAAGCCAAAAAAAGAGGAAAAAAATATTTTACGAAATTTTGCAGCGGTTTTTCAAGTAGGTACAACCACACCCACGCAAGAAACAAACCGAACAAGGCGGCAGGACAGGACACCACGGCACCACGCGGCAGCACAGCACCACGGGACACAGCACAGCAGAGCAGGGCACCGAGGGAGAGCGGGCCACACAGCAACAACGCACAGGGCGGAGACGACAGGAAACGCACAACACGACACGCCAGGGCGCACACGGCACAAAGCACAACGGCGAACAACACCACGCAGCGACACACCGCAGCAAAACACAGTCAGCGCGGGGGGACAAGACAAAACACGGCGCCAGAAAGCACAGGACCCCAAGACAACGGACAGCGCCCCAGGACACAACACAGCGCGCGGCAGCACCAAACAAAGCAAAACGAAACAACACAGCGCACAACAACGCAACGCCAGGCGGCACAACGCGCAGCAACACGGCGCAGCACAGCACCCAGGGACACACCACAGCACGCCACCGAGACACGACACCAGGAGCCACCAGGACCCACCGGAAGACAACAGAGGACAGCCAGGCCCAACAGCAAACACACAAACACAACAGGCAACAAGACAAAACACCAGCCAGCTGCGCGAGGCCAAGAGAGCACCGAACAGAGAGCACCGACGCAGGCACACCGGCACAGCACCGCACAGGCAGAGCACAGAAACAGAAGCGACCCGGAACCGGCCCGGAGCCCAGAACCAACGGGGAAGAACAGGAAACCACCGCCACCAGCAGGGAGAAAAACAAATAAAGAAGACAGGGCACCACAGCACAGCACCACACGGCAGCACAGCGCCACAGGACACAGCACAGGGGAGCAGGACACCACAGGGAAGACGCCGAGCGACGGCCAGACCAGACACGGGCACCAAAGCCGACACACACCACCAAACGACAACGCTGGGCAACCAGAGCCACAAGCAGACCCCCAAAAAAAGGCAGCGACACCAGGAACCAACAACACCAGCCACCGGAAACAGCACAGACGACGCGCACAGCACAACGAAAGGGCACCAGCACAGCGCAGCACAGCACCGCACAGGGCAGAGAGGGCAGGGAACACACAGCACGACACCGCAGAACACACACAGCAGACGCGCAGCGGCAAGAAACAAACAACAGGCACAGGCAACGACGCAAACAAACGGCAGAGCACGACAGCACACCACCACAAGACAGCACAACGCAACAGAACACAACACAGGGCAGCGGAACACCAAGACACACCACGCCGAACCACAGGGCTGCGAGCCACGCGGCCAGACAAGGACAGCACCACCGAAGCACGACACCAAGAGACAGCAGAGGACAGCCAGTCCCAACAGCCAACACCACACAACACCAGCCAGCGCAGACAGAGCAACGACAGGGACAGCACAGCACCACCGAGGCAGACGCCGGAACACCCGACAGCCCAAGACACACAAACCCGCCCCGCACCGCACAACCGGCAAAAAAAAAAAAGGGAAAAAAAAGAAAAAAAACGGAGAAAGAAAAAACAAGAAAAAAAGGACAATAAAACACAGAAAAAAAAGGGGGGGGGGCGCAGAGGCCGAAGGGAACCGGAAAGCAGGTAACGCCAGAGACAACAGGGGGGGGCAAAAAAAAGGGGGGGGGCAACAAAACGCCAAGGCCCAAGGCACCTGAGGCCGGAAAACACGCAAAGCAGGAGGCAACGGGGCGCACAGAGGGAGGGGGGAGGGGAAAAAAAAGGGGGGGGGGCGACAAGCCGCCAAGGCCCAAGGATCCCGGGGCCGGAAAACACGCAAAGCGGGACAGAACGGGGGCGCAACAAGGGGGGGGAAGGGGAAAAGGAAAAAAGAAAAAAAAAACCCCAACAAAAACCACCACGGGGCAACCCCAGCCCAGAGGGGGCCGAACAAGCAAAGAGCGCACCAAGAACAGCCAAAGGGAAGGTGAGGCGCACCAGAACGCGCCCGGGAGGCCGGCCCGCCCGACCCGGCCAAGCGGGGGAGGCACACGCACACACGCGCGGGACCCGGGCGTGGCGTCCTCCGACCCAAAAGGGGCGCCGTCGGCGTCCACACGAAACAGCCCCGGTGCACCGGCCGAGTCCCCCGTCGCAAGACGGACGGTACGGGAAACCGGACGCGTCAGTGACCGGGTCCACACACGCCAAACCACCGCAGCGCACGCAGCCCAAGACCGAAGCCGGAGGGACCCGCCAGGGACAACCCCATCGCGGGGCCCCGAACGGGTACGACGCAGAGCGCGCCCAGCGCCCTTGCTTCGGCAAGGGCCAGCAGCAGGCACAATGAGCCCGGTTCTCGGCCGGCCTCCACGTGCCCCGCGCAGCCATCCAGTAAAGCCCGGGGCGACAGCCCCTGGGATGGGGCAAGTCACCACGGCGTCGGGAAAGCCGACCGGAGCACCGAGAGCGACCAGACCGGACGAGGAGCGGCGTACCAACGCGGGGCCACGAGGCACGCCAGAGAGGCACACCGCCGGCCACAACCACGGCACGAGGACAGGTGCCAAGCCACACCGGCCAAGGGTGCCGCGAACCCGGGAAGCGCGCACAATACACGACAAACCGCGGCACGGGACAAGGTGCCAAGGACAGCCGGGCCCCCACGCCCGCACACCGCACCCACGGCCAGTGGGAAGCGGGCCCCGGCCGCACGCCCGAAAGGACGGGTCGTCGTCGATGGGAGAGCGCCCGTCCCCGGACGCCCCACACCCAGGCAAGAGGCGCCCCCCCCGGGCGCCCTCGTGGCGCCCCCACAGCGCGCAAAGCCAGCTCGCAAGAGTGCGCGCTGTGGGGTGGGTGACGGGTCCCCACGCCTGCACCCCCCGCACCCACAGCCAGTGGGTAGTGGGCTCCGGCCGCACACCCGAAAGGACGAGTGGTCGGGGGTAGGAGAGCGCCCGACCCCAGACGCCCCACACCCAGGCAAGAGGCGCCCCCCCGGGGCACCTTCATGCCGCCCCCACAGCGCGCAAAGCCAGCTCGCAAGAGCGCGCGCTGTGGGGTTGGTGAAGGGTCCCCACGCGACGACAATGTCTTTCCCGATGAGCATCGGACCTTCCCTGCTTCTCCTCCTCTAGAGGATGTCTTAATTGAACACGATGAAAGTGCACGTAGTCTTCACGACGCATTGTCACAAGAAGAGGACGGTGATTCAAGACGTGCCTTTGCTCTCCCCTCTCCAAATAAAACACCGGTGAAACATAGCGATGGCAAGGATGTTGCTCCGTCCCCGATAGATGATCATCATCAACACGGGTATTCTTTTGGTTTGCTTTTTTTCCTTATCAACAAGGGAAGGAGACACCATTGATCCTTTGGGCGTGACCGAAGGTTCGGATGGAAGTAAGTAAGTAAGTAAGGGCGGCCGCGTCCGCAGCCTCATCTGACTCCTCCTTGTTTGTTTTACATGGTGGCCGCCTCTGGCGGGAAGGAGGATAACGAACCCGTAGTCACCACACATCACCCCGTAGTACACTCGCTTGAGCGCAATCCGATAAAAGCCCTTGCCCAAAGATCCTTTCGCCCACAAGGCGCTCTACCAACCGGTTTCCCCGAACCCCGTGACATTACCAAGGATGTCCAAGGTGGTAAAGTTCCGGTCAAGGGACAAAATAGATTTTCCAAAGTTGACGTTCTCTCTACCACACCAACCGTATACCAAGACACGTCCCCGCTGCCCCCACCCAACTTACTTGCGGCTCTCAACCCCGCCCCGCAAATCCTCCTTTTTGGAGACGGCTTGCCCTACAACGGGTTTTTGAAAAGTTTTTCCATAGGCGACATGGCGAAGTTTGAATGGAACAAGCTCATTGGGCTAGTCTCTTTTGCCATACTGCCCAACTTTGCCCCTTTCCAGGATGAGCCCCCGTTTTTCTCTCACAGTACAATCGTGAAACAAATTGTGGCGATGCTGCGTGCGGCAAAAAAGCAAGATAAACCAACCACATTTTGGCTTGCTTACAACGCACGTAGTAATGTTGCCGATGTTGAATTAGCTTCCGTACTCGATAGGCGCATCGACCTAGTTCCATCCTTGGGATTTTTGTGGCTTTCGGTAGTGTGCCAAGTAGTGCACATGGGTGTACGCTGACCAAACACTCACCACATATCCACCGCGCCCACTCCACTCGACCAGCCTTTGGTACTCTTCCAACTCACATCATCACCACTCCCCCGCAATCACATCCCCCAGACCATTGGCTATTTTCCGAGGAATGTTGATCCTACAGAGCCCTTACCACGCACGGTAGGCACGCCGCAATCTTCACTTTTCCAAGTACGTGTAGATGTACCGATCAACATCACACGCGAGGTTGACGGCCTTGAAGTTAAGTGGCACATATCAGGGTCCCTTCCGTTGATGCTAATGCTCAACGGACTCAATCCCGATGACACCTCAACTGTCTTAAAGGAGCTAACCATCCCTAGGATAACAAAAGCCTTTTGGCCCGTCATGGTGAAATCCGCCCCGGACGGATATAAATTGTTTGATTTTTTCGTCCCATTTGACGTACTAGGAAATTTTACGATGAACAACCCGCCCTCATGGACATGGGTGTCTCCATCGGGCTTCTCGATAGGTCGGTCAAAGAGTCTGCCCTCATCATCACACATCAACCCCAGTTCCAGAAAAACGGGCCACGCAGACGTAAAATACCCTCCGATGAAGTCCGCACTGCGATCGAACTCAACCCGCCTCTGTATAGAAAGTTTGCTTTCCTGGTTTTGCTAAACAAGTACGACGTACTTGGCATGGTCCATGACCCTATGCTGATCCAGCCTGCAGTCCAAGAAATAGAAAACTTAGGTGACATGATATGTGTCTCCCCACACACGAACAATCGAGTTTTCGCAAAAGACTTCTCCCGAGAAGTGAGCCCCCCGTACGTAATAGCACGGTACCCGCCAACGCCCGCACCCCCCGCACCCCCAGCCAGTGGGTAGTGGGCCCCGGCCGCACGCCCAAATGGGCGAGAGGTCGGGGGTGGGAGAGCGCCCGTCCCCGGACGCCCCACACCCAGGCAAGAGGCCCCCCCCCGGGCACCCACATGCCGCCCCCACAGCGCGCAAAGCCGGCTCGCAAGAGCGCACGCTGTGGGGTTGGTGACGGGTCCCCACGCCCGCACCCCCAGCACCCACAGCCACTGGGTAGTGGGCCCCGGCCGCACGCCCGAACGGACGAGAGGTCGGGGCTGGGAGAGCGCCTGTCCCCGGACGCCCCACACCCAGGCAAGAGGCGCCCCCCCCGGGCACCCTCATGCCGCCCCCACAGCGCGCAAACCCATCTCGCAAGAGCGCGCGCTGTGGGGTGGGTGACGGGTCCCCATGCCCGCACCCCCTGCACCCACAGCCAGTGGGTAGTGGGCATCGGCCGTACGCCTGAACGGACGAGAGGTCGGGGGTGGGAGAGCGCCCGTCCCCGGACGCCCCAGACCCAGGCAAGAGGCGCCCCCCCCGGGCGCCCTCGTGCCGCCCCCACTGCGGGCAAATCCAGCACGCAAGAGTGCGCGCTGTGGGGTTGGTGACAGGTCCCAATGCCCGCACCCCCCGCACCCACAGCCAGTGGGTAGTGGGCCCCGGCCGCACGCCCGAAAAGACGAGAGGTCCGGGATGGGAGAGCGCCCGACCCCGGACGCCCGACACCCAGGCAGGAGGCGCCCCCCCCTGGGCACCCTCATGCCGCCCCCACAGCGCGCAAAGCCAGCACGCAAGAGTGCGCGCTGTGGGGTTGGTGACGGGTCCCCATGCCCGCACCCCCCGCACCCACAGCCAGTGGGTACTGGACCCTGGCGGCACGCCCGAACGGACGAGAGGTCGGGAGTGGTAGAGCGCCCGTCCTCGTACGCCCCACACCCAGGCAAGAGGCGCCTTCCCCGGGCACCCTCATGCCGCCCCCACAGCGCGCAAAGCCAGCTCGCAAGAGCGCGCGCTGTGGGGTTGGTGACGGGTCCCCGTGCCCGCATCCCCCGCACCCAGAGCAAGTGGGTAGTGGGCCCCGGCAGCACGCCTGAACGGACGAGTGGTCCGGGATGGGAGAGCGCCCGACCCCGGACGCCCCACACCCAAGCAAGAGGCACCCCCCCCGGGCACCCTCATGCCACCCCCAGAGCGCGCAAAGCCAGCTCGCAAGAGCGTGCGCTGTGGGGTTGGTGACGGGTCCCCATGCCCGCATCCCCCGCACCGACAGCCACGGGGTAGTGGGCCCCGGCCGCACGCCCGAAAGGACGAGTGGTTGGGGCTGGGAGAGCGACCGTCCCCGGACGCCCCACACCCAGGCAAGAGGCGCCCCCCCCGGGCACCTTCATGCTGCCCCCACAGCGCGCAAAGCCAGCTCGCAAGAGCGCGCGCTGTGGGGTTGGTGACGGGTCCCCGCGCCCGCACCCCCCGCACCCACAGCCCGTGGGTAGTGGGCCCCGGCCGCACGCCCGAAAGGACGAGTGGCCAGGGGTGGGAGAGCGCCCGACCCCGGGCGCCCCGCACCCAGGCAAGAGGCGCCCCCCCCGGGCGCCCTCGTGCCGCCCCTACAGAGCGCCAGGCCAGCGCGCAAGGCCAGCTCGCAAGAGGGCGCGAGTGGGGTTGGTGACTGGTCCCCACGCCCGCACCCACCCCACAGGTAGCGCGCAGCCCTAAGCCAGGTAGGGGGAAACGGGACCGGGCCGCTCCCCCCCAGGCAAGCCAAACGGAGCACAGGACCGAGGCCGGACACGCGGAGGGGCACCGACCGAGTGGAACGGCCCTACCAGCGCCCAGCACCCCGACCGCGCGAGGTGAGCGCGCCACACGAACCCGGGGGGGGGGTTTGGTTTGGTTTGGGTCAAGGCCTGTGCCGGACGCCCTGGCCCACAGTCAGTACTCGCCTTTGTGCCGACACGACTGGGCTAGGCGAATCGCGGTTGTCCGGTCCCAAGGCCTGCCGGACTGTTGACCGCCCCCGTACCCCGTGGTGGCACACACGGGAGGGAGATGCCGCCGTGCCTGTGTGTGTGGCGCGCACGGGGCAGGT
Organism: Eutreptiella sp. 'Long Island Sound 2002'; assembly: GCA_964036045.1. Classification (NCBI taxonomy): domain Eukaryota; phylum Euglenozoa; class Euglenophyceae; order Eutreptiales; family Eutreptiaceae; genus Eutreptiella; species Eutreptiella sp. 'Long Island Sound 2002'. Next base: position 37,238,855 of record OZ038398.1, on the reverse strand, counting down.
GGGTGGGGCGTGCATGCTGGTGGCGCTTGTAGGGCATGACGGGTCACACGGCTGCGCCGCGCCTGGCCCTGCTCGCTTGCGCCTGCGTGTGGGGGGTTGTGTGATGCCTGGTGCTCCAGGCCCCGGCAGGGAGGCCATGGGAGCCTGACGCTGAGCCCGCCGGGGGAGTGTTCGGTCTGGACACGCCGCCTCCCGGTCATTGACATGCTGCCAGCGGCCCCACGACTGCATGAGGCACGGGGGCGCGCTCCCTGGGCGCTCGACTGGGGGGGTCCACACCTCCTGACTGCCCAAGGCACTGGTGGTGTTGTCGTGGACTGGACCCTCCGCCCACGGCGTTGAGGGACGGCATGGGGAGGGGCTCCAGGGCGCGCCGAGCGCTGCCCTGCCCTGGAGCCTGCCCGGGCTCGGGGCCTGGATGGCGGTGCTACTGCCCGCGTAAACCCGGGGGGGGGGGGGGGCGGACGCCGCGAGAGCGCGAGCGCACACACACACAAAGGACACGCGGGGAAAACCAGAAGGGCAACCGGACCGAGCCCGCGGAACGCACAGACCGCATGGCATGGCATACCAGCGAGCGAGGATAAGGGACACCGAGACAGGACGGCCCGCCACACAAAGCGCAGGAAATGCGGGGCGGGCAGGGGGAAACAGGGAAGACACAACACCCAGCACCGGCCCCAACCCCCCCGAACCGGCCGCGAGCGCCGCACACACAGGACCACGGCACTGCACCTGCCAAGGCAGTAGTGGCGCATAGCGCCACGCACCAGCCCCAGGGCTGGGCAGCCTCCGCGCCAGTCCACGGGGGTCCCACTGGCGACAAGCCAGTAGCACGGGCCCGGCAGCGCCGGCACCCCGGGCGACCACGCATTAGGGGGGCGACGCGATGGGTAAGCGCCCGCAGCCACAGCTGCGAATTGACGCACTGACCGGGGACCGGCGAAAAGGGGAAGCCGGGAAGGGACGGGGCTCCAAGCCCTGTGAACCCGGGGGACTCCGCCAACATGCAGGAGGTGCGTCTTGGAGGGCCCCCCACTAGGACCCGGTGGGGGGGATATTAGCTGGCCCAACCAGGTGGCCCCCCGGGGCCGAAAGGCGTCTAGTACATGCAAAATCAAACCTCAAACCTCAAACCTCTGGATGGTCACTGTTATTTCCTGGTGTGCTCTGGATGGTCACTGTTATTTCCTCGTGTGCTCTGGATGGTCACTGTTATTTCCTGGTGTGCTCTGGATGGTCACTGTTATTTCGTGGTGTGCTCTAGATGGTCACTGTTATTTCCTGGTGTGCTCTGGAAGGTCACTGTTATTTCCTGGTGTGCTCCGGATGGTCACTGTAATTTCCTAGTGTGCTTTGGATGGTCACTGTTATTTCCTGGTGTGCTCTGGATTGTCATTGATATTTCCTGGTGTGCTCTGGATTGTCACTGATATTTCCTGGTGTGCACAGGCAAGACAGGTCACGCATACAAACACAAAGCAAAGCATCCAAATTGCACTGATTAAAAAACACATTGTGCGCGGGCGCACCTGCCGGACTGCAACCGCAGCTAACAACTAATGTCAAAAGTCCAGAGGCCACTCATTGTCGTCTGCTTCTCGTACCTCCCATGCATCATGCTCATGCCCAAGACAAAAAAGCTTTTCCCCCTCTCTCCCCTCCCCCTCTTGCTGCCCGTTCTCTGCCCCTCCCTCTTGTCCGTCCTCCTCGTTCATGTTGGCATTGTTGTCATTGATGCGCACCCGCTTCCGAGGGCGGTCCTGTCCATGTTCATGACTTGAAATGGCATCTGCGGACAGTGGAGAGGGACACAGTGACACAACGACCATGTGACGCCGTTTTCAAAATGCAGCCAGGGCGGCCCACCTTCCATTGGGGATTGAACCGGTGCTTGACCTGTTTTTTCCTTGGTCGCGGTGACAGTCGCGGCTTCAGAGCACACACCTTGCGGGTCACCTCCACGCGAAAAGGAACCTGCACTGTGTATGCGACATGCACCCGGTGCTTGCATGACTTGCAGGGCCGCATGGCATCCCCTGGTGGGGAGTTTCACACACAACACACACAGCAGAAGCATTTGGGCCCTTGTGTGCACAGTGCATGCACCTGTTGGCCACAGCCGGGGCAGGAAACAATGTCGCCGAGGAGCTTGTCCCCACAGCAGCCACATGCCGCCAACTTGTGCACACGTGATATGCAATGCCATGTAAACACACGATGAATACACATGTTACATGGAACCTGCAACAGAAGAAAGAAAGACGTGGGGTGGGACGGAAACTACGCAAGACCATGAAGACAGCGGGCGTAAGCTGATGAATCTTTTCAAACCGGTGCCAAATGCGAGCGAAAAAAAACAATTTTGTCACATTGTGAAATTTCTAGTTTTCAACAAATGCCGGCAAAGATGGCACATGCGCAAGAACAGTCAAAAAACACTAAAAAACACCGAAAAACGCCGGGAAACGGGTGAAAAACGGGGGGAAAACAAAAAAAACAAAAAACAGCGTTTTTTTTCATTTGACCACGTTGCAGGGCACCTATTGCTAGAGGCCTGGCTGATGCAGGACTGATGGCGACACCGATGCGATGGCACACACTGAGGACCATCACTGTTGCACGAGCTCACATTTCCCTGCAGCCACGAGGCTGTGTGCTACTTCGTCTGCTATCCTCCGTATTGATGGGATGTCTCCTCGGATGCTACGACTTGTGTGATTGGACCAGAATGATTTCCTCTGAAAGATACCATTCCTGCAGAGGTCCTGGGGGGACTCTTTCTCGAGTAAAGGGTCCGGCCCTGTAACTCGTGGGCACTGGGTGACATTCTCGCAGAAGAGAAACTTGTACCTGAGGCCCAGACTGTTGGCGTAGCGCTCAAACAGAAACTTCTGTGCCCCCCAACTGTGCAGCTCTAACACGGTTGTCTCGTGTGTCCTGTTGCAGAATATTAGATCGGCCAGCCCGGCGCCGTGGGGGGCCACCACAAAATGCGCCGCATGCATCAGCGCTCCGGCCTGACCCATCGGAGTACGACGGAAGTCAGCAGTGTGGACCAGGAAGCCCGCACGGCGCAGCTCCGCCGCAACTTCGTCGCTGTTGATGAAATTACGTCCCCTCCGCTAAATTTCCGGGCCTTCTTTGGCTCCACGCAGCTGCACCACAGCCTGGCAGGGCTGTTCAGTTCTGATGTGGGATATGCGTGCAGCAGGAGGCGGCAGCTTCCTCTGCAGGTATTGGGCAGCCCTGGTCATCGCACGACGCTCCCGGGCAGACACCTTGCGCTGCCGCTGACAGGCCAAAGTATGCCACGGTTCTAGGTGCCTTTTTGTCGACCCAAGAACTAACTTCCCAAAGTTTATGACCTGTGGAACTGCGTCTCGCGGAGTCCACGTGCCGTGAAGCTGCTTGTAGAGCCACTGATAAGAGGGGACTGGTGGACGGATCAGCATGACATGGGGGAATTTTGTCCCAATGTCATCCCATGTCATCAGCACATTCACTGCCTCCATGAGGTTCAGCATGGTATTGAAGCGGTACCCAGAACCCCATGGCCAGGTTACGGCATACAACCGGTCTCCGGTCCACTAACCCCATGCACGGCGGGTTCCGTGCCGTGAAGCCCCGCATCGGCAACCGATGCACCGCCAGCGGAGATTTGTGTATCAGAATATCAGGAATCAACAGGGTTTTATTTTCATATTGTTTCCGTCAGTTTTTACGCTTCGGTTCTGATACTCACTGTTTTGACTGCTGGCGGTTGGTTCGCGACTTTACCGTAACCGCCAGTTTAACTGTTTATAATGGAAATTTTAACGCTATCCGTCACGAAGGCTCCAAAGTCGCCAGGAACTGCATGGATGCTTCCGCAACTTTCATAATTAATACTCGCAATTTTAATCCGAATTTTTCAGGATGTCGAAATCGGATTTTCGACTTCGACATCCCCGCACTTGATTTGACCTCTTTCGAGTGGACCTACGTGCTTCCCTATGCACGAATCAACTTCCCTTTTATCTTGCCCTCCATTTGACTCAGAGATATGGGCAAAACAAAGTTGATTCGTGAGGCCACTTGTGAGGGTCACATCTCGTGCCGCTTGCGAGTATTGACGATAAGGAAACGTGGGATGTATTCACAATACTCCTGACGTAATTTAGGAAGCTTCATATGCCTTGCGTTTCTACACATGCGCGCTAGTGTAATGGATCATGGTCAAGAGGGTAGAGTTTGCGTTATAACTCTTTGGCCATGATATTGCGTGCGTTAAGATAACTTTCGAGTGTAGCGCGCAAGTGTTGGTGTTGCATAGGAACTCTCTTTGAGTTCCTATGAGCGATTGACACAAAGTTATGCCCTTGGAGGGGCATGACATATCGTGGTGGGAGCTACCTTTTGGGGCAATATGTGGTATGTGCCATGTGTTGTGTTGCGTGCCCATTTGGCGGGTCCATTGCTCCAAGCGGAACCTGCCAATGGACCTCATATTGTGCAAGCCCCTTCTCCATACTCCCTACGGTCAATTGCATGCCTAACCTTCGTGAAGGGAAGCTTGTGTGGTAATCCCGAAGCGATGCGTTGGGATCAAGGTGTGTGTTTTACAATTTTCCATATTTTCATGTGCCCACTTGGGAAGTAGCGCTCGTAACCTTTCAAGGCGCCCCAAGTGGAGCACATATGTGGGATCGAAGGTCAATGGTGTCAAGTCATTGTGTTTAGAAGGATTAGTTGATTGCACGATCCAAACCAAAGATATTATAATATCATTGTGCGCCTTTCAAGGCACTTTGGTTTGTCTTTGTGCCAATTTTGCCGTTTTTGGCCCGTCATGATGTCAAGTGGCGACCTTGTATCTCAACGTTGCACTCAATTGACATCATGACCTAAGTATGTTATGAGGGTACATACTTCGGTGCCCAACATACCTTGGACCCGGCGAATAACTCCTCTTGGGCTTGGCGTACCGTGGCTGCCATGTTGGCGATTTGGGACTATCCCAAATCATGGGCTCACTTGGCGACCCTGCCATTCCCAATACCGGAGGAGTTGGGCGACGCCCAAAAGATATGTTGGACACATATGACTTGATACCAATCCTATGGCACACTCCGGTCCGAGTCGGGCATGTGCCTCATTTGCCCCAACCATGAGTGTGCGCATTTTTGGCCATTTTGAGCAATTTTCCACTTTTGCTGCCCGCCGTGCACTATGTTCTAACCCTCGTGCACGCCGGACGCATGGACCAATGGACCATATATGACATGGGTGTTATGGGTGATGGTCCCCATGGTCCACACACCACGTGGGCGAAGCAGAGCCACCTTCGTTAAGGCGCTAGCCCAAAGTGAGTGTGGGCAATTTTGCCATTTTGGCATTTGTGGACCCAATTGGGATCGTCACCACGCCGAGCAGCATGGAGATCTTTGGGAGCCAAGGTCATGGGAGTCTTTGTTGGACTCCCGGTGGATCCCGTATGGAATGGCAGATCCGATCTCCAAGCCGGCGTGGAGATATGCTATTGGGAGCACACTGAATTTTGGCTCATTTCAGGCAGCCAAAATGACCCCATTTTGGGACCCCAATTTCCCCCTTCCGTGTGGTCAATTGGCGGCCCCATTCCTCTAAGCCCAAAGGGAGCCCGGACCTAAATCCAAGTTTTACACTCAGATAGAAGTCCTAGGTCCTGCCTCCTACCCTGTGAGCCATCGGCCTTACCTTGGCCGAGCGAGCCACGCGTGGGAATGACGCCAATTTTGGTGATTTTGGCATCATGACCCCACTTGACTCATCCGTGTTGCCCTGATGCCGGGACCTCAGAGGGAACCAGGTTGGGTGAGGGCTCCAGGGAGTTCGTACTCGAAGGGCATAGGGTCAGTTGCCTCGTCCCTACCTCTGGCGGGTCCGGACGAGGGGTCAATTTTGGGGATTTGGGAGTTAATTTCAGTTTGGGCTGAAACAGCCCATTTTCAGCTACCAACTCCTGGGTGATAATGGCGGGGCCATATCTCTGGCTCAGAGTGGAGTTGAGACCTGCCGTTAAGGGAGCACAGGGAGCCACTGTCGGTTGGCCTTGGAGCTCATTGGCACACAGGAACTCGCCTGTGGCTGTGCGGGACACCTCTCCCATTGGCAGGGTTTCAGGGTCCGGACTGAGCAGGGCATGGGTTGTGTTTGAGCCCCCGCCCCTATCAGCCACTGAGAGGGTCGGACCTGGGATTGGGATATGAGTTGGGACTGAGTGTCTATTGTCCCTTGATGCCCTTACCCCAGTCCAGTCTTAACCCCATGTGTACATATCCTGATGTGTTGTTGTATATACTTTTGTTCCCTCTTTGCAGAGTGGCAAGGATTCTGAAACGCTTTGTCACATGACACAGGCGTATTGATGCCCTTGTGAGCGTAGTGCCTTGCCTGCCTGCTCACCTGTGCGTGTCACCGCAGCGTCCCGTGGCCGGCCCCCCACGGGAACGCGTCAAAAGCGTTTCACCGCCGCGGGGTTACCCAACCCTCGCGTGCCACTCGGGGCCACCAACCCCGAGCAGCGCGTCGCAGCAGCGCGGCGCAGTTCGCAGCTCGCAGCGCAGCGCAGCGTCTCGCAGCGCAGCGCAGCAGCTCGCAGCGCCACTCAGCGACAGCGCCGAGTTCGTCACGGAGCCAGCAGCGCCGTCCAGAGCTTCGCCCTGACCGCGCAGCAGCCGTGAAAGAGGTGCACAGACCAGGACTCCTGCATCAGCCCCATCGGCCGACCCGGAGTCCCATCGGCCGACCAGCAAGGCCGGGTCAACCACCTCCACAACCACCGGCTGACCAGCACCAGCCGCACTTCCAATCCAGTGCTGCAGCACCCTCCTCAACAACCACAACCAGTTCGTTGAGTTGAACGAGTGCACATCAAGGACTTCAAGATCATCTACGCCCCCGCTGCCATGGTGAATTGGCAGGAAGCGGGCAGGACGTGGCCGCGGCCCCACCCCCATGCAGCACGCCTGCTGCGTGGGTTGGTTTGGGACCAGCACTACCGCCACAGCAACCCCCAGTGCGAAGGCGGCATGCCCAGGAGCTTCGAGCTCCGCACGGACATCGCCCCCGACCGCCTGCAGACCGTGGAGGACTGGCTGCGGGCGGAAGGGTACGAGTACCGCCACCAGCAGAGGCGCTGGAGGACGTGGACCCGGCCGGACAGGCCCGGCGAGGGGCTGCGCCCCGACGGGATTGAGGAGGACGAGGACCCCAACGCCTACCCGTCGGGCGCCTCGATCAACGTCTCCCTGTGGGACGTGATCGAGAAGAAGTTCCCGGAACCGGGAAGCGAGCGCAGGCTGCAGGGCAGCAGCAGCGCGTCTCCGGGGACGGAGAAGCGGTCCGCCGGGGACAAGAAGAGGGACCGGAGGTGGCGGGAGTACCAGGAGTCCCTGGCTGCCGAAGCCGCCCAAGGTGCCAAGGGCGGAACCCCAGCCCCCAGTCCCCAACGGCCCAATGGTGGACACCACCCCGGCTCCACCACCCTTGGCGACTACATCCAAGTCGCCAAGCAGACCCAAGGCAAGCCCCGTCCGCTGCTCCTGAGGGCCCGGCAGGCCCCAGCAGGCCCCAGCAGCGACGTGGAGTCAGCCCACCGCGGGACGATGCCGGCCGACCAGGCCAGCTCCAGCAGCAGCGTCGCTCCCGAAAGGGACGTGGCGCGCGCATGTGAGCGCGCCTGTGGGGTGCCCTGCAACCGTCGGGTTGCCCGGCAACGGGCCAGGCAGTACAGCGCTGCCGTGGAGGGCGCCACCGGCATCGCCCAGGAGGAGGCTGCGCAGTGGGCGCATGGCATGGCCATCCACGCCCAGACCGTGGCGGCCATTGCGGCCGGACTCACGGCCGTAGCCGCCCATGGGGCAGCGACCGCCCAGGTCAACGGTGAGTTGGCGGCAGCCGACGAGGAAGCCCGCCTGACGCAGGAGGCCATTGCCCGCAGGGAGGCCGAGGTGAAGGCGCTGGAAGAGGCGCTTGCCCAAGAGAGGGCAAAGAAGGAGGCGGAGGAAAGGGCCCACGCCGAAGCGACGGCTAAGGCCCAGGAGGATGCCGCCAAGAAGGAAGCCATCGAGGCCGCGCGACGGAAGGTCGCTGAGGAGAAGGCCAAGACGGAGGCGGAGCTGGCAGCGTTGGAAGCGCAGAAGGCGCGGCTGCTGCAGGCCCGGGAAGCCGAGGCGGCTCGTGCTCGGGAAGAGGCCGAAGCGCGAGCTGCCGCAGCCACCGCCGCCGCAATGGAGGAGGCAGAGGCCAAACTCCGCCACGAGACTCCCCCGGGAGGATCGCGAGTGGAGACCCTTCGAAGGCTTTTCGAAGGGGACGCCTCCTCCAGGATGACGCTGGATGAGGCGGACACGGGCAGCAGTGGGAGCAGTGGCACCACCGCCCGTCGACGGAGGAAGGGCAAGGGGAAGACCCCCGAGAGGCCGCGGAGGCCAGCGGGTGGGCACCCCCACGACAGTGACCCCTTCTTCACCGCCAGTGACGGGGATGAACGAGGCCGTCGACATCGCCAAGTGGTGGCTTGGACGGGCGGAGGCGGCAGAGACGTCCCCATGGAACCGGAAGGTGAGGATGAGGATCCCCCTCCTCCCTACCGGAGCTCGGAGTCCTCCGTGACCGAGACGCCCAGGTGGGGCGACATGGACGAGGATGACGACATGGAGTTCGGCATCACGAGGAAGCGCCCATCCTCGGACCCACCGAGGCGACCCGGCGGAGACCCACCGGGACCCCCTGGCGGAGGACCATCAGGACCCCCTGGAGGATGCCCACCGAGTGGACCCCCTGGAGGCGGACCACCGGGCGGGGGAGGACCCCCTGGACCGGGCGGACCCGGCGGAGGCCCTCCTGGAGGACCCCCTGGGGACCCTGACGACCCACCAGGGAACGGCGACCCGGATACCACCTGGCGGTGGATTGTCTACCTCCGCAGGAGGGTCTTTGCCCTCGAGTGCGAGGTAGACACGGGCAAGGTCGAGATGGCTCGCATCTCCGGGGTCGCCGCGCGCGCGCAGAAGGACCTGGACATCGCCAGAGCCGAGACCAAGTCGCTGACCAACGTCGTCAGCGGCCTGCAGGAGAGGCTGGATGCGCTGGAAGCCCGTGGGAGAGTCGGCAGCGACCACCCACCCCTGGAGTCTGGCTCGTCGGACGACCGCTGGGGACCCGGACCAGGTCCAGGCAGACCCCACGCCCCCGGCGGAGCCCCCAGGAGTCGCCCCAGCGCCAGTGCCCCCTCTCTCACCGCCCCCTCTCACCACAGCGCGGGCCGCCGCAACGAGCGCGTGCCGCCCGGCAGTGGCAGTGAGGAATGGCGCGATGAGTGGCTCAGCGCGGACTACCACAACCGCCGTGCCCCACCGCGGACGCCTGTACGCCCCCGACGCCCGCCACCAGCCCCGGTGCCAATCCCCAGGGCTGGAGGACGTTATGGTGGACTCAGGGATGAGGTCCCCAGAGGAGACGTGGAGTGGGATGTCGGCGAAGGTGAGGACCTGGACCTGGACCTGGACCTGGAGGAGTTCGACATCAGCCCGCCGCGTGGTGTACGACGGGAGGCCGCTGAACGCAGCCGCCGGCGCCGTGATGAGGATGCGTACATGGATGCAGTACGGCGTGAACATTTTGGTTCAGCGTACGTGGAGGAACCGCGGCGTAGCCACAGGGACTCCATGGAGGAGATGGACGTGGCGGCCGTGGGAGTCCGTGGGCGAGGCCGATGGGAACCTCGGTCGACCTCGCGGCCGGCGTTCATGGTCTCTAAGGCCGCGGACGCCGCCGTGTGGGAAGACTTGAAGGACATCAAGCCCCCCATGTACGATGGCAACCCCCTCAACCTCGACCGCTTCTTGGAGAAGCTGGACGATTGGGGGCTGACCGTCACCGAAGACCTACCTCCCGCGGATGCGGAGAGATATGTCTTCAAACGGTTCAGGTACCGCCTGCCGGAAGTGCTCGGCGAGCTATACTTCGTGGCGACCAAGGAGGGGAAAATCAAGACCCTCAAGGACGCCAAGAAGTGGCTCAACGAGCAGGAGCGGGTGGACGCTCCGCAGGTGGCTGCCAAGCGCTGGAAGTCCATCAAGCTTGAGCATGATGGACGGGAGATCCGCCTACGGGACTGGCGTGACTTCCAAGGGAAATACACCCTCTTCCGCCGCAATGTGGAGGATTGGAACGAGGGTGACGAGCAGGCTCGCCTGCTCTCCATGCTGCCGGAAGCATGGATCAAGAGGGTCACCAAGGAGGAATCCAAGAGGGCCAAGTCCAACCACACGGTCAAGATGATGCTCCCCAAGGAGTATCATACGAACGTGGTGTCTTGGGCGAAGAAGAACGTGGCCCGGGATGTCAAACGGCACTCCCTGCGGAACGCCCTTCTCATCACCGTCTCGGGCGATCGCGAGAAGACCGCGATGTGGCGCCTTGACGACTGTGAGTTGAGCGGCCAGACCATCCGTCTGCAGCCCATCCCGGCGCGGATGAGCTGCGACGAGATCCTGGAGTGGGTTGGCGAGGAAGTACTCAAGGAGTACCGAAACCTCCACCACAGCCGCGGGTTGAGGCCCGGCGACCGCGACGTCAACTACGTTGGCGAGGGACCTGGCGGGGAATCTGCCATGGACCCAGCGGGAGCCGGCGGCGATGAGACTCTCATCGACGATGACGACGACGATGAGCCCGCCGAGGTGGCCGTTTGTGCCTTCGTGGCCAAGAACCTGAACACGGGGAGCAAGCCGGGAAACTGGAAGCCCCTGCAGCAGGGTTGGAGGAAGCAGGAGAAGAGGGACCCTCGCCGCATTGGCGACCCTCCGCTGTCCTTTGGGGAGTTCATACGAGCTCACCCGCAGGGCTGTTTCGTGTGTTATGGGAGGAAGAAAGGCTTCAACCATGACCACCGAACATGCCCCGTCCACAAGGCCGACACGGAGGCTTACAAGAAGGCGCACGGGTCGAAGAAGCGTGCGCCCGCGGGTATCCGGGAAGCCAAGATGGAGGTGGACAAGGACGAGCTGGCCAAGCTGATGTCGTCGGTGGGAACCGAGTTGGCCAAGGAGATCCAGGAGATCAAGCGGAACTGGGTCCCCAGGTCGGACAACAAGAACAAGGAGAACAACCAGAATGACCAGAACAAGGACAAGGACAAGAAGGGTAAAGGAGGAGGTAAAGGGGGAAGAAAGAAGGGCATCAACGACGTTGAGGCCGAGGAGAACACCCCCTCTTCCACAACCGACGCCCCCTAGCGGAGCCCCTGCAGCCAAGGGCCCCAGCTAGGGCGGTCGCAGGATGGTGACGTGGGAAGCGCCGAACCATCCCAGTCGGGAGTCGATAAGCACAAGGGGACTGCCGCGGGCGGAAGGCCCGGTCCGGCGCCCAGTCGCGGAGGCGGGGTGAGGGCAAGTGAAGGCACGAACCCTTGCACCCGTCCGTCCTTCGCGACCAAGAACGTGTTTGATGTACTACAGGATCTATCCAAGAGTATCGGAGGATCACCCGGACCGCAGCTGGATGCTCCAGATGGGCAGCCTGAGCCCATTATCCACGACCTGCACCAGTCGCTTGTTGAGCTTCTGGAACGGCCGGAGATCCTGAGTTTGCACGCCGTGCGCCGTGTCGGTCGCGAGCGGCAGTTGCATCTTAAGGTCCGTGCCCTATGCGGGGAAGTGGAAAAGGTTTTCGACGTGTTGGTCGACACGGGAGCTCAAGTCAGCTTGGTCAAGGCTGGCCTACTTCCACCAGAGTGTCTGACCGACAGTCGGAAACCTGTCAGGCTCAAGGTGGCGAACGGCCAGTACATGGCGGGAGGCACGAAGGAAGCGGCCATTGGGCTGCAGTTCGTGAACCATCGTGAGCTGAGCCGCCCAGACCTCGGCAAGGAAATCCTCCTGCACGGTAGCTTCTACGAGGCCGAGATGGACTGGGACATGATCGTCGGGTACGACTTCATGATGGAGACGGACTCCGGCGTCCTCCCGGCCCAGGCCTCCATGACCCTGTACCAGGACGACCAGCTCTCGTGGCTTTCGTCACCTGAGCACCATGTGGAATGCCAATGGATCCACCCCGAACGCAATCAGCTCGAAGTGGCCGCGCTGGACACTGAGCCTACTGGGCCAGCGAACCAGGAGTACGGCGTAAGGCCGGAAGTGGCGTACCGAGTGGTCGCGGACCTGGGAGCGTCGGATCTGGCCCTGGATGCGTTCTCTTCAGGAACCTCCGCCCATCTGCGGGTATGTGAGAAGTACTGGTGCGCCCAGGACTCCGCGTGGAAGAAGCACTGGGGTCCGCATCAGGGATTGATGTGGATCCATTGCCCCCGTTGGGACATTCCAAGAGCGATAGCGAAGATTCGCAAGGACCGCTCCAAGGCAGTGCTGGTTGTTCCTATGGGATGCACCGAGGAGGAAAGTACCCGACATTGGGTAGCCTCATTGACCAACATGACCTTGAACAAGGTCGTCCTACCGGCTGGAGAGAGTGTCTATCAGGACGCTAAGGGACAGCCCATGCCACCCCAGAGATGGCCAACAGAATTCCACTATGTGGATGGGGGCCTTGATCAGGCCGACACCACGGACTTCGTGTGTGTCAACCGTATCATAGCAGAACCTTGGAGGCAATGCTTTGCGGTTCCCCCTGTTGACATCGAAGAATCGGACTCCGAAGACCCCCTCACTGAAGAGGAGTGGGATCTGGTTCAGGGGTATATGGATCAGCCCTTTCACGACTGGGGAAACCGGCGTGAGGGCAAAGGCCAGGACAAAGCCTGGTGGGAAGTGGACTCAATCGTCTCTGGTTCCTATGACGGGAATACCTTCGTACAGAGGGTGCTGGATCACATGTCCAGCCAAGACGAGCCGCCTGGCGGTAACCCACCCACCTACGGCGATCTGATCCGAGGCAAGACCAGGGATGGCCCTTTGGGCCACCTGGGAAGACCACCTGAGCCGAAAGCGAGCGGGGTCGCTACCCCTCAAGTAAGCTCCGTGGTTCAAGTGCCCGGAAAAGCCAAGGCGGAGTCCGATGACTGCCCCAAGATCCAGGCGTTGAGGGCCAGGCTGAAGCAGAAGTATGGCGAGACCTTCTTCAGCGGCAAACCTGTGTTCCCCCCACCGGTGCGTGGACCGTATGGCGAGGCCAAGATACGACTGAAGCAGGACCCCCGTGTGTATCGGCACCGGGAGTTTGCCCTGAGGGGCGAGAGGAAAGAGGCCATGGAGAAGATCCTCCGTGACTTCATCCAGAGAGGCTGGCTTGAGCCGTGCCACTCCGAGTGGGCCTCTCCGTGCTTCGTCGTCCCCAAGAAGGTTGCCGGTGAGTGGCGGCTCGTGGTCGACTACCGCGGCCTGAACGCCCAAACGCAGCACGACAGCTACATGCTGCCCCTCATTGAGGACATGCTGCAAAAACAACACCGGCGGAGGATCTTCACGGTGATTGACCTGAAACATGGTTATCATCAGATGCCTCTCGCCGAAGAGTCCCGTGCCTGCACAGCCATGAGCACCCCACTTGGACCTCTCCAGTGGAAGGTGATGCCTATGGGCGTTACCAACGGCAATGCGGCTTTTCAGCGGATGCTGGAGAACCTGCTTGAGCCGGTGCGCGACTGTGCGGACCCCTTCGTGGACGACGTGATCATCGCGTCCGGGGACCCCAGCATGAGCTACGAGGAGCTCCTGGAGGCACACGAGAGGGACGTCACTCGAGTGCTGGACCTTCTGGTTCGGCACAAACTCACGGGCAGCAGTGACAAGGCCACCATTGCGGTAAGCGAGGTGGTCTTCGCTGGCCATGTGGTCGGGAACGGGCAGCGAAAGCCCATACCTGGCAAGGTGGCTGCGATTGAGCACTGGGAAAAGCCCAAGACGGTCTCTGAGCTACGGGCGTACTTGGGGTTCTGCAATTACTACTCGGGGTATATCAAAATGTATGCCGAGTATGCAGCCCCCATGACGACCATGCTCAAGGGCAACCGAGAGGAGACCAAGAAGGGGTCCAAGAAGGCTCTGGTCTGGACTGAAGAGTCTGACCGGGCCTTTGAGGGGATGAAGCAGGCACTGCTATCTGCAGTGGGTCTGCACCTCGTGGATCCCGACCGAGGGTTCGTCCTGCGCACCGACGCTTCCGACTACGCCATTGGCGCTGTGTTGGAGCAAGTGCTTGACGATGGGAGGCACGTGCCCGTGGCCTTCTGGAGCCGAGTCCTGGCGGAAGGCCAGAGACGGACGTGGACGCCCCGTGAAAAGGAGGCGTATGCCATTGTCATGGCTCTCAGGAAATGGGCTGGGTACATAGCCCTCCATCCCGTCACCGTCTGCACCGACCATCAGAGTCTGCAGTCGTGGCACAAGGAGCACGTGGACACCCCCTCGGGTCCCGCCTCCCGACGGGCAAGATGGCACGAGACCTTGGCCAAGTTCGACCTTACGGTTGTTTATATTCCTGGAAAGGATAACACCGTGGCGGACTGTCTCAGTAGGTGGGCCTATCCCGCCAGCAAGGGCATGCAGGATATCTCTGCCCATGGCGATGAGGCTGAGACCGCTGAAGCCAAGAGGATCATTGAAATGGAGCGCCTGATGGAGGAGGAGGGTGCCAAATGCTTCGTCGTCATGGCCGCAGATGCCCCCCTCGCTTCGAGGGTGAGCAGAACGGTCAGTGTACTCGCCCCTGTGGGTGCCGCGGGCGGAAGGCCCGGTCCGGAACCCCCTGTGGGAACTGAGTCCGACAAGCACCTCTTCCCGGAGTCTTGCCTCCAAGACGACTGGACCGACGATTACGCCAAGTCTGAGGCCTTTGCGGCCGAGTATAGGGCTGTGACCGACCCTGACGACGGGCAGAAGTGGCCAAAGGGGCTGACCGAGGAAGATGGCAAGCTCTACCGGAATGGTAAGCTGCTAGTCCCGGAGTCCCGGGTGCTCGAGCTGTGTGAAGCTTGGCACCACCACATGCTGCACCCAGGGGTCAAGAAGCAAGCTCTTGACATGCAGCGTCGGTTCGAGATCGACCATATCGTTCTCTACACCGCCATCAAGAAGATCAGGAAGGGTTGTTCGGTCTGTCAGGCCTGCAATCCCGATAACCGGAACGTCAAGGGGGAGCCCCAATGGACCCCGGTTCCTGACCAGCCCATGGAGAGCGTGGCCATGGACGTCTTTCCCATGCCCGAAGTGCACATTGGCAAGGAGACCTTTGACTGTGTGGTTCTCTGTGTGGACCGCCACAGCGGCTACGTTGTAGCCGTTCCGGCACGCAAAAAGGGGTTGCTTGCCAAGGAAGTGGCAGTCATGATGATTCGTCATTGGCTGACCGTCTTTGACATCCCCCGCACCATTTGCAGTGACCGAGGGCCCCAGTTTACTGGTGGCTGGTTCAAGGCTATGTGTTCCCTCATGGGAATACGACATGCCAAGAGCGTTGCCTATCTCAGCCGGTCTAACGGCCGTGCCGAAGTGGCTGGACGGCAGCTGTTCGAGAAGCTGCGCAAGATCCACATCACCAATCCACGGCGGAACTGGTTCGAGGAGATGTGGCCTGCTCTGAAGGCCCATCATGACACCCCCACTCCGGGCGGTTTGTCCCCTCACCAGATTCTGTTTGGCAGGGACCCCCTGGGTAGGGGACTTCCCTTGTCTGGTGATGGCATGGCTATGGATGCCAAGGAGTTCTTCGCGCGGCAAGAGCAAACGGCGCGGGACATCCGCCAGCAGCTTGAGAAGGAGCATGCTGAGCGTCAGAAGTCCGCCCCGAGCTCGACAGCGCAGAAGTTCAGGGTGGGAGACCCGGTGTGGGTGATCAGACCCCGCCCCATGGGCACCCACCGCACCAAGACCTGGTTCACACCCGGCGAGGTGGTCCGCAGGATTGGTGAGGACACCTACCGCATCAAGGTGGGTCACGGACAGTTCCGGGAGCGCCACGAGAGTCAACTCCGTGTGCGGGAACCCGACCTCCGTGGCCGACATGTGTCCCTGGACTACGCCAAACATGAGGCCGATTCGGACGACGACTATGCTGAGCAGGACGACTATACTGTCGAGAAAATCCTGGCTCAGCGTCCGAAGGCCTCGGCACCCGGAGGTCTGGAGTTCAAGGTTCGTTGGCGAGGCTATGGGCCGTCCCACGACACCTGGGAACCCGTCTCCTCATTCGTGCCGCGGGTCAATACTCCCTTCATGGAGTACATCCGCAAGCACAAGACCAAGATCCATGTCTCGGACTTGGCAGCACTCACCCGGGCGATTGCAGCCAGAGGTGCCTGATCAGCGCCCTGAGCTCTCCCCTGATGCGTTTTGAGGCGCTTGTGAGGCCGACGGATCGTCCCTTACTTGCTTGCTCTCTCCCATCTTTCGGTGACAGAGTGGCCATATACCCCCCCCTGCTGAATCCAGAGGAGGATGGCCCCTCTCTTCTTTTATTCGTCACTCACCCCCCCTGCTGAATCCTTGGGAAACCAGGTAGGGCGACTGACCTTCATAATTCTGAGCTCTTGGGGCCTTAAAGCCCATACGACGTTGCGCAACGGATGCCGCTGTCATCGGCATTGCGATTTTTTTTGGTGTGTGGTCTGGTTCCATGGCATTTGCGGAATCCAGACCAGTCGACGTGTGTCTCGAGACTATATATGCCTGAACTCAGGCGTTATCCTGTCCATCCTCCTGCATTTGCCTTATCCTGACCGTGGCGTGGTTTGGCACTCTGTTCTGAGTGTGTTTACACGCCTATTTACCCAAATCGTTGCTTGTTTTTCTGCCCTCCAGGATATGTGCATCTGTATGTTAAGTGTCATCAGCCCATCGCTGAGGGATGGACTGTTTTTCACCACGAATCGGGATACAGAGGCGCCTTGAGTCGCCGTGTACATATCCTTACAGCCTGGTCCAGCCTGGACCAGTACTTGATTACAGATTCTACTGTTTGAGTGCCCGTGATACCGTGTTGCCCTATTCGCTGTGATGTGTGGAGATCCTGATGGCGCCAGGCGGGAAGCCCAGTTGCCTGACTACACTCCCAGCGGTCCGCCACTGTCAGTCCCAGTGTGAGCCTACCGATTTGCAGACGCACTTGCATTCGGATGGCGGCCTCCGGTGCTCCTGACCTCGGTCAGTCTGCCTGGGAAACTGGTGGTTTGAGGAGTCGACGCCTCCGCCCACACTGCATGAGGACTCCCTCATGTATGGCCTTCGTGGCAGTAGGGCGAGGGAAAAGACGGCCTTGATGCCCGATCCCTTCAGGAGGAGTTCCCTTACGATTTGGGGTTCGTAAGGAGTTCGACTATGGCACTCTGGACTCGCGTCGTATGGATATGGACCTGGTGCGCCCGAGGAAGGACCCGTGGGGACTCTCCCCAGTCGGCGGGCCTTGGGAAGCTTGGGGTAGCCTGATGGATCTTTGTGGTCGCTCTCGACTTGTGGGACCACCTCGGCCGTCGTGTGACGCCTATGTTGGCCGTGTATGCCACTGCCACTGTGGTGGTGACCGTAGCAGCCGGCACCCGGTGCGCCTGGTATGGGTTAACGGGTCCTTTGGATGCCGAACAATCGCCGCCAGGACCCGGGACTTGATACTTGATACTATACATGTGCTACGAGCTGTTACAGCAGCATACCTATCCCACTGTGGGATACCTATCTTACTGTGACTTACTGAAGTGAGGATGTGACACCCCCCCCCCTTTCAGGGAGTGGTCCTGGGTACCCGCTGCCATGCGTGGGTGTTATCGAGCCCCCCCAGGGTTTGCTCTAAGGAGGGGGGTGAAGCGGTACCCAGAACCCCATGGCCAGGTTACGGCATACAACCGGTCTCCGGTCCACTAACCCCATGCACGGCGTGTTCCGTGCCGTGAAGCCCCGCATCGGCAACCGATGCACCGCCAGCGGAGATTTGTGTATCAGAATATCGGGAATCAACAGGGTTTTATTTTCATATTGTTTCCGTCAATTTTTACGCTTCCGTTCTGATACTCACTGTTTTGACTGCTGGCGGTTGGTTCGCGACTTTACCGTAACCGCCAGTTTAACTGTTTATAATGGAAATTTTAACGCTATCCGTCACGAAGGCTCCAAAGTCGCCAGGAACTGCATGGATGCTTCCGCGATTTTCATAATTAATACTCGCAATTTTAATCCGAATTTTTCAGGATGTCGAAATCGGATTTTCGACTTCGACATCCCCGCACTTGATTTGACCTCTTTCGAGTGGACCTACGTGCTTCCCTATGCACGAATCAACTTCCCTTTTATCTTGCCCTCCATTTGACTCAGAGATATGGGCAAAACAAAGTTGATTCGTGAGGCCACTTGTGAGGGTCACATCTCGTGCCGCTTGCGAGTATCGACGATAAGGAAACGTGGGATGTATTCACAATACTCCCGACGTAATTTAGGAAGCTTCATATGCCTTGCGTTTCTACACATGCGCGCTAGTGTAATGGATCATGGTCAAGAGGGTAGAGTTTGCGTTATAACTCTTTGGCCATGATATTGCGTGCGTTAAGATAACTTTCGAGTGTAGCGCGCAAGTGTTGGTGTTGCATAGGAACTCTCTTTGAGTTCCTATGAGCGATTGACACAAAGTTATGCCCTTGGAGGGGCATGACATATCGTGGTGGGAGCTACCTTTTGGGGCAATATGTGGTATGTGCCATGTGTTGTGTTGCGTGCCCATTTGGCGGGTCCATTGCTCCAAGCCGAACCCGCCAATGGACCTCATATTGTGCAAGCCCCTTCTCCATACTCCCTACGGTCAATTGCATGCCTAACCTTCGTGAAGGGAAGCTTGTGTGGTAATCCCGAAGCGATGCGTTGGGATCAAGGTGTGTGTTTTACAATTTTCCATATTTTCATGTGCCCACTTGGGAAGTAGCGCTCGTAACCTTTCAAGGCGCCCCAAGTGGAGCACATATGTGGGATCGGAGGTCAATGGTGTCAAGTCATTGTGTTTAGAAGGATTAGTTGATTGCACGATCCAAACCAAAGATATTATAATATAATTGTGCGCCTTTCAAGGCACTTTGGTTTGTCTTTGTGCCAATTTTGCCGTTTTTGGCCCGTCATGATGTCAAGTGGCGACCTTGTATCTCAACGTTGCACTCAATTGACATCATGACCCAAGTATGTTATGAGGGTACATACTTCGGTGCCCAACATACCTTGGACCCGGCGGATAACTCCTCTTGGGCTTGGCGTACCGTGGCTGCCATGTTGGCGATTTGGGACTATCCCAAATCATGGGCTCACTTGGCGACCCTGCCATTCCCAATACCGGAGGAGTTGGGCGACGCCCAAAAGATATGTTGGACACATATGACTTGATACCAGTCCTATGGCACACTTCGGTCCGAGTCGGGCATGTGCCTCATTTGCCCCAACCATGAGTGTGCGCATTTTTGGCCATTTTGAGCAATTTTCCACTTTTGCTGCCCGCCGTGCACTATGTTCTAACCCTCGTGCACGCCGGACGCATGGACCAATGGACCATATATGACATGGGTGTTATGGGTGATGGTCCCCATGGTCCACACACCACGTGGGCGAAGCGGAGCCACCTTCGTTAAGGCGCTAGCCCAAAGTGAGTGTGGGCAATTTTGCCTTTTTGGCATTTGTGGACCCAATTGGGATCGTCACCACGCCAAGCAGCATGGAGATCTTTGGGAGCCAAGGGCATGGGAGTCTCTGTTGGACTCCCGGTGGATCGCGTATGGAATGGCGGATCTGATCTCCAAGCCGGCGTGGAGATATGCTATTGGGAGCACACTGAATTTTGGCTCATTTCAAGCAGCCAAAATGACCCCATTTTGGGACCCCAATTTCCCCCTTCCGTGTGGTCAATTGGCGGCCCCATTCCTCTAAGCCCATAGGGAGCCCGGACCTAAATTCAAGTTTTACACTCAGATATAAGTCCTACGTCCTGCCTCCTACCCTGTGGGCCATTGGCCTTACCTTGGCCGAGCGATCCACGCGTGGGAATGACGCCATTTTTGGTGATTTTGGCATCATGACCCCACTTGACTCATCCGTGTTGCCCTGATGCCGGGACCTCAGAGGGAACCAGGTTGGGTGAGGGCTCCAGGGGGTTCGTACTCGAAGGGCATAGGGTCAGTTGCCTCGTCCCTACCTCTGGCGGGTCCGGACGAGGGGTCAATTTTGGGGATTTTTGAGTTAATTTCAGTTTGGGCTGAAACAGCCCATTTTCAGCTACCAACTCCTGGGTGATAATGGCGGGGCCATATCTCTGGCTCAGAGTGGAGTTGGGACCCGCTGTTAAGGGAGCATAGGGAGCCACTGTCGGTTGGCCTTGGAGCGCATTAGCTCACAGGAACTCGCCTGTGGCTGTGCGGGACACCTCTCCCATTGGCAGGGTTTCAGAGTCCGGACTGAGCAGGGCATGGGTTGTGTTTGAGCCCCCGCCCCTATCAGCCACTGAGAGGGTCGGACCTGGGATTGGGATATGAGTTGGGACTGAGTGTCTATTGTCCCTTGATGCCCTTACCCCAGTCCAGTCTTAACCCCATGTGTACATATCCTGATGTGTTGTTGTATATACTTTTGTTCCCTCTTTGCAGAGTGGCAAGGATTCTGAGACGCTTTGTCACATGACACAGGCGTATTGATGCCCTTGTGAGCGTAGTGCCTTGCCTGCCTGCTCACCTGTGCGTGTCACCGCAGCGTCCCGTGGCCGGCCCCCCACGGGAACGCGTCAGTATGGGTATGCGGGATAACCCACACCACATGTGTTGTTCCCGGCAAGCGATCATTGTCACTGACATGTGGCCCACGCTGTGCCGGCCACAGGCAGACGGTATCGTGAATGTCCCAGGCAATGTGGCTTTTTCAGGTGAACCCGATGGCACCACATACCCCCAACTGCAGCGACACACAGCAATGCCTGCACACAACACCCGTTTTGAGGAGGGCCCACAGTGTTTTGCTGCCGTGCCCTGACAAGACATCGTGCACATTGGTGCTCATCGGCTTCATCTTTTTGGGCACCGTTGGCGCGTTTGGGTCGCCACGGGAATGAGAGACCGTGGGCGGTAGGTTTTGGTGCGTGCTGCACCTTTGCATCGCTAAACATGCCAGCAGTAGCACCACGGTAAGCCCACCGACCCACATGATGCTGCTGTACGCGACAGCAGACGCAGAACAAGTCCTGAGACAAAGGATGGTTTGCACGAAGTCGCCCCCCCCACTACCTTCCCCCCCTACCCCAAGAAAGGGAGTTGCATTTGTTGAAGAGAGAAAACACAGCCCTGCCAGCTAACGTTACTCACGTCTAGTAAATTGTTTTGCGATTCGTCCACAAAGCATAACGGCTGATCTATGAGTTTGTGGAGCACAAAATGCCTCAGAGCGTGGACAGAAAACTCCCTATAGTATGTGGAAACACAAGTTGAAGCAAGGTTCAACTAAGGATAAACCATAAACTGCACCTGGCATACACGACAATGGAATTAACAACAACACACCAGGACACACCACTGGCGGCATTCCACACACATGCTACCCAAGGTCAGAGTATAGATGTACCCCCTCTTCCTCCCAGTTGCTGTGGCGTACAGTCCCTACATAGGTTGTGCACAGCCCAGAGAACGTGCATGCAACCACCTGGACCTCCTCCGAAAGATGTGCGTCAGGAAGGAAGGACTTCCATTTCAGGAGCATGAGTCCATGGGTTAGGGACGCATGGCTCCCACCACGGGCTGGTGGCTGACGTGGAGCCCTCAAAAAGGCGAGAAGGGTACCTATCCTGTATGACAAGAGGCTTCCCCCGCAACAATTGTTACGTGTGTTCACGAGATGCCTGCCCATGACCCTCAATTGCCCCATTTAGCTGGGTCAGCAGCATGCTGTAAAGTATGGTGGTGTGCATCCGAAGTGGGTCTGGGACCCATTTGCGGGCCCTTCTCCGGCATTTCTACACAGTTTCGAGTCTACCATTCCAAAGGGGTTGGAAGCTTTGAAAAGTCACCAGTAATGGCAGCCTGTGGAGGCACCGGGGGCGCCACGTCCGTGGGGGTGTGCAGGGGTGTGCTACTGTGTCCTCATCCATTGTACTGTCTGTGAAGTATGCATCACGACTCCCTTGTGTCAGGGGTACCGCATACTGCCCCATTCACTCATGTCCAGAACGATCATCTGTTGCTGGCACATCCTGTGCTCGCCAACCGTGGCCCGCAGGGGGCAGGAGGCAGGGAAGGGGAGAAGGGGGGGGGGGGATCCTCCGCTGCGTTAAACAGGGGTGCCAGTGGCACCCGCAGCAACTCATGATCTCAGAGATCGCCCCCCGACGTGCAGGCAAAGGACCACTATCTATGCGTGAACACGGCCCACAAGTGCCAGCTTGATGTGATTGCTGGCAACGGCATGTGTTGTGAGGTCTTCCGCAAGGGAGTAGCCACAGTGTAAAAAGCATCCATCCCTTTCCAGATGACTTCAGGCAATGAAGGAGGGGTGTGGGGTCTCGGCCGCAGGTTCGGTGTAGGCCGCTGGACAACAGGGGCCGCAATGGCAGCGTGCAGGGGAGGACCGCCCCGGCAGGCAGTGGTTCCCCCCTCCTCCGGCATTCGAGGTGAAGATATTTTGAAGCATCCTTGCGATGCCTGGTGGCATAGTTTGCTCACATGCGTCGCCTGCCTGTGTGGTGACCCCGCTGGTTTTGGTACGTGTCAGACTCGACCCCACCGGCGTGTGCACCAGCGGAACTCATGCCATTCAGTTGGGTGTGATGGCTCTAGTTAGCTGCAGATATGCCAGCACATGCTTGGTTATTGGAAGAGGCGGTGGTGGGCCTGGTGGTCCTTGCACCGAGTGAACCGCGGTAAAACCCCGGGTAGATCCGTAGGTGTTGAGGTGGGCGGCCCGTGCATCCACGCTCCTCGGGCTTGTGCCTCTTGAGCGGCGCTCCCCGGGTTGCAGGAGAGCGCCCCTGCTTTCTCCCGTAGCTGGGCGTGCTTCGGGGCGTGTCCCCGACGTGCCCTTACAGTATTTCTTTCTAGCTGGGTCCCCGGACACTGAGGTGGTGTCTCAAACCTGGGGGTGTTGGACCAGGGTAATTGCTGGGCCTGGACGCTGCGCCGTTGCTTCCTGCCTCTTCAGTACGTCTGAAGGCTTCCGTGTCCGTCGCGTTGGGGCGGACACCCACGAGGATGATGCATCGCCCACGGGACACTTTAGCATGGGACAAAATACTTCAAAGTAATTGTCAACGAACAGAAAACGGTCAGACTGCATTGCAAAAAGAAAAATCTGCTTCCTACGCCCACTGGCAAATTGGCACCAAAGTAATTTACTCACAAAAGTACATGACTAAATTCAAACCCATTGTACTGGATAATGACCACTCCGAGGTTGCCCTCAGTTACTAATAGTTGGTCACTCAAAGAGGCTCCACGCTTAGCAAACACGCAAAACCAAGCGCGGCATCGCCACAGGAGTGGGTGGAGCACAACATTCTATGGGGTTTGGTTGACCTTAATGGCATCGAAAGATAAACAACAACAACCCGAACCCACAAAAAAGAAACGGCCAAGTGATGGTCCCCCTGCCAAACTGCAAAGGGGTCAATGAATCACTGACGCTGCCTGGCAGCACCGGCAACACAGCACACAATGCAAGCCGAAACCAACGACCGACTTGCAACTGGGCAGGAACCGAGCTGATTGAACAACTCGCATGTGCCCACAACATGCCACAGCTTACCGTTCCCGGGAGGCGGTGGATTGGCAGTCTAGGCGCCTCCACCTATCCACTTGACCCTTCCACCCACCCACATCAGTAAAGTTTTTTCCTCGGGGGAAAAGATGAAATCTATGAGAAGGGCCCAAAATCGGAGGTCAATTTTAGGTGCACAAACCGTTTTTCTTGTGGATCCAACAGTCCAAAGGTTGGCCCCATGCGGGGGAGCGGAACCACAGCAAAGCCACGGTCCGCAATGGCTAGACGTGCAAGAAACTGGGGGCTCTGCTACTATTGGCATTTTTTTTGCCTGTATAGACCATACTACCTTACTCCCCCATTGTAATCTGCCCCCCAATGTCGTGTGGGGGTTAGCGGTAACGAAGTGACGGCTCCCCTCCTGGGGGGGGGGGGGGGCTTGCACAGTTGCACCACCAAACCATAATACTTCAAACTTCCAGTTGTGCATGCACAGCACCCGTAGTGTGAGTCAAATTGAACCATGATGTTACGTCAGTGTGCGTACCCTTTCCACAGACCGTGCGAAACTTCGTTTTTAACCCCCCCCCCTTGTAATAGCTACGCGAAAGTCCAAAATTGATACGGTCCCTACACCTGCTGTAGCTTGGACAAGGGCGTGGCTTGCGTGCAACACTTACAACTACTGACACATACGTGAGTGAGTGCATGGTATGAGTGCATCTTGACTTCCAGCCCTGGTCCCAAAGGCATGTAAACACAAGAAAGCGTTTGAGACATGAAACTTTAGGTTCACACCCATGTTCCTACAAGCCATGAGGTATGAGAGAAGTACAAATTGAGAATAGGCAACTTGTGTGCACAACATGACATAGTTGTAGAATCAAAGAAAAGTCACATTGTCACATGTGTGTGTGTCAATGCAATCCGTACAATATTGCAGGTCACACTTGTCACACATGGACATCTTTTCAGGGTGAGACTTGGGGCAAGAAAGGGCACAAACATCCCCATCATCACCCACAACATCCTCATCATCAATGTCCTCCTGTGTAGGTGCAGTCCATACATGTGCGGGTACGTGTCCCCACGGACCATATGGAGGGTACCGTACCTGTCTTCGAATCGAAAATTACTGCACATGCAAGAGTACACGCACGTACTCATGCAACTCTGCACCGGATCCCCTCCACATGTTCCTTACGATGCCCCAGTGCCACATGCGTGCAAGTGCTCAATGCGTGCCCTATAGAAACCATGAACATCATTGTACTCCTTTTGCCGCTCGGTCAACGTCTTCCGACCGATAAATGGCCATACCACATGGAGGAGCCCCTTGTATGCACCATCCACCTTGAGGGGCCGCGCAACAAAGCGTGGATTGTGAGTCCCTAACCCCAACTCGAGGGGCCACGCAACAAAGCGTGGATTCAAAGATTGTCTGGTTTAGTGAATAGCACCGGAAGGTTGGGGCCCAAAAGCGGGCGGAAATGCGACATCACCCCTGCATTCTCGGGGGTCCCCAAACAAAGGGGGACAAAATCAGAAGTCGAAATGTACGCTAAGGGTCACCATGATGCTCCTAGAATCAAAGCGTGCATTCTAAGATTGTCCCGGTTTCCTCAATAGCACCGGAAGGTTTGGGCCCAAAAGAGGGCGGAAATGCTACGTCACCCCTGCATTCTCGGGGGTCCCCAAACAAAGGGAGACAAAATCAGAAGTCAAAACCTCCGCTAGGGGTCACCATGATGCCCCTAGGGGCCCCTAGTATCTCAAAGTATGGGTCTCTAGTACGGCTAGACGCCCAAATAGTTGCAGTGCGCGCGCACTCCACTTGAGGCGCCCCCTTAGTGGGCAATTTAGGTATAGTTTGATGATTGGAAGACGAGGTAGGCTGTGCAGCTCGGTTTCTAGCCCTTTTGGTGGCTGATTTACCTGGCTTGGACTTGATGGAAGAAATATCAAAGTGACCCCCCCCCCACGGGGCGGGGGGATTGCAAAGGAGGAGGGATTCCAAGATGGGGGGTAAGGTACAGCCTCATGTTTCGCCCCACCCCCACTCACAAGCCTCCCAGGTACCCGGATGATGCCACCCTTTCAGCCTCCTTCGACTTCTTCCGTGCCTTCTTTCGTCGCAACCTATATGTTTCTTCCTCATCACAATCATGGGGAACCCCACCCCCTTCCATGTCTGTTGGAATGTGTTTCCCTTTGCGCACTTTCAAAATCTGTCCAACAACCGAGGGCGCTCTAGGCAGGAGTAGGGGAGAGTCCGGCTTCTGCTTCCAAAACCTCAGATGCGCTGTTCGGAATTCTTGCTGGTAAACCCTTCCGGTTGATGGGGTCCACATTTATTTACTCGAAATCCAAATTCAAATTCCTGATAGATACCACAAACCTACAGAAAAAGATGCACAACAACACACATGAATGCACTAAAATGAACTCAAGGCATACAAACAACTCACATAAATGCATGGCGGGGTTCATTGTTACCGATACTAGGCACTGCTATGTGGCTTGGCTATGGTCCCTCACAAACTTTGTGCACGGCGAACAAGACACCTCCCTCTCACCCTCCATCTATTCACCTATACTCTCTGTCCTCTCTCCTGCCTTTCCCTTTAGGTGCACAAACTTTTTTTGGCCTCTGACCCCCCCCCGGTATTTGCCAACCCCGCAATATGCGCACATGTGACTCTGAGTGCTTCTATACACACATGCCAGTACCTTCATGGCATTTATCGATGATTCTGCCTTGGCCAGGCACCTCCGTTCGAGCAAGGGGAGGGGGGGTGTAAAGAGAGACTGCCGTCATGATGATTCATCCCACCCGCCTCTGTTTGGACATTTTTGGAGCAAATTAAAAAAATGAAATGCATGTGCCTAGACACCAGACATGGGGGGGGGGGGGTTGAACGGGGATTATTTCGCCAGGGGGGCAATTTCGCTAGCCCTTGGGAATCCCCAAGCGCCACGACACTACACTACACTTGCACTACACTGCTGACACACCTTATATTAATGTCCATAATGGTCTTACCCCCCCCCCCTTGCGCAAACACGGGCCAGGTTCTGGTTCCAGGACCAAAAGTGCGCAAACACGGGGTCCCCGTGTTTGGACAAGCCCGTGTTAGCACGCGGCACGTACTGCAGAACACAAGTTGCAGGCATAGCCCAACCATAACCCTCCCAACGTGATAGCACAATTCTTTTTTCTTTAGCCACACAACTCAGGTGTCACTCAGTCATTTTCCTTCTGGTTGACAGGCACTGAATAGAACCCCTTGCCAACCTTCTGCTTCATCGTGAAGAGCTGGACATGCTTGCCTTTTGGGGCTGGCTTCGGGGCTGCCTTGAGAGCTGGCTTCGCGGCTGGCTCAGGCACAGAGTGTCCAACAGACCGGCATACACCCCAGAGTACAAGAGCACATGGAATTATAGTTCTAGCAACACTTTGTCACCCATGTTGACCCTTCCTGCATCCAGCACAAAGCTATAAACCACGTTCTCTATTGCATCAGAACCGCAAAAACGACGGTTCAAAAAAAGGACCAAAAGTGCGGAAACACGGGGTCTCCGTGTTTGGACAAGCCCGTGTTAGCGCAAGGGGGGGGGGGGTACATGCTGATCTGTTCGGGTTGTTGCACATAACATGCCCCGAGTTCCCAGTCCAGGTAGGAACCACCATCAGGGTATGCCTGGACACCTCGTCTGCCCCGTTCCTCTGTCTCCACGTCAGGGCGGTTGCTTGCATCTTCACTGCCTGGGCCGGGGGCAGTAGATATCCCCCGAGGAGTGCGGGCGCTCGTACGGGGTCCCTCACAGAGAGGATCTGGGCCCCTCACGCCGGGGGGCATATCCAGGTGGGCACGAGCCTTGTATGGTCCTGGACGCGAGTGCAAAGGGGATGGGAGGCAGAGAGACAGTGCATATTTGGGAGCATTGGCCTTGGCCTTCAGGGCATCAAATCCCACCAATGCGTCCCTGAGGGTCGCAAGGCAGGGTGCCTTCGGCGCCGACAGAACAAGAGGCTCCACGGCCGGCCTACGTTATGTTTGCTCAGAGACTGCCTGGCCATGCCCCGTGCGTTCAAATGGCTGCTGCCGGTGAGAGTTAGCGGGTTAGCGGGTTTGGGCCGGCCTGCAACCATATCCAGGAGGGACACCAGCAACGGGTTTCCGGGGTTCAGGTAGGCACGATGGGCGCTCCGTTCATTGCACGGCCCGTCGCTTGGGAGAGCAGGAAGATGGCGAGCAGACGAAGGAGAGGGGGGTGGGTAGAGGGGAGGTGAGAGCGAATGTCTGAGGCACGAGTGCCAGCAACTGATGCCATCAAACCCTGGATTCAATGAAAGAACTGCTGCCTGTACCAAATCTACAGTAAGGGGGTGGATAAGTAATGTACCACAAACAGCGTTTCAAGGCAACTGTTGCTCACTTGATCTCCACGATGACTGGAAGGCCCAAGGACTCATCAGGCAATGGTGGGGCTGACACATGCGGATGGTGTTGAGGAACAAGGGGGACACAGAAGAAACAGCTCTTCAAGAGCCATTCAGGTGGCATGGCCGTGAGTACCCCCCCCCCCTTGCGCAAGCACGGCCGCGGTCCCAGAAGTCAGGCCAAGGGGCGGTTCAACGCCCACCCCGTGCTTAGACAAGGCCGTGCATGCGCGTGACACATGTGACAGCCAGACCGGGAATAATATTGTTAGCCATGGTTGAAAATCACATCAGAACAAGCAGCATGGGGTTCCAATGTGTAGTACAATCGTGTTATGAACATAATGCACCATGACAGACATGGATGAGCCCCTCTTTCCCTGTACAAACGCTCTACAGACACCAAATGCTCCATTCTGTACCACAAAAACAGCGGTCCCAAAATTTCCTCAAAACGGCGGTTCAACGCCCACCCCTGCTTAGACAAGGCCGTGCATGCGCAAGGGGGGGGGGGGTACATTCGTAGAGATGACGAGAATGTTACGAAGTGCGATAGACATGGGTGGGTGGGAGGGGCTTTAAGCACCCCCAATAAATATAGAGGAAACCAACGCACAGAGAAACACAGTGCCCCAAAACCTTAAAGAGAAGACAGCCCTCAGCCATTGTGCGTTCCCACACGGGCAGTGCCATGCTCTACCCCAACAATGATTGAGGCAGCAGCAGCACAAAAATTCCCCTTCGCCGACACCTGCCCTCTGAAGAAAGCGTGTCTAGCTCAAAACAGAGGGCGGAGTGCCGGCTTTGGAATGGAAACGGCGCGGCATTCTGTTGGGGGGCCTAAAGCATGCACAGACAACTCTATATCTTCTTTTTTTTTCGCCCAAACCAAGATGAGCTGCCGTAGCCTGCTCACTTCACAGCACTCGAGACAACCTCTCGGGATCAAGGGTCAGAGCTGTCCAGTGCTACGATGATCCCACAGTGACTGTGGTAGCGGATCTGACACGTAGTGAGGATGAGCTGAGTCTGAAACCAGGTTATGGGTTGGGGGGGGGGGGGGGGGGCGGAACCATATTTTTTCAAAAAATGGCCGTTACCGTTGACAGGTTGGGTTTTCTTTGCCTGTTCTAGTCCGGTTTCAGACAGACTGCACCGCACCCCTACCCCCATTACTCCAACATATGGGCATATGAGGGTCACGTCATTCAGGTGGATTTGTTGCATTTGATGTGTGGATGTGGGTGTATTTGATAGGACGAAGGTCGGTGTGGTAGACGTAGTGTGTGTTGGGGTGCTTGATGGGCTGCTGGTTGCTGCAATGGAGCAGCTCGATGTTGGCGTGCGCCATGGGCCGAAGGATGCAGTGGCTGATGCGGTGGTGGTTGATGTGGAAGATAGACTGGATGTGGGTGTATTTGATAGGACGAAGGTCGGTGTGGTAGACGTAGTGCGTGTTGGAGTGCTTGATGGGCTGCTGGTTGCTGCAATGGAGGAAGTCAATGTTAGCGTGCGCGATGGGGTGAAGGATGCAGTGGCTGATGCGGTGGTGGTTGATGTGGAAGATAGACTGGATGTGGGTGTATTTGATAGGACGAAGGTCGGTGTGGTAGACGTAGTGCGTGTTGGAGTGCTTGATGGGCTGCTGGTTGCTGCAATGGAGAAAGTCAATGTTAGCGTGCGCGATGGGGTGAAGGATGCAGTGGCTGATGCGGTGGTGGTTGATGTGGAAGATAGACTGGATGTGGGTGTATTTGATAGGACGAAGGTCGGTGTGGTAGACGTAGTGTGTGTTGGGGTGCTTGATGGGCAGCTGGTTGCTGCAATGGAGAAAGTCAATGTTAGAGTGCGCGATGGGGTGAAGGATGCAGTGGCTGATGCGGTGGTGGTTGATGTGGAAAGTAAGAAAAAGTGCTTTTCCATTGCTTTGGGACATACTCTAGTTGTATTAGAGATGCACTGAGCATCCATGCATTTTTATCTTAGTATTGGTCCAGCCAAAAGTGGTGAGAACACATTTTGACCTATGGAACCAAACACCCAATCAGGATATGGAGTGGACCCCTTAATCCCCTTTCAATCAGAAGTAAAACATCTTTTCCTGAGTTGACTGAGCACTGACATACCTAAGGTAGAGCCTATGAATTCATCTATGTTTTTCCATGAATACTTATCTGCCCTAGTGGTATGCACCATAGGGAGTTAGGCACCTCTTTTTGAGAGGTCCTGGGTTCAATTCCTGGTCAGCCTAACTAAGTAGGAAGATCCCAACTGAGTAGGAAGATCCCATGTGACATGGCAGTGACCTCATCGCCACATACCATGCCACCTCAGCACATATGGGAGCCAAAACAAAGAGTGCACATCTCCTAAGATGGCACTATGTAGAGAGAGTGATCCTGAGGCAGTTTTCTAACTCTTTTCCCAAAACATTTCAGCTATCTCTGTGAATATGCATTCATTTGTATCCTGAGTTGCAGTTTCTGTGAATACCTAATCATCTTTCACTGTTTTCACTGCAGCCCTTCATGCTTTGATCCTGAATTTCCTTCTCCTTGCATACTATTGGGTTGGGCTATCCTGGATTGAGTTGGCTTTACTGTATTTCAACAAACAAAAGCTTTTCATCATCCAAAACCAGCAGCAGGACACCCTACAGCAACAACAAGCAGCAGGAGAAGCAAAAACACAGTGCTGAAAACACTATAAACTTTTCTGGTAGCAAGAGGCAGCCTGTCTCTGTGCACCGGCAGCGACCCCGCGCCGTACAACCAGTGCTCCGAGCAGGCAAACAAAAGCAGAAGGGTGGATTAAGATGGATCCAGGAAGAGTGGACGCCGAGGTGAACACAGCGCCAGCGCCAGAGACACCGGCAAGGCCGGCGCCTGACGCTGTACCTTCGGTGGAGCCCTTACATGGGCCAATGGATACGGCGGAGGACTCCTTGGATGGCCTCCAGACGGCCTTTGGGGCCCTGTCGGTGAAGGAAATGGTCTCTCAGCCTCAGCCTGTGAAGGGGAAGAGAGGAAACGAGAGCGAGAAGGATGCTGGAGAAGGAGCAGACGAAGGAGAGGAGCAAGGGCAAGACCCGACGGATATCCCAACCTTCGAAGGCGCACCAAGCGCTTCTGGCCCCCAAGCATCACCCTCTCCCATAACCACCACACACCCAGCCGCCGCAACATCCACTTCCACAACCAACCAGCCTATGGCAGAGGGCACAGGCTTTACTGGCATGCCTCACTACCCCGCCTATGGCATGGGCCCACCTACCACTGCGCTCCTTGAGGCAACTACTGCCAGTGAGCCGGTGGCTTCCAGCTCTGCGCCGCGTTGGTATGCGGCTGACCATCCCCACCCACTTCACTCCACTGGAACCTACATGGAAGTTCCTGGGTATGCTCCTGGGTGTGCACCTGGGTATGCACCCCTGAGTGGGTTGAGGAGAGGACCAGAGTCGCTGGGAGGCAGGAGTAGAGGATCGGGAAGATCCTCCAACAGGTCCCTGACGCGGTCGGAGATCAACGAAGTGCTCCAAGGAGCCACTTCGAAAATCGTGAGTGACCTCACGCAAGAGATCAGGGAGAAGCTGCAGCCCCTGATGATCCCGTCCCACGCGTCACCTACGACAGTGGGGATGTCACCCCACCGAGTACAGGCTAACCACCTGGCGGCAGGGTTGACGAATACCCTGGGGAGCCTGAGGAGCCGACCGATGCCGACTCCTGCAGCAGTACCAAGAAGCCCATTCGTCCCGAGGACAGCCCAGCCGCCCTACAGTCACGTGACGAACTCGACGAGGGCCGAGCTGGACCAGCTGGGGCTGACAGCCCTAAGGGCTATGGTGGACGTGGAGCCTTATGGCTCCAGTGATCTAGGCGGAGACCCCTCCGATGATGGGCCGCCTTCGATGACTTCTTCTTCGCCATCGGATGACGAAGACCCCGAGGACCCCGAGGACTCCAAGGGTAAGAAGAAGAAGAAGAAGAAGAAGAAGACCCGACGCCCTGAAGGACGCCGAGCTCAGGAGGCGAAGGCTATTGCCACCTCCAAGATAGTGGTGAACCTGCCTGAATTCACAGGCAAGGACCTCAGCGAGTTCGCTGAGAACTTTGGCCGGTTCCTACGACTGACCGGCCAAACCCAC
This sequence comes from Eutreptiella sp. 'Long Island Sound 2002', assembly GCA_964036045.1. Taxonomy (NCBI): domain Eukaryota; phylum Euglenozoa; class Euglenophyceae; order Eutreptiales; family Eutreptiaceae; genus Eutreptiella; species Eutreptiella sp. 'Long Island Sound 2002'. The sequence continues at coordinate 37,206,586 of OZ038398.1, read as the reverse complement.
GCGAGTGGGCGAGTGAAGTGCGACCTGCTCCTGCAGTGCTGCAAGACGAAGTACCTGGAGAAGCAGGTCCGGCAGATCGTCACCAACTCCGCCACCTTTGCCGACGTGTTGGTTGCCCTGGAGAGGCAGTACCCAACCTACGAGACCGACCTCTCCATCAGGGCCGAGATCCAGAACCTGCCCGTGCTGCCGAACAACCCCAAACCCGGCAGGGTCTCCGAGCTGTTGGCGGACCTGGACCACTGGGCTGGGCGACTGACGCCCGGTTCCTACAGCAGCGACGACCTGCTGTTTTGGTTGTGCTCCAAGCTCCCCCGTGAGCTATGGGACGAGTGCCGTCTGACGGCTGAGCGCAAGGCTAGATCCCTCCGCTACGAGGATCTATGCGTGCTGCTCCTGGAGATGGCGCTGGAGAAGGAGAGCGACCAACACCTGAACCACTACCGTCCTGGTGGTGGAGGTTCTGGAGGCAAAGGGTACCAAGGGTCCCGACCTGGGCAGGGGACTACCCCCAAACACGCCCACGCCCGCCTAATGGAGAACGTGAAGGAGCTATTCTGGTGTGATGCCAGAGATGAGCAGGGCCACCTGCAGCATGCCTCCGACTGCGAGCAGCGAGACTGCTTTGTTGTCCAGGGGAAACAGCAGGAAAAGATCACCGGCGCCAAGGTGAAGATGCCGGATCATTACCGCTGCACCATCACGTGTGCATTCTGCGGTAAGCGGAAGCACTATGAGGACGAGTGCTACCATAAGCAACGCCTATCGGCGAAGCTTAAGGGGGAAGATCCTGGCAAAAGCTCAGGCAAAGGTGGAGGCAAGGCCAAAGGCAACGACTCCGGCAAGGGCAAGTCGAAAGGACGTGGTCAAGGTGGTCAAGACAAGGGTCAAGGCGGACGAGGAGGAGGCGCTAATCGCCAGAACGACAACAAGAACAAGGACAAGAACGGAGGTAACCCCAACCCTAATCCAGGGGGGAACTCCGAGCCCTCTGGAGGGCACTCTGGACCTACCACACGCTCACAGACGCAGGCCCAGCAAGAACAAGGAGCCAAGCGTGAGCATGAAGGTGGTGACGACGGCAACGCCAAGAAGAGAAGCCGTTTCATGAGGATGGCCCGCAAATTGCGGAACAAGGGGTTCGAGGTGACCTGTCCCGCGGAGTTCTGACGGGGACGCTCTGGTGGCACCCAAGACTTGGTGTTTTGGGTACGTATCCGACTAGGGGGACGTGAATACCTGGGGGTACTGGATACTGGAGCCACAATATCGATAGTGGCCAAGAAAATTTTACCTTGTGGGAGCCTGAAGAACACCATGACCACCGCCGCTATACGGATGGGGGATGGACATGTGGTGCACAGCTGCGGGGACTGCGAAGTGGAGGTACCTATGGGCTCCAAGACTATCGCCCATCGGTTCTATGTGATGGACACTGATGCCTTCGACTTTGTACTGGGTACTGACTTCTTCGTGCAGCACTCCCAGATACAATCCCTGACGCTGCAAGCGCCCTACCTCCTGTACGTGGACCACGGCAGTGGCAGAGAGTCTGTGCCACTGGAGCAGTCGGAACATACCTCGAGTTACCTGAGACTATCGAAGGAGGAGCCCTCGAACATGATGGCGGCCTCCAAAACTGAGGACTATCAACTATTGGGGGAAGTCCTAGACCAAGGTCTGAAGGAGTTGGGTTACTCGCGAGAAGACCTAAGTGTGGAACTGTTCGCCAGCGACAAGCAGCATGTACTGGACCTATACTGCAGCAAGGGGAAGAACTGCAGCTACAAATTTTACTGGCCCTCTTTCGGGATGGCCTACGGGAACCCCAGATTCAGTGAACTGGGGAAGGTGCTGACCAAGGTGGCCTTGGAACGTTCCCGTATGGTCCTGTGTTCCCCCGATTGGGGAGCCCATGGGGGCAACGAGTACTGGCGAACCCTCCTTGACAAGCTGACTATCAGCTCTGTGCGGTTACCTGATGAGGCCATCTACGTGCCTCTGGGACGCAAGACGCCCATTGGGAAGCCCGGATGGGGGAGTATGCTCAGCGTGGTGGACGGAGGTCTTACCACCATCCCCTGGGAAGACCTGGACCCTACTCTGGTCCAGGCTATACAACGAGAAAGCGATGGACTCGCCTTGGGTGACTTGAAGGATCGCCTACGACCTCAAGATGCTGTTGAAACTACACCCGGAGGAGATGAGTACGTCGTGACTGACACTAACGCCCCCAACTCTCCCTGTCATGTACCTGTTCCTGATGGAGTCTCTGAGTGTGGACTGTCTGAGCTACCTAGCTCTATCCACTCAGACGACGAAACTGAGCACGACGCCTTCTTCGTGCAGACTGCGGTGGAAGAAGTGGAGAACGCCGAGTACGTCGCCCCACTAAAACCCCTACTCTCCATGAGGGTGGAAGACCCCGTGGATGAAGAGCTGGACCCTAGATCCAGGCTCAGGGAGTATGTGGATTCCAAGAGGAAGTTGGTGGCGAAAAAGCTATGCTACGCGAAGCCTACCCGCAGCTCGTGGCCACTGAAGCAAGGACGTATGGGAGACCTATCCCAACTGAAGGAGGACCTCGAACAGAAGATCACCACCTGGCAAAGGGAGGTAGATCTCAAGCTCATGAAGAGCGTATGGGGTGCCCATGTGAGGACCCCAGATGAGGATGACCTCTCGGAGGAATGTGTATGTGAACCCCCTAAAGCGTGCCTATGTTGCCATCGTCCACCGGAGATGGTCGAGCAAGACCTTCTGTATGCCTACCAAGGCTTGAAGGATGCTACCGCGGGCGAAGAGTCGGTGGAGGACCACCTCCCGACTTCTATTCAAGGGGCAAGCAACTTACACTCCGACGAGGATATGGAGGACAAGATCAAGGTACTGGACCCGCGGGTACAAAAGCTGATAAGGACCTATCTGGAGGTGTTCGGAGAACTACCCCCTCCAGCCTCATGCGACAAGCTGGTACAGATGGACCTCAAGCTGAAACCCGAGTTCGTGGGTCACAAGATCCGGAGGAGACCCTATCCAGCTCCTAAAGAGCAGGCCGACGAGATTGAGCGACAGATACAAGAATGTATCGACGCTGGCCTAGTCCTGGAGTACAAGGATGGGGACTACCCCCTACACTGCAGCCCCTGTTTCCTGGTGGCTAAACCTGGGTCTACAGCCAAACGGCTGGTAGTGGACTATGGAGAGCTGAACAAGAAGACGCTGAACCACTCAGGGTCCATTCCCAATATGGAGTCTACCCTGGAGAAGATAGCCTCCTGTCGCTACAAGACCAAGATGGACAAGCGAAGTGGATTCTGGCAAGTGGACCTGACGCCCAACGCGCAGGAACTACTGGCCTTCATCACCCCTCAGGGGAGGGTATTCAAGTGGAAAGTCATGCCATTCGGCGTGGCTAACGCCCCCGCTCTGTTCCAAGAGCTGATGAACAAGATCTTGTCCATCCTACGAAGGAGACCTAAGGTGCAGGAGCTCATATCCCGTGGGGCCCAGATGGAGGCTCACATCGACGATGTATGCCTCGGGACCAATACCCAGGAGGATCACCTAATCCTCTTGGGTGAGTTCTTTGCGGTCTGCCAGGAGAACCACACCCGACTCAAGCTGGAGAAGTGTGAGTTCATGCAGGAGACCATGCAGTACCTGGGGTTTGACGTTGGCTATGGGTGGTGGACCCCAGCGGCCTCTAAGGCCAAACCCCTGATGGATGCCAAGGTACGACACGAAGACCCCAAGAAAGGACTTCATGATGTACGCAGTTTCATTGGGGCGTGCAACTTCTATCGCCGCCACATCAAAAACTTCACCTACACCAGCGCGGTACTGACTGACTTGATCAAGAAGAGTACTACTTGGCGCTGGGGCCCACAAGAGCAACAAGCGTTTGACGACCTCAAAGACAAGGTAGCCAACGCTAAGTGCTTGGGCGTGCCTAGGGCACAAGGGGAGATTATCCTGGTGACCGACGCCAGCAATGTGGGCGGTGGTGGAACGTTGTTCCAATGGCAAGCACTAGAGAAGGAGGAGTTCGACTCGGCCATTTCCCAATGGGGGACGGAAGGTCTCAACCGAGATGGAACCCTCAAGCACAGCTACCCTGACGACAAGTGGGTCCTAGTACCTCTGGGCCACTGGAACTGGAAGTGGAACCAGGCCAGGGGGAACTACTCCACCTATGAGCAGGAACTGCTCGCGGGTATGCTGGTGCTATCCTCACAAGCCCGACTGTTGGGGAGTAACCCTGTGGTCTGGCTATGCGACCAAGAACCGGTCCGCAGTTTCCAGAAGGGCCCCCCACCTGAGAAGGCCAAGCTACGTCGCTGGTGGACCTACCTCAGTCAACTACGGCTGACGGTACACCATATCCAGGGAGTGAAGAACGAGTGTGCCGACTACATCAGCCGCAACAACTTCGACGCCCTGATTGGTGCCCGGTCTGAAGCGCTGGCTAAGGAAGCGTTCAGCCGTATGGACGTACACCTGGACCTGAACATGACCATGATACGCCCCCTGGATGGACTCCAACAATCGGAGTACCTACAGGAGTTTGGGGATATCTACCGGCGCCTGGAGAAACGCCTTGAACCCCTCCTGGTCAACCAAGACCAGTGGAAGCGGGACAAGAGCTACCTCTGGCACGAGGACCGCATCGTGGTTCCTAGTGACCGAGTCCCAGCGCTGCTGAAGTGGACCCATGAGTCCAGTGGTCATGTGGGTGCGGATCGTACCCTGAGGCTGTTCAAGCAGTGGTTCCACACTACGTGGACTGACGACCAGCTGCGGAAGACGCTCCTGCCTATCGTGGACAAGTGCCCGTGCAGGTCCTGTAAACCAGGGGATATCAGGGACAGAGGTCTCTACTCGACCCTGCCCATCCCTCACTGTGCTAACAGTGTTCTATACGTGGACTACACGGAGATGCCGAAGTTCGGGGGCTATGACTTCGCCCTCGTGGTAACCTGTGGGTTGACCAGGTTTACCAGGGTGTTCCCATGTACCAAGCACATTACCGGAGAGGAGACTATCAAGATACTCCTGGAGGAGTGGTTTTGTGTCTATGGGGCGCCCAAGGAGATCAACTCCGATGAGGACGTACGAGTACGCTCAGATACTGGTTGGTACAAGAGGGTCCTGAGGTCCCTCAATGTCCAGGTGTCTACGGGGATTCCCTACTCTCACACGAGCAACCCCCTATGTGAGCGACAGATTCGTGTCCTGAAGGAGAACGTCAGGATATGGTGCAAAACTGAACGCACCAGAGACTGGGTGAGACTACTCCCCGTCATATCCTTGATGATGAACTCCCAAGAGAGTTCAGCTACTGGCTACTCGCCACATGAGCTATTCATGGGGCGCCCGGCATAGTTCCTACATGCCCCCTATCCAGAGGACACCCATTCCTCTGTGGGTGAATGGGTCCAAGAGCAACAAGCGAAGGTGGACAAGGCCAAGGCTATGCTCCAGAGAGTGAGGGAGCGTCAGTGGAACAAGAAGAACAAGCACCGTGTACCGGCCACCTACCAAGAAGGGGACTGGGTGCTGGTGCACCACAGTCGACTACCCGCCTGGCCACGCTCTACCAGCGATGACCCATACTTCGGGCCGTACAAGATCCTATCTGTGGATGGACACCGTATCACCGTGCGGTGTTCTCCCCGTCTAGGGGGGACCCTGGTGTGCGCCGCTCAACACCTGAAGCGCTACCATGATCCTGAAGACCTCTGTGGGGAGGAGTGGGAGCTGAACGACGAGGAAATCGCCGCTCTGGACCTACAAGGGGCTGCCAGCCCTATGGAAGTTGAAGGTGAACTCCCCGACATGAACGCCGAGGAGATGGCTAAGGAGGGCTTCTACCTGGTGAAGTCTGTCCTACGCCACCGCTATCGCCAGGGTTGGCGCTTCCTCACCCTCTGGGAAGGGTTTGGAGTCGAAGAGGCCACCTGGGAGCCCTTCTCTGCATTTGTTCTACCTGAGGGACGCCTAAACTCAGTTCCTGTTGACTACTTGTCCCAGAACAACCTTGGTGAGTTGTTGAGGCTCGCTGAGATGCTTGCCTCCAAGAATAAAGCTAGGGACTGAACCTTACCCTTACCTGCCAAAGCGTATGTGTGAGTGTGCTAGTCCTAAGGTCCTGAGAGCAAGCCGCAGAAGTGGTGTCCTAATTATACCCAAGTCTGCGCCCTTGCTGAACCTGGAGGGTTGGCTTATTGATGCCACGGGGTACGCCCCGGGTCTCCCCTCCCCTATGCGCCCAATTTCTGTGCTGGCGCAAAACCTTGGGGGAATACCCAGAGTGTTAATCCAGGTATTGTTTTTCCCTACCTACCTGTCTACTACAGGGAGGGGTGGCCAAAAGCTATGAAGGCATGCAAAACGCCTGTTTGCTATGTGGCCAAAAACACTAGCCTAACCCACTGTCACAGCCCACCAACCCAGCTAAAATTGCAGGAAAAGGGTGGGACAGTGACACGCCCCCTACAGGTCCTACACACCCTACAGTGGCACCATCCTGGTGGGCGAGCGCTGGGCAACTGGCTCTAGCCCCCACGCAGGACTACCACTCCTACACGCACACTCTACTTGGCGTTGCGAAGAAGAAGTTCTCGAGGGTCCTAGCGACCCACCTGTGAAATGACAAGAGAACACAGCTCTGCTAAGCAACTGTGGCCTCACAGGGGACGCCACAACGCGTTTCCCCTGCAAGGGCTTGGAGGGAAGGAGTGCTCTCGTGTGCAAGGCGCAGATGTCGATGAAGTCGGACTCCCTGCTCTGCCACAGGCGGAGCGGAGTTACTTGTTTTTGTGATCTGCGCCCCTGTTTAGCAGGGCATAAAAAAAAATGCTGCTGCACCACTCACCCTACCTGCCCACCTGTAAAACAAAGGCAAATGAAAGGGCGTTTGCGGCGGAGGAACCAAGGCACACTCCAGGTATTATACCCTTCTCAGTGTGCCCTATAATACGCTGTCCGCAAACACGCTGCATGGAGCAGCTACCCTTATCAAGCAAGCAAGCGTTAAGGGACTCCTCAGGTTCTCTTAAAGAACGTACCGAGGAGCCCCTGGGTAGCCTAAACAAGGTTTACCGTGCGCACTTCGCGTGGCCTACCCTTTAATGCGTGTGTGCATGCACGACTATGCACGATCACGTGGGCAAACCTGCCCATCTCCACAACAATCTTGACTCCACCAGGGGGTGGCCCCGCCTGGGCGTACCTACCTTACCTACCGCTGGGAAGTGAAGCAAGGAGAGAAAACAAAAGGGGCGCACGCGAAGAACGTTGCTATGCACTTGTGTGTATGACTAATCACCCTGATCTGACCGCTAATCATCTGCAATCTTTCTAATCAATCCCTCTACCGCGTTCTATCGTGGTTATCGTTGTTAACGCTGCTACACGACTCGGTCACGGAGACTCGAGACGAGCAATGTGTATGCGGCATGCAAGACGAGCATACCTGTAGTTTATACCTGATTCATTGAAGTCTTTTCAATTGATTTTCGAATTCTTGAATTTTTGAAGCTTCTATTAGTGTGGGTGGACTTTGTATGTTTGTTTATTAATATGTGTCTCGTCATTTTCAAGACTACGTGATACATACGTTTATAATTCCATTATTTTTCCATTTTCCGGCGCTTCGCTAGGGGCCGCTCCTGCGCGCCGCCATTTTATGCGTATGAATTTCTGGACTTAAAAAATCCAGAGATGACTATAATTTCTATAAAAATGTGCTGAAGATGCACAATTGGATTCTGCTCAGGTGTGTCGTTTCAGAAAAATTTTGCGCCGTCATTTGACGGATTTTGGTGTCGTCGCTTCGTTTTTGCGTGGATTCGTCCATAATTCTCCCATTCCTGCCTCTGCAGATACCCACGCGCAGCCTCGCTGAGTAGGCCGTGTTCGGGCCGGAACGCAGGTGCCTGGAGAGACTGAGCAGAACCAAGACCCCACCAAGGGGCAAATTAATTTCTTTTCGACTCTCTACGCCCTAAGACAGGTCACAGGTCGCCAGCAGGTTTACGAGAACCCATGCGAGTGTGTATAATGTGTCTTGCGTTTGGGTTGTGTCGACGCTGCGTCTTGGAGGAAGGGATGCATATGCACATGTTTGGCATGCTCCCAATCTAACCCAACCAAGCCACAGGAGCCCCGGCAGCGCCAAGAGCGCTGAGTCTTCTGTAGGAAACTGTACAATCAGAGCAGCAAAAGGACGCCAGCCATGGTGAGCGCCCATTTTTCAGTGTGAGGGAGACTGTAGGTATTTTAAAGTAGATGTGGAAACCAAGGAAAGGCCAAGAAAAATTCCCTTTTTCCTAAAATGCGACAGTGGTGGCCACCACAGCACAAGGGGGGAGTAAGAAAAAGTGCTTTTCCATTGCTTTGGGACATACTCCAGTTGTATTAGAGATGCACTGAGCATCCATGCATTTTTATCTTAGTATTGGTCCAGCCAAAAGTGGTGAGAACACATTTTGACCTATGGAACCAAACACCCAATCAGGATATGGAGTGGACCCCTTAATCCCCTTTCAATCAGAAGTAAAACATCTTTTCCTGAGTTGACTGAGCACTGACATACCTAAGGTAGAGCCTATGAATTTATCTATGTTTTTCCATGAATACTTATCTGCCCTAGTGGTATGCACCATAGGGAGTTAGGCACCTCTTTTTGAGAGGTCCTGGGTTCAATTCCTGGTCAGCCTAACTAAGTAGGAAGATCCCAACTGAGTAGGAAGATCCCATGTGACATGGCAGTGACCTCATCGCCACATACCATGCCACCTCAGCACATATGGGAGCCAAAACAAAGAGTGCACATCTCCTAAGATGGCACTATGTAGAGAGAGTGATCCTGAGGCAGTTTTCTAACTCTTTTCCCAAAACATTTCAGCTATCTCTGTGAATATGCATTCATTTGTATCCTGAGTTGCAGTTTCTGTGAATACCTAATCATCTTTCACTGTTTTCACTGCAGCCCTTCATGCTTTGATCCTGAATTTCCTTCTCCTTGCATACTATTGGGTTGGGCTATCCTGGATTGAGTTGGCTTTACTGTATTTCAACAAACAAAAGCTTTTCATCATCCAAAACCAGCAGCAGGACACCCTACAGCAACAACAAGCAGCAGGAGAAGCAAAAACACAGTGCTGAAAACACTATAAACTTTTCTGGAAGATAGACTGGATGTGGGTGTATTTGATAGGACGAAGGTCGGTGTGGTAGACGTAGTGTGTATTGGGGTGCTTGATGGGCTGCTGGTTGCTGCAATGGAGCAGCTCAATGTTGGCCTGCGCGATGGGGCGAAGGATGCAGTGGCTGACGCGGTGGTGGTTGATGTGGAAGATAGACTGGATGTGGGTGTATTTGATAGGACGAAGGTCGGTGTGGTAGACGTAGTGCGTGTTGGAGTGCTTGATTAGCTGCTGGTTGCCGTGATGGAGAAAGTCAATGTTAGCGTGCGCGATGGAGTGAAGGATGCAGTGGCTGATGCGGTGGTGGTTGATGTGGAAGATAGCCTGGATGTGGGTGTATTTGATAGGACGAAGGTCGGTGTGGTAGACGTAGTGCGTGTTGGAGTGCTTGATGGGCTGCTGGTTGCCGTGATGGAGAAGCTCGATGTTAGCGTGCGCGATGGGGTGAAGGATGCAGTGGCTGATGCGGTGGTGGTTGATGTGGAAGATAGACTGGATGTGGGTGTATTTGATAGGACGAAAGTCGGTGTGGTAGATGTAGTGTGTGTTGGAGTGCTTGATGGGCTGCTGGTTGCCGTGATGGATAAGCTCGATGTTAGCGTGCGCGATGGGGTGAAGGATGCAGTGGCTGATGCGGTGGTGGTTGATGTGGAAGACAGACTGGATGTGGGTGTATTTGATAGGACGAAAGTCGGTGTGGTAGACGTAGTGCGTGTTGGAGTGCTTGATGGGCTGCTGGCTGCCGCGATGGAGAAAGTCAATGTTAGCGTGCGCGATGGGGTGAAGGATGCAGTGGCTGATGCGGTGGTGGTTGATGTGGAAGATAGCCTGGATGTGGGTGTATTTGATAGGACGAAGGTCGGTGTGGTAGATGTAGTGTGTGTTGGAGTGCTTGATGGGCTGCTGGTTGCCGTGATGGATAAGCTCGATGTTAGCGTGCGCGATGGGGTGAAGGATGCAGTGGCTGATGCGGTGGTGGTTGATGTGGAAGAAAGACTGGATGTGGGTGTATTTGATAGGACGAAGGTCGGTGTGGTAGACGTAGTGCGTGTTGGAGTGCTTGATGGGCTGCTGGTTGCCGTGATGGAGAAAGGCATTGTTAGTGTGCGCGATGGGGTGAAGGATGCAGTGGCTGATGCGGTGGTGGTTGATGTGGAAGATAGACTGGATGTGGGTGTATTTGATAGGACGAAGGTCGGTGTGGTAGATGTAGTGTGTGTTGGAGTGCTTGATGGGCTGCTGGTTGCCGTGATGGATAAGCTCGATGTTAGCGTGCGCGACGAGGTGGTTGATGCTGTGCCCGAGACGGTGGACGTAGGACTGCACGAGGGCTTGGTGGTCGGGGTCATAGAAGGGGTCGATGTGGCGGTGCCGGTAACTGAAGGGGCCACCGTCGCTGTGGGGGTCACTGTTACATCTGCCGTGAATGCTGTGTGAAACCACCTGACGGCGATGCGGTCTACGGCAAGACCGTTCGGAGCCTTGAGCTCTTGTGGAACAAAAATGTCTGCAAACGAACCAAGTCCCAATTGGCTGTTGGCATTGAACCCCATGACGTAGCAATTCCGTCCTGCTACGAAGACGGTGGAGTAGGCCCCGACCGCGACAGAGGCCACTGGTGCTCGGTTTGGAGCAACAACTGGCTCAGGGGCGAACGTCTGCCCTAAATTGGGCAGTCCGAGTTGACGGCGGGAGTTGTCCCCCATGACAAATAGCGTTGCATCTGATATGAACGCTGTGTGCTGGTGACCGGCTTGGATTTGGGTGATGGGGGAGGATGCTCCATTCGGCGGCGCCAGCAGCTGAGGCGTCGAATACATGGGCTCGGTCACATTCAGCCCCAACTGACCCTCCGAGTTGCGACCAAACACGTAGCAGCGTTGCTCAGCCAGGAAGGCGCTGTGGTGCCGCCCAAGTGTGACGAACGTGATGGCGTCCCCAAAGGGACTCGCCAATAGCGTCGGAGTGTACCGGTCGATGGTGTCGCTGAGCCCCAGCATTCCATGGGAATTCCAGCCCATGACAAACGTCTGCGACCCAGTAAGCGCCAGCCGTGCCACGCTGCACCACTGTTTGGGGTCCAGGTCCTCGTAGCCGGTGATGCCCCCCCATTACGGGCGCGGGGCACCACAGGCCACGCTGTCCGCGGCCGGGGATTGCAAAGCAGCGGCACAGCCCCCCACCGGCTGGTGGCAGAGGATACCGTCGGCTGACATGCACTCGGCATCGCCGTCCGCGTTCAACCGCACGGGAAACGCATCGAACACGCACCTCCATCCGGGGTACAGGAGGTCGGTCGATGTGGAATAGACGTCCCAACCCGCTGCACTCTCCTGACCTTGCTGCCCGTACAGACAGCAGCGGCATTCAAAGGACTCCCAGTGCTGCATGTTGAACTGGAAAGCCCGGCACGGGTACGCCCGCGCCGCCTCCAGGCACTCCGTAAAGTTGAGGTACCCAAACGCGGGCCCCTGGTCCCCGTTCGTGCAAACGGCGCACACGCGACCGCGCTGTGAGGGGACCGGCGCGCTGTCCGTGCGTTGGTCGCCGGGGGCACTCTGCGGGGCTGAATGCGAGCCGGCCTCGGTGATAAACGCCGTGTGAAACGATCCCGCGAACACGGCGGCGATGGCCGCCCCCGTGGGCGGCCTGACGCGGTGCGGCGTGGCGGCCATGGGCACGTCCGTGGGCAGCCCCAACTGGCCCATGCTGTTGTCCCCGGAGGCGTAGGCCTCTCCGCCTGCCACAAGGACCGTGTGGGAGTTCCCCAGCGCAATGCCCGTGATCGCGTGTCCGTTGAGGGACGGCAGGGGCAGCGGCGTGCTGTGGCTGGCGTCCGGACCATGAGCCCCCACGGGCAGCCCCAGCTGTCCGTATTGATTGGACCCCATCACATACGCCCCGGCCCCCGTGAGCACGGCGCTGTGCCACCCCGCCACCGCAACGCTGTGGATCCGGTCGTTGTCGGGGGAGGGCAGGGGGTGGGAGGAGGCCTGGGGCCGGGTGGTCCCGGTGCCCAGCTGCCCGAAGGAGTTCCATCCCATCGTGAAGCAGGTCGGATACGTGCACGGCCTCCCGTACTCCCACTCGCCGCTGGTCCCGCATCGGGCGCGCGCGGCGCCGGCGTAGGGCGCCGCGCACTGCGGCTGGCAGGTCCCTTGAGAGGTGGTGTCGCAGTCCAGGGGGAAGTCGTAGGTCGCGTAACTCGGCGGTCCACAATCCACAACCCACTTCAGAGCGTCGTCAAACATCCACCGGTCGGCCACCACCAGCTGCACCACTTGAACGTCTTGATCGCGTCCGAAGCCGCATTCGCCACAACCGCCACCGCATTCGGCCTCACAAAACCGGTGGCCGTCACGACAAACCGCACCCCCTGTCGCGTCCGGGCCCGAGATCAGCATCCGCGGCTCTCCGCTCTCCAACCGAAAGGGCGTGCCTTTGAGATTCAGTCGGTACCCGCTCCTGAACTCTCCGCCGCGGCAGTCGGACGCCATTCCCCACTTCATCGACCGCCGGGAGAGCACATCGCTGGTCATCCCGTTGCTGGTGGCGTAGGTTGTGTCCGTGAGGTCCACGTACACGGCCGTCTGCCCCCTCGCCACTGGCCCACTGATGCGCAGCTTCTGCCACGTCGTGACGAGGGGATAGGACTCGGACCAATTGTCCACCGCCGGGAGATTGATGTACTGCCTCCCGTCCATTTGGTACAGCCAATCGTCGCTCAGGGACCCCATCCCCACATCTGACGGCACTTTGAAAGGGGCCCTCAGGCCATAACGGGTGACCACGGTGCTCCGGATGAAAGGGGCGCGCGCGCCGTCCAGGCCCACACTGAACGCGAAACCGCCCCAGCCCTCGCCCTCAGGGGCCTCGGCGACGAAGGTGTAGTCCCCAGGGGCGAGGCACCCGGTCACGCCCCCCGCGGCGCTGCCGCTGATCAGGGGGCACGACCCTTTGATGGAGAAGGTGCCGAGGGCCGCCCCGCCGCCGCTGTCGCTGCCGTTGCCGCCGACGGAAACGTTCACAGACACCCACACGCACCCGTCCGCGTTCAAAGTGGGGGCGTTGCAGGGCGCCTCCGCCCGGGCGGGCACCGTGAACCACGCGTTGGCGCGCGCGCGTTTCGCGGTCAGCGCCGCGACGGCCGGGTGGGTCGAGCCGTCGAGCAGTGCGACGGTGACGGCACCGGTGGACCCGCTGTCGCTGTCTCCGGAGACCACCAACTGGTAGTCCCCGGCGGCCAGGCACACAACCGTGGCCCGCGAAGCGGACGGGCCGACCCGGGCGGACGAGACGATTGAGACAGACCGACCCGCACTGGGGCAGGTCCCGCCAAGGGCCCAGACGACCCACTTCAGAGCGTCGTCAAACATCCACCGGTCGGCCACCACCAGCTTCACCACCTGAACGTCTTGATCGCGTCCGAAGCCGCATTCGCCACAACCGCCACCGCATTCGGCCTCACAAAACCGGTGGCCGTCACGACAAACCGCACCCCCTGTCGCGTCCGGGCCCGAGATCAGCATCCGCGGCTCTCCGCTCTCCAACCGAAAGGGCGTGCCTTTGAGATTCAGTCGGTACCCGCTCCTGAACTCTCCGCCGCGGCAGTCGGACGCCATTCTCCACTTCATCGACCGCCGGGAGAGCACATCGCTGGTCATCCCGTTGCTGGTGGCGTAGGTTGTGTCCGTGAGGTCCACGTACACGGCCGTCTGCCCCCTCGCCACTGGCCCACTGATGCGCAGCTTCTGCCACGTCGTGACGAGGGGATAGGACTCGGACCAATTGTCCACCGCCGGGAGATTGATGTACTGCCTCCCGTCCATTTGGTACAGCCAATCGTCGCTCAGGGACCCCATCCCCACATCCGACGGCACTTTGAAAGGGGCCCTCAGGCCATAACGGGTGACCACGGTGCTCCGGATGAAAGGGGCGCGCGCGCCGTCCAGGCCCACACTGAACGCGAAACCGCCCCAGCCCTCGCCCTCAGGGGCCTCGGCGACGAAGGTGTAGTCCCCAGGGGCGAGGCACCCGGTCACGCCCCCCGCGGCGCTGCCGCTGATCAGGGGGCACGACCCTTCGATGGAGAAGGTGCCGAGGGCCGCCCCGCCGCCGCTGTCGCTGCCGTTGCCGCCGACGGAAACGTTCACAGACACCCACACGCACCCGTCCGCGTTCAAAGTGGGGGCGTTGCAGGGCGCCTCCGCCCGGGCGGGCACCGTGAACCACGCGTTGGCGCGCGCGCGTTTCGCGGTCAGCGCCGCGACGGCCGGGTGGGTCGAGCCGTCGAGCAGTGCGACGGTGACGGCACCGGTGGACCCGCTGTCGCTGTCTCCGGAGACCACCAACTGGTAGTCCCCGGCGGCCAGGCACACAACCGTGGCCCGCGAAGCGGACGGGCCGACCCGGGCGGACGAGACGATTGAGACAGACCGACCCGCACTGGGGCAGGTCCCGCCAAGGGCCCAGACGACACCTGCTGCGGAGTGCCCGGGCACGACGTGGACTGCAACGGGCGTGCAGCCCGGGGCCTCCACGTTGCGGGCCGTGCACACCGGCAATTGGGGAAATACCTCGACTTCGGAGAGCGCGAGCCCGCCGGCGCTCTCGTTCTGGTACACGCGCACGGCCGTCCCGAACAGCGTGCACGCGAGCGTGAAGGAGCCCGCGCGCGTGACGTTGGGCCCGGCCCTGGCGCCGCAGCGCTGCCACCCGCTCTGCGTCAGCACCTCTGCCGAGGCCCCGGCCATCTCCCCGGCGGAGTCGTCAGCCCTGTGAAGCGTGAGGTCGCAGCGGGGCCAGACTCGGATCTCGCGCACACACCCACCGCCCCTCTCCGGGAAGGTCAGCTGGGCCCACGGGGGCGGAACGGGCGCGTCGGCAGCCGTCATGGTTGGTCGCACGCACGCCTGCCAGTAGCCAGTGTTGTAGGTGTGACAAGGGTAGTCCCCGTCGGTGAGGAACGTCTTGGACTGGGCGCAGGTGCTGCTGACGGTCGGAGCCAGGCCCACGGCCACGTTTGTGAGGTCAACCGGCCCCGTACCGCAGAGTACTTCCTCGTCCCAGACACTCAAGGGAATTCGAGAACCACCGCCCGACACATGAGCCGTGCTGAACAGCGACGCCCCGTCCCGGGACAGGGAAAGCGTGCCCCCATGCCATCCATCTCCACCGGCAGCGATGGTTCGGAGCTCGTAGTCCCCAGGAGGCAAACAAAACTCTGCGGTGTAGGCGCTGTCGTCCGTGTATCCCTGCGACACCACTTTGTAACTTGACTGGGCGCCCACAATTTCCCACGCGACGTCGCTGGTCAAGGCCTTGGTCGTGACGTCCACGACTGCCTCACTGCCCTGACAGTCGGCAGCACCGTCGGCAGCACCCCCTGTCGTATTGCTGATAATCAAGTCGCTGATGACGCCTCTCAAGACCTGCGTCCCGTTCCAGCTGCCAATGTACCCCGTGCTCATGCGCGGATCAACAGCCCATGTGTACTGCAGCACTTGGATTGGAACTCCGTCGACAAACAGCACGACATCATTCCTAGCGGGGCTGTAATCTACGTGAACCTTGTACTGCACGCCAACCTGGAAGGCAAAATCAAAACGCTGTTTCGATGGTGAATTGCGATCGACAGTAAACACAAGGAATGCAACCGAAGGATTCGAAGTGAATATGAATTGTACCATAAACTCCCCGACCTCCGGAGCTGCCCCCTCATGCAAACGGAGCCAGGACTCCGGATGACGAACGCACATGTACTCCTCGTTGCCCGGAATGCCACCACGAGTCAGAATGACGCTGAATTGGAACGACAGCGCGGAATATCTGCCTGACTGCCGCGGATCCGTCGCATAGAGATCCGTCATACTGTCGTAGACCTTCTCGGCAGTGATCTCTTCCATGTGCACCCTAATCTCATCGATTGCCACCGCCTCCGAAGAGACCACAAACCTCATGGCGGTCATGGGTACCGCAGGATTCAGTTCCTGGACGTGGGTGTGGGCGGACGTCAACGTGAACGAGGTGGGGTACGTTGTCCACTGAATCCCGTTCAACCATGTCAAATCGGACGGCTCCATAGACACGAGGGTCGGCGAGGTGTATTCCGAAGTGTACTGCAAAGTGTACCGTACGCCCTCCCACTTGCCCTTTGGAAACCGACCTGTGTTGTCCCGACCCCACGTGATGTACCGGACCCGGATCTCACCCGCGAGCTTCACCCCGGCAAAGTGCAGGCCGTCGTATGGGGCGCCAGGCTGCCAGCTGTGTTCATTACCCTCCACTCCGTCGTTGATGAAGCTCCAACAAAAACGCCCAGGAGCCCGCATAGCATCCACGCCCGACCTTGGGCCCGGCTCAAGGCACGAGCTTTTCAGTGAGCCAGAGGCAAAGGGCACCGCCCCCAGCGCCAGATTGTGAGTGCGATGAAGCAGACCTGTCTGCAGCTTGACAAATATCAACGGCATCCCTATCGAGGCATTGTTCCCCATGATTTTGATTTTCCCCGCCCCAAAATGCTTGTAACGTGTTTCCGACTGGCGACCGATGAAAGCCGGTACGCCTGTTGTAGGGCTCCTGAGGCTGGTGTCGACCCCCCAACCCTCGCTTTCGATCCACGGGCGGTGAGAGCGATGCGCCTCCACCATATCAGATACGACCAACTGTGGGTAGATGAGGTAAACTGTGCATGCGATGGAGGACATGATCTCCAGCTGCACGGAGTCGGCGGGGTGGTCTGTGGCATTATTTGGGGGTGAAATGTACGTGAACCCGGCAGGCGCGACAAAAGAGCCCAGATCGGAGAACGTCCAGGCTCTATCCGTGTAGACTCGCATGGAGGCATGAGGCCTGTGCACAGCCGTGCACCGCTGCGCGGGGGCCGGGGAGGCGACCTCGACAACGCCCGTGACAAGGAGGAGGTATGAATCGAGGTCGTCCGCAAAGGTGTAGTTGACCACCAATCTGTCCTGTCCCGGCGACTGGGCAGTGACAGTCAGGATATAGCTTAACCCCAACGGGCTGCTGTCCTGCTGGCGATTCTGGATCTGGATGATGGCAGGCGGAGGACCCCCATCATCCAACACCCACTCTCCCCACAGGGCCTGACTACGTGCCGTCGTCTCGTTGTCACCATCACTGGCCCCTGTGCCATTATGGGAAGTGATGTAGTCCGCCCGTTTGAGTGGTCGTCTCAGACCCGTGGCACTGTAGACCTCGATGTCTTGATGATGGACATTGGCATCGACGCCAGCGGACAGGGGCCGCATGAGGCGGAGAACGTATTCGCCAGCACAGACGCAAGAGCCGCTTGCTGAGCACTGGGTCCCTGTACCGAAGGTCAACAGGTAAAGGCCCTGATCTTCGTCAAAAAAACCTGAGCACTCGGGCTCCTGCACTCCAGTTTCCGACGAAGCGCTGGCAATGGCCAAGACGGTGTTGTATTCGGCCATACCCAAGGCCAGCACTGCCGTCCAACACGTGTCTTCCCTGCGGATGCTCGAGTACCCATTGGCCGCACAAGTGGTGGAAGTCGTGGGGATCAGAGTCCGCGAGGCAAACAGGGCTTCCGAATAGAAGCTACAAGCCCCATTGGGCCAGACATCAATCATGCGGAATCTGCCGTTGGAATCGGGTAAAGCATCGACATGTCTGGGGCCTCGGTAATAAACCGCCCAGAGAGAAAAGCGACGGTCCGAATGAGCACAGAGCTCGCAACCCACCATGCTGGACATCCCGTAGAACATGTTTGCCGCATAGGTCCCGCTGTCGAGCTGTGCATCATCTCCTGCTTCTACCACGGCGTAGCAATGGGGGTGCCGCGCACAGGCAGCTTGGGCTTCTGTGAGCCGTGGTGCAACCACGTCGTGCAGAGGACAGGCCCAGGACGTTGGACCTGCAGATGCCACTCGCGTCCAACCTTCTAGATAAGTACTGCAGCTGGAGTCTGCGCTGATGTCAAACACTCCATACTGACCGGAGGCATCGGGCGTAGGATCCACATGCCTCTGGTGTCTGTAATACCAGTTCCAGCCCCTGAAGAGCTCCCCTATATCAGGGCATCTGCCGCAGCCCGTGCTACCTGACATCCCATAGAAAATGCCGGGGGTGTAGTCCAGACCGCCCACACGGAGCAGTGTGGCAGGGTCCACCACAGAAGAGCAATGCGGGTCGGTCTGACAGGCCGTCTTCGCGTCGTTTAGGTTCGTCGCCTCGATGCTGGTCCGGCAAGAGTCTGGGGCAGGGCCCATGTCCTGCACTGGTAGCTGCCAACCGTGGCCACAATTGTCGCACGGTGGAAAAGCGCACATCGGGGGGAATTGCAAATCCCTGGAATTGCATGATGCCTGGTTATTTGTGCACTTGAAATACCGCTGGAGGTCCCAAAACGTGGCCAACGTGTAGTGGACCCCAGCGACCATCGGCATATCTGCATACCACCTCGAAGCGAGCGCATGTTCCTTGCCAGCAGTGAGTGCCCAGTCGATATGGGCTCTGCAAGAGGACGGCACGTAATTTCTGCACATGCCTTCGAAAACCCCTTCATCAAGCACCACGAGCTGCAAATATCCCCGGTGCAAAAAGCCCCAGCCGTTCTCCCCTCCACACTGCATAATGCAATGCTGATTGTTGTCAGTGCAGGTCAGAGTCAAGTTACCTCGGAACCCTCTAATTTTCCACTGGCCACATTGACAACCAGAAACGGTACACGAGCAGTGGCTAGGCCCCTCAACTGCAAAGGGAGTCCCACGCAGGTCAACGACAGCTTTTCCTTTGTCAGGAGAGTCCCCGGCGCAGCCATTGGCGTAACCGTACTCCAGAAATTGCGAGCCCGCTTGCAGAGTGGCGAACACGTGGTCTGTGATGTTGACACGCAACGTTGCGTAGTCAATTTGGAGCTTCGACCAGACCACTCTCGAGTGGTAGAATCCGGCTATGTATTGTGCTTCGCAGGAACCGCGATCAGCTAGAAATGGGTTGTTGCTTGCCATGTTATTGAGATTCGGCAGCGCATAGAATTTGTCCAACAATGGGCATGTTGCGTCTCTTAGGCAACCATACTTGCCATACTTAGAGCCAAACTTGGAGCAATTATCTCCTCTCAAACCCCCCTGACAAGGGCAGCACGCCGTGGCAGCAGTAATCGCTGACGGTGTGGCGTAATTGGAAACCCAAGAGCTGAAGCACCACCCATTGGGTTCATAGGTACTGCAAGTGTCACCATCGGAGTCGGCCCATCCCGCAATGTCCTGACACCAACCGCCACAATCGTCGCACGGTGAAAGAGAGCACGTTGGGGGGAAACCCAAATCCCTGGAATTGCATGATGGCTGGTTATTTGTGCACTTGAAATACCGCTGGAAATCCCAAAACGTGGCCAACGTGTAGTGGACCCCAGCGACCATCGGCATATCCGCATACCACCTCGAAGTGAGCGCATGTTCCTTGCCAGCAGTGAGTGCCCAGTCGATATGGGCTCTGCAAGAGGGCGAAGAGGACGGCACGTAATTTCTGCACATGCCTTCGAAAACCCCTTCATCAAGCACCACAAGCTGCAAATATCCCCGGTGCAAAAAGCCCCGGCCTGCCTCCCCTCCACACTGCATAATGCAATGCTGATTGTTGTCAGTGCAGGTCAGAGTCAAGTTAGCACGCCACCCTCTCATCTTCCACTGGCCACATTGACAACCAGAAACGGTACACGAGCAGTGGCTAGGCCCCTCAACTGCAAAGGGAGTCCCACGCAGGTCAACGACAGCTTTTCCTTTGTCAGGAGAGTCCCCGGCGCAGCCTTTGGCGTAACCGTACTCCAGAAATTGCGAGCCCGCTTGCAGAGTGGCGAACACGTGGTCTGTGATGTTGACACGCAACGTTGCGTAGTCAATTTGGAGCTTCGACCAGACCACTCTCGAGTGGTAGAATCCGGCTTGGTATTCTGCCGCGCAGCCACCGCGATTGGCATTGAATGGGTTGTTGCTTGCCATGTTATTGAGATTCGGCAGCGCATAGAATTCATTCAAGGCTGGGCAACCTGCAACGCTTGGTGAAATCCAAATGGGTACCAGGGACAGCAGGTAAAGACACATCTACATCAATGTGTCGAATGAAGCACATGAACTGGCAAAGAGCATGGAACATTGCTTTGCTGTTGGTTGCTGTGCCACATTATCATGCAACAATTTTGGCCTTTTTTTTTCACAAAGGGTGTTATGTCCCACATTCATGATTCATTGTTTTGGCACTTGGCCTCCGGTGGATGGCAATGCATCACCGGTCAGATTGGCAGTTCAGCAGAGGTTCGTGGCTTTGTGCTCCGTACCTACCAATGCACTGAAATCATATGCACACAAGTGGGTTTTGGCCCTTGTCATCATTTTTGCACCAATGTAATCTACCTGATCCCCAGTTCAAGGGGGGCACCACAGCACCCCCTTGACACACCATTCTGTGATGCATGTGGATTGCAATACAGGTTGGGGGAAGAAAGAGAGGCACGTCGCTGGGCTGGGCACTAGTCGTCTGACAGCTCATCAAACATCTCCTGTAGATCTCTTTTTTGTAAACAACTGCATTGCCGTGTGCAATGTGGCATTGAAGACGCCGTCTCGCCACATCTCACACGGTGGGGAGGGGGGGGGGGCTGTGGGTGGTGAATAGCCAGGGTCTTGGCTAGCTTTTGGCTGGACCCTGGGTTCCCGTAGGTCATGGCATCATTGCTGGATCACATCTGTGATGTGTTGGGTGGCGTCTACGTTGGTGGTTTGGTCTGGTCCAGTTGTGTCGCACATAACGAGGACGGCATATTCCTTTAGCTACCGGGTACGGGGTATACACCGGTACCCTCGAAAACGTATGCATGGGAACAGGGTGCGCTGTACGTCATCAAGAACGTTGGCGCTGGGGGACGCTGGGGAACACGCAGGAACATTTGTACCCGCATTTTGTACCCGGGTACAAAATTTGTTCCCCTGCGTGTAGAACGTCCCCGACGTCTAGAACGTTCTACATCGTACCCGGGTACAAAATGCGGGTACACGTATACCCGGATAACGGAACAGTCACAACGACTTGGGAACAAATCATTGGGTGCGGGTACATGTGTTCCTAGGGGGGGGTTGTTCATGACCTCATTCCAACCCCCCAGCACAAGCCCTGCGCCTTCAATGGATTCCACAACTTCGGTTCCGTTCAATGGCACCGTTCCTCTTTTTTTGGGTCAATGGTCAGACATTGGGCACCAGTCATGGTTATGGTTAGGGTCACCGAGCTGGTGGAACCAGTCTTGGTTTTATAACCCTTTTTAGCGTCTAGGGTGGACCTACCAGGTTTAGCAGGAGCAACAGCAGCAGCAAGCAGCAGGCAAGCAGCAAGCAAGCAGCAAGCAAGCAGCAGCACACGCGAAATGGGGAAAAATCAGAACTCCGTTCTGGTGCTTTGGATTTGGTTGAATATTTGGTGAATGATACCTATGGGTGTGAAGTACAATCACACAAAGTTTCAGCGAGAAGGTCAACGGTGGCGACCGGGAACGGGATTCGCAAGTGGCAGACCTCAGTTTCAAAAACTGCAATTTAGGGCCCAAAACAGCTATTTTTGGGCCAAAAAGGCCCTGGAACATATTCAAAACGGCCAAACGGAGAGAAACGGTGGGTACACCGCACGTGCGGCTTGACTTCTCCGTGTCAACGAGCTCTTTGTGGCCCTCTAACTCCATGATATGTCCCGGAAAGGGCCCAAAAAAGCCCCCAAAAGCTCCAAATGCCGACAGCCACAAACCAAGAATAGGCCATATCTTTGGCTACATGGCTCAAAGTTCGATTCCGAGGGCAGCTGAACCTGGTGTATGCTATATGTGTGATGAGCCAATTCCCCGAAAACGTGACACTATTGCTCTTAAACCGGTGTCATGTGATGCCTGCAGAGCAACCTACCACCTTCGGTGTGCCAAGTTGGCTCAAGTTCCTCGGCATGGTTCATGGATTTGTGAAAGCTGCGCCTTGATGCCGCAAAGGTTCCTTTTTCTGCATGATGTTGATTCACAGGATTCACAATGCTAGCCATTCCGCCTCCAGTTATGCGGGGTACCATACTCAACAAAGTGACGTTTCGCAGCTCATTTGAATTATTGACCCCTTTTGATGCCACCCTGTTATGAATGTGGGTTTTGCCATCCACGGTCTGTGATGGCGTTTCTTCATTGTGAAATTGTGAGACTCCAGATAGCACAGATAGCGGATATAAAGAAACGCTATCATGTAGCGTTTCTTGTATCGTGTTGCGTTGTGTTGTGTTGTGTTGTGTCGTGTTGTGTCATGTTGTGTCATGTCGTGTGGTATCGTGTCGTGTCGTGTCGTGTCGTGTCGTGTCATGTCATGTCGTGTCGTGTTGTGTCGTGTTGTGTCGTGTTGTGTTGTATTGTGTTGTGTTGTGTTGTGTTGTGTGGCGTTGCGTTGCGTTGTGTTATGTGGTGTTCTTTTCGTGTTGTGTTGTGTTGCGTTGTTTTTTTAAGGCATGGCGGTTTCCCGCCCAAGAGTATGACAGAGGCGGCCGAAGCAAGGGCAGGGCGTGCTTGCTGACACTGAATACGACACGCTAGAGCGCAAAGCGCTTCCGAATGGAACCATAGGCTTGACTTGAAGTGCTGAAGTGCTGTGTTGTGTTGTTTTGTGTTGTTTTGTGTTGTGTTGTGTTTTGAACCGATGAACTCGTCAACCTCCTCTTCTATTCGGCCATTCTAACCACCGGCGTGCGTTGGTATGAAGCCACTGTGACAAAGCCCCAACCGCTAACTTCATGACTTTGGGGTTGAATGCACGGTCATTGTGCACAAATTGGTGCCTCGGCATGTTGCTTTGTACCTGCCCTAAGAGAGACTTATATTTTCAAGTTACATTTTTGGATCATTTCTTGCAACACAATTGGGGGATCAATATCTTGCTTTGTGTGTGCTCTAGGTAATACAACAACAACAATGAAGCGGGGCAACAAGGAGCGTTTTCAAACGGCCATAACCTACAGAAGTGTGATTCAGATTGTGCTTGGAAATGGGCAAACACACATGTGATTACACTTGTTCTCCGAATGTCCACACATAGGTTAAACCACGGTGCCTGACTACATTCTACTCTATGTCACAAAGGCCCAGCATAGGTCTCTCCGGCTAGAACCACACATCCCTACTTCGGCTTGATTGTACACTGGTCTGCATCCGCGGGGCTGTGTGCTGGTACAGCACACAAAGCACTGCAGGTGCACATGAGCTGGTCAGGGTTCATCATCTGTCGTTGAATTTTCCAATTCTTGCATGTCCCTGCGATGAAACCATGCCTATGCAGCTGCACAGTGTAAGCAAAAAATCCCTCGTGCCACATGTCAATGGGTGGGGGGGGTGTATCCTGGTAATGGATCCTATAGTCGAACCAATACTTCACCAAGTTCCATCTTTCTAGTGGTGCAAAATTATCAAAATTGTGGGCCTCATGGCGGCCCAGGATCATGGAACGCCAGGGGTGAAGTTTGGAAGTTACATTTTTGGATCAAAACTAACACACCAATCGAAGGTGGGTACAGGGGAGTCAGCAATTTCAGACCCTTTTAATTACGGATTTTATAATTTTGGACCCTTTTTAGGTATGAAATTAAAGTGAAATGAAATTAAAAGGCGTCCCAAGTTTGGCAAAAATGGGCAAAAAAGGTGGCAAAATTGGCAAAACTAGCCGAAAATAGGGGCCTGCTGGGTTGAAATAGTAGCGTGGAAACATGCATTTTGGAGGTGTGGCCCAAATTACTAGGGTAAGAAATTGCTGACACCCTTGTCTCAAAACTAAATTGTGTAGTGTATGTATAGTGGAGGGCCCGTCTTTTTTCAAATCTTGAAGCTGTAGCTTCAGAAGTCCAAGACCCCCCCCCCTCCGGCTGAAGCCACCGGACCAAATCTGCAAATGGTTGCTTTGCACAGAGAACGCCCTCCCTCTTGGAACCAAGAAAGAAAACACAAGCAATTGAAGCATTAATGGAAACCAACGTGTACCAATCCCCCCGCTAAGGGGGCCTGCCGGTGTGGGCGGAGGCACCACACCAGGGTTTAGCCAGATCAAAATTCCGGGCCTTCTATCATCCACCGGAGTCACCCTCATTTCCAAATTGTGTCCTAATTGGCAACAGGATAGATCTAACACTATTAGCATCCATGTTAAGGCCTGCTGTGAGAGCGCCGACAGAAACCAGCCGCCGGCAGCCCAGCATAGGCCCCAAATCAGGTCAGAAATCGGGTTTGCAACAAATTCAGCATCTGTGAAGCCGGCCCTGACCCCCCCCCCTCTGAAGCTACAGTTTCAGGATTTGAAAAAAAGACAGGTCCTTATCCAACATTTCCATTGCTTTGCTTTGCATATGCCCACCTTCTTTGTGTTGGCATGATTCCATATATGTACGCATCACGACCCGGGTTCCTGGGCCCCTAGGATTGTCCTCACCAAGGCCTAGGACTGTCCACTGTCCGAACTGGTGGTCCAGAAAATTGCGGCTCGTTTTGCTAGGCAGGGAGGGGGGGGGGGGTTGTGGGGTGGCTGTTCTGTGATCCGAAGATGATGATGATGAAACACAAACACAACGGTTGTGTGCCCCAGACCCAATACTCAGACGGAGGATGGCAGAATTTGCCCAGCCCCGCCACCGGTTCCGTTGGAGCTAATTTTTCTCTCTTGCGTGGGTGTCAGTAATGCGCATGCGACATACCGAGAAGTGTAATCGCCAATTTGTGTGACCAGACCTTGGATATGGCTAAGCAGATACGGGCCCGTAGGCAGATACTGTGGATACGAGCACGCGCGTCAAATTTCAGACCTGCAGATCCAAGCGGCGGCTGATAATTGCCGACGACGACGACCAAACTGGCAAATTGGATGCGATTTGACTGATAGGGAGACGACCTGTAGCACTGTGCTCGAATCTTCAGTGTAAGCAAAATATAAACATGTTGTAAACTCGAATGCTTCACAACTTTGAGAAGCATTCACATACATGCATACAGCAGCTTGTTGCAGCCCACAGACAAAACTCATCCTACAGGCTCTCCCCAACCTGCATCTTGTGTTCCGTGCAGTTGCCACTTTGGTACTCAATTTAAAACATTGCTAGCTGGCACCATTATCATCTCAATCTAACCCACAATCAACCACAACACATACCTTGCGGCTGCTTACCGCAAAACCTGACTCATCACATTGCATACGAGCTGGAAGAAAGCACTACTATCATCCAACTCTTTCGTAGTGAAGTTACTACTTTGCAATTCAAGCTAAATTCAGTGTAGATGCTAACATTGTAGCCTTGATCCCACCTACAATGCGCTGGTAAACACTGCTCTCGGCTCCTCTACTCGGAAACATATTTCATGTGACCCAAAAAACGAACAAAAAAGTTTTTTTCCCTCAGATTCTTCCCCAGCATAGTTGCTATTTTGACATTCAAGGTAAATTGACGGTTGATGCTACCTTTGTCATTTCAATCCAAATCAAAATCCACCGCCAAATGCTGTGGGTGGCCCCGTCAATCAAAAACCAACTAGGCAACTCACATATGACCCAAAACGAAGCACAACAAGATCTCACAGGCCCCGAACTCCTATGTAGTGAAGTTGCCAATTTGACAGTTGAGCTAAATTTAGGGGTTCAAGCTAAAACCTAGTAAAACATCGCTCAGACGGAGGCAAAGGCTTTCTAAATAGAATGAAAAACAATCGGAGGGACTCAAAAAAACCACCTTTGCATGCCCCCTGTAGCCCCCGTGGCTTTCGATGGCCTTTTCTAACACCACTTGAACAACACTTTGGAACTTGATGCTTAGTTTTGACCTAATTAGCACTAAAATGCCATTCGGTCGGAGACAAAAGCGTATTGAATAGAGTGAAAAACACTGGACTGAGAAAACCACATTTGGATGCTTCATCTACCTATTGCAACTGGTTTTGGCCTTTTCTAACACCACTTGAACAAAACTTTGGAACTTTGTGCTTATTTTGGACCTAATCGGCATTGAAATGCCATTCGGAGGGACTAAAATGCCATTTGCAGGGAGACACAAGCCTATCGAATAGAATGAAAACCACCGGGGGGGGACTCAAAAAACCACATTTGGATGATTCTTCTACGCAATACAACTGTTTTTGAACACCACTTGAGTGTTAACCGAATCAGCACTAAAATGCCATTCAGAGGGACTAAAATGCCATTCGGGGGGAAACAAAAGCCTATTGAATAGAGTGAAAACCACCGGGAGGGACTCAGAAAACCACGTCTTGATGCTTCTTCTTCGTACTGCAACTGTTTTTGGCCTTTTCTAACACCACTTGATCGATAAATTGGAACTTCATGCTTAGTTTTGACCTAATCAGCACTAAAATGCCATTCGGAGGGAAACAAAAGCCTATTGAATGGAGTGAAAAACACCGGGGGGGACTCAAAAAACCACACTTGGAGGCTTCTTCTGCCTATTGTAACTACTTTTGGCCTTTTCTAACACCACTTGAACAAAACTTTGGAACTTCGCGATTGGTTTTGACCTAACCAGCACTAAAATGCCATTCGGAGGGACTAAAATGCCATTTGCAGGGAGACAAAGCCTATTGAATAGAGTGAAAACCGGGGGGGACTCAGAAAACCACATCTGGATGATTCTTCTACGTACTCAACTGCTTTTGAACACCGCTTCAACAAAACTTTCGAACTCTATGCTTAGTTTTGACCTAATAAGCACTAAAATGCCATTTGGAGGGACTAAAATGCCATTCGGAGGGAGACAAAAGCCTATTGAATAGAGTGAAAACCACCGGAGAGGACTCAGAAACCCACATCGCGATGCTTCTTCTACCTACTGCAATTGCTTTTGGCCTTTTCTAACACCACTTGATCAATACATTGGGACTTCATGCTTAGTTTTGACCTAATCAGCACTAAAATGCCATTCGGAGGGAGACAAATGCCTATTGAATAGAGTGAAAACCACCGGGAGGGACTGAGAAAACCAGATCTTGATGCTTCTTCAACCTATTGCAACTGTTTTTGGCCTTTTTTAACGCCACTTGAACAAAACTTTGGAACTTCGCGATTGGTTTTGACCTAATCAGCTCTAAAATAGCATTCCGAGGGAGACAAAAACCTATTGAATAGAGTGAAAACAACAGGGTGGACTGAGAAAACCACATTATGATGCTTCTCCTAGCTGCTGGAACTGCCCCCCGACATGCTTGCTGCAATCCCAATTCGTGCCAATTTTTATTTTGTGCCTACCTGTAAACTTGTGCTTTGTCAAAAAAACGCCTACTTTTGCTTCTTGACATGGTGTCTAAACCGTTCCATGGTGCAGAAATGTATTTTTTTGGCCCTCCAACATGCTTACATCAAATCTGCAATACTTTATAAAAATTGTGCCTACTTTTGCTTCCTAACATGTTGTCTTGAACCTGTTGGTGGGGCAGAAAAAATTGGCCCTCCGACATACTTTGTGCACTCTACGCTGTATCAATGCATGCTTTCTTTGGCGTTCAAACATGGTTTCTAGAATCCATCCTCCGCAGTGCATAATCCAGACATGCAAAAGCAGCTCAACAGATTCCACGGCAAAGATTGAAATGACCATTCAATCAACAACACCACTATTGAAGTGAATCCTTGTGACCAGTCCAGAGCCTTTGGTTTTTCCTGCAGCTCCATAGTCCTCTGAAGCAAGATTCCATGGCAAGCATCGGGACAACCATCCCATGAAAGATACGAGTATTGAATTGCGTCCTCGTGTCCTTTATAATCCATGCACGTTTGCAAGCACCTGTAGCAAACGACAGCACTTGGTAGAGCCCCTCAGCATTCCACCCATGGTCTGATTCCGGTCTGAGATAAGTCAGCATCCTGCATGTATGCCTCAAGCCATACCATTCCACCCAGGCCCTTTGATTTTTCCCGCGGCTCGATGGCTGCAAGGCTGCCCCAAACCATTGCCATGCTTGCATTGCATTCCAAACTCCTTCCCAAACGTTGCACAGTCACCATGAATGAACAACACTGCATCAGGGCATTGCAGCATTTCCAAACTGTGTGCCTCAACCCTGTCGCAGTGCAGACTGCCAACTAGTTGGCACCACTATACATAAGATGCGCATACTAGGGGGGCACGAAAGCAAACATGGGGCAAGCAGGATCAGAGATTTCCTGCGTATGTACAGCATCCCCTAAACTGCACACATGCCCAACCTGCATGACACAGTCTGCACCTGAAGATAAATCTGTAGGACGACCATGGCATGGCACAGCCCATGTATTGCATACCGGACGATTCCATGGCAAGCATCGGGACAACCATCCCATGAAAGATACGAGTATTGAATTGTGTCCTCGTGTCCTTTATAATCCATGCACGTTTGCAAGCACCTGTAGCAAACAACAGTACTTGGTAGAGCCCCTCAGCATTCCACCCATGGTCTGATTCAGGTCTGAGATAAGTCAGCATCCTGCATGTATGTCTCAAGTCATACCATTCCACCCAGGCCCTTTGATTTTTCCCGCGGCTCCATGGCTGCAAGGCTGCCCCAAATCATTGCCATGCTTGCATTGCATTCCAAACTCCTTCCCAGATGTTGCTAAGTGTTTTTTCCCCCCCGTACCCCGGCCCCTGAGACCGGTAGGCCCAACAGCGTTGCAGTGACCACCTGTGAAATCTGAATGTTGCATGTTTGCCAGGCAGTTTTCCATCTCCCTGAAGCACACCCCCTCCCCCTCCATAATAACACACCATGTACAGCCTCAACTACACACCATTCCACCCAGGGCCTTTGATTTTTCACGGGGCTGTACGCCTGCAAAGCTGCCCCAAATGATGGCCATTCATGAATTGCATTGCAAACCCCTTCCGAAATGTTGCAAAGTATGGCCCTTCAGCATTCTACCCAAGGCCCTATGATGACTCTGCATGCTGCTCCAAGCCACAATGCCATGCGTCAAAACATACCATTCCACCCAGGCCCTTTGATTTTTCCTCAAGATCCATAATCCACTCAAGCAAAATCAGCCGAACAGATTCCACTGCAAGTATTGGGGCAACCATCCCATGAATAATACGAGTATTGAACTGTGTCCTCGTGTCCTTGTCAAGCCACACACCTTCTCAAGCACCTGCAGCAAACAACAGTACTCCATCCAGGCCCTTTGATTTTTCCCGCGGCTCCATGGCTGCAAGGCTGCCCCAAACCATTGCCATGCTTGCATTGCATTCCAAACCCCTTCCCAAACGTTGCTAAATGTTTCATCCCAGCCTCCCCCACCCCCTGAGACCGGTTGGCCAAACAGCATTCCAGTGACCACCTGTGAAATCCGAATGTTGCATGTTTGCCAGGCAGCTTTGGACCTTTTCCACCTCCCTGACAGAAGCACAGCCCCTCCCCCTCCATATTAACACAGACACACCATGTACACAGCGCTTGCTACATACCATTCCACCCAGGGCCTTTGATTTTTCACGGGGCTGTACGCCTGCAAAGCTGCCCCAAATGATGGCCACTCATGAATTGCATTGCAAACCCCTTCCCAAATGTTGCAAAGTATGGCCCTTCAGCATTCTACCCAGGGCCCTTTGATAACTCTGCATGCTGCCCCAAGCCACAATGCCATGCGTCAAAACACACCATTCCAGCCAGGCCCTTTGATTTTTCCTGGAGCTTCATAATCCACTCAAGCAAAATCAGCCAAACAGATTCCACGAAACAACCATCCCATGAACGACACCATTGTTGAATTGCATCCTGGTGTCCTTGTCAAGCCACGCACGTTCTCAAGCACCTGCAGCAAACAACAGTACTGCACCCAGGGCCTGAGATAAATGAGCATGCTTCAAGCTGTACCATTCCAACTAATATTTCAACCACCAAACCACAGGAGCAGCGTATCGTTGGGATATCGCTGAGAGTCAAGAGCCAGGGGGTACCGGCTGGCTGCCTGGTGACTACGCAGCAACGTCGTGATGATCCCCGATTACTTTTGATTTCTTCGCCGTGAACGCCAACACCGTGCGCTGAGGATTCACTGAGGCACTCACGATTTCAGCCTAGATTCGTGTGCATACAACTCACGTCGCTGATGGTTTAGAACGTCGTATGAATGGTGGATCGAACGAAAAACATGAATTCCTTTCAACAACTTGCACAAAGCTGAACCGATGCCAAGTGCCATCTTTCCTGCGTACAAGTGCTCGCCCATTCCATTTATGACCACAAAATGGGTGGCCTAAGAATGCTCCCTGAGTGCAAACGTGTCGACTTTGGAAGACAACGTTAACGCACATCCGGTAGCGTCGATGAGAGTAGGTTACAAGGCGTGGAACACGTCCCGTGCATTCCAACGTTGAAGGGAAGGCGAGCAAAGAGGCACCACACCACACAGCAAGTACATGCATCAACGGGCCGATCGTGCTAGATTGCTACATAAACTCACTTTCCTCACCACGTTCACGTATCCACATTTGGCGTTCAGTAGGAGAAGCTACCTTGAGCGATTCACCCTCGGAGATTCCCATGAGCCAATGCCAATACATCATGCGATTCCCAAGGGTGTACGATAGTATCGGCGCATCTTCTTGGCTTTATCGGAGGCTCTTGGATTCACCACCGCAACACAGGCGCCACACAGAAAGCGATAGAGCACATGTACGAAAGCCGGGATGGCAGGCTGCAGCTGAATGCAAAGTCGAGTTATCAAGTTGCCATCAATGCCAAGAAAGACGCTTCAAAGACAAAAAACGGGCGATGCTAATTTCATCTACACCACCAC
This sequence comes from Eutreptiella sp. 'Long Island Sound 2002', assembly GCA_964036045.1. NCBI lineage: Eukaryota > Euglenozoa > Euglenophyceae > Eutreptiales > Eutreptiaceae > Eutreptiella > Eutreptiella sp. 'Long Island Sound 2002'. Next base: position 37,175,559 of record OZ038398.1, on the reverse strand, counting down.
AATTGCGGGGAGCAGAATCATGGCCCCGCCACGGTCCATAACGGTTATGCATGCTGGTCTGTCTGGGGCGTTTGACGAAACGTTCCCTCAGATTCCCAGTAGTGGTACCTGTAGCCATCAGGGTATGCCTCTTAGGCCACGCATCTCAACGAGACGCAAGTAACTCAGACTTTCAACTCAACTGTCCTCTCACGTAATATCTCATCTCCCTCAGAAACTGCTCTTTTACCCCTTGGCTGAAGTAGCTTTCTCCCTCTCTCCACGACTTGGGCAACTCTCTCGGCCTCTCTGGCGCATCCCTCCGCTCCTGCCCACCTGGCTCGCTTGCTTCCTTCCCCTCGTACCACCTCCATAAGAGGTCATGCGCTGAGTGAGGAGCATCAACATGGATATCCCTCATTGAGCAACAGGTGAGACCCAGAAACTCCCCCTGAAACACGGAACTGTGCGGTTGGAGGTGTCCAATGACCTGTGGTTCAACCTCCAGCACCGTAAATGTCGGAAAAAGCATCAATACCAAAATCGCGTGCACTTATTTCTTTTCTTGCATTCCAATTTGAGCATTTCCCAAAATGCATGACAAATGGTGGGAAGATCCTAATGCTGGCATTCCACAGTACAAGCATGACCGCTATTCTGTGTTCTGGGGTGCCATGTGGACAGAAACATCACACGGGCCAGAGGCCTAAGAGGATCTTCACGGCAACTGTGGATGGCAATGCCCCCGTTGAGGTTACCGGCCAGTCCTAGTGGATCGCAGTAATTTGCCCACTGTCCAATTCGCGCATTGTGCTTTGCTAATGCACGGACGGTCACAGATTTTTCTATGGTGGTTGAAAGCAGCTCAGAATTCAACCCAAGACAACCTGATTAGAGCCGTCTGTTTGTATAGTGATTTCGAAAGCGTTTCTTTCATTCCATTTGTTTCCATGGTTTCCCCCGCCACGTCTTTATTGTGGCAGATTATCCTGCATTGTTCTATGCCTGCAGACCGTCTGAGGGCGCCCGCGACTGATACGGTACCATGCCGTACAGTGTGTTTCTCAAGAATGCTCCCATGAAACTGAGGAATCAAGAAGACCCACAGCAGTTACTCTCCTGGTTTGGCCCACTATAAGGGCGATCCTTCGTTACTGGCAGTTTTTTGTCTTGTCTGCGCCGTGGGAAGCTCTGCAGGACATCCAGCACCGCCAGGGCCGCTGGCGCAACAGCATTCCCTGTGCAGCACGCACACACTCAACCAAGGCGACCACTTGCCAAGCCTCCTTCTGCATCTCACAGAGCCCATGTCACAAGGCACTCTCTAGCAGGGCGATCAGACAAGAAACAGAGCGCTGTCCGCAATAAAAATGGATGTGCACCGCGCACCAACGGTGCCATGAGGCATTGTGCACAAGACAACACCTCTGAACGGGTTTGGGCCTGTGGTACTGACTGCACAGTTGCTGTGGTACAATTATTTAGTGTTGCAGGTGCAGCGTGACAAGACTATGATTACCCACCCTACGCCTGAACAACCCTGATTGGCCATTTCTGCCTCGTCGCTTGCAATGATGCGTTGCCTGCCCCATTTTGTGGAAGGCGTTGGGGTCTGTATAGTTTGTTTCGGGGATGCCACAAGACACATGACACCAGGTTGCCGCTGGCTAACGGTTACGTTACCGGTTGGCATATGATGTGCAAGTTGTACCACTTTGATGTTCGTTCATTCATTGTGTGGCAGCCTATACCCCCGCCTCGGCAAGTTCGCGTGTGCTTTCCAGGCAAAGCTTGCAAAAGAGGGTGTAACCCTGACATAGAAGGTTGAATTGCTGGTCAGATTTGTGTTTCTCTTCTTGGGCACCAGCTCAGCTCTGAGCCAAAAAGCCTCATACCATTTTGATGTGCCAATCGTATGGGACAAGGCTTTCTTTTTCCGTCCAAAGGCCTGGTACAATCGCTTCGAGGTGGAGCCATTGGACAACTGTTCATGGAAGTGGGACCCCTGCCTGGCCCTGCATATCTTGATCCAGTACAGTCAACTCAGGATGGTGAGCGAGGACAAAGGCAACGGAGCCAGGTCCAAGAACCAGGAAGCTGGGCCTTCAGCACTCTGCCGATCAACAACGCCCGCTCATCACACTACCGCCTGCTCACCACAGAACCAAACCATTCAGAGCGTTTTCTGAAGAAGGCTGTGATTCAGTTCCTCACAGGCGGAGTGTGAAACTTCTTGGTCCTGGTCCACTTCACTTTGAATTCTTGAACACATTCGCCACTATGTACGGGAACTTCGGCAGCACCCTTCGGTGGTGGCTTGGCCTTTTTGCAAAATAAGCACTCTGTGGGTGATTTTGGGACATATAGTGTGGAGACTCTTGAGCACAGGACTGAATGCATTTTGCACCATTCTCTGCTTAATAGAGCCCTTAGGGGGCGTTTTCGCACAGCGCGCGCACAGCGCGCGCACAGCGCCAGTTATTACGGTGTTTACCCCGGTAACAGCCCTGAAAACCTGCCGCCTCTAGAAGCATGCATGAGCAATTCAAAAGTCCAAAATTCAAATGTGTCATGTTCTCAGAATTATGCAATGTCCAAAACAATGCAATCTCATGACTCCGGCCCAGCTATTGTTAAATCGCGTACCCACATGAAGTTTTGATGTGGGGGGGATCCATTTTATGATTTCGCACCATGTGACATCATCAATTCCTAACCCTATACCCATAGGATTGGAATTTTTATTTTGTGTCCCATGTACATCCTACTTCATGTTGTACACAGGCTGAGGAGGCCTCTTTTGGAGGCGAAACGCGTACTTTAACACTTTGGAAGGGTTGGACTTTTGTTTTATATGCTTTTGCACCGTGATTGAAGGGTTCGAGATTAACTTTGTGGATTTTGCTTTTCAAAAACGAGGGTGAAAACATCCAAGGCGATTTTATTGACTACAAAACAAATTGTCTTGCGGGTGTTCAGGAACACCTAAAAGTATATTAGGGGCTACTCGGGAACATCAATATCGCAAGTATGCTCATCCATGCAACCTCTACACAAGTAAAGGTCACACGTGGAGCATTCCGATGTGTCCCCTTTGCCACAAACTTGGCAAAGGAAAGTATCCTCCTCTTCCTCATCAACCTCAGGGGCCTCTTCCTCTGTCCAAATGGAAGAAGGAATGTGCTACCATGGGCCATAAGGTTGATACCTTTTCTGCCTTCGCAACATGAACTGTGACCATGGCAAGCATCAGACTAGGGTGCCCGTTTGCAAGGGTACATACATGCAAGAATGGGGAGGGTTGATGCTACAAGGACACACAACGGCAATAGTACCCTGCAGCAATCCTACACCCAAAAAACTGCCTACCGGTGGTGGAGAATGGCCTACTTTTCGCACAACGCGCGCATAGCGCGCGGTACGCCCCCTTAGTAGATAGTGATAGTTCCACGTCTGGTGGAGACACTAGGCCCCGTAGAGGGGGATGACAAGTCAAATCTCTCGTGGCAAGGCCTGTCATGAGTGACTTGTGGGAGCTGGTGGACATTTGCCACCATCAAGAGCACCACCCCAGAGGGGGGGGCTTGCCGCAGCCTAAAGAGAGGCTTAAAAGCGGAAGCAAGCCCCCCCCCCCCCCGCCCCTACGGCCGCGACCGTGCCCCTTAGAGCCGATGGGGAGGGTCCGTTTTCCAAAGTTACCGTCCAATCTTTGGTGTGACCTCTTGATCCTCCGGGGGCCAAAATAAGCACTCTGTGGGTGATTTTGGGACATATAGTGTGGAGACTCTTGAGCACAAGCGCGAATGCATTTTGCACCATTCTCTGCTTAATAGAGCCCTTAGTAGATGGTGATAGTTCCACGTCTGGTGGAGACACTAGGCCCCGTAGAGGGGGATGACAAGTCAAGTCTCCCGTGGCAAGGCCTGTCATCAGTGACTTGTGGGAGCTGGTGGACATTTGCCACCATCAAGAGCACCACCCCGGAGGGGGGGGGGGCTTGCCGCAACCTAAGGCGGGGCTTAAATGCGGAGGGAAGGCCCCCCCCCTACGGTCGCACCGGTGCCCCTTAGAGGCGATGTTATGGCTTTGAACAGCAGCAGCGCAGCAACGCGCAAGTCGCAAGTCGCAGTCGCAATCGCACTGCAGTCTGTGAATAATAAAGAAGCATCGAATGCCAACTGTGAATGAGCGCTGTAAGATACTTCGATCTTTGAACAGGGTTTATGTCTTCGAGATTGTGTTATTATTGGTGCCCCGTCTAAAGATCCTGCGCAGAAGAGGTTTGTCGTATTTTGGGATTTTCGAGAAACAAGAGGCACAGTCGAGTTCCCAAGAAACAAACCACAACAAGTGGTAGCCAGCTAGGTGGCGGGGAGGATTCGAGATCAATCTTCGAGATCAATCTTCGACGCCGCAACGCCGTCAACTTGATTTGGACTTCGATCTACAATGGGACGGCTCTTCGACGATGCAGCTATGCTGCATTTCATCAGAGACAGTTTGTTTCGAAGTGATTCACCCTTGCATCACGAATTTTCGACTTCGTTAGAGAAGTTCATCGCAGAGCGCATCGCTAGTCGAGAAAGCGAGTGGTTTCCATGTCTCTCTCGTGACCTTCACAGCTGTTCGCAGAAGCTTGCAGATACTCAAGCCAAAGTTATCGAATTGGAACAACGCATCGATGTATTGCAGGCAACAGCAGCAAGTGCTACAGCAGCAACTGGCCAGCGCATCGATACCTTGCAGTCCTCGACGGAAAATGCAACTCAAGCTGCTGCAAATGAACTTCGACGCGTAGAACATGAATTGTCACAATGTTACGCTCTTCTCAACGAATTTATACGAACTTCGAGTCCACCACCTCCGAACAACATCCAGTTTCCACAACCACAACCACCGTCTTCTTCGAATTCGAACCAACCTCACCCTCCACAACAACCACTACCACAGCGGCCTACCTTCGAACCACTACCCCAGTTCGTAGTCCAACGTGCTCCTTCGCAGGAGATTTTGGGACGCCGCGTCAAGCGCCTGAACAAACTGGTCAAGAGGTTCACGGGTAAACCTGGATGTGGAGAATTTCGAACATGGAAAGAAGATTTACTACGAGCCTCCACTTTGTCGGACATCACCTCCCCCGTCGATCAGGCAGCAACGATGTCATTCCTCCTCGATGGTGATGCCGCTGAGTACTATCATAGCCTGACGAAAGTTGTACAGGATGACTGGTTCGAGCTCATGCGTGTGTTAGGCCAGTGTTTCGACTGCATATCCCATGAGCCAGTGTACTTGTCGAGAATGTTGAGCCTGGAAGAGAGCGAGTTCCCCCGACATGCAGATTACGTTCGAAAATTTCGTACATGCGTTATCAAGTCGAAGGTAAACACCAGTGAACTCCAGCTGGGCTTCCTCGTCAGCTCTCGATTTGTTGAAGGTTTGTCGAATGACGCTGTGCGTCGCCAGTACATCGTTGAAGTCCGTTCGAGATGGCGTTCTAATAATCCATTTGGATTCGATACCTTGGTAGAGACCATCGCAGAAGCCTACATTGCGGCTGGGTATCAACTGGTGACGCGTTCCCGTGGGGGGCCGGCCACGGGACGCTGCGGTGGACACACGCAAGTGAGCAGGCAGGCAAAGCACTACGCTCACAAGGGCATCAATGCGTTGTCATGTGACAAAGCGTTTCAGAATCCTTGCCACTCTGCAAAGAGGGAACGAAAGTATGTACAGCAACACATCAGGATATGTACACATGGGGTTAAGACTGGACTGGGGTAAGGGCATCACAGGACCATAGACACTCAGTCCCAACTCATATCCCAATCCCAGGTCCGACCCTCTCAGTGGCTGATGGGGGCGGGGGCTCAAACACAACCGATGCCCTGCTCAGTCCGGACCCTGAAACCCTGCCAATAGGGGGGGTGTCCCGCCCAGCCACAGGCGAGTTCCTGGGAACCAAGGGGCTCCAAGGCCAACCGACAGTGGCTCCTTATGCTCCCCTAATGGCAGGTCCCAACTCTACCCTGAGCCAGAGATATGGCCCCCCCATTATCACCCAGGAGTTCGTAGCTGAAAATGGGCTGTTTCAGCCCAAACTGAAATTAACTCAAAAATCCCCAAAATTGACCCCTCGTCCGGACCCGCCAGAGGTAGGGACGAGGCTACTGACCCTATGCCCTTCGAGTACGAACCCCCTGGAGCCCTCACCCAACCTGGTTCCCTCTGAGGTCCCGGCATCAGGGCAACACGGATGAGTCATGTGGGGTCATGATGCCAAAATCACCAAAACTGGCGTCATTCCCCCGCGTGGTTCGCCCGGCCAAGGTAAGGCCAATGGCTCACAGGGTAGGAGGCAGGACCTAGGACTTATGTCTGAGTGTACAACTTAAATTTCGGTCCGGGCTCCCTATGGGCTTAGAGAAATGGGGCCGCCAATTGACCACACGGAAGGGGGAAATTGGGGTCCCAAAATTGGGTCATTTTGGCTGCCTGAAATGAGCCAAAATTCGGTGTGCTCCCAATAGTATATCTCCACGCCGGCTTGGAGATCGGATCCGCCATTCCATACGCGATCCACCGGGAGTCCAACGAAGACTCCCATGCCCTTGGCTCTCAAAGATTTCCATGCCACTCGGCGTGGTGACGATCCCAATTGGGTCCACAAATGCAAAAATGGCAAAATTGCCCATACTCAATTTGGCCTAGCGCCTTAACGAAGGCGGCTCCGCCTCGCCCACGTGGTGTGTGGACCATGGGGACCTTTACCCACAACACCCATGTCATATATGGTCCATTGGTCCATGCGTCCGGCGTGCACGAGGGTTAGAACATAGTGCACGGCGGGCAGCAAAAGTGGAAAATTGCTCAAAATGGCCAAAAATGCGCACACTCATGGTTGGGGCAAATGAGGCACATGCCCGACTCGGACCGGAGTGTGCCATAGGATTGGTATCAAGTCATATTGGTCCAACATATCTTTTGGGCGTCGCCCAACTCCTCCGATTTTGGGAATGACAGGGTCGCCAAGTGAGCCCATGATTTGGGATAGTCCCAAATCGCCAACATGGCAGCCAGGGTATGCCAAGCCCAAGAAGAGTTATTCGCCGGGTTCAAGATATGTTGGGCACCGAAGTATGTACCCTCATAACATACTTGGGTCATGATGTCAATTGAGCGCAACGTTGAGATACACGGTCGCCACTTGACATCATGACGAGCCAAAAACGGCAAAATTGGCACAAAGATACACAAAAGTGCCTTGAAAGGCGCGCAAATATATTATAATATCTTTGGCTTGGATCGTGCAATCACTTAATCCTTCTAAACACAATGACTTGACACCAATGACCTTCGATCCCACATATGTGCTCCACTTGGGGCGCCTTGAAAGGTTACAAGCGCTACTTCCCAAGTGGGCACATGAAAATATGGAAAATTGTAAAACACACACCTTGCTCCCAACGCATCGCTTCGGGATCACCACACAAGCTTCGCTTCACGAAGGTTAGGCTTGCAATTGACCGTAGGGAGTATGGAGAAGGGGCTTGCACAATATGAGGTCCATTGGCGGGTTCGACTTGGAGCAATGGACCCGCCAAATGGGCACGCAACACAACACATGGCACATACCACATATTGCCCAAAAAGGTAGCTCCCCCCACGATATGTCATGCCCCTCCAAGGGCATAACTTTGTGTCAATCGCTCATAGGAACTCAAGGAGAGTTCCTATGCAACACCAACACTTGCGCGCTACACTCGAAAGTTATCTTAACGCACGCAATATCATGGGCAATGAATTGTAACGCAAACTCTACCCTCTTGACCATGATCCATTACACTAGCGCGCACGTGTGGAGACGCAAGGCATATAATGCTTCCTAAATTACGTCGGGAGTATTGTGAATACATCCCACGTTTCCTTATCATCAATACTCGCAAGCGGCACGAGATATGACCCTCACAAGTGGCCTCACGAATCACTTTTGTTTTGCCCATATCTCTGAGTCAAACGGAGGGCAAGATAAAAGGGAAGTTGATTCGTGCATAGGGAAGCATGCAGGTCCACTCGAAAGAGGTCAAATCAAGTGCGGGGATGTCGAAGTCGAAAATCCGATTTCGACATCCTGAAAAATTCGGATTAAGGTTGCGAGTATTAATTATGAAAATTGCGGAAGCGTCCATGCAGTTCCTGAAGGCTTTGGAGCCTTCGTGACGGATTGCGTTAAAATTTCCATTATAAACAGTTAAACTGGCAGTTACGGTAAAGTCGCGATCCAACCGCCAGCAGTCAAAATAGTGAATATCAGAACGGAAGCGTAAAAATTGACGGAAACATTATGACAATAAAACCCTGTTGATTCCTGACATTCTGATATACAAATCTCCGCTGGCGGTGCATCGGTTGCCGATGCGGGGCTTCACGGCACGGAACACGCCGTACATGGGGTTAGTGGACAGGAGACCGGTTGTATGCCGTAACCTGGCCATGGGGTTCTGGGTACCGCTTCACCCCCCTCCTTAGAGCAAACCCTGGGGGGGCTCGATAACACCACGCATGGCAGCGGGTACTCAGGACCCTCTTCTGAAGGGGGGGGGTGTCACATCCTCACTTCAGTAAGTCACAGTAAGATAGGTAGAGCTGTATAGGCTCGTAGCACAGTAGAATCTGTAATCAAGTACTGGTCCAGGCTGGACCAGGCTGTAAGAACATGTACACGGCGACTCAGGGCGCCTCTGTATCCCGATTCGTGGTGAAAAGCAGTCCATCCCTCAGCGATGGGCTGATGACACTTAACATACAGATGCACATATCCTGGAGGGCAGAAAAACAAGCAATAATCTGGGTAAACAGGCGTGTAAACACGCTCTGGACAGAGCGCCAAACCACGCCACGGTCAGGATAAGGCAATGCAGGAGGGTGGACAGGAAAACGCCTGAGTTCAGGCCATATATAGTCTCGAGACACACGTCGACTGGTCTGGATTCCGCAAATGCCATGGAACCAGACCACACACTCAAGAATCGCAATGCCGATGACAGCGGCATCCGTTGCGCAACGTCGTATGGGCTTCAAGGCCCCAAGAGCTCAGAATTATGAAGGTCAGTCGCCCTACCTGGTTTCCCAAGGATTCAGCAGGGGGGGGAGTGACGAGTAGAAGAAGAGAGGGGCCATCCTCCTCTGGATTCAGCAGGGGGGGGAGTGACGAGTAGAAGAAGAGAGGGGCCATCCTCCTCTGGATTCAGCAGGGGGGGGTACATGGCCACTCTGTCACCGAAAGATGGAAGAGAGCAAGCAAGTAAGGGACGATTCGTCGGCCTCACAAGCGCTCAAAACGCATCAGGGGAGAGCTCAGGGCGCTGATCAGGCACCCCTGGCTGCAATCGCCCGGGTGAGTGCTGCCAAGTCCGAAACGTGGATCTTGGTCTTGTGCTTGCGGATGTACTCCATGAAGGGAGTATTGACCCGCGGCACAAACGAGGAGACGGGTTCCCAGGTGTCGTGGGACGGCCCATAGCCTCGCCAACGAACCTTGAACTCCAGACCTCCGGGTGCCGAGGCTTTCGGACGCTGAGCCAGGATCTTCTCGACAGTATAGTCGTCCTGCTCAGCATAGTCGTCGTCCGAATCGGCCTCATGTTTGGCGTAGTCCAGGGACACATGTCGACCACGGAGGTCGGGTTCCCGCACACGGAGTTGACTCTCGTGGCGCTCCCGGAACTGTCCGTGACCCACCTTGATGCGGTAGGTGTCCTCACCAATCCTGCGGACCACCTCGCCGGGTGTGAACCAGGTCTTGGTGCGGTGGGTGCCCATGGGGCGGGGTCTGATCACCCACACCGGGTCTCCCACCCTGAACTTCTGCGCTGTCGAGCTCGGGGCGGACTTCTGACGCTCAGCATGCTCCTTCTCAAGCTGCTGGCGGATGTCCCGCGCCGTTTGCTCTTGCCGCGCGAAGAACTCCTTGGCATCCATAGCCATGCCATCACCAGACAAGGGAAGTCCCCTACCCAGGGGGTCCCTGCCAAACAGAATCTGGTTAGGGGACAAACCGCCCGGAGTGGGGGTGTCATGATGGGCCTTCAGAGCAGGCCACATCTCCTCAAACCAGTTTCGACGTGGATTGGTGATGTGGATCTTGCGCAGCTTCTCGAACAGCTGCCGTCCAGCCACTTCAGCGCGGCCGTTAGACCGGCTGAGATAGGCGACGCTCTTGGCATGACGTATCCCCATGAGGGAAAACATAGCCTTGAACCAGCCACCAGTAAACTGGGGCCCTCGGTCACTGCAAATGGTGCGGGGGATGTCAAAGACGGTCAGCCAATGACGAATCATCATGACTGCCACTTCTCTGGCAAGCAACCCCCTTTTGCGTGCCGGAACGGCTACAACGTAGCCGCTGTGGCGGTCCACACAGAGAACCACACAGTCAAAGGTCTCCTTGCCAATGTGCACTTCGGGCATGGAGAAGACGTCCATGGCCACGCTCTCCATGGGCTGGTCAGGAACCGGGGTCCATTGGGGTTCCCCCTTGACGTTCCGGTTATCGGGATTGCAGGCCTGACAGACCGAGCAACCCTTCCTGACCTTCTTGATGGCGGTGTAGAGAACGATATGGTCGATCTCGAACCGACGCTGCATGTCAAGAGCTTGCTTCTTGACCCCTGGGTGCAGCATGTGGTGGTGCCAAGCTTCACACAGCTCGAGCACCCGGGACTCTGGTACTAGCAGCTTACCATTCCGGTAGAGCTTGCCATCTTCCTCAGTCAGCCCCTTTGGCCACTTCTGCCCGTCGTCAGGGTCGGTCACAGCCCTATACTCGGCCGCAAAGGCCTCAGACTTGGCGTAATCGTCGGTCCAGTCGTCCTGGAGGCAAGACTTTGGGAAGAGGTGCTTGTCGGACTCAGACCCCTCGGGGGCGAGTACACTGACCGCTCTGCTCACCCTCGACGCGAGGGGGGCATCTGCGGCCATGACGACGAAGCATTTGGCACCCTCCTCCTCCATCAGGCGCTCCATTTCGATGATCCTCTTGGATTCAGCGGTCTCTGCCTCATCGCCATGGGCAGAGATGTCCGTCATGCCCTTGCTGGCGGGATAGGCCCACCTACTGAGACAGTCCGCCACGGTGTTATCCTTTCCAGGAATATACACAACCGTTAGGTCGAACTTGGCCAAGGTCTCATGCCATCTTGCCCGTCGGGAGGCGGGACCTGAGGGGGTGTCCACGTGCTCCTTGTGCCACGACTGCAGACTCTGATGGTCGGTGCAGACGGTGACGGGATGGAGGGCTATGTACCCAGCCCATTTCCTGAGAGCCATGACAATGGCATACGCCTCCTTTTCACGGGGCGTCCACGTCCGTCTCTGGCCTTCCGCCAGGACTCGGCTCCAGAAGGCCACGGGCACGTGCCTCCCGTCGTCAAGCACTTGCTCCAACACAGCGCCAATGGCGTAGTCGGAAGCGTCGGTGCGCAGGACGAACCCTCGGTCGGGATCCACGAGGTGCAGACCCACTGCGGATAGCAGCGCCTGCTTCATCCCCTCAAAGGCACGGTCGGACTCTTCAGTCCAGACCAGAGCCTTCTTGGACCCCTTCTTGGTCTCCTCTCGGTTGCCCTTGAGCATGGTCGTCATGGGGGCTGCATACTCGGCATACATTTTGATATACCCCGAGTAGTAATTGCAGAACCCCAGATACGCCCGTAGCTCAGAGACCGTTTTGGGCTTTTCCCAGTGCTCAATCGCAGCCACCTTGCCAGGTATGGGCTTTCGCTGCCCGTTCCCGACTACGTGGCCAGCGAAGACCACCTCGCTCACCGCAATGGTGGCCTTGTCACTGCTGCCCGTGAGTTTGTGCCGAACCAGAAGGTCCAGCACTCGAGTGACGTCCCTCTCGTGTGCCTCCAGGAGCTCCTCGTAGCTCATGCTGGGGTCCCCGGACGCGATGATCACGTCGTCCACGAAGGGGTCCGCACAGTCGTGCACCGGCTCAAGCAGGTTCTCCAGCATCCGCTGAAAAGCCGCATTGCCGTTGGTGACGCCCATGGGCATCACCTTCCACTGGAGGGGTCCAAGTGGAGTGCTCATGGCTGTGCAGGCACGGGACTCTTCGGCGAGAGGCATCTGATGATAACCATGTTTCAGGTCAATCACCGTGAAGATCCTCCGCCGGTGTTGCTTTTGCAGCATGTCCTCAATGAGGGGCAGCGTATAGCTGTCGTGCTGCGTTTGGGCGTTCAGGCCGCGGTAGTCGACCACGAGCCGCCACTCACCGGCAACCTTCTTGGGGACGACGAAGCAGGGAGAGGCCCACTCGGAGTGGCACGGCTCAAGCCAGCCTCTCTGGATGAAGTCACGGAGGATCTTCTCCATGGCCTGTTTCCTCTCGCCCCTCAGGGCAAACTCCCGGTGGCGATACACACGGGGGTCCTGCTTCAGTCGTATCTTGGCCTCGCCATACGGTCCACGCACCGGTGGGGGAAACACAGGCTTACCGCTGAAGAAAGTATCACCATACTTCCGCTTCAGCCTGGCCCTCAATGCCTGGATCTTGGGGCAGTCATCGGACTCCGCCTTGGCTTTTCCGGGCACTTGAACCACGGAGCTTACTTGAGGGGTAGCGACCCCGCTCGGTTTCGGCTCAGGTGGTCTTCCCAGGTGGCCCAAAGGGCCATGTCTGGTCTTGCCTCGGAACAGATCGCCGTAGGTGGGCAGGTTACCGCCAGGCGGCTCGTCTTGGCTGGACATGTGATCCAGCACCCTCTGTACGAAGGTATTCCCGTCATAGGAACCGGAGACGATTGAGTCCACTTCCCACCAGGCTTTGTCCTGGCCTTTGCCCTCACGCTGGTTTCCCCAGTCGTGAAAGGGCTGATCCATATACCCCTGAACCAGATCCCACTCCTCTTCAGTGAGGGGGTCTTCCGAATCCGATTCTTTGATGTCAACAGGGGGAACCGCAAAGCATTGCCGCCAGGGCTCTGCTATGATACGGTTGACACACACGAAGTCCGTGGTGTCGGCCTGATCAAGGCCCCCATCCACATAGTGGAATTCCGTTGGCCATCTCTGGGGTGGCATGGGCTGTCCCTTAGCGTCCTGATAGACACTCTCACCAGCCGGTAGGACGACCTTGTTTAAGGTCATGTTGGTCAGTGAGGCTACCCAATGTCGGGTACTCTCCTCCTCGGTGCATCCCATAGGAACAACCAGCACTGCCTTGGAGCGGTCCTTGCGAATCTTCGCTATCGCTCTTGGAATGTCCCAACGGGGGCAATGGATCCACATCAGTCCCTGATGCGGACCCCAGTGCTTCTTCCACGCGGAGTCCTGTGCGCTCCAGTACTTCTCACACACCCGCAGATGGGCGGAGGTTCCTGAAGAGAACGCATCCAGGGCCAGATCCGAAGCTCCCAAGTCCGCGACAACTCGGCTCGCCACTTCCGGCCTTACGCCGTACTCCTGGTTTGCAGGACCAGTTGGCTCAGTGTCCAGCGCGGCCACTTCGAGCTGATTGCGTTCGGGGTGGATCCATTGGCATTCCACATGGTGCTCAGGTGACGAAAGCCACGAGAGTTGGTCGTCCTGGTACAGGGTCATGGAAGCCTGGGCCGGGAGGACGCCGGAGTCCGTCTCCATCATGAAGTCGTACCCGACGATCATGTCCCAGTCCATCTCGGCCTCGTAGAAGCTGCCGTGCAGGAGGATTTCCTTGCCGAGGTCTGGGCGGCTCAGCTCACGATGGTTCACGAACTGCAGCGCAATGGCCGCTTCCTTCGTGCCTCCCACCATGTACTGGCCGTTCGCCACCTTCAGCCTGACAGGTTTCCGACTGTCGGTCAGACACTCTGGTGGAAGTAGGCCAGCCTTGACCAAGCTGACCTGAGCTCCCGTGTCGACCAACACGTCGAAAACCTTTTCCACTTCCCCGCATAAGGCACGGACCTTAAGATGCAACTGCCGCTCGCGACCGACACGGCGCACGGCGTGCAAACTCAGGATCTCCGGCCGTTCCAGAAGCTCCACAAGCGACTGGTGCAGGTCGTGGACAATGGGCTCAGGCTGCCCATCTGCAGCATCCAGCTGCGGTCCGGGTGATCCTCCGATACTCTCGGATAGATCCTGTAGTACATCAAACACATTCTTGGTCTCGAAGGACGGACGGGTGCAAGGGTTCGTGCCCTCACTTGCCCTCACCCCGCCTCCGCGACTGGGCGCCGGACCGGGCCTTCCGCCCGCGGCAGTCCCCTTGTGCTTATCGACTCCTGACTGGGATGGTTCGGCGCTTCCCACGTCACCATCCTGCGACCGCCCTAGCTGGGGCCCTTGGCTGCAGGGGCTCCGCTAGGGGGCGTCGGTTGTGGAAGAGGGGGTGTTCTCCTCGGCCTCAACGTCGTTGACGCCCTTCTTCCTTCCCCCTTTCTTACCCTTGTTCTTGTCCTTGTCCTTGTTCTGGGCATTCTGGTTGTTCTCCTTGTTCTTGTTATCCGACCTGGGGACCCAGTTCCGCTTGATCTCCTGGATCTCCTTGGCCAACTCGGTCCCCACCGACGACATCAGCTTCGCCAGCTCGTCCTTGTCCACCTCCATCTTGGCTTCACCGATACCCGCGGGCGCACGCTTCTTCGACCCGTGCGCCTTCTTGTAAGCTTCCGTGTCGGCCTTGTGGACGGGGCATGTTCGGTGGTCATGGTTGAAGCCTTTCTTCCTCCCATAACACACGAAACAGCCCTGCGGGTGAGCTCGTATGAACTCCCCAAAGGACAGCGGAGGGTCGCCAATGCGGCGATGGTCCCTCTTCTCCTGCTTCCTCCAACCCTGCTGCAGGGGCTTCCAGTTTCCCGGCTTGCTCCCCGCGTTCAGGTTCCTGGCCACGAAGGCACAAACGGCCACCTCGGCGGGCTCATCGTCGTCGTCATCGTCGACGAGAGTCTCATCGACGCCGGCTCCCGCTGGGTCCATGGCATCTTCCCCGCCAGGTCCCTCGCCAACGTAGTTGACGTCGCGGTCGCCGGGCCTCAACCCGCGGGTGTGGTGGAGGTTTCGGTACTCTTTGAGTACTTCCTCGCCAACCCACTCCAGGATCTCGTCGCAGCTCATCCGCGCCGGGATGGGCTGCAGACGGATGGTCTGGCCGCTCAACTCACAATCGTCAAGGCGCCACATCGCGGTCTTCTCGCGATCGCCCGAGACGGTGATGAGAAGAGCGTTCCGCAGGGAGTGCCGTTTGACATCCCGGGCCACGTTCTTCTCCGCCCAAGCCACCACGTTTGTATGATACTCCTTGGGGAGCATCATCTTGACCGTGTGGTTGGACTTGGCCCTCTTGGATTCCTCCTTGGTGACCCTCTTGATCCATGCTTCCGGCAGCATGGAGAGCAGGCGAGCCTGCTCGTCACCCTCGGTCCAATCCTCCACGTTGCGGCGGAAGAGGGTGTATTTCCCTCGGAAGTCTCGCCACTCTCGTAGGCGGATCTCCCGTCCATCATGCTCAAGCTTGATTGACTTCCAGCGCTTGGCCGCCACCTGCGGAGCGTCCACCCGCTCCTGCTCGTTGAGCCACTTCTTGGCTTCCTTGAGGGTCTTGATTTTCCTCTCCTTGGTCGCCAAGAAGTATAGCTCTCCGAGCACTTCCGGCAGGCGGTACCTGAACCAATTGAAGACATACTTCTCCGCATCAGCGGGAGGCAGGTCTTCAGTGACGGTCAGCCCCCAATCGTCCAGCTTCTCCAAGAAGCGGTCGAGGTTGAGGGGGTTGCCGTCGTACATGGGGGGCTTGATGTCCTTCAAGTCTTCCCACACGGCGGCATCCGCGGCCTTAGAGACCATGAACGCCGGCCGCGAGGTCGACCGAGGTTCCCATCGGCCTCGCCCACCGACTCCCACGGCCGCCACGTCCATCTCCTCCATGGAATCCCTGTGGCTACGCCGCGGTTCCTCCACGTACGCTGAACCAAAATGCTCACGCCGTACTCTTTCCATGTACGCATCTTCATCACGGCGCCGGCGGCTGAGTTCAGCGGCCTCCTGTCGTACACCACGCGGCGGGCTGATGTCGAACTCCTCCAGGTCCAGGTCCTCACCTTCGCCGACATCCCACTCCACGTCTCCTCTGGGGACCTCGTCCCTGAGTCCACCATAACGTCCTCCAGCCGTTGGGATTGGCACCGGGCCAGGTGGTGGCCTCGGTGGTGGTGCGGGGCGCCGGGGGCGTACCGGTGTCCGCGGTGGAGCACGGCGGTTGCGGTACTCCGCGCTGAGCCAGTCATCACGCCATTCCTCACTGCCACTGCCGGGCGGCACGCGCTCGTTGCGGCGGCCCGCGCTGTGGTGAGAGGGGGCTGTGAGAGAGGGGGCACTGGCACTGGGGCGACTCCTGGGAGCTCCGCCGGGGGCGTGGGGTCTGCCTGGACCTGGTCCGGGTCCCCAGCCGTCGTCCGACGAGCCAGACTCCAGGGGTGGGTGGTCGCTGCCGACGCTCCCACGGGCTTCCAGCGCGTCCAGCCTCCCCTGCAGGCCGCTGACGACGTTGGTCAGCGACTTGGTCTCGGCCCTGGCGATGTCCAGGTCCTTCTGCGCGCGCGCGGCGACTGTGGAGATGCGAGCCATCTCGCTCTTGCCCGTGTCTACCTCCAGCTCGAGGAACTGGACCCTCCTGCGGAGGTAGACAATCCACCGCCAGGTGGTATCCGGGTCGCCGTTCCCTGGTGGGTCGTCGGGGTCCCCAGGGGGTCCTCCAGGAGGGCCTCCGCCGGGTCCGCCCGGTCCAGGGGGTCCTCCCCCGCCCGGTGGTCCGCCTCCAGGGGGTCCACTTGGTGGGCGTCCTCCAGGGGGTCCTGAAGGTCCTCCGCCAGGGGGTCCCGGTGGGTCTCCGCCGGGTCGCCTCGGTGGGTCCGAGGATGGGCGCTTCCTCGTGATGCCGAACTCCATGTCGTCATCCTCGTCCATGTCGCCCCACCTGGGCGTCTCGGTCACGGAGGACTCGGAGCTCCGGTACGGAGGAGGGAGATCCTCATCCTCACCTTCCGGTTCCATGGGGACGTCTCCGCCGCCTCCGCCCGTCCAAGCCACCACTTGGCGATGTCGACGGCCTCGTTCATCCCCGTCACTGGCGGTGAAGAAGGGGTCACTGTCGTGGGGGTGTCCACCCGTTGGCCTCCGCGGCCTCTCGGGGGTCTTCCCCTTGCCCTTCCTCCGTCGATGGGCGGTGGTGCCACTGCTCCCACTGCTGCCCGTGTCCGCCTCATCCAGCTTCATCCTGGAGGAGGCGTCCCCTTCGAAAAGCTTTCGAAGGGTCTCCACTCGTGATCCTCCCGGGGGAGTATCGCGGCGGAGTTTGGCCTCTGCCTCCTCCATTGCGGCGGCGGTGGCTGCGGCAGCCCGCGCTTCGGCTTCCTCCCGAGCACGAGCCGCCTCGGCTTCCCGGGCCTGCTGCAGCCGCGCCTTCTGCGCCTCCAACGCCGCCAGCTCCGCCTCTGTCTTGGCCTTCTCCTCAGCGACCTTCCGTCGCGCGGCCTCGATGGCTTCCTTCTTGGCGGCGTCCTCCTGGGCCTTAGCCGTCGCTTCGGCGTGGGCCCTTTCCTCCGCCTCCTTCTTTGCCCTCTCTTGAACAAGCGCCTCTTCCAGCGCCTTCACCTCGGCCTCCTTGCAGGCAATGGCCTCCTGCGTCAGGCGGGATTCCTCGTCGGCTGCCGCCAACTCACCGTTGACCTGGGCAGTCGCTGCCCCATGGGCGGCCACGGCCGTGAGTCCGGCCGCAATGGCCGCCACGGTCTGGGCGTGGATGGCCATGCCATGCGCCCACTCCGCAGCCTCCTCCTGGGCGATGCCAGCGGCGCCCTCCACGGCAGCGCTGTACTGCCTGGCCCGTTGCCGGGCAACCCGACGGTTGCAGGGCACCCCACAGGCGCGCTCACAGGCGCGCGCCACGTCCCTTTCGGGAGCGACGCTGCTACTGGAGCTGGCCTGGTCGGCTGGCATCCTCCCGCGGTCGGCCGACTCCACGTCGCTGCTGGGGCCTGCTGGGGCCTGCCGGGCCCTCAGGAGCAGCGGACGGGGCTTGGCCTGGGTCTGCTTGGCGACTTGGATTTAGTCGCCAAGGGTGGTGGAGCCGGGGTGGTGACCACCATTGGCCCGTTGGGGACTGGGGGCTGGGGTTCCGCCCTTGGCGCCTTGGGCGGCTTCGGCGGCCAGGGACCCCTGGTACTCCCGCCACCTCCGGTCCCGCTTCCTGTCCCCGGCGGACCGCTTCCCCGTCGCCGGAGACGCGCTGCTGCTGCCCTGCAGCCTGCGCTCGCTCCCCGGTTCCGGGAAGTTCTTCTCGATCACGTCCCACAGGGAGACGTTGATCGAGGCGCCCGACGGGTAGGCGTTGGGGTCCTCGTCCTCCTCAATCCCGTCGGGGCGCAGCCCTTCGCCGGGCCTGTCCGGCCGGGTCCACGTCCTCCAGCGCTTGCGGCGGAAGCGGTACTCGTACCCTTCCGCCCGCAGCCACTCCTCCACTGCCCGCAGGCGGTCCTCCCCCATGTCCTCGCGGAGCTCGAAGCTCCCGGGCATGCCGCCTTCGCACTGGGGATTGCTGTAGCGGTACTGCTGGTCCCACAGCAACCCGCGCAGCAGGCGCGCCACATGGGGGTGGGGCTGCGGCCACCTCCTACCCGCTTCCTGCCAATTCACCATGGCAGCGGGGGCGTAGTTGGTCTTGAGGTCCTTGATGTGCACTCGTTCAACTCAACGAACTGGTTGTGGTCGTTGAGGAGGGTGCTGTAGCACTGGATTGGAAGTGCGGCTGGTGCTGGTCAGCCGGTGGTTGTGGAGGTGGTTGACGCGGCCTTGCTGGTCGGCCGATGGGACTCCGGGTCGGCCGATGGGGCTGATGCAGGAGTCCTGGTCTGTGCACCTCTTCCACGGGTGCTGCGCGGTCAGGGCGAAGCTCTGGACGGCGCTGCGGGCTCCGTGACGAACTCGGCGCTGTCGCTGAGTGGCGCTGCGAGCTGCTGCGCTGCGCTGCGAGACGCTGCGCTGCGCTGCGAGCTGCGAGCTGCGCCGCGCTGCTCGGGGTTGGTGGCCCCGAGTGGCACGCGAGGGTTGGGTAACCCCGCGGCGGTGAAACGCTTTTGACGCGTTCCCGTGGGGGGCCGGCCACGGGACGCTGCGGTGGACACACGCAAGTGAGCAGGCAGGCAAAGCACTACGCTCACAAGGGCATCAATGCGTTGTCATGTGACAAAGCGTTTCAGAATCCTTGCCACTCTGCAAAGAGGGAACGAAAGTATGTACAGCAACACATCAGGATATGTACACATGGGGTTAAGACTGGACTGGGGTAAGGGCATCACAGGACCATAGACACTCAGTCCCAACTCATATCCCAATCCCAGGTCCGACCCTCTCAGTGGCTGATGGGGGCGGGGGCTCAAACACAACCCATGCCCTGCTCAGTCCGGACCCTGAGTCCTTGCCAATAGGGGGGGTGTCCCGCCCAGCCACAGGCGAGTTCCTGGGAACCAAGAAGCTCCAAGGCCAACCAACAGTGGCTCCCTATGCTCCCTTAATGGCAGGTCCCAACTCCACCCTGAGCCAGAGATATGGCCCCGCCATTATCACCCAGGAGTTGGTAGCTGAAAATGGGCTTTTTCAGCCCAAACTGAAATTAACTCAAAAATCCCCAAAATTGACCCCTCGTCTGGACCCGCCAGAGGTAGGGACGAGGCTACTGACCCTATGCCCTTCGAGTACGAAACCCCTGGAGCCCTCAGCCAACCTGGTTCCCTCTGAGGTTCCGGCATCAGGGCAACACGGATGAGTCATGTGGGGTCATGATGCCAAAATCACCAAAATTGGCGTCATTCCCCCGCGTGGCTCGCCCGGCCAAGGTAAGGCCAATGACTCAGAGGGTAGGAGGCAGGACCTAGGACTTATGTCTGAGTGTACAACTTGAATTTCGGTCCGGGCTCCCTATGGGCTTAGAGAAATGGGGCCGCCAATTGACCACACGGAAGGGGGAAATTGGGGTCCCAAAATTGGGTCATTTTGGCTGCCTGAAATGAGCCGAAATTCGGTGTGCTCCCAATAGTATATCTCCACGCCGGCTTGGAGATCGGATTTGCCATTCCATACGTGATCCACCGGGAGTCCAACTGAGACTCCCATGCACTTGGCTCTCAAAGATCTTCCTACCACTCGGCGTGGTGATGATCCCAATTGGGTCCACAAATGCAAAAATGGCAAAATTGCCCATACTCAATTTGGCCTAGCGCCTTAACGAAGGCGGCTCCGCCTCGCCCACGTGGTGTGTGGACCATGGGGACCATTACCCATAACACCCATGTCATATATGGTCCATTGGTCCATGCGTCCGGCGTGCACGAGGGTTAGAACATAGTGCACGGCGGGCAGCAAAAGTTGAAAAATGCTCAAAATGGCCAAAAATGCGCACACTCATGGTTGGGGCAAATGAGGCACATGCCCGACTCGGACCGGATTCTGCCATAGGATTGGTATCAAGTCATATTGGTCCAACATATCTTTTGGGCGTCGCCCAACTCCTCCGATTTTGGGAATGGCAGGGTCGCCAAGTGAGCCCATGATTTGGGATAGTCCCAAATCGCCAACATGGCAGCCACGGTATGCCAAGCCCAAGAAGAGTTATTCGCCGGGTCCAAGATATGTTGGGCACCGAAGTATGTACCCTCATAACATACTTGGGTCATGATGTCAATTGAGCACAACGTTGAGATACACGGTCGCCACTTGACATCATGACGAGCCAAAAACGGCAAAATTGGCACAAAGATACACAAAAGTGCCTTGAAAGGCGCGCAATTATATTACAATATCTTTGGCTTGGATCGTGCAATCACTTCATCCTTCTAAACACAATGACTTGACATCAATGACCTTGGATCCCACATATGTGCTCCACTTGGGACGCCTTGAAAGGTTACGAGCGCTACTTCCCAAGTGGGCACATGAAAATATGGAAAATTGTAAAACACACACCTTGCTCCCAACGCATCGCTTCGGGATCACCACACAAGCTTCCCTTCACGAAGGTTAGCCTTGCAATTGACCGTAGGGAGTATGGAGAAGGGGCTTGCACAATATGAGGTCCATTGGCGGGTTCGACTTGGAGCAATGGACCCGCCAAATGGGCACGCAACACAACACATGGCACATACCACATATTGCCCAAAAAGGTAGTTCCCACCACGATATGTCATGCCCCTCCAAGGGCATAACTTTGTGTCAATCGCTCATAGGAACTCAAGGAGAGTTCCTATGCAACACCAACACTTGCGCGCTACACTCGAAAGTTATCTTAACGCACGCAATATCATGGCCAATGAATTGTAACGCAAACTCTACCCTCTTGACCATGATCCATTACACTAGCGCGCACGTGTGGAGACGCAAGGCATATAATGCTTCCTAAATTACGTCGGGAGTATTGTGAATACATCCCACGTTTCCTTATCATCAATACTCGCAAGCGGCACGAGATATGACCCTCACAAGTGGCCTCACGAATCAACTTTGTTTTGCCCATATCTCTGAGTCAAACGGAGGGCAAGATAAAAGGGAAGTTGATTCGTGCATAGGGAAGCACGTAGGTCCACTCGAAAGAGGTCAAATCAAGTGCGGGGATGTCGAAGTCGAAAATCCGATTTCGACATCCTGAAAAATTCGGATTAAGGTTGCGAGTATTAATTATGAAAATTGCGGAAGCGTCCATGCAGTTCCTGAAGGCTTTGGAGCCTTCGTGACGGATTGCGTTAAAATTTCCATTATAAACAGTTAAACTGGCGGTTACGGTAAAGTCGCGATCCAACCGCCAGCAGTCAAAATAGTGAATATCAGAACGGAAGCGTAAAAATTGACGGAAACATTATGAGAATAAAACCCTGTTGATTCCTGACATTCTGATATACAAATCTCCGCTGGCGGTGCATCGGTTGCCGATGCGGGGCTTCACGGCACGGAACACGCCGTACATGGGGTTAGTGGACAGGAGACCGGTTGTATGCCGTAACCTGGCCATGGGGTTCTGGGTACCGCTTCACTGGAAGAGGTACAGAACGCATCGAGAACGACATCAGATCACACCCTGGGTCCTGCAGTGTCGAGGCCCCTGCCTATGATGGTCCCACCTACTTCGACTCCCACGTTTCCATCCAACCCTATGCCAACGCCACACGTCACCCCAATGCCGACCCCAGCTGCGGCGCCCACGGCTTCGACCGTGGCAGAGCCGATGAATCTCGATGCAATTGCCAAGCTCCGAGAAGAGTTACATGCCTACATTGGTGAACGGTTCGGACGTCAACATGGCGGACGCCAAGATGGTCGAGAAAGCAGACGTTGCTACAATTGTGGCGAACAAGGACACTTGGCCCGTGACTGTCCAAAAGGTCGACCACCATCCCGAGGAAGAGAACGTCGGGAATCACGGTCGAACACACCGAAACGAGATCAAAGTTGAGACAGCAAGGGACGGTTTCGATCCCGCTCCAAGAGCAGAGAAAGGCCTACAACGGCCTAGAAAACAATTCCGAAGACCTTGTGGCGGACGTCCTCGAGAAGAGCTGAACACAACCACCAGCACCAATAAACCCGAAAAGAATTCAACGCTTGGAGGTGTCACTGTCGAAGGGACCGAACCTGAGCATGCGTCTCTGTTCACGGTTCGAGGGCGCATTTGCGCATGTCGTGAAGACTCCTTTGACTCCAGCGTGGAACTGTTGGTCGACTGTGGAGCGACCAGCGACTTTATGTCGATGCAAACAGCAAAGAGGGCGCGACTTCCCCTCTATAAACTGAGAAACCCTGGACATGTCTTGACAGCCGGAGGTGTCCAAGTCGAAGTACGGTACTACACGCGAGCTTATGTTCGAGTTGGAGAGCTTGTATTTCGTCATCACTTCAAGGTCTTGGAGATTTCGCCAGATGAAGTGCTTGGACTACCATGGCTTCGAAGCTACAATCCAACTGTCAACTGGAAGGAGCGATACGCCGACATCCAACATGGTTCGATTTCGTACCGGTTGTCTTTTGGCGAATCAAGACATTCCACCCAGCTGCAGTTTCAAGCAGCTTCGAAGCTGGACCTTCTTTCGATACTTTCATCCAGTGCCTCGAAAGCGAGTCCGGTTGGGAATCCTACCCCACATGCCAACGAACACCCTGACCTACACTCGTCGACACACGTTCAGCGCGGTACTGACATGTACGATGAGTCCGAAACGGACGATGGTATCACCGATGAGGAGTGCAGCGATATGGAGATTGAGTACATTTCGTTGCCGAAACTCAAAAGAGAGATCCGTCGATCTGATCTCACGGGAGATCAAGTATTTCTGTGTTGCATGCCTCGACCAGCAGTGCCGGTCGATCAAATGTATAAGATGCAAGCCAGTGATGGCAATGGTGACGGGCTTGACCGCGTTCGACGCAAACTACCGAATCGATTACACAAGTGGGCGGACCTCTACGACCGGGAGAAAGCGGAGTATGGAGACCTACCTCCGTATCGACCTGGAAAAGATCATCGAATACGCCTCGATTCGGAAGACAATCCACCGTGGGTACACCCTTACAAAATGGACCCGAGCCAACTAGATGAACTTCGACGACAATTGGACTAGTTGCATCGATCTGGTCGCATCAGACCATCCTCGAGTCCATACGGAGCGGGTTGCCTACTGGTGAAGAAAGCGAATGGTAAATGGCGTATGTGCGTCCACTACCGAGCGTTGAATACGCGAACTGTACGAGATCGATATCCCTTGCCATCGATCCAATCCATCTTAAGTACACTGGGGGGTTCCACCGTATTCTCAAAGATTGACCTTGTTAGTGGGTTCCACCAGATCCGAATTCAAGACGAAGATATCGAGAAAACCGCCTTCAACACACAATTTGGCGCCTTCGAGTGGGTTGTTATGCCCTTTGGCCTCTGTAATGCGCCATCGACGTTTCAACGCGTCGTGAACGATGTCCTTCGAGACCACTCGGGGATCTTTGTATGGTGAAGCGTTACCCAGAACCCCATGGCTAGGTTACGGCATACGACCGGTCTCCGGTCCACTCACCCCGTGTACAGAAGGGAAGACCGGTCTCCGGTCCACTAACCCCATGTACGGAAGGCGCCCGTTGACGCCCGATGCGAGCCCGGCGGGAGCGTGTTCCGTGCCGTAAAGTCCCGCATCGGCAACCGATGCACCGCCAGCGGAGATTTATATATCAGAATATCAGGAATCAACAGGGTTTTATTTTCATATTGTTTCCGTCAATTTTTACGCTTCCGTTCTGATATTCACTGTTTTGACTGCTGGCGGTTGGATCGCGACTTTACCGTAACCGCCAGTTTAACTGTTAATAATGGAAATTCTAGCGCTATCCGTGACGAAGGCTCTAAAGTCTTCAGCAACTGCATTGATGCATCCGCAATTTTCACATTCTACACTCGCAACCTTAATCCGAATTTTTCAGGATGTCGAAATCGGATTTTCGACTTCGACATCCCCGCACTTGATTTGACCTCCGTCGAGTGGACCTACGTGCTTCCCTATGCACGAATCAACTTTCCTTTTGTCTTGCCCTCCATTTGTCTTAGAGATATGGGCAAAACAAAGTTGATTCGTGAGGCCACTTGTGAGGGTCATATCTCGTGCCGCATGCGAGGAATGACAATAAGGAAACGTGGGATGTATTCACAATACTCCTGACGTAATTTAGGAAGCATTATATGCCTTGCGTCTCCACACGTGCGCGCTAGTGTAATGAATCATGGTCAAGAGGGTAGAGTTTGCGTTATAACTCTTTGGCCATGATATTGCGTGCGTTAAGATAACTTTCGAGTGTAGCGCGCAAGTGTTGGTGTTGCATAGGAACTCTCCTTGAGTTCCTATGAGCGATTGACACAAATTTCTGCCCTTGGAGGGGCATGACATATCGTGGGGGGAGCTACCTTTTTGGGCAATATGGAGTATGTGCCTTGTGTTGTGTTGCGTGCCCATTTGGCGGGTCCATTGCTCCAAGCCAAACCCGCCAATGGACCTCATATTGTGCAAGCCCCTTCTCCATACTCCCTACGATCAATTGCAAGCCTAACCTCCGTGAAGGGAAGCTTGTGTGGCGATCCCGAAGCGATGCGTTGGGAGCAAGGTGTGTGTTTTGCAATTTTCCATATTTTCATGTGCCCACTTGGGAAGCAGCGCTCGTAACCTTTCAAAGCGCCCCAAGTGGAGCACATATGCGGAATCGAAGGTCATTGGTGTCAAGTCATTGTGTTTAGAAGGATTAGTTGATTGTACGATCCAAGCCGAAGATATTATAATATAATTGTGCACCTTTCAATGCACCTTTGTGTGTCTTTGTGCCAATTTTGCCGTTTTTGGCTCGTCCTGATGTCAAGTGGCGACCATGTATCTCAACGTTGCACTCAATTGACATCATGACCCAAGTATGTTATGAGGGTACATACTTCGGTGCCCAACATATCTTGGACCCGGCGAATAACTCCTCTTGGGCTTGGTGTACTGTGGCCGCCTTGTTGGCGATTTGGGACTTTCCCAAATCATGGGCTCACTTGGCGACCCTGCCATTCCCAAAACCGGAGGAGTTGGGCGACGCCCAAAAGATATGTTGGACACATATGACTTGATACCAATCCTATGGCACACTCCGGTCCAAGTCGGGCATGTGCCTCATTTGCCCCACCCATGAGTGTGCGCATTTTTGGTCATTTTGAGCAATTTTCCACTTTTGCTGCCCGCCGTGCACTATGTTGAGCCCACCCGTGCACGCCGGACGCATGGACCAATGGACCATATATGACATGGGTGTTATGCATAATGGTCCCCATGGTTCACACACCACGTGGGCGAAGCGGAGCAACCTTCGTTGAGGCGCTAGCCCAAAGTGAGTGTGGGCAATTTTACCATTTTGGCATTTGTGGACCCAATTGGGATCGTCACCACGCTGAGTGGCAGGAAGATCTTTGAGAGCCAAGGGCATGGAAGTCTCCGTTGGACTCCTGGTGGATCGCGTATGGAATGGCGGATCCGATCTCGGAGCCGGCGTGGAGGTATACTGTTGGGAGCACCCCGAATTTTGGCTCATTTCGAGCAGCCAAAATGACCCCATTTTGGGACCCCAATTTCCCCCTTCCGTGTGGTCAATTGGCGGCCCCATTTCTCTTTGCCCATAAGGAGCCCGGACCTAAATTCAAGTTGTACACTCAGATATGAGTCCTAGGTCCTGCCCTCTACCCTCTGGGTCATTGGCGTTTCCCTGGCCGGGCGAGCCACGCGTGGGAACGACGACAATTTTGGTGATTGTGGCATCATGACCCCACTTGACGAACCCGTGGTGCCCTGATGCTGGGACCTCAGAGGGAACCAGGTTGGGTGAAGGTTTCAGAGAGTTCTTATTCGAAGGGCATAGGGTCGGTTGCCTCGTCCCTACCTCTGGCGGGTCCGGACGAGGGGTCAAGTTCGGAGATTTTTGAGCTAATCTCAGTTTGGGCTGAAACAGCCCATTTTCAGCTACCAACTCCTGGGGGATATTGGCGTGGCCATATCTCTGGCTCAGAGTGAAGTTGGGATCTGCCGTTAAGGGAGCATGGGGAGCCACTGTCGGTTGGCCTTGGAGGATCTTGGCTCCCAGGAACTTGCCTGTGGCTGGGCGGGACACCTCCCCCATTGGCAGGGTTTCAGGGTCCGGACTGAGCAGGGCATGGGTAGTGTTTGAGCCCCCGCCCCCATCAGCCACTGAGAGGGTCGGACCTGGGTTTGGGACATGAGTTGGGACTGAGTGGCCATTTTCCCGTAATGCCCTTACCCCAGTCCAGTCTTAACCCCATGTGTACATATCCTGATGTGTTGCTGTACATACTTTCGTTCCCTTGTTGCAGAGTGGCAAGGATCCCGAAACGCTTTGTCACATGACACGAGCGTATTGATGCCCTTGTGAGCGTAGTGCTTTGCCTGCCTGCTCAGCTGTGCGTGTCACCGCAGCGTCCCGTGGCTGGCCCCCCACGGGAACGCGTCAAAAGCGTTTCACCGCTGCGGGGTTACCCAGCCCTCGCGTGCCACTCGGGGCCACCAACCCCGAGCAGCGCGGCGCAGCTCGCAGCTCGCAGCGCAGCACAGCGGCTCGCAGCGCCACCCAGCGACAGCGCCGACTTCGTCACGGAGCCAGCAGCGCCGTCCAGAGCATCGCCCTGACCGCGCCGCGACCGTGAAGGAAGTGGACTGACCAGGACTCCTGCATCAGCGAGTCCCATCGGCCGACCAGCAAGGCCGCGTCAACCACCTCCAAAACCACCGGCTGTCCAGCACCAGCCGCACTCCCAATCGCTGCAGCACCCGCCTCAACAACCATCACCAGTTCGTTGAGTGGAACGAGTGCACACCAAGGACCTCAAGACCAACTACGCCCCCGCTGCCATGGTAAACTGGCAAGAAGCGGGCAAGACGTGGCCGCGGCCCCACCCCCATGCAGCGCACCTACTGCGTGGGTTGGTTTGGGACCAGCACTACCGCCACAGCCACCCCCAGTGCGAAGGCGGCATGCCCCGGAGCTTCGAGCTCCGCACGGACATCGCCCCCGACCGCCTGCAGGCCGTGGAGGACTGGCTGCGGGCGGAAGGGTTCGCCTTCCGCTTCCAGCAGAGGCGCTGGAGGACGTGGACCCGGCCGGACAGGCCCGGCGAAGGCCTGCGTCCCGACGGGATTGAGGAGGACGAGATGCCCAACGAGTACCCGTCGGGCGCCTCGATCAACGTCTCCATGTGGGACATGATCGAGAAGAACTTCCCGGAACCGGGGAGCGAGCGCAGGCTGCAGGGCAGCAGCAGCGCGTCTCCGGGGAAGGATAAGCGGTCCGCCGGGGACAGGAAGCGGGACCGGAAGTGGCGGGAGTACCAGGAGTCCCTGACCGCCGAAGCCGTCCAAGGCGCCACGGGCGGAACCCCAGCCCCGAGTCCCCAACGGGCCAATGGTGGTCATCACCCCGGCCACGCCACCCTCGGCGACTTCATCGGAGTCGCCAAGCAGACCAAGGCCAAGCCCCGTCCGCTGCTCCTGAGGCCCCAGCAGGCCCCAGCAGCGACGCGGAGTCGGCCCACCGCGGGAGGATGCCGGCCGACCAGGCCAGCTCCAGCAGCAGCGTCGCTCCCGACAGGGACGTGGCGCGCGCCTGTGAGCGCGCCTGTGGGGTGCCCTGCAACCTTCGGGTTGCCCGGCAACGGGCCAGGCAGCACAGCGCTGCCGTGGAGGGCGCCGTCGGCATCGCCCAGGAGAAGGCTGCGGAGTGGGCGCATGGCATGGCCATCCACGCCCGGACTGTGGCGGCCATTGCGGCCGGACTCACGTCCGTAGCCGCCCATGGGGCAGCGACTGCCCAGGTCAACGGTGAGTTGGCGGCAGCCGACGAGGAAGCCCGCCTGACGCAGGAGGCCATTGCCTGCAGGGAGGCCGAGGTGAGGGCGCTGGAAGAGGCGCTTGCCCAAGAGAGGGCAAAGAAGGAGGCGGAGGAAAGGGCCCACGCCGAAGCGACGGCCAAGGCCCCGGCGGACGCCGCCAAGAAGGACGCCATCGAGGCCGCGCGACGGAAGGTCCCTGAGGAGAAGGCCAAGACGGAGGCGGAGCTGGCGGCGTTGGAAGCGCAGAAGGCGCGGCTGCAGCAGGCCCGGGAAGCCGAGGCGGCTCGTGCTCGGGAGAAAGCCAAGTGCGGGCTGCCGCAGCCAGCGCCGCCGCAATGGAGGAGGCAGAGGCCAAACTCCGCCGCGAGACTCCCCCGGGAGGATCACGAGTGGAGACCCTTCGAAAACCTTTTGAAGGGGACGCCTCCTCCAAGATGACGCTGGATGAGGCGGACACGGGTAGCAGTGGGAGCAGTGGCCCCACCGCCCACCGACGGAGGAAGGGTAAGGGGAAGACCCCCGAGAGGGCACGGAGGCCAGCGGGCGGACAACCCCACGACAGTGACCCCTTCTTCACCGCCAGCGACGGTCCAGCGACAGGGGATGAACGAGGCCGCCGACATCGCCAAGTGGTGGCTTGGACGGGGAGAGGAGGCGGAGACGTCCCCATGGAGCCGGAAGGTGAGGATGAGGATCTCCCTCCTCCCTACCGGAGCTCGGAGCCTTCCGAGACCGAGACGCCCAGGTGGGGCGACATGGACGAGGATGACGACATGGACTTCGGCATCACGAAGAAGCGCCCATCCTCGGAGCCACCGAGGCGACCTGGCGGAGACCCACCGGGACCCCCTGGCGGAGGACCATCAGGACCCCCTGGAGGACGCCCACCAAGTGGACCCCCTGGAGGCGGACCACCGGGCGGGGGAGGACCCCCTGGACCGGGCGGACCCGGCAGAGGCCCTCCTGGAACACCTTCTGGGGACCCCGACGACCCACCAGGGAACGGCGACCCGGATACCACCTGGCGGTGGATTGTCTACCTCCGCAGGAGGGTCCAGTTCCTCGAGCGCGAGGTAGACACGGGCAAGGGCGAGATGACTCGCATCTCCGAGGTCGCCGCGCGCGCGCAGAGTGAGCTGGACATCGCCAGGGCCGAGACCAGGCAGCTGAACACGGTCATCAGCAGCCTGCAGCAGAGGCTGGACGCGCTGGAAGCCCGTGGGAGCGTCGGCAGCGACCACCCACCCCTGGAGTCTGGCTCTTCGGACGACGGCTGGGGACCCGGACCAGGTCCAGGCAGACCCCAGGCCCCAGGCGGAGCCCCCAGGAGTCGCCCCAGCGCCAGTGCCCCCTCTCTCACCGCCCCCTCTCACCAGAGCGCGGGCCGCCGCAACAAGCGCATGCCACCCGGCAGTGGCAGTGAGGATTGGCGTGATGAGTGGCTCAGCGCGGAGCACCGCAACCGCCGTGCTCCACCGCGGACACCGGTACGCCCCCGGCGCCCCGCACCAGCCCCGGAGCCAATCCCAACGGCTGGTGGACGTTATGGTGGACTCAGGGACGAGGTCCCCAGAGGAGACGTGGAGTGGGATGTCGGCGAAGGTGAGGACCTGGATCTGGACCTGGAGGAGTTCAACATCAGCCCGCCGCGTGCTGTACGACAGTAGGCCGCTGAACGCAGCCGCCGGCGCCGTGATGAGGATGCGTACATGGAAGGAGTACGGCGGGAACATCTAGGTTCAGCGTACATGGAGGAACCGCGGCGTAGCCACAGGGACTCCATGGAGGAGATGGACGTGGCGGCCGTGGGAGTCCGTGGGCGAGGCCGATGGGAACATCGGTCGACCTCGCGGCCGGCGTTCATGGTCTCTAAGGCCGCGGATGCCGCCGTGTGGGAAGACTTGAAGGACATCAAGCCCCCCATGTACGATGGCAACCCCCTCAACCTCGACCGCTTCTTGGAGAAGCTGGACGATTGGGGGCTGACCGTCACTGAAGACCTGCCTCCCGCGGATGCGGAGAGATATGTCTTCAGACGGTTCAGGTACCGCCGGCCGGAAGTGCTCGGAGAGCTATACTTCGTGGCGACCAAGGAGGGGAGAATCAAGACCCTCAAGGAAGCCAAGAAGTGGCTCAACGAGCAGGAGCGGGTGGACGCTCCGCAGGTGGCGGCCAAGCGCTGGAAGTCCATCAAGCTTGAGCATGATGGACGGGGGATCCGCCTACGAGATTGGCGAGACTTCCGAGGGAAATACACCCTCTTCCGCCGCAACGTGGAGGACTGGAACGAGGGTGACGAGCAGGCTCGCCTGCTCTCCATGCTGCCGGAAGCATGGATCAAGAGGGTCACAAAGGAGGAATCCAAGCGGGCCAAGTCCAACCACACGGTCAAGATGATGCTTTCCAAAGAGTATCATACGAACGTGGTGGCTTGGACGAGGAAGAACGTGGCCCGGGATGTCAAACGGCACTCCCTGCGGAACGCTCTCCTCATCACCGTCTCGGGCGATCGCGAGAAGACCGCGATGTGGCGCCTTGACGAGTGCGAGTTGAGCGGCCAGACCATCCGTCTGCAGGCCATCCCGGCGCGGATGAGCTGCGACGAGATCCTGGAATGGGTTGGAGAGGAGGTGCTCAAGGAGTACCGGAACCTTCACCACACCCGCGGGTTGAGGCCCGGCGACCGCGACGTCAACTACGTTGGCGAGGGACCTGGCGGGGAAGCTGCCATGGACCCAGCGGGAGCCGGCGGCGATGAGACTCTCGTCGACGATGACGACGACGATGAGCCCGCCGAAGTGGCCGTGTGTGCCTTCGTGGCCAAGAACCTGAGCGCGGGGAGCAAGCCGGGAAACTGGAAGCCCCTGCAGCAGGGTTGGAGGAAGCAGGAGAAGAGGGACCCTCGCCGCATTGGCGACCCTCCGCTGTCCTTTGGGGAGTTCATACGAGCTCACCCTCAGGGCTGTTTCGTGTGTTATGGGAGGAAGCGAGGCTTCAACCATGACCACCGAACATGCCCCGTCCACAAGGCCGACACGGAGGCTTACAAGAAGGCGCACGGGTCGAAGAAGCGTGCGCCCGCGGGTATCCGGGAAGCCAAGGTGGAGGTGGACAGGGACGAGCTCTCCAAGCTGGTGTCGCAGGGGACCGAGTTGGCCAAGGAGATCCAGGAGATCAAGAGGAACTGGGTCCCCAGGTCGGACAACAAGAACAAGGAGAACAACCAGAATGACCAGAACAAGGAGAAGGACAAGAACAAGGGTAAGAAAGGGGGAAGGAAGAAGGGCGTCAACGAGGTTGATGCGGAGGAGAACACCCCTTCCTCCACAACCGTCGCCCCCTAGCGGAGCCCCCGCAGACAAGGGCCCCAGCTAGGGCGGTCGCAGGATGGTGACGTGGGAAGCGCCGAACCATCCCAGTCGGGAGTCGATAAACACAAAGGGACTGCCGCGGGCGGAAGGCCCGGTCTGGCACCCAGTCGCGGAGGCGGGGTGAGGGCAAGTGAAGGCACGAACCCTTGCACCCGTCCGTCCTTCGAGACCAAGAATGTGTTTGATGTACTACAGGATCTATCCGAGAGTATTGGAGGATCACCCGGACCGCAGCTGGATGCTGCAGATGGGCAGCCTGAGCCCATTGTCCACGACCTGCACCAGTCGCTTGTTGAGCTTCTGGAACGGCCGGAGATCCTGAGTTTGCACGCCGTGCGCCGTGTCGGTCGCGAGCGGCAGTTGCATCCTAAGGTGCGTGCCTTATGCGGGGAAGTGGAAAAGGTTTTCGACGTGTTGGTCGACACGGGAGCTCAAGTCAGCTTGGTCAAGGCTGGCCTACTTCCGCCAGAGTGTCTTACCGACAGTCGGAAACCTGTCAGGCTGAAGGTGGCGAACGGCCAGTACATGGTGGGAGGCACGAAGGAAGCGGCCATCGGGCTGCAGTTCGTGAACCATCGTGAGCTGAGCCGCCCAGACCTCGGCAAGGAAATCCTCCTGCACGGTCGCTTCTACGAGGCCGAGATGGACTGGGACATGATCGTCGGGTACGACTTCATGATGGACACGGACTCCGGCGACCTCCCGGCCCAGGCCTCCATGACCCTGTACCAGGACGACCAACTGTCGTGGCTTTCGTCACCTCAGCACCATGTGGAATGCCAATGGATCCACCCCGAACGCAATCAGCTCGAAGTGGCCGCGCTGGACACTGAGCCAACTGGTCCTGCAAACCAGGAGTACGGCGTAAGGCCGGAAGTGGCGAGCGGAGTTGTCGCGGACTTGGGAGCTTCGGATCTGGCCCTGGATGCGTTCTCTTCAGGAACCTCCGGCCCTCTCCGGGTTTGTGAGAAGTACTGGAGCGCCCGGGACTCCGCGTGGAAGAAGCACTGGGGTCCGCATCAGGGATTGATGTGGATCAATTGCCCCCGTTGGGACATTCCGAGAGCGATAGCGAAGATTCACAAGGACCGCTCCAAGGTAGTGCTGGTTGTTCCTATGGGATGCACCGAGGAGGAAAGTACCCGACATTGGGTAGCCTCATTGACCAACATGACCTTAAACAAGGTCGTCCTACCGGCTTGAGAGAGTGTCTATCAGGACGCTAAGGGACAGCCCATGCCACCCCAGAGATGGCCAACGGAATTCCACTATGTGGATGGGGGCCTTGATCAGGCCGACGCCACGGACTTCGTGTGTGTCAAGCGCATCATAGCGGAGCCATGGCGGCAATGCTTTGCGGTTCCCCCTGTTGACATCGAAGAATCGGAATCGGAAGACCCCCTCACTGAAGAGGAGTGGGATCTGGTTCAGGGGTATATGGATCAGCCCTTTCACGACTGGGGAAACCAGCGTGAGGGCAAAGGCCAGGACAAAGCCTGGTGGGAAGTGGACTCAATCGTCTCCGGTTCCTATGACGGGAATACCCTCGTACAGAGGGTGCTGGATCACATGTCCAGCCAAGACGAGCCGCCTGGCGGTAACCCACCCACCTACGGCGATCTGTTCCGAGGCAAGACCAGAGATGGCCCTTTGGGCCACCTGGGAAGACCACCTGAGCCGAAACCGAGCGGGGTCGCTACCCCTCAAGTAAGCTCCGTGGTTCAAGTGCCCGGAAAAGCCAAGGCGGAGTCCGATGACTGCCCCAAGATCCAGGCATTGAGGGCCAGGCTGAAGCAGAAGTATGGTGATACCTTCTTCAGCGGTAAGCCTGTGTTTCCCCCAACGGTGCGTGGACCGTATGGCGAGGCCAAGATACGACTGAAGCAGGACCCCCGTGTGTATCGGCACCGGGAGTTTGCCCTGAGGGGCGAGAGGAAAGAGGCCATGGAGAATATCCTACGTGACTTCATCCAGAGAGGCTGGCTCGAGCCGTGCCACTCCGAATGGGCCTCTCCGTGCTTCGTCGTCCCCAAAAAGGTTGCCGGTGAGTGGCGGCTCGTGGTCGACTACCGCGGCCTGAACGCCCAAACGCAGCACGACAGCTATACGCTGCCCCTCATTGAGGACATGCTGCAAAAGCAACACCCGCGGAGGATCTTCACGGTGCTTGACCTGAAACATGGTTATCATCAGATGCCTCTCGCCGAGGGGTCCCGTGCCTGCACAGCCATGAGCACCCCACTTGGACCTCTCCAGTGGAAGGTGATGCCCATGGGTGTTACCAACGGCAATGCGGCTTTTCAGCGGATGCTGGAGAACCTGCTTGGGCCGGTGCGTGACTGTGCGGACCCCTTCGTGGACGACGTGATCATCGCGTCCGGGGACCCCAGTATGAGCTACGAGGAGCTCCTGGAGGCACACGAGAGGGACGTCACTCGAGTGCTGGACCTTCTGGTTCGGCACAAACTCACGGGCAGCAGTGACAAGGCCACCATTGCGGTAAGCGAGGTGGTCTTCGCTGGCCACGTAGTTGGGAACGGGCAGCGAAAGCCCATACCTGGCAAGGTGGCTGCGATTGAGCACTGGGAAAAGTCCAAGACGGTCTCTGAGCTACGGGCGTATCTGGGGTTCTGCAACTACTACTCGGGGTATATCAAAATGTATGCCGAGTATGCAGCCCCCATGACGACCATGCTCAAGGGCAACCGAGAGGAGACCAAGAAGGGGTCCAAGAAGGCTCTGGTCTGGACGGCTGAGTCCGACCGTGCCTTTGAGGGGATGAACCAGGCGCTGCTATCCGCAGTGGGTCTGCACCTCGTGGATCCCGACCGAGGGTTCGTCATGCGCACCGACGCTTCCGACTACGCCATTGGCGCTGTGTTGGAGCAAGTGCTTGACGACGGGAGGCACGTGCCCGTGGCCTTCTGGAGCCGAGTCCTGGCGGAAGGCCAGAGACGGACGTGGACGCCCCGTGAAAAGGAGGCGTATGCCATTGTCATGGCTCTCAGGAAATGGGCTGGGTACATAGCCCTCCATCCCGTCACCGTCTGCACCGACCATCAGAGTCTGCAGTCGTGGCACAAGGAGCACGTTGACACCCCCTCAGGTCCCGCCTCCCGACGGGCAAGATGGCATGAGACCTTGGCCAAGTTCGACCTCACGGTTGTGTATATTCCTGGAAAGGATAACACCGTGGCGGACTGTCTCAGTAGGTGGGCCTATCCCGCCAGCAAGGGCATGACGGATATCTCTGCCCATGGCGATGAGGCTGAGACCGCTGAAACCAAGAGGATCATCGAGATGGAGCGCCTGATGGAGGAGGAGGGTGAAAAATGCTTCGTCGTCATGGCTGCGGATGCCCCCCTCGGAAAGAGGGTGAGCAGAGCGGTCAGTGTACTCGCCCCGGACGGAGCTGAGTCCGACAAGCACCTCTTCCCAAAGTCTTGCCTCCAGGACGACTGGACCGACGATTACGCCAAGTCTGAGGACTTTGCGGCCGAGTATAGGGCTGTGGCCGACCCTGACGACGGGCAGAAGTGGCCAAAAGGGCTGACTGAGGAAGATGGCAAGCTATATTGGAATGGTAAGCTGCTAGTATCGGAGTCCCGGGTGCTCGAGCTTTGTGAAGCTTGGCACCACCACATGCTGCACCCAGGGGTCAAGAAGCAAGCCCTTGACATGCAGCGTCGGTTCGAGATCAACCATATCGTTCTCTACACCGCCATCAAGAAGGTCAGGAAGGGTTGCTCGGTCTGTCAGGCCTGCAATCCCGATAACCGGAATGTCAAGGGCGAAGCCCAACGGACCCCGGTTCCTGACCAACCCATGGAGAGCGTGGCCATGGAAGTCTTCTCCAAGCCTGAAGTGCACATTGGCAAGGAGACCTTTGACTGTGTGGTTCTCTGTGTGGACCGCCACAGCGGCTACGTTGTAGCCGTTCCGGCACGCAAAAAGGGGTTGCTTGCCAAGGAAGTGGCAGTCATGATGATTCGTCATTGGCTGACCGTCTTTGACATCCCCCGCACCATTTGCAGTGACCGAGGGCCCCAGTTTACTGGTGGCTGGTTCAAGGCTATGTGTTCCCTGATGGGGACACGTCATGCCAAGAGCGTCGCCTATCTCAGCCGGTCTAACGGCCGTGCTGAAGTGGCTGGACGGCAGCTGTTCGAGAAGCTGCGCAAGATCCACATCACCAATCCACGTCGGAACTGGTTTGAGGAGATGTGGCCTGCTCTGAAGGCCCATCATGACACCCCCACTCTGGGCGGTTTGTCCCCTCACCAGATTCTGTTCGGCAGGGACCCCCTGGGTAGGGGACTTCCCTTGTCTGGTGATGGCATGGCTATGGATGCCAAGGAATTCTTCGCGCGGCAAGAGCGAACGGCGCGGGACATCCGCCAGCAGCTCCAGAAGGAGCATGCTGAGCGTCAGAAGTCCGCCCCGACCTCGACAGCGCAGAAGTTCAGGGTGGGAGACCCGGTGTGGGTGATCAGACCCCGCCCTATGGGCACCCACCGCACCAAAACCTGGTTCACACCCGGAGAGGTGGTCCGCAGGATTGGTGAGGACACCTACCGCATCAAGGTGGGTCACGGACAGTTCCGGGAGCGCCACGAGAGTCAACTCCGTGTGCGGGAACCCGACCTCCGTGGCCAGCATGTGTCCCTGAGCTATGCCGCACATGAGGCTGATTCGGACGACGACTATGCTGACCAGGACGACTATACGGTCGAGAAGATCCTTGCTCAGCGTCCGAAAGCCTCAGCACCTGGAGGTCTGGAGTTCAAGGTTCGTTGGCGAGGCTATGGGCCGTCCCACGACACCTGGGAACCCGTCTCCTCGTTCGTGCCGCGGGTCAATACTCCCTTCATGGAGTACATCCGCAAGCACAAGACCAAGATCCATGTCTCGGACTTGGCAGCACTCACCCGGGCGACTGCAGCCAGGGGTGCCTGATCAGCGCCCCGAGCTCTCCCCTGATGCGTTTTGAGCTCTTGTGAGGCCGACGGATCGTCCCTTACTTGCTTGCTCTCTTTCATCTTCCGGTGACCTGCCATCAGAGTGGCCATATACCCCCCCCCTGCTGTATCCAGAGGAGGATGGCCCCTCTCTTCTTCTATTCGTCACTCCCCCCCTGCTGAATCCTTGGGAAACCAGGTAGGGCGACTGACCTTCATATTTCTGAGCTCTTGGGGCCTTGAAGCCCATACGACGTTGCGCAACGGACGCCGCTGTCATCGGCATTGCGATTTTTGGTGTGTGGTCTGGTTCCATGGCACTTGCGGAATCCAGACCAGTCGACGTGTGTCAGGTGATTATATATGGCCTGAACTCAGGCGTTTTCCTGTCCACCCTCCTGCATATGCCTTATCCTAACCAGGGCGTGGTTTGGCACTCTGTCCAGAGTGTGTTTACACGCCTGTTTACCTGATTATTGCCTCTTTTTCTGCCCTCCAGGATATGTGCATCTGTATGTTGCTGTCTTCAGCCCATCACCGGAGTGTGGACTGTTTTTCCCCTCCGAAGGGATGCGAATCGTATCCGCAAGCGCCCTGAGTCGCCGTTTACATGTTCTTACATAGAGTCCAGCTTGGACCAGTACCTAAGTACAGATTCTACTGTTTGAGTGCCCGTGATACTGTGTGCCCTATTCGCTGTGTGTGGAGATCCTGATGGCGCCAGGCGGGAAGCCCAGTTGCCTGACTACACTCCCAGCGGTCCGCCACTGTCAGTCCCAGTGTGAGCCTACCGACTCGCAGACGCACTTGCAGTCGGATGGCGGCCTCCGGTGCTCCTGACCTCGGTCAGTCTGCCTGGGAAACTGGTGGTTTGAGGAGTCGACGCCTCCGCCCACACTGCATGAGGACTCCCTCATGTATGGCCTTCGTGGTAATAGGGCGAGGGAAAAGACGGCCTTGATGCCCGATCCCTTAAGGAGGAGCTCGTTCGGCTGTGACACTCTGGACTCGCGTCGTATGGATATGGACATGGTGCGCCCGAGGAAGGACCCGTGGGGACTCTCCCCAGTCAGCGGGCCTTGGGAAGCTTGGGGTAGCCTGATGGATCTTTGTGGTCGCTCTCGACCTGTGGGACCACCTCGGTCGTCGTGTGTCGCCTATGTTGGCCGTGTATGCCACTGCCACTGTGGTGGTGACCGTAGCAGCCGGCACCCGGTGCGCCTGGTATGGGTTAACGGGTCCTTTGGATGCCGAACAATCGCCGCCAGGACCCGGGATTTGATACTTGATACTACACTTGCAGCTACAAGCCTTTACAGCATCATACCTGTCTTACTGTGGGGATTGACAGCCTAACTTGCGAATAAGCCTGAAGTGAGGTTGTGACACCCCCCCTTCAGGAGATGGTCCTGGGTACCCGCTGCCATGTGTGGGTGTTATCGAGCCCCCCCCAGGGTTTGCTCTAAGGAGGGGGGTGAAGCGGTACCCAGAACCCCATGGCTAGGTTACGGCATACAACCGGTCTCCGGTCCACTAACCCCGTGTACGGAAGGGAAGACCGGTCTCCGATCCAAAAACCCCATATACGGAAGGCGCCCGTTGACGCCCGATGCGAGCCCGGCGGGAGCGTGTTCCGTGCCGTAAAGTCCCGCATCGGCAACCGATGCACCGCCAGCGGAGATTTATATATCAGAATATCAGGAATCAACAGGGTTTTATTTTCATATTGTTTCCTTCAATTTTTACGCTTCCGTTCTGATATTCACTGTTTTGACTGCTGGCGGTTGGATCGCGACTTTACCGTAACCGCCAGTTTAACTGTTAATAATGGAAATTCTAGCGCTATCCCTGACGAAGGCTCTAAAGTCTTCAGCAACTGCATTGATGCATCCGCAACTTTCACATTCTACACTCGCAACCTTAATCCGAATTTTTCAGGATGTCGAAATCGGATTTTCAACTTCGAC
Source organism: Eutreptiella sp. 'Long Island Sound 2002' (assembly GCA_964036045.1). Taxonomy (NCBI): domain Eukaryota; phylum Euglenozoa; class Euglenophyceae; order Eutreptiales; family Eutreptiaceae; genus Eutreptiella; species Eutreptiella sp. 'Long Island Sound 2002'. Next base: position 37,136,852 of record OZ038398.1, on the reverse strand, counting down.
ATCCCCGCACTTGATTTGACCTCCTTCGAGTGGACCTACGTGCTTCCGTATGCACGAATCAACTTTCCTTTTGTCTTGCCCTCCATTTGTCTTAGAGATATGGGCAAAACAAAGTTGATTCGTGAGGCCACTTGTGAGGGTCATATCTCGTGCCGCATGCGAGGAATGACAATAAGAAAACGTGGGATGTATTCACAATACTCCCGACGTAATTTAGGAAGCATTATATGCCTTGCGTCTCCACACGTGCGCGCTAGTGTAATGGATCATGGTCAAGAGGGTAGAGTTTGCGTTATAACTCTTTGGCCATGATATTGCGTGTGTTAAGATAACCTTCGAGTGTAGCGCGCAAGTGTTTGTGTTGCATAGGAACTCTCCTTGAGTTCCTATGAGCGATTGACACAAATTTATGCCCTTGGAGGGGCATGACATATCGTGGGGGGAGCTACCTTTTTGGGCAATATGGAGTATGTGCCTTGTGTTGTGTTGCGTGCCCATTTGGCGGGTCCATCGCTCCAAGCCAAACCCGCCAATGGACCTCATATTGTGCAAGCCCCTTCTCCATACTCCCTACGATCAATTGCAAGCCTAACCTCCGTGAAGGGAAGCTTGTGTGGCGATCCCGAAGCGATGCGTTGGGAGCAAGGTGTGTGTTTTGCAATTTTCCATATTTTCATGTGCCCACTTGGGAAGCAGCGCTCGTAACCTTTCAAAGCGCCCCAAGTGGAGCAGATATGCGGAATCGAAGGTCATTGGTGTCAAGTCATTGTGTTTAGAAGGATTAGTTGATTGTACGATCCAAGCTGAAGATATTATAATATAATTGTGCACCTTTCAATGCACCTTTGTGTGTCTTTGTGCCAATTTTGCCGTTTTTGGCTCGTCATGATGTCAAGTGGCGACCATGTATCTCAACGTTGCGCTCAATTGACATCATGACCCAAGTATGTTATGAGGGTACATACTTCGGTGCCCAACATATCTTGAACCCGGCGAATAACTCCTCTTGGGCTTGGCGTACCGTGGCCGCCTTGTTGGCAATTTGGGACTTTCCCAAATCATGGGCTCACTTGGCGACCCTGCCATTCCCAAAACCGGAGGAGTTGGGCGACGCCCAAAAGATATGTGGGACACATATGACTTGATACCAATCCTATGGCACACTCCGGTCCAAGTCGGGCATGTGCCTCATTTGCCCCAACCATGAGTGTGCGCATTTTTGGTCATTTTGAGCAATTTTCCACTTTTGCTGCCCGCCGTGCACTATGTTGAGCCCACCCGTGCACGCCGGACGCATGGACCAAAGGACCATATATGACATGGGTGTTATGCATAATGGTCCCCATGGTTCACACACCACGTGGGCGAAGCGGAGCAACCTTCGTTAAGGCGCTAGCCCAAAGTGAGTGTGGGCAATTTTACCATTTTGGCATTTGTGGACCCAATTGGGATCGTCACCACGCTGAGTGGCAGGAAGATCTTTGAGGGCCAAGGGCATGGGAGTCTCTGTTGGACTCCAGGTGGATCGCGTATGGAATGGCAGATCCGATCTTCAAGCCGGCGTGGAGGTATACTGTTGGGAGCACCCCGAATTTTGGCTCATTTCGAGCAGCCAAAATGACCCCGTTTTGAGACCCCAATTTCCCTCTTCCGTGTGGTCAATTGGCGGCCCTATTTCTCTATGCCCATAATGAGCCCGGACCTAGTTTGAAGTTGTACACTCAGATATAAGTCCTAGGTCCTGCCTCCTACCCTGTGAGCCATTGGCGCTGCCCTGGCCGGGCGAGCCACGCGTGGAAGCGACGACAATTTTGGTGATTTTGGCATCATGACCCCACTTGACGAACCCGTGGTGCCCGGATGCTGGGACCTCAGAGGGAACCAGGTTGGGTGAGGGTTCCAGAGAGTTGATAATCGAAGGGCATAGGGTCAGTTGCCTCGTCCCTACCTCTGGCGGGTCCGGACGAGGGGTCAAGTTTGGAGATTTTTGAGCTAATCTCAGTTTGGGCTGAAACAGCCTATTTTCAGCTACCAAGTCCTGGGGGATATTGGCGGGGCCATATCTCTGGCTCAGAGAGGAGTTGGGACCTGTCGTTATGGAAGCATGGGGAGCCACTGTCGGTTGGCCTTGGAGCTCCTTGGCTCCCAGGAACTTGCCTGTGGCTGGGCGGGACACCTCCCCCATTGGCAGGGTTTCAGGGTCCGGACTGAGCAGGGCATGGGTAGTGTTTGAGCCCCCGCCCCCATCAGCCACTGAGAGGGTCGGACCTGGGTTTGGGACATGAGTTGGGACTGAGTGGCCATTTTCCCGTAATGCCCTTACCCCAGTCCAGTCTTAACCCCATGTGTACATATCCTGATGTGTTGCTGTACATACTTTCGTTCCCTTGTTGCAGAGTGGCAAGGATCCTGAAACGCTTTGTCACATGACACGAGCGTATTGATGCCCTTGTGAGCGTAGTGCTTTGCCTGCCTGCTCACCTGTGCGTGTCACCGCAGCGTCCCGTGGCCGGCCCCCCACGGGAACGCGTCAATGGGTGTACATTGACGACATCCTCGTCTTCTCGAAGGATGCGGACGAACACCAACGACACCTCGACCTGGTACATGAACTACTCCGTAAGCACCAGCTCTTTCCCTGCATCGATAAATCCACATTCTTTCAGAGTCGAGTACCCTTCTGTGGATACATCATCGACCAAGATGGAGTACACATGGACCCCGAAAAGATCAAGGTCATTCAAGGTTGGCCTCCGCCAACTACGGTTCATGAATTTCGACAGTTCATTGGATCGTGTGGATTTTACCAGCAGTTTGTCGAAGGGTTCCAAGCTGTCGCAGCCCCTCTGACTGCAATGTTTAACGCAGACTTCGAGTGGGAATGGACAGCCGTCCACCAGGCTTCCTTCGACAAGCTGAAGCAGGCGATGATCAGTGCGACACATCTCAGTGCTATCGACCCCCGACAGCTGTATCACCTGTACACAGACGCTTCGAAAGACTGCGTGGGTGCTACGCTGGCGCAACGATGTGCGCATGGGAAGTACAAGGGACATCTTCGACCTCCTGCCTTCATGTCGCGGAAAATGCAGCCTGCCGAAACTCGATACCCGATTCGAGAACAGGAGTTGTTGGCCATCGTATTAGCCTTGAAACAATGGTTTCACCTACTTCGACGACCGCAGCAGGTGCACGTGCACACTGACCACGAAAGTCTTCGATATCTCAAGACCTGTCCTCGACCGCTGACACCACGGCAAGCACGATGGTCCCAATTCCTCGAGGAATACAACCTGATGTTGTGGTACGTGCCGGGCCTCGAGAACCCTGCGGCAGACGCCTGCTCCCGTCTAACTTCGCGGCAGTTGATGGATATCGAAAATGCCACACGTACACGGGCTTTCGCAATTCCCCTGGTCGAAGATTGGGCTTCACCGGAAGGAGAACCTGTCGATGAGTTCCTACATGTACTCGAAGACTCATTCTCTCATGACGAGGTGTGGCCCCAGCCGTACGACCACCTGTACGTTTCACTACGAAGCGGACGCTCCGTGGGAAAGGATCTTGACGCAGATGAGCTTGCGGAACCAGCCCCCCAATCCGACGAAACCGCTGTCGGACCGGAGGACCTGGAGCCGCTACCGTCGAGCGCGACAACTGCTGAGCCGGAGGACCTGGGACTGGAACCAGCACCATCGGACGAGATCATGGCTGAGAATTCACACCAACCAGACATGCATCTCGATGAGGCTGGCAATGAGCCGGACACGTCTACCGACACCGACGACCTCCCCGATGTAAGCATTGATCGCCCTCTTCGAGTCACCTTTGGCAGTGAACTTCGATACGCTCCGACCATGGCAGAACTGATTCGCTGTCGACGTCACCGTGACGGCACGTTGCAATCAGTCCCCTTGCCGAAGGTTGGGTCGAACACGCCGTAGCCTTCGAGTCTTAAGGGTACACACCGCCGAGTACATCGACATTATCAGTGCAAAGACTTGACTTCGACAGCTGTGTGGGCGGCAGCCTATCGAGACGACCCACGGACGAAGCACATCTACTAAGTCGCGATTCGAATCCCTGCGGCACGACACCAGCTTCGAGATGCCAAGTTGTCCTTCGATGATGGCAAATTCTTCCATTTGTCGACGATGGGCAAACGTGTGCTTGTCCCCCGAACGCTGGTTACGTCGATTGTGGCTATGTATCACGAGTCGGAGTTCTATGGCCACTCAGGAGTCCTTCGAACCATGGCCCTGATTAAGCGCGACTACGTATGTTCACACCTTCGACACTACGTCGAGCGATACATACTAAGTTGCGATGTCTGTCAAGCGGCGAAATCAAGACGAGTTGACACCGCCAGAGTGCCAAGACCATTGCCGGTGCCCGACACCAAATTGCACAGTGTGTCCATCGATTGGGTTTCGGGATTGCCGCCGACCACAAGGGGCCATGACGCCATCATGACTGTAGTCGACCGATTCTCCAAGCGCGGAATGTTCATCCCTTGTCGCAAGGATATGACAGCCGACGACCTTATCTATGTGTTCCTACGTGAGCTGATTCGATTGAAAGGATGCCCTCGACAAATTGTTTCTGACCGAGACAAGCTGTTCGAGTCTCAGGCGTGGAAGGAGTTGGCCCAGCGCTTCAAGATTGAGATGCATCAAACAGTGGCCAACCGCCCTCGAGGCAATGGCCCGGCAGAGCGCAGCAATCAGTCCATCCTCCAGCGCCTGCGTACACACGGCATCTTTGGCAACAACGAGTGGCATGTCAACCTCCTGTTCGCCGAGATCCAGTTCAACAACCTGACATCCAATAGTCTTCGACTATCCCCGTTCGAGATAGATGAAGGACGAACACCCCATTTTCCATTGGATTTCCCCCGAATAACTTCTCATGCACATGAACCATCGACCGTGAATGATTACATGCAACGAGCAGAACGTACCTTCGATTCTGTGCGTGCAATGCTTGCCGAGGAACGTCGACGCCAAATGCATGTGGTCCTGCAAATGGACCAACACGTTCGAGTGCCTGAAGTCGGTGAAGGATGGTGGGTGTTGGTGCCGGAATATCGACATAAAGGGAAACTCGATGTTGTCTGGTGCGGCCCTTACAAAATACTCGAGGTACTGAACAAGGGCGAGAATGTCAAACTGGAGATCCCTGCCCCCTTCGATGGGTTGCGAGTTTTCAATCGAGACAGCATAAAACCCTACGTCCATCGAGAGGGACAGCCGGTGTGGGACTTTCCGATGCCCCCTGTCAAAACTGGAGAATCGCCTCGACTTGTCAAGATTGTGGCTAGACGTCGAGTGGGATCTAAAAAGCGCCGCACATTCCTGTACCGTTGTGAATGGGATGACGACACATGGTCTTGGGAGTCGAGCAAGGCTCTAGAGGAGGATCCTGTGTACCTTGAGTTCCTTCGACTCCACCCTGAATAACTTAGTAACACCCTTACTCTTCTCTGCAGCGTGGTTTTTCGAACAACTCATGCGAGGTTCCGGGTCGATCGCCGGAGCCTCTGCCTATGGTACTGCATCCCGGACGCCCCGAACTTCCTCTCGACATCCGTCTTCCCGAGCATCACCGTCGAACGTCATCGATGTTGACGCCATCAATGACAACGTTGGTGCCAAACCCCCAGCGAGGACGACTTCAAGTGGCCGCTGTTTGTCGGTAGCATCAGCGCCAACTCGTCCGAGTCGACCTTCCGATCCATTCGAACCGCCGAACTACAGCCAGTCGGCATATGCTGGGAGCTCGAAAGGAAAAGGAGGCCCGTCGAAAGGAGGCAAGGGAGGTGTGTTCCCTCGCGGGGAATTTGCAGGAATAGCGCCAAGTGGACGGCCCGTCATATCAGGAGGCGCCACAGGCTTGGAAGTGCTCGAAATAGCCCTGGCCAACTGGCCTGTTCTGGAACCGACCAAGGGAGGGACCCCACCCAACATGCAGCCAGAACTCTGTCAGCTGTACGGGCCCCCGCCCCCGGTCGATGCAGAATACTTTCGAGAGCGGTGCTCAAGCCCTGACTGGTTCGATTCTGATGAAGATCTTGCTTGCTACACGGGGTACGACAACTGAGCTTCCTTCCTCTGTTCAGCGCCCGGATGGGTCGACAGTTCTTGGACATCGAGGCCGAACACCTGGACATCAAGGCCATCCAGGGACGACCCGGGTACCGAAGAGCCGAAAGTCGAAGACGACTGGGTCGACCAATCCTGGCATTCGAATGCCCCGAAAACACAAGCTTCTACTCGAACGAACCAATCCGACTCCTATTACCACGACGACGACCACAACGACGACGACGAACCCTGGCCACTCGAGTCTGACGACGAAGAAGAATATCCTTACGAGCCCGTGTGGTCGACAGCACCACCCAGCTACGATTCTGTGCCGGTGCCAGAGTCGAAGTGGCAGCCCTATAACATGCCGCAGTACAATCATGTAATCGAGACCATCGACGAACTCTGACACTTGGGCACGTTCGGATTGAAGCCACCCTATCGATTTGGGACACATGAGGATGATCCGATGAAGACGGAATACACTAAGCTCGAACCATCGGTACTCACTATTGCGTCAAGCACCATGGCTGGTTTTCGAGGACCGCACACGTTCCTGAACGAGAAACATGCTGCAGCCGTGTCGAAGGCAAATGCCACCATTTCCGAGTTAGGCAAGACCATCTGCATCGACAGTTGGGGACGAACCGCACCATTCCCTTACGAACTGGCTCGAAGCGCCCCTGACACGTCTTTCGATGAGCGTGGAAATCTTGGACGTAAGCCGGGATACCAGTGGTATACAAGAATGGAAGTGGCTTGTCAGAACTTTTGAGCAGCCCTCGTCGAATGGCGACGTTGTGATGAAGAGCTCGATTGGGGATTCCAACAAAGCCTCACCGAATATACCCTGCCGAGTCAAATTGCTCGACTCAACCGCATGCATCGAGAGATCTCGGGAATCGACGACCTGATAAACGTTGCTGATGGAATCGACCTGATCTTCAAATATCGACGCTTCTGGACCCACGAAAGGATGAAACGAGAAGCTCCCGTTGCCGTTTCGATCATGGGAGTTATCCGTGATCTTCAGAAGGTTTGCCAGGCGAAGGACTGGCTCTTCGAAGATCGAGCCCCCTTTCTTGCGTACAAAGTCGATTTGCTTCTTCGCCGACACCAACTGCGCGGCCTACGAGGCACCTCTCGACTTGGGTATAAGCGGTATGGGTGCGCTCCACATGGAACACAGGACCTTGCAGTCCAGCTCCAGGAGTACTTTCGACTCGGAGAACAGATCGAACCCTATGCGTACAACGCCGTCGCACCAGGCGCCCCCATCGACCTTGTCCAGTTGGCGACGATCTACCAGACAGGACTCGGACGGCTCGGGTACCACGACTTCGATAAGGCGATCCGACGAGTTGCTGCCCTTCACTCATCGAATGAAGAGTATGCCAACCTTTTCCCTTTCATGGATGCCCCCGAATTGGTTCGACGCCTGGGTACCTCAAAATACCTCATGTCCCCCCTTCGAGGCCGGATACGAAGGTGGACGACGTTGGCGTCGAGCGGTCCAGTTCCGAAGCGATGTCTATACTGACGAACGGGAGGAGATCGAGAAAACCGACTCGCCTGCGAGCGACCCGTTCCACCCGGACCCCGTCGATCACCGGTTTTTGTCGATGGAGTCCAACGCCTATCAGCACCACTTCGACGTCCCGTTCTTCAAGTACCTCACACCGATCCACGATGACTTTAAGGCTGCACATCGACGCAAGGTCGGCTGCCGAGACCAAGTCCTCGAAGCGGTCATTGTTGACACGGCTTCGAGCCTTGTGACTGCAGAAGCGGTTCGGTTCGCTCTGCAGAGTTCCCTCGCTGATGGTCAGTATGTACATCAACACCTCGGTCGAGTCCAAGAAGAAAGTTCTCGAACCAACATGCTTGAGATCATCGACCGATATGCCCTCGGCCCTGAAGTGGACGACATCAGCGCCGTCATTGTCGTGCGACGACTTTCGATTGCCGACACGCCGTGGTGGCGAGTCGATACGCGAACTGGTCAGTTCTACCACAGCATGGCCGCTGGTACTGGTTCGAAGGAAACCTATCGGTGGTCTACTGGTCGACATGACGGATACTCCTTCGAGGTCACCAATCGGGCCGATCTGTGGAGTGAGGACGCTTGGAAACCGTCGAGCCTTTCGGACTTCTATTCGACCAGCGCACAAACACTGGGACCTGGACAATTTCGAGCGCTTGCCCGAGAACATGTCTTCGTATTCCAGTACAAGTGCCCCGTCGACAACCAACCTGGTGATCCCAACCTTCAATTGCTGAACCATCAATCTGGTATCCTGATTCAGAAGCGTGCCCTCGACAGTGATATCCGTCGACACTACACGGGTCATGACACCTTCAAGTTCATGGCTGGCGTCGAGACACTGAGGGAAGTGCATGAAGTATGTCGACTCCAGGTGAATCCTTCATTCACGTTTACTTGGGGCACGGACTGCTGATTCCACATGTCTGGATGCCAAGTAATGGCTTATTCGACAGTCTGGATGCCAAGTAATGGCTTATTCGACAGTCTGGATGCCATTAATGGTATCGACTGCCTTCATATGTCCTGTCGAGTTGACAGATGTGTAGGCCTGTTGGTTGTTTGTCTGCTGGGCATCCAGCTTCGATAGCTGTGCCCAATGTTATGGTATGTTATGGTTCGACGTGCCCACAGCCTTGCTGCGGGTACAGCGCCCGTGCAGTGTGCCTGGCGAGGTTGTCTTCTGCAGCCCTCGCCAAGAGCCACAGCCGTGGCAGAGTCGAACACGGCGTATGAATGAGGCGCTGACGACAGGTGTACCATGACTGCACGTCAGTGTGTGAGTTTCGACGACCACTCTTATGCTTCTGTAACCAACACATGTCGAGGTCCAAAAAAAGATTTTTCTGGGCCTGCTCTGCATATTCGACATTGTGGCGCCCGCCCAGGTGAGTGAGACCTCTTCGAGGTCTCAACGGGGGGGTAGTGTTATGGCTTCGAACAGCAGCAGCGCAGCAACGGGCAAGTCGCAAGTTGCAGTCGCAATCGCACTGCAGTCTGTGAATAATAAAGAAGCATCGAATGCCAACTGTGAATGAGCGCTGTAAGATACTTCGATCTTTGAACAGGGTTTATGTCTTCGAGATTGTGTTATTATTGGTGCCCCGTCTAAAGATCCTGCGCAGAAGAGGTTTGTCGTATTTTGGGATTTTCGAGAAACAAGAGGCACAGTCGAGTTCCCAAGAAACAAACCACAACAGCGATGGGGAGGGTCGGTTTTCTAAAGGTTACAACTCACTCATTCTCCAGTTGCATCCTCAATACAACTCAATCACTCTCCAGTGGCATCCTCAATACAACTCACTCACTCTCTAGTGGCATCCTCAATACAACTCACTCACTCTCCAGTGGCATCCTCAATGGGACTCACTCACTCTCCAGTGGCATCCTCAATACAACTCACTCACTCTCCAGTGGCATCCTCAATCCAACTCACTCACTCTCCAGTGGCATCGTCAATACAACTCACTGACTGTTTTGAGATTGGTGTAACCTCCATCTTAGTTTGAGATTTCTGAAATTGCAGAGTTTTGGGCTAACGACTCCGGATCCCACGGAATACACAATCAGCAATGGCACATACAAGATTGAGTCCAAATCATCATCAAAAATGCAAGACCCTGCAGTGTAGTACAGAAAACTCACAACATTATGCACAGTTAGTTTTGTCCTACTTCGCAGCGTCTTTTGCAAGTCACAGAGCGTTCAATCTTATAAATAAAGCGTGATTTGAGTTTAATTATAGACAATGAACAACGTGCAAATGATCATTCATAATGTGCGCGCGATCTCTGCTGTGCGCGCACTCTCTGACTCACGTTGGGGTGTGTATCACTGTTTCATTACACTCCCCTCACAAGACATCTGTACACCTGCGAAGCAAGCAACAGATGTCTGACAGAAGCAAATAAAAAATTGAAACATCACTGTGGACATGCATATATAAACCACTGACCAACCATAATCATCCCTGTACGCTGGACCCTGATGGTGATGATCTCTGGCCTGTGAATTCTGGCTAATCCTGGTCTCTGGATGTCGATCAGCTCTGTTCTCTGGACTCCGATCATCTCTGTTCTCTGGATCACTCCACGTCTGCACAAGAAAGAAACGTCACCGCACCACTGTGACTACAAAGTGGGACACAGCATAATGTATGCCTGACTCAATGCATTTAGTTGGGGGGGGCATAAAACGAACCCTTGATCGTTCAACACCGATGATTGTTTTATCTCAAAATCACACGGAAAAAAAGAAACAACGTCCGAAAGGAACCACCAAAGCATCGGCAAAGGGGAATGTAATCCTATTACTTGTCACGGGGCCACTCAGGCCAGTACCTCTTATGCCTAGGGCAAAGGGGGCTTGATGTCTGGTAAACACATGCTGCATCCTCAGAGGGCGCACTGTCTGCAACATTTGGGCCGGGGACCAGGGGGTTGCGTTGCGCTCTCTGACCAAGAATAACTGGCGCCTGGTGCTGGAAGAAGGGAATCAGCTACAAACCAGCTCCAGTGCCAGGGGAAGCTAAATCTCACAGGGGGCGTCGGTTACGTACTATACGGTGTAGGCGAATTCACCGATGACCTGCAGAGTGAACCTGAAAACTGGCTGATACTGCTATACACAAGGTCAACATGATTCGTGTCAACACACAGAAGACATGCAATACATTCAATGAAATTTGGCAGTTCTGAACTCCCACTTCCCAAGGAAGGGCCCACGTGCCAACGGTGGGATAAAAAATAGAAACAACTGATTAACAGTTCATACACAATAATACATGAGAGGGGAAGGAAAAGACTGTTGTCCTGTGACAGAACCTCAGAAAAAAAAAAGGGGGGGGGGCTGACGACGTCGCAAGGGCCATGGCGTAGACACCAGTGAGACAGCGTGCCATTCGCCAAGCCAATGCAAAACTGTCATCACCACGCCCTGCAGGCAGACATACCAGTCTGAAGTATTGAAATATAAGGACGTGTAACCCACTTCTGAATTCTGTAAGGACTTCCTGAACTCTGTAAGACCTGTACAGAAAGGGGAGAGCAATCAGAGCATCAAAGGCGGTAATATACACGACATAAGGAGGAAACACATCGGTGATCACGCATATGCACCTGTCCCCCGAAGCCTGTGCGCCATTGTAAAAATTTTGGATGTACTGATGACAACACTTGTCGTATGTCCTGTAACCCCACATCAATCTTGTGTTTGATGTTGTAGCGCAGCCATTCCTCATTTATGTCATGCATGAATTCAGATGCCTCCCTCCACTCAGGTTTGTCATACCCCTTGTATTTTAGAAACCATTTAACAATGTTGGGGCGGCGTGCCTTGTCCTTACCTCTGTTTTTCTGAACTGCATGTTTTAAAATTCTTTCGACGATGAATTTCTCATCATCCATCAACGTCTCCTTGTCGGTGTAAAAGTGTAGGGGTGGAGCTCCGTGTGTCAAGGGGGGGTTGTATGGTTTGAGCCGCAATGACTCAACCTGTTGTTCACCATACGGACCAGCAATTCTTTACCTACCTGCACTTAGCCTCTCCAAAATTTCAGCAGGACCAACCCAAAGACGGTCCAATTTACTCTCCCCCGGTTTACGAATGGTTTTCAACCAAACACCATCATCAGGTTCAAAATTGAGAGGCGGGTGTTCCGTCAGGTATTTGGCACTGAATTCATCATGTATTTTTGTGAGCTTGGCACTCACATATTCTCTTTCCCTACGCACACTTTGAAAACATTGGTACGCATCCTCTGACCCGTAATCAGGTGCCATTGGGGGGTGATCCCCAAACCCAATGGGATCCCTACCGAAAACAAGTCTATGTGGACTGAAGCCTGATACAGCCCCAGGCATATGGTTAGCACACCAAAGTGCCAGAGGCAATAAATCAGTGCACTTACGATTTCTGCCTGCCTGCTGTAACAACTTGCGTAAGCTGTCAACAACTACCTGTACTGCCCGCTCAGCCCTACCATTACTCTTCTTACGATACACAGGGGGTCTATACTCCTCAATTCCTGAGAGCTGACAGAATGTGGAGAAAAAATATGCATGCATAATTTTATCCACGTCGCTAAAAGTTTCCTTCGGCAGCCCGAAGAAAGTAACAAAACGCGTCAGAAATAAAGAAGCCAGCTCAGATGAGGTAATGGTGGTGCTGCATGGCAGTGCCATTACATATCCTGTTAAACGACAGACAATTACAAAAACTGAGTCATATACAACAGCTCCCTGTTTTACTTCATCCAATTCACAAAAATCTGCTGAGATAGAACTAAACAGATACTCAGGTATTGGATATCAATGCATAGTGTCAGGCTGCAGACCCTTGCGACCTTTGACAGCCTGACAGACCTGACAATGTCCTAACTGCAGCGCAATGTGTTCCTTCAGCTTGGTGTATGAAAATTTTCGTGGCTGTCCTTTATCAAGCTCCTGAAAAATGTATTTTCTGTCAATGAGCTGGTGTGTTTTGTGAATGCCTGGATGGGCATATGTATGTGTCGCCACTATGACTTTGTTTAACAGAGACAAAGGAACACAAATACGCCCTGCCAATCAAATACAACCCATGTGTAATCTGTACTGACCACTGACACCATCTGCCTGTAATGTTGTCCAATGTGGACCCAGCACTGGGTCAGCAACATATTCTGGATCCCAATCACTATACAACACAGCGGTATCAGGGGGGAGTTTGATTGTATTTAGTGTGTGTATGTGTAAATCTTCCACTCTGTCAATGGGCAGCTCGTGCCCGTCACCCACTGTAGAAATTTCTGTGTGACGTAACTCACGCTTGACTACTCGAGAAGGTCTGCTCTGTTGAAAAACTGCAGGGTTGCAGTATAAGTGAAATCCGTCAATATCAGCAAAAGATGATGCATGCACAAGGGAGGGGTGATCAGAAATGTGACGAATTTCTGCAACCGCACGGGCCTCAAGAAGAAGCTCACGTACCTCAGTTTGATGTGGTATGTGGACCGCAACACACTCAGTGCAGTCAGGAACCATACAGGCACGTACAGTACGATACGCTCCAAAATCATTTGGGTGCCGTTCACGCAACTTACGTTGTGTGTATTCGCGCTCACGCTGTTCACACTGGTTCCAACCCTCAAGGTCATTTTCACTGCCGTGAAAAGATACATCCTGAGATAACCCTGCCGGGTATGCCCAGCATGATAACGCATCAGGGGCTTCATTTTCAGCTCCCTTATGATACAGTATTACAAGATTGAAACGACTTAAAAACTCGTGCCATCGGCCACGACGACCCAAAGGCCCAGACACAGTACACAAATCCTCCTTATACCACTGTACAATACTACTATGATCTGTACGTACCAATACTTCCTGATGTCCTATCCATGACTGAAACTTTAACAAACTACATACAACAGCATATGTCTCTTTTTCCCTCACTGTCCATCCCACCTGTCCTATACCTTTATCTTTATGCTTACCTGCTGTTTTACTGCCCTGCAGTTTTCTAGAAAAAAAAGCAAAAGGATGCCAATTCCCGTCGTCCTGTTCCTGTTCTAACACTCCCCCTACAGCGAAATCTGATGCATCAGTGGACAGCCGCCACCGTGCACCAGGACGCGGTAGATACAACTCAACTTTCACAATCAGAGAATCTTTGATTTGCTGAAATCCCCACTCCATTTCAGGAATCCACTTGATCTCTGATTGTTTAGGGGTAAGCTTAACACATTTGCGTGCCTTACAAGGCAACCCATTACCATCTACTGCCGGCCCCCCTTGTACATCCTCAAACTGATACATACCTTTTAGGGCCTCCATCAAGGGGGCAGCATACTTGGCATAGTTACGTATATACATACTATACCAATTTGCCAAACCCAGGAACCCTTTCAGGGCCTTGGCATTGGTAAGGTGTTTAATTTCCCAATCCCGAAGGGCCTGTGTTTTACTCGGGTTAGGGAAGCGTTTACCGTTACAAAGTACATGCCCTACATACTGTACTTGACGACGCAACAAAAAACACTTTTCAGGCTTGACCGTGAGGTCAGCAGATGCAAATGCATGAAACAGCTCACGCATACAAAGAAAATGATAATACAACTTATCCTGATCTGAAGGGTGGGAAGGAATGATATATGAAAAGGCGGTGACCATATCAGAATTTGCTGTGCCATCAGGCAAAATTGGCGGCGGTGAAAAACAGGGGTTCAAAAATGTATCAACTGGTTTGTCTGCATAAGCATGGCTGTCAAAAAGCTTGCCAGGGCCATGATCAGAAGGTGCATAGTTGCGCGGCACTCCTGTACCCGTCAACACATCATCAATATACGGCCCACTAGTAGGGCAGTTACGTACAACCCAGGCAACCAGTCGCTGAAAAACCTGCGGGCCCACCTTAACCCCCATGGGCAGCACCCACCATTCATACACGCCGAAAGGCGTGATGAATGCGGTCAAGGAACGACTGGATGCCTCCAGGTGCATCTGGTGGAATCCGTCTTCCAAGTCCACCAACGAAAAAACACTGTTACCCTCTTGGCGGGCGAGCTGGTCTTCAATTACCGGTAAAGGAAAATTTAACCCTTTAAGCTGGGTATTTAAATACCGATAATCGATGACCAGTCGCCATTTGCCATTGGGTTTGGCGCCTAAAAAAGCCCGCAATATCCACTCTGTACTACCTCGACACTTACATATGAAACCCTGTTCCTCAAAACCCTTAATTTTATCGTACAGAACCTGTTCACGCACACCTACTGTACGTATGGTATTACAACTAAAAGGAACTGCATTGCATATCAACTCAAGGTTTACCTTAGCATGAGGACCCCTTTTGTCATTGTCAACCTGCGTGAAAGTTTTTCTGGTAAAGACCTGCTCCTTAATTTCACTGATTAGTGCTTCACGCAGATGCTGACAGTCCTCATATTCCATATCTGCCTGTACTACACTAAAAATACTAGTACCAGGATCATCACTCACTACCTGAATACCATGCTCAGTGTTACTATCAGACATATACTCATCAGTAAGAGCATTGTCTTCAGAATCGTCACTCTCTGATGTGACGTCACTGGCTGAGTCCTGTAATCCCTGAAAATCAGCCCAGTACAGCTTATCAGCCTCAGACAAGGATTGAACCGATCTTTTCTCTAGTCGTCGGCGACCAAAACGCCTTCGCTGACGACTTAACCCACCATCAGACAACACAAACTGTGAAGAGGGAGCATTCACAGGCTCATTTGCAGGCTCATTTTCAGCTCGCGGCTGGCTGTCTGGCAATCCATGAAACTGCGAGTCGACAGATGGCTCACTCCAACCATTGCAAACAGCCTCAGGCCTGATGGCAGGCTGTGAAGGTCAAGGCTGTTGAGCCCGATCATGGCCAAAGGAGTCAAAGAAAACAACCCGATATGGAACGGTACAGTTTTTTACCTTGCCATGTGAGGTTACAAACAATGGGTGGCCAGTTGGGATTTCGACCCAATCCACAGCAACCTCACCAACGAGCCACCACCATGACGCTTCTTTAACTACAGGGATGATGGCAACTCCACGACAGGCTTCCATGACCATTTTGACTGCAACAAGGGACCATAGGTGTTCAGGAGGGTGCAGCCACATGGTTTCACCATTCCATGGTTTCGATAGTGACTGCTGTGGATCAGTCCATGTCTGTGGAAAGGCCTGAAAATTAGGGCAGCCGAAAGCATCGACTGTGACAGACATACCAGCATCCGTCATCCACTCTGAGACACGATCAATGACGTCTGATCGAACTCGAACAGGTCCTGGTTTGATTCGTTTGACCTGACGACGAAGCATAGTATTCAAAGCAGGAGTTATGAATTTATTCGCAGGGGGCTGGGGTGTGGTTGCCGTTGGAAAAGGGTCAGACCCTTGAAGTGACGTGAGATTCAACTCAGTCAGACCTCGCAAAATTCTGTTATCCTGTCGTAACTGAGAATCATAGTAAGACAGAATTTTGGTATCACGATAATCAGTGCAACGAGCATACACCCAGCCAGCCATAAAATAATCTGGGGCCCATGCCTCATGGCGATGGCCCCACTGATCAGCATACAAACGGTCAATCTGTGATGCTTCCCTGGTCCCTCCTGCACTTAAAAAATCTTGGCTAACTTGACAGAGAACTTAGTCTGTAGCTTCAGTACAGGACGAGCCAGAAGTTGGATAAACGGGAGAAATTATACTCCTGTTGCCAGAAAACAAACGGCAAGCCCACGCCGTAATACTTGAAACAAACATAACCAGGTTAAGCGAATCACTTGCACCTGCAGAAAGATCGTTACGATCACTCATTGTAATGGGAGCCTCACGCCCCACTAAACCAAGGACCTCACGTCCCATACTCAGCGAATCACTCGCCATCTGCAGAGCATCACACTCCTGTTGCAGTCATTCACTCATTGTAAAACTTCCAGAAGCCTCACGCTTCATAGCTGACCTATTGGGAACCTCACGCTCCACACTCGATGACTCTCTCACCTGGGGAGCCTTGCGCTCCACATTTCGCACAGTCTGCGAACTAACCTGAGTGGCATCACGCCTTGTGGACAGCGAATCGCTCGCCATTTTTTGCAAAATTCGAAATAGAATGAAAAGGGAAACAAAACAGTCGAATGACTGCGGATGTGTTGAATTAGTTTGGTTTGTCAGAGACGAATTTTCCTGCGGCGGTATAAATTGACTGCGGCCTGTACTGCCAAAACCACCTGTCCCGCGCTCAGTGGTCGACAGCTCCTTGGCTTCAACCACAGATGGCGTTGAATGCTTCTCAAGTTTTAATCGAGCAATTCTGTCACCTTTCTGAATCGTGAAAGGCTGGTCACCTGAATTCTCAAGTAACACCGTTACATCACCACGGTATCCCCGATCTATGACGCCGCCCGCAACATGTACCCTTTGGGCAGCAAAACTGCTGCGTGAGGCGATGCGACCATAATGACCCATTGGGATTGCCATGGAGATGTGCAGTGGGATTTTTACACCAGACTGAGCTGGAATTGAAACTGAGACAGGGGAAAACAGATCATGCCCGGCGGAATCACCGGTTGCTTGTTTGGGTAATGTCACGTCGTCCCGAAGTCGTTTCACTTGGAGTGATGACCCATCCTGCAAAAGGAAAACCTGATCATATTCCCTGGAGCATATCTTCTCAAACCAAATGCGTTCTAAATGATTTATGCATACAACATGTCCATAATGCGTACATGCAGATAATGCCTGAGGTGGTGCTGTTGGATTACACTCAGAACACCACCAATCTGCGACCAGCGGTTCTGAGAAGCGTACAGATTTTTGTTCAAGGACAGGCTGTCCATGTCCAGATTGCTTCAAAATGCTGACCAAAACACGCTGATGTACACAGGGACATGCTGTCTGGTCTCCATGACACTTAGGGCAGAAACCTTGATACCTTGATGGATATTTCACCATTGTCAGCTCCTCCATGGGGACCAGAAATTTTTGATTGGCCAGAAACGCAAGGCGGTACTGCTGGAAAAAAGGAAACCCCAGCAGAACTTTGTCTCCTACATCTGCGAGGTGAATGAACACATTTAGGCACTGGAAGATAACCACTCCGCGCTTCCCTGTCACAGGTAATGACATATTGACAATGACGCCCTTGTCTCCTCCTGTAATCTGCGATTTCCCCGCCCCCAACAAACGTAACGGGCGTGGGGCGCCCACCCAGGTAGCTTTGAAAAACATTTTGACGGCCCCACTGCCAAAATCTGACACCCTATGTCTGCCAGTGTCAGTACTTCAGTCTCAGGCAAAAGTAATTGATCCTGGAGGGAAATTCAAACATGAAATAAAAGTTCACTCTTACCCGAATGATATTTATTGAAGGGTTTGATGGGGGGTCGAGTAACAGAGGGCATTGCCTCAAAGTCCAGTGACCTGATCTCAACTCCCTGGTTTTGCGAATAGAAAAGGGGAGGTAACTGCAGCCACCGAACATGCTTGTCTGGCCTGGCACTCCAGGCGTATGGCTGCCTGCCTATACCCTAAGGTACAGATTGCTTGGGCTGAGAATCCTCGAATAGTACTGTCGGGGGTGGGGTTTCACTGATGGCACTGGCACTCTCATCCTGAACACTAAGCGCCCGGGCATTCTCACGCGCGTACCGGCTCGGTGTCGGACATTGAGCCGCCATATGCCCCGGACCCCCACAGCGAAAACAGACAGCTGTAGCACCAGGACCCTTGGTATCTGCTGTGGTCTTGCGGTAATGGCGGTCACGCCCACGCTCATCGTCCGATGACCGCTTTCCATCGCGATCCCTGGTTCTTGTGTTCGCTGAACCACGGTCCGTTCCATTCCCACTGGACCTGCGTTCATGGTCTGTTCTTTTCTCATCAGATCTGTGTTCGCGGAAGGATCGACGGTCATTTCGATCGGTCGCTGATCCACTCTCCTTATCACTACCACGACCTTTAGTGTACTGTCTCCTGTCTTTGAGTAAGAAAAAGTCACTGCCATGTGTTTCTTGGAGGGCTTGATCCAGGCCAAGCCCCCCTTAAAACCCTTTTGTTGATGCTAAGACAAACTTAAGTGTTTTTATCTCTCTTTTGTTGCCTAAAGTACACTTTCTCAAAGTAACTAGGGTTGTGACCCTAGCCCCCCATGAAGTTCACCCCTACCACTCAACTGAGCGGAGGTACCTTCCTTCATGGAGGATGTACCGAAATAAAACAGGCAGTTCATGCTTGTTGGCCTTGGAGGTTAAGCCTAGTGGTCTCCCACCCCAAGACCCCTATACACAATTGTTTCTACCACTTACTGTGGTCCTACTTTGTAACTGTTTCTGAATTCAGTTGCTTGGCCAAGTCATTTTCTGTGTGGTCCTGACATCTATGCCCCACATTCCTAACCAGCACCATTACACCCAAAAGAGTGCACATAAAGTGCCTAATGCTATCCCTGAGGCAAGAGTCAGACCAATTTTCATATAAAATCTTTTGTATTGTCCATTTGTGATTGAATCTTTCCGTATAAACCTGCGCTGTCTATCTGCAGCCCTTCTGTGTTACACTGGATTCCAAAACCAATCATTGATTCGATCCACATCCTGTCCTTGCTCTACTTGCTGCTTGGGTTTGGGTTTTCAACTACAAAACCTGCAGGTATACATGAAAAAATCTAGGGCAGAATTCAAGGACATCTTTCCGGTAGCAGAGACAGTCCCTTGTGACCTTTTGAACCGACCCTGAGAAGAAGTGCAGCACAAAAGCTCAACAACAAGTTCATCATGTCCACGCCAAGCGTCAGGACCTGGCCCATCAGAACTGTCCAAGTGCAAATGGGCAGCATGGCCCACCCAATGAGTGTACCACCTTACCGAGCTCCACATCATCTCAGTGGCGCATCTGGGTCCCAAGGAGATCCAGAACGCAGAAGGGCGGAAGAAAATAAAGGCCTTACCACCGAGGCCTTAGCAGCACACGGTGGAGACAGCTTCAGTCACCTCCACAGACGTGTAGCTGCCTCAGTATCCAGATCGAATTGTCCGGCTTCATCCTCAACAGCGATTGAAGGACCTGAGGAGTATGAGGAACTGAGGAAGAAGATGGATGAGTACATCCTACATAAGGAGTACTACAAATCCATCCGTGGGAAAGATGGAGAGGAGACACTGGCTGTACATGGATCCAGACCACGTACAGACCTAGGGTCCTACGCTCACTCTGGTCCGCCGTCCGACAGAGCAGAGACTGCATCCCTGCCAAGACGACCAAGACCTGAGTATCCATGTTGTCCAACCCCAAGGGCTCCCGAAGTGGGCCCGACTCGAGTCGAAGAACAACATCATCCAAGGCCAACCTACGGTGCTCTGGATCATACGGCCGAGCTATTGGCCAAACTCCTGTCTGGATCAGAAGATCCAGATGTGACGGCCCTATAGGAGGCCATTAAGGCTAAACTGGGTATTGCAGAACCCTTACCCAAGCCAGAGTTGCCCTCTCTCTCTCCAGGACTGAGTACCCTGGCCGAAGATCTCAAGAGATCAAGGGTCTCAAGGCTGTTGCCTAAGGTCACCTGCCCCAGCCCCTTTCACCCCCGTGCCAGGACAGTGCCTAGGGCTGATCTACAGGACGTGCCTGTCACAGAGAGTGAGAGAAGAGGGCTGTCAGCCCTGGCCCCTCTTGCCGGCGTGTCGCCTTCAGGCCTAGCCTCGGGGGGGTGGGAAGACGGGCAGACCAATTGCGCAGGCGAACATCCAGCTGGAACTGCCGGAGTTCGACCCCAAAAATCTGCCCGAATGGGCAGAAGAATTTGCAGAGTTCCTTTTGTTGACTGGCCAATCCCATGTGGATGTGGCCACCAAATGTTCACTGCTAAAACGCTCATGCAAAAAGAAATTTTTGCAAAAACAGGTGAAACAGATTATGAAAACCTGTTCTACCTGGGCAGAGGTACTCCTCAGGTTAGAGAAAACATTCCCAGTCTATGAGACTGACCTCAGCGTACGCACACAGATCGAGGAGCTACCTATGCTCCCGGAGTTTCCATCCGCTGCGCGAATTTCTGAATATGTGTGCGACTTGGAGTACTTGTTTTCGAGGATGAACGTGGGCTCCTACGGAGCCACTGAGCCCCACCTGTGGCTCATGAGTAAGATCCCCCAGCGTACGTGGGAAGATTGCCGCTCCACGTCTGAGAGGAAGAGCAGGACCCACTCGTACGATGAACTGGTGGATCTCTTGATTGAACTCGCTCTTGAGAGAGAGAATGACTCCCACATGGAGAAATTCCTCAAGAAGCATTTGGGACGAGGTGGTACCCCTACCCCCGAACGTGGCGAAGGGAAAGGGCATAAAAATTCCACAAACACCAACCAGGGAGGTGGTAAAGGGAGGGGTAACCTACGTGCCATGAATGAGGTTCAACTTGATGCAGGCACAACCCCCTGTTATACTCCAGACCTGTCAATGACAAGGGGGGACCTTGTCATGCCTCTGACTGCGATCTCCGCAGTGGCTGTATGCTGCAGATGAAACTTCAGCAGCATACCAAAGATGGGAAAACTGTGACCCATCAGGACCATTTCAGGTGTACCATCACCTGTGGTTACTGTGGCAAATGTCGTCACTACGAGGACGAATGCCACATCAAGAAACGCGAGAGTGACAAACTCAAGCGTCAGGAGGCGGAACGCCAGAAGACCCAGACGCCCGCCAGAAATCCCCCGAATGGGGATAAAGGTGGTAAAGGAGGTGGCAAGGGGTGTGGCAAAACTGGACCCCCTAACCCCCAGAGGCGCTCATCAGCGCCCGTTGCTACACCCACTCCTGCTGCTGCACCCGCTCCTGCCGCAGGTGACCCCAAGAAACGCCCCCAAGGGGATAACGCTACCCCTGAGGGGAATAATTCCAAGAAGAGGCGCTTGGCCTGGATGGCCAAGTCCCTCATGGCTGCAGGGGTGGATGTGAAGTTCCCTGATGAGGAATAGGGGGGCGGCTCCGAAGAGGAGGACTTGGTTTTCTGGATCCTCGTGAAAATCGGGGATCAGGTTTTTCGAGCGGTGCTTGATACCGGTGCAACACTTTCCATAGTGGCCCGGCGCCTGCTTAAGACTTTCAAGAAAACTAAGACCGTGGCCATAAGAGTAGGGGATGGGCGTACCATCCATTCCTTGGGGGGGGTCGATGTGACTATATGCCTGGGCGACGAAACCGTGACCCAACACTGCAGAGTGTTGGACACTGACGCCTTTGACATCGTCATTGGCACCGACTTTCTACGAAGAAACCCCCAGGTAAAAATGCTGTCCCTACAGCGTCCTTACTCTTTGCACTGCGA
This sequence comes from Eutreptiella sp. 'Long Island Sound 2002', assembly GCA_964036045.1. NCBI lineage: Eukaryota > Euglenozoa > Euglenophyceae > Eutreptiales > Eutreptiaceae > Eutreptiella > Eutreptiella sp. 'Long Island Sound 2002'. The sequence continues at coordinate 37,114,898 of OZ038398.1, read as the reverse complement.
CTTTGGCAGTGGGCTATTCTCCGTTCCTTTGGAGCTGTCAGGACGGAAAGAGTCTGGGCTGCGCTACGCAGCCAAGACGAACTATCATACTGAAAACTACCGATTAGCCCGTCACGTTCTTGAAAATGGACTGGCGGCCCTTCAGTTAAACCTGGATGAGATCCAGGTGGAATTGTTTGCGAGCCAACAACAGCACATCATGCAGTTGTACTGCTCGAAACAACTGAACAATGCTTTCCGTTTCTTCTGAAAAGCAATGGGCCTAGCGTATGCTAACCCTCCCTTCTCCCTGCTCGCGAAGGTTCTAACCAAAATCGCTTATGAGGGAGGAAGGGTTGTTATGTGCACCCCTGACTGGGGTTGCTCTGGTGAACATGCTTACTGGCGCCGTATGCTAGATCGAATGACCGTGGGAAGAGTGCAACTCCCCGACGGCCCCATCTATGTGCCTGAGGACTCAGACACAGCTATGCAGGCCCCTGAGTGGGCCAGTTTCCTGTCAATCGTCGATGGATCTCTCAATCCTGTACCCCTGTGTGACCTAGACCAGGTGCTACTAAAAGAGGTCATGGCCGAAAATCGTGGCCTGACCCTTTATGATCTCAAAAATCGATCTCCTGAGCACCTATCTGCCACACTTACAGGGTGTGAGTCTCCTGATGACTATCTGGAGCCTGCAGCTGTAAAAGAGGATGCTGACGACCAACTGTCTGAGATCGCCAGCACTATTCCCTCTGTCGATCCCAGCTGTGTTGACCTAAAACATAGTGCTTTCCTAGCCCAGCTGTTGCTAGAGGAGGTAGATCTAGAGTCAACCTCTGAACCCGCTTCCCCTGTTGGGAAGCCAGTGCTACACATGCAGCCTGTGCATACAGGTGAACCCGTGGCCCGGAGTGCTGATGCTCTGGCGCGGCCTGCTGCTGATAACATGCCATTGTCTGAGCATGACACTCAAGAACTCCGGCGGCTGTTGTACCTGAAGGCCGAAGGTATTGAGCGCCAAGAGCGGCTGCAATACCTCAGACAGACCTGGAAATACTCCATCTGGTCTGAGGAGGACGATGAGTCCTATACTCTGCCTAATCCTGAGATACCTCTAGTGTATTCTCTACACTATGGGCAGCAATGTCCCCCTGAGTGGGACGATGGTACTGTGCCTGCCGAAACTGCTGATCGGCAGAAAAAGAAAGAACATGGAAAAAGCAACCTCCATGCTGAGGAGGATTTCCTTCAGAAACTCGAGAGTCTTAACCTTGACCCCCGCCTGAAGAAACTGCTGATAACCTATGAGGAGGTGTTCGGCGCCTTGCCGCCTCCCCTTTCTTGTAAAAAACTGGTCCAGATGGACCTGAAATTGAAACCAGAATTTGAAAAGACGCGAGTGAGGCGTCGTCCCTATCCCGCTCCACAGGAACAGGTTGAAGAAATCGAGCGCCAGATCCAAGAATGCATTGATGCTGGCCTCGTTGAAGAGTATAAACACGGGGACTATCCCCATCACTGCAGTCCCTGTTTCCTTGTTGCTAAACCAGGGTCGACTGCCCTACGTCTTGTTGTAGACTATGGTGAGGTCAACAAGAAAACCCAGAACCACTCAGGGAGTATTCCTAACATGGAAAACACCCTGGAGCGTATTGCCAAATGCAGGTATAAGACCAAAATGGACAAACGCTCTGGTTTCTGGCAGGTGGACCTAACCGCCGCAGCTCAGGAGCTGTTGGCCTTTATAACCCCTAAGGGTCGTGTTTTCAAGTGGAAGGTTATGCCTTTCGGGGTGGCTAATGCCCCAGCGCTCTTCCAGGAGCTTATGAACAAAATTTTGTACATACTGAGGCGCAGGCCTCTAGTACAAGAGTTGATTTCTCAGGGTGCAGAAATGGAGGCTCACATCGACGACGTGAGTTTGGGTACTAATACCAAAGAGGACCACGTCCTTCTCCTCCGTGAATTTTTCATTGTCTGTCAAGAAAACCATCTCCGAATCAAACTCGAAAAATGTGAGTTTATGAAAGAGGAGATGGAGTATTTGGGTTTCGACGTGGGGTATGGCTGGTGGAAACCAGCCGCGTCTAAGATGCAGCCCCTACAGGACATGCAGATTCGCGATGACCCTAAGAGGGGTCTACACGGTGTGAGGAGTGTTGTGGGCGCCTGTAATTTCTATCGGCGTCACATCCACAATTTTACTTACTCCTCTGCACCCCTCACTGACCTGATCAAGAAAACTACTCCCTGGAGGTGGACCTCCAGAGAGGAAGAGTGTTTCCAGGAGTTGAAGAAGAAGATTGCCTCCTCCAACTGCCTGGGAGTGCCCCGCCCAGAGGGCGGGATAGTCCTGATCACTGATGCCAGTGATGTAGGGGGGGGTGGTACGATCTACCAATGGCAGGAGCTTAACCCCGCTGAACTAACCCACTGCCATTATCGTACTACTGGACTGAACCGTGATGGTTCGTTGAAACATGACTATCCTACCAGTGAGTGGCGACTGGTACCACTAGGACACTGGAACTGGAAATGGAACCAAGCGCGTTCCAACTACAGCACCTATGACCAGGAACTCCTGGCCGGTATGTTGGTGCTATCGTCACAATCCCGACTCCTGGGATCTAACCCTATTGTCTGGCTGTGTGACCAGGAGCCTGTGAAGTCTTTTCAGAAGGGCCCACCACCAGAAAAAGCAAAGCTAAAACGGTGGTGGACTTACCTGAGCCAGTTCAGGCTGACAGTGCATCATATCCCCGGGATTAAGAATGAACTGTCTGACTATATATCGCGCAACAACTTCGATGCGCTTATTGGTGAGAGCTCTGAGGCGCTCGCCAAAGAGGCTTTCCAGCGTATGGATGTCCAGCTTGACCTGTCCATGCGCACTGCTGGAATCCTGGAGGGTTGCAGTCTAACCGACTATCGGTCAGAGTATGAAGAAATTCTCCAAACCCTCAGCACTGGTCTCGAAACCCGTGTCATTGACGGGCACCAGTGGTATAAAAACAATCATTACCTCTTCTACGAGGACCGAATTGTGGTGCCTGAGGCACGACTGGATGGGTGCCTCCAGTGGTCCTATCTCAGTTCTGGTCACACTGGCGCTAATGGCTCAGTGGACTTCTTCCGTGAGTGTTTCTACTCTAGTCTAACCCTGACTGAACTGAGGTCGCGTATGCAGACCATTGTGGATGCTTGTGGCTGTCATGCCAGCAAGCAGAGCGACAGTAGGGATACGGGCCGGATCTCCAGCTTACCCATACCCTAATGTGCTAACTCTCTTCTCTACGTGGATTTCATCCACGGCCTACCACGCTTTGGCAGCTATGATAGTTGCCTCGTGGTCACCTCTGGTCTATCTCGCTTCACCCGTGTGTTCCCTTGCAATAAGAAAATCACAGGTGAGCAGTGTAAGTGCAGTGCTGACTTGTCTTGTAAGCACTTTGATTCTTTCTCGGGGTACAGCCTGATTGGCAGACGAGGCTTTTGGAGTCTCTCTCTTTATGCCCACTATCTTGAATATTTGATAATGAAATCCAATAACGAAATCCAGTACAGAAAATCCGACAAGGCAAACACGTAGCGGGCAGAGCAAATACGAGTTGTGTTAGTTGACTCGTATACGGCGGTGATATTCACATGTCCACAGGAGACTCACTCCTCAGCAGACAATTCATGCTGAGAATCCCGTAAAGGAAATAGACACATACCATGGCCCGTAAGTATACACGAATGCGAATCACGCATATTGACATATATCGCTTATCTCTATTCATGAGCGGCGCAAAAATTCTGCTCTGGTGTGCGCGTGCGCTCTCTCTCGCTCACTCTGGCTTCTCTCGCTCGCTCTCTCACTCACTCGGGCTCACACTACGCTTCATCCCTCGTTCACTCACTCGCTCGCTCCCTCCGACCCTCGCTCACTGGTTCCCTTACACTCCCCTAAGCCGGGCGGTGAGGATGGTTGGGGTGGGCGGCCGCAAGAAGAAAAAAACTGTCGTCCCAAAGGACCAGCGTACATGTACACGCAGTAAGTGCCATACACTGTACAGCACAATGTAAAAAAGTAGGGAGTGGCGCAGCGACTCTCCCCTAATACCGGAGAGCTTGCTCGGAGGCATTAGACAATGCAAGATTGAATGATTGGATAATCGGATCGGGTAATGATTGGAATGAAGACAGATGGTGGCTGCAGAACTGAGCGTATCAACCACGCTGCAGAACTGAGCGTATCAACCACTGGTCGTCGTCAGGCTTGCGCCTCCGATCCGCCAGGGAATTCTGACTTACTAACTGACTTGTGGCGAAAAACTGCTTGACTGCAGGTGTGACTTGTGGCAATTAAGCTCTGTCTGCCTGCTGTGGCTCGTGGTAGTGGCTCGTGGTTTCTGTTCTGGGTGCTCTGACTGCTTCTGCTGGCTGTGTAATTTACATGCAGCAACTGGCTATGGCCGTTGGACAAGCCATACAACACACAACATATAACTGGCAAATCAGTTTCAGCCACACTAGGCACATCGAAACTACTCAGCTTGAACAAAAACTGCAAACAAATTGCAAACACCACTAACTGTCAACCTGTGTAAACTGTCATGAATCAACACACAGTAAACTTTAAAAATGAACCTTAACCTGAAGCAACATGACTGTCTGTAGCAGTGAATAGGGCAAAGGATTGTAACCATTCTAAAAAGGCCGCTCGGTCAGTGTGGTGTCTGTCTCTGTGCTTGTGTTGTGCCTGACCTAGGTGCGAAACTTTGTTGGCCTGATGGCATCATCCGACTGTCCCTCACTGTCAGTGTGGTGTCTGTCTCTGTGCTTGTGCTGTGCCTGATCTAGGTGCGAAACTCAATGATCTTGTGGCTGGTCTGAATAGAAAATTGGATACAAGACAGAGGGTGGCTGCAGAACTGAGCGTATCAACCACGCTGCAGAACTGAGCATATCAACCACTGGTCGTCGTCAGGCTTGCGCCTCCGATCCGCCAGGGAATTCTGAAGGGGACAGTAAATCAATTTGACTGAGAGTTACCAAAGAAATGCCTACACTTAACTTAGTGTGTGTAGCATGCATGTGTGTCTGTACGTAAGGAGTGCCAGAGCACTCCCCTACATGCCGGAGAGCTTGCTCGGAGGCACAAAAAACAATAGCCTCATGCTTTGGTGTATGTTGCACCTCTGTGCCCTTTCTGCCTGTCTGCTGTTTGCGTGGGCCGCGCGCGCTGTGTGCGTTGCTCTGTGCGCCCTTTGTGGTGGTTGGTCCCTCTGTTGGGTCTTGGTGCCTGGCGCCCTCTCTGGGTCCTCCTGGCTGTGGTGTTCGTGGTTGTTGGCCTCAGCAGGGAATTATTCCCCATCACACGCGTACGCATACGCCTGTGCCTGGCATCTGGCTGGGTGTGCGTCGGGTACCTTGGTGGTGGGCCCGCGCTTGCGCTGTGTGTTGGTGGCTGTGTTTTTCGTGTGGTGGTTGCTTGTTGCACCGAGGCGTCACCTAAGCCGTCACTCTGTTGGGTTTCATGTTTGTGTGGTACGGGAGTAGTCTTGGCCTACGTAAGAGGATGCTTACATGTAGACTCAGGTTCAAATTTAATACTACTCCGTGTTGATGGTTGTGGTCCTGCACTGGCACTCACTCAGGTCTGCCGGTCACTGGTGGTCTCACCCTACACTGTTGCCCACGTTGCTTCCTTTCCTCTACTCTAGTCCTCGTCATGCCATGCCCCGTACTGTAACTTGGCCTGTCTGCACTCAGGTTGGCCTTGGGTTAGAAATTGTGGACTCCTCGGTGTACCCCATCAAATCAGCGGTTAGTCCAGCTTAGGAGCACACTCTGACCTCACCGGTAGCTCAGTCCACTTAACCCTCACTGCAATGCAAATACGGCGAGAGGTTACCGGTGGTGGCAGGTAGGTAAGTGACAGACTATGCGGACGTGAACTAACAAGGCGACTATATATACTAGCTTATCACAATGCGTTCTCCGTGTCCTGACCAACACAAGCGGTAAGAGAGTCACACTCACACAGGGAAAGATCTGGAAAAAGCTGTGTTTACCTTGGCACCTGGAGGTTAGGCATTGGTGCTGGACTCAAGGCTTGATACAAAAGGGAGACAATGAATGATTCACACGAACCTTTACACAACTAGAACAAAGTTGTCTGCTGACTCGAAACAAGCAATGGTGTGCCAATATGCTGTGACTGCATAACACTTGAACAATCAAGTCAAGCAACAATCAACTCAAGAGCTAACACAATTATATTTCCACAACTATTCGTCACTCGTCAAACAGACTTTTTGAAAACAACCTTCACAAAATTGACTCATGAGGTACACACCTCTAACTGCATGGGTGGTCCCAACAATCAACAGACTAGACAAAGTAGGCAAGGCACTGCAACTAAAGTTCAAACAAGTCTTGTAGACCAAAGGCGGTGTTCAACCGGCGCTGGTCGCTTGAGGCAAAAATGTGTCACAGTATTGAGAAATCAAATCTAAGACAAAATGAGTCTCCAAAAACTGAACAACAAGCTTGAAAGGCGTTGGCGCCACAGAAAACGAGTGGCGGCGATGCGACGAACGCACTTGTGTGTCGAAAAACCACAACGATGAGTGTCACCCAGGACAATTGTCCAAAATTATTTTTTTGTTTGACTGAAAACTCAAGGTGAACCAAAATGGAGCTAAAAGCACAAAGGAAGAGTGGCGACGAGTGGAATAAACACACCTGCACTCAGAAACGACTTGCCAAAATGGTTCCACGCGCGAGTTCTGGTCATGGAGAAAGAAGAATAACTTCGACCTACCATACTTGTTCACAACCTTTGGGTATTCACCACAATTTTTGTTCAACATTCAGAGAAAGGGAAGAAGGTAGGAAAGTGTTATCAATTCAGGTTCTCAAAGCTTCAAACTACTTTAGAGCGCCCTGGCAGGCCCAGCACCAGACAATGAAGGAGATGTGGAGGATGATCCTTGTCCATGTGCCCATGATTTGCCTGCAGCCCAATTGAAAGGTTGTGGGTCAAGATCAAACCCACCAACACTTGAATGGACTTAGAGACCAAAGAGGGTCTCACGCAGACAGCCAGTAGGTCGCGCGTGCGCCCAGTAGGTCGAAAACTGGGTCGACGGCGACACGTTGAAAGCGCCTGGGTTGTCTTGCCTCAGACGCGACTCGACGCGAGTCGACACACGAACGGCGACGACGACCTCATTTGACGTGTGTCTTCGTTGGCATTGCCGTCGCTTCATTGACGTGCCTTCGCCCTCGTTGGCGTTGTCGCTGGAATGGCGCTGGATCAGCAAATCCGTGTATCTCTGGAACTGCCTGATCTCACGCAGTGCAACAGTACCCGGACAAAACCGATGAAGCTTTTTGATGCCACCGGTCGCTGGTTGCAACTTGCGAGCATTCCTGGTGACCAAAGCCACAAAACATACAGGTTAGAATCAAAAACCTCCTCTGGAACTTGTTCGCTGCTGGTTCGCTCCCAGAACCTGCTCACGCAACGAATTTGAATTCACTCTGAGCTCCTTCGTTGGAGACTGAGCTGGCGCCACAAATTTTCAGTGGGCGCAGAAGACATAGAGTCAGCGATCAGGGAAGGTTATGCAAGTTTGCGAACATACAGCCATACAGAGTTAACTCCCCTCTCAGGGGCACCATGGAGAGGGAATTGCTGTCATATGAGGGTTTTCGGGCTTCACTTGACCTGGCGAGGCGACTGCACTGGGGTTTCGTGTGATTTGACACACTTGCACGGGTCGTACCATGACTCTGCGGAGTTTCCTTCGCTGTCTCTTTTCACGGCGTTGAGCTTGCTTCAAGGCATCTCGTTCCGTCAAGCACTCTTCTCGGTGACATTCTTGAGTGGTGTGGGTTCTCCACCCCGGCCGGCCATTTTGACGGCACAACCGACATGCTGCCTCATCATGAGAGCATCTGCTCATGAATTGTCTTGTAAGTGCAGTGCTGACTTGTCTTGTAAGCACTTTGATTCTTTCTCGGGGTACAGCCTGATTGGCAGACGAGGCTTTTGGAGTCTCTCTCTTTATGCCCACTATCTTGAATATTTGATAATGAAATCCAATAACGAAATCCAGTACAAAAAATCCGACAAGGCAAACACGTAGCGGGCAGAGCAAATACGAGTTGTGTTAGTTGACTCGTATACGGCGGTGATATTCACATGTCCACAGGAGACTCACTCCTCAGCAGACAATTCATGCTGAGAATCCCCTAAAGGAAATAGACACATACCATGGCCCGTAAGTATACACGAATGCGAATCACGCATATTGACATATATCGCTTATCTCTATTCATGAGCGGCGCAAAAATTCTGCTCTGGTGTGCGCGTGCGCTCTCTCTCACTCACTCTGGCTTCTCTCGCTCGCTCTCTCACTCACTCAGGCTCACACTACGCTTCATCCCTCGTTCACTCACTCGCTCGCTCCCTCCGACCCTCGCTCACTGGTTCCCTTACACTGTGAAAATGTTGGTCGAACAATGGTTCGAACCCTATGGAGCACCTAAGCAGGTGCACTCTGATGAAGATGTACGCATCCGCAGTGACACTGGGTGGTACAAACGAGTGCTAAATGCCCTCAACGTGGAGGTAACCACAGGTGTGCCCTATACCCACACGTCTAACCCTCTCTGTGAGAGACAGAACGGTGTGGTGGAGCAAAACTTAAGAATCCTGATGAAACAGGAGCGCACCAAGGACTGGGTACGCCTAGTGCCCTGGGCAGTGTTGTCCATGAACTCACAGCGGAGCTCTTCTACGGGTTTCACCCCCCACAAACTGTTCCATGGAGGACGACCTGCTTGGCTCTTCAAAACCCCCTTTCCTGAGGACTTCAAGAGCCCTGTGGGAGATTGGCTGGAACACAAGCAGTCTCTGGCTAACCAGGCTGGTACTAACCTGAGGCACATTCGTGACCGTGAACAGAGCCGACGGAACCGCCTACGGCGACCTGCCAGCTTCAAGGTTGGTGACCTTGTTTTGGTACACCATTCACGCCTACCCTCCTGGCCACGTAACTGCCTCCAGGACCCTTACTTTGGACCCTATCGTATCATCAGGATAGATGGATCCAGGATCCATGTCAGGTGCAGTCCACGTTTAGGTGGTGAACTGCTGTGTGCACCTAAGCAGTTGAGGCACTATCACTCCCCTGACGACTTGTCTTGGGATGAGTGGCGCCTCAGCGACAGTGAGATTGAACGTATAGACCTAGAGAACGCTGCCAGTCCAGAGGAGGCAGACGAACTCGAAGAGATGACTGCCGATGAGATGGCAGTCGATGGTTACTACGTGGTTGCAGGTATTGCTCGCCACGAGTATAAACAGGGCTGGAAATTCCTTACCCTGTGGGATGGCTATGGGTTGTCTGAGGCGACCTGGGAACCTATGTCAGCCATCATACAACCAGATGGGAGTATCAACCCCATCTTCCGCACTTACCTCGTTGAGAACAACGAGGGGCAGCTCCTAACCCGTGCTGAGACTATGTCCCAGCGTAAGAAGCGAAACTAATCTCCCTGTGTCAGTCTACTGACAGGTGCAATGAGCACTCTTCTGCAGACGTGCCTGTGTATGGGTGTAAGAGCAGTTGTCACAGTTGCCCCGCATTGCATCGCAGGACAGGACCGTTAGGACCCCGTGACAACCACTCCCTGGCCGAAGGCCATTGGTTTTTTTTCACAGGCTACTGCTTACTGACCACTGCACTGACCCTGTCTGTGCCCTGCAGACCCATGCCTACGGTTTCCAGCGTGAGCCAGGTGGCCGCTTATCATGATTGCAGCCACCCAGCGAGTGTGTGCCTTGTTGACCATGTGTTGCATGGGTACTGCCCTAATGTAATGACCTTGGGGAGCCGACGAAGAACGGTGTCTTACTACACCAGGGGGGAATGACAAGCAAGGTGTTATGAGGCAAGGTGTGTCTTCCCTCCTTGGGGACAAGCGAGCCCACAGTTAGGACCCCTGACTGGTCCAGACCCATGGGGTTCTACCCTTCCTTACAGGGTTTACCATACCCCTAAGTGTGCTACGTATGTCTGTATGTGTCTCACTTCTCTCCCCAGCGTGGCTCCCGGAGACCGGGCTTCGCTGACGTCGGACCGAAGGTCCTAATCAGGTACTATTACCAATCCTATGGCGCCCAATTTCTATGCTGGCGCCTATCCTTGGGGTAAGACGGCAAAAGCCCTACCTACTAGAGGGGAGGGGTGGCCAAGTGTGCTAAGGGCATACAAAACGCCCATTTTTGCTACAGGCCAAAAGCTAACGCACTCCCCTGCCCACGAGAAAAAGCACGCGGGACAGGAGACACCACTACACTACACTCACTAACGCCAGCACCGGCCTTCGAAGGCAGGGTGAGCACTCATCACTTGCACTCCACTCCTGCCAGGCCTGCTGACCCTAACCCCTACACACGCTACTTGGGGCTGCTGTCGAGGAAGTCTCGGGCCCTAATGGCCCTCCTGTGAAGAAGACAAGAGAACACATCGCTGCTAAGCAACTGTGGCCTAACAGGGGACGCCACAACGCGTTTCCCCTGCTAGGGCTTGGAGGGAAGGGGTGCTCTCGTTGCGTGCACAGCGCAGATGTCGTTGAAGTCGAACTGCCCTCACCAGTCCTGGCTGAGGCACAGTCATTTGATTTGTGATCAGCGCCCCTGTTTTGCTGGGGCAGAAAAATGGATAGCCGCCGAAGGCAGCTGCTGCGTGCACCAATCACCCTTAACCTCTCCCACCTGTACAACAGAGGCAAATGAAGGGGTGTTTGCGGCGGAGGAACCAAGCCACACTCCAGGTATTATACCCTTCTCAGTGTGACCTATAATACACTGTCCGCAAACACGCTGACGGATCAGCTCCCCTGTCAAGCAAGCAAGCTTTAGGAGACTCCTCAGGTCCTCTTAAAGAACGTACCGAGGAGCCTCTGGGTAACCTAAACAAGGTTTACCGTGCGCAATTCGCGTGGCCTACCCTTTAATGCATCATGTGCACGCAGGGAAGGGACGCGAAACCAATTCCACTCTGACTCAACCAGGAGGTGAGCTCCTCCTGGGCTAACCTACCTTACTCACCATGCATCGTGTGAATGCCGAATGAAGCCAACACAAAACAAGCCTAAGCGTTTTAAGCAACCCTACTTTAACGCCACGGCCACACACACGAACAAACGCTTTCTTTACTTACCTGTGAAGAAGAAAACAAGGGTGAATTTGGGGTACAGGTAAAGCGTCACAGCGTGTGAATGCCTCGATTAGGCACATGCATCGCGAGCACAGCGCATATTCTAACCCTACGTGCGCGCTGCGCGCTCCATTCGCATCGCATACCTTTCAACCCTGTTTTGACCTGTGCAGAGCAGGAGGAGGAACACCCGAACCCCCAACGAACACAGCGTTGACAACCCTAACGTTTTGACGAAACAACCGAAACGAACGCAATGCATGCGTGTGACATGACACTGACATACCTGAGAGTTGGGTTGTTGACCTGCTTTGTGATGTCGGTTGAATTTGAATACTTTTCTCTGAAGTTTATAAAAATTTTGATGCAACTGTGCAAAACTTCCTTTAAAACTCTAAAAACTACGGCTCATACAGTAAGAAAAAGTCACTGCCATGTCTTTCTTGGAGGGCTTGATCCAGGCTAAGCCCCCTTAAAACCCTTTGTTGATGCTATGACAAACTTAAGTGTTTTTATCTCTCTTTTGTTGCCTAAAGTACACTTTCTCAAAGTAACTAGGGTTGTGACCCTAGCCCCCCTCATGAAATTCACCCCTACCACTCAACTGAGCGGAGGTACCTTCCTTCATGGAGGACATACCAAAATAAATCAGGCATTTCATGCTTGTTGGCCTTGGAGGTTAAGCCTAGTGGTCTCCCACCCCAAGACCCCTATACACAATTGTTTCTACCACTTATTGTGGTCCTACTTTGTAACTGTTTCTGAATTCAGTTGCTTGGCCAAGTCATTTTCTGTGTGGTCCTGACATCCATGCCCCTCAGTCCTAACCAGCACCATTTCACCCAAAAGAGTGCACATGAAGTGCCTATTGCAACCTCTGAGGCAAGAGTCAGACCAATTTTCATATAAAACCTTTTGTATTATCCATTTGTGATTGAATCTATGTGCATAAACCTGCTTTGTCTATCTGCAGCCCTTCTGTGTTACACTGGATTCCAAAACCAATCATTGATTCGATGCACATCCTCTTATTGCTCTACTTGCTGCTTTGGTTTGGGTTTTCAACTACAAAACCTGCAGGACATCATCAAAATATCTAGGGCATAAAGCAAGGACATCTTTCCGGTAGCAGAGACAGTCCCTTGTGACCTTTTGAACCGACCCTGAGAAGAAGTGCAGAACAAAAGCTCAACAACAAGTTCATCATGTCCACGCCAAGCGTCAGGACCTGGCCTATCCGAACTGTCCAAGTACAAATGGGCAGCATGGCCCATCCAATGAGTGAACCACCTTACCGAGCTCCACATCATCTCAGTGGCGCATCTGGGTCCCAAGGAGATCCAGAACGCAGAAGGGCGGAAGAGAATAAAGGCCTTACCACCGAGGCCTTAGCAGCACATGGTGGAGACAGCTACAGTCACCTCCAAAGACGTGTAGCTGCCTCAATATCCAGATCAAATTGTCCAGCTTCATCCTCAACTGCCATTGAAGGACCTGAGGAGTAAGAGGAGCTGAAGCAGAAGATGGATGAGTACATCCTACATCAGCAGTACTACAAATCCATCCGTGGGAAAGATGGAGAGGAGACACTGGCTGTACATGGATCCATACCACGTACAGACCTAGGGTCCTACGCGCACTCGGGTCCTCCGTCCACTGCATCCCTGCCAAGACGAACAAGACCTGAGTATCCAAGACCATGTTATCCAACCCCAAGGGCTCCCGAAGTGGGCCCAACACGAGTCGAAGAACAACGTCATCCAAGGCCAACCTACGGTGCCCTGGATCACACGGCCGAGCTGTTGGCCAAACTCCTGTCTGGATCAGAAGATCCAGATGTGACGGCCCTATCGGAGGCCATTAAGGCTAAGCTGGGTATTGCAGAACCCTTACCCAAGCCAGAGTTGCCCTCTCTCTCTCCAGGACTGAGTACCCTGGCCGAAGATCTCAAGAGATCAAGGGTCTCAAGGCTGTTGCCTAAGGTCACCTGCCCCAGCCCCTTTCACCCCCGTGCCAGGACTGTGCCTATGGCTGATCTACAGGACGTGCCTGTCACAGAGAGTGAGAGAAGAGGGCTGTCAGCCCTGGCCCCTCTTGCCGGCGTGTCGCCTTCAGGCCTAACTCCGGGGGGTGGGAAGACGGGCAGACCAATTGCCCAGGCGAACATCCAGCTGGAACTGCCGGAGTTCGACCCCAAAAATCTGCCTGAATGGGCAGAAGAATTTGCAGAGTTCCTTTTCTTGACTGGCCCATCCCATGTGGATGTGGCCACCAAATGTTCACTGCTAAAACGCTCATGCAAAAAGAAATTTTTGCAAAAACAGGTCAAACAGATTGTGAAAACCTGTTCTACCTGGGCAGAGGTACTCCTGAGGTTAGAGAAAACATTCCCAGTCTATGAGACTGACCTCAGCGTACGCACACAGATCGAGGAGCTGGCTCAGCTAGCACTACACAATCCCCATATATGGGCCAACTCCTTAAAACCGGTTTGTTTTCTCTGTTTTCTGTTCATTTGGTGCCCTTTGCTACCTTTCATTGAAACGGGCACCCTCAAAATATACACAAAAATGGTATTATACATGAAAAATGAACTTTTGACCTCAATACCCCCCATGGGGTTTGAACCCACACTCTACCAACCTTAGAGTTGTGTTTTTCCTCTAAGCTACGACCTGTCGTCGACGATCTCAGAGAAAACCGTAGTATAATAAAAAATTTGGAAAATCAGTACTCCTTACATGCTCCCACCACTATTAACCTCCCATGCTCTTAAAACCGGTCACGCGCTCACTGAGTTGTTCAACTAGTGATTTGCTGTACCCAGAGCTTTGATTTCTGATGCAATCCAAAATGTTTTAAGGATATAAATTTTAACAAAATGACAGAAGAAAATGAGACACTGGATTTTCACGAATTCGTGCTGAAATTGCCGGATTCGGCGTGGAACCTGAGTTCTGAGTCGTTGGAACATGCAGCACAGTTGGCAAAGGAAGGCGCAATGAGTGGTCTCAGTCCTTGGCAGGCAGCGTCACTGTATTCCAAACTTACAGGAAAGAAAACACTGGCCACTGTCAAAGACACGATGGCCTTGGTTCGTGATGCCTTACTCACCTTAAAGGGCGACGACATTGGCAGAACAGGAACGTCGTCGCATCGCGAAGACGTCTTCTTGGCATGCGAAACTTTGAGCGGTCCCAAGGACCACGCTGGCCCCGCGTCGGACAAGGAGTCCACGTTCGTGTGGCGCGATGAGGTTCTGTCGCTTCCTTCACGCTTGTCTGCACTCCTGGAAGAGCGAAAGGTTTTGCAAGACGAGTTTCGCAGAAAAAAGATGTTGAAGCACTTGCCAGTGTTCGACGAGTTCCATAGGGCAGCTGTTAATAACGCGCCAACGCACAAACATCCAGCGGACGCAGAGAAGCGTCGTTGGGAACAACAGGTAAAAGACGCCATGCGAGTCCTGGGAGTAGTCTTAACACGCGAAGATGACACAACGGTAGCTCCGGAAGCACCTGTTTCATTGGTACTATGTGAACATTTGTTTGCAATGTTGGGTGCGTTGGACTACAGCATCCAAAGCTCCCGGCGAGTGGCAGTAGATAAACGGTTTGAACAACCTGCGATTGCACCAGAGTTACTCTCGAAGGATGACATGTCACTACTTCAGTCGCGCAACAAATTACAAAAAGACCTGAGAGGCACGCGTTTCTCCCCTTACTCGCATCGTAGTTCTTTCCGTTCGTTTTCAACACGAGGTCGTTTTGATCCACGGAGATCTGGCAAAGGAGGCAAAGGCAAAGGTAAGGGTTTCACCCAAAGATTTGTGCCACGTAACGACAAGTTAGATGAACGACCACAGCAGTAGCTTGACTGTAGAGGATTTATTGGCACCAGCCGTGTGCGTACCACCGCCGATCCATCCCCACCTGCCACTCTATTTGTGCTGTCGTGCACAATTGCATGAATGGGAAACGTTGAAGGACACATACGCGGCGTCAGTGATTCGCAATGGGCTGCAGCTTGATTGGGTTGACGGTTTTGATCCGGATCGACCAACCGACGACTTCCGTCCTTGTTCTTCCCACGCAGAGGTAACCGACCCTGAATTGGTAAAACACGTTTTGGATGCAGTGCAACAGGGTTGCATGGAATGCGTCGAGCGCAAAGACATTAAGTGTTGTGCAAGTATGTTCGCAGTGGACAAAGCGTCAGACGAGGCACATCCTGAGGGAGGCCGTCGACCTATCACCAATTTGAAGAACGTGAACCAGTTTGTACAGACCACCTATTTTCGTTTGGTCACTCTGTGGGGCATTTTACCGTTCTTGAGACCCGGTCAGTATGCTTGCAAAATTGACCTGAAAAGTGCTTATTTTCACATGGGTATCCATCCGCGGGATCGACCTTATTTGGGGGTCTACGTCGACGGTGAATTTTACAGGTGGTGCGTTTTGCCGTTTGGATTAAACGTTGCACCACGGGAATGGCAACGCCTCATGCAACCAATTTTAAATACCGTGCGTGAACGCGGAGCACTCGTTTGGGTCTACTTGGACGATTGGCTCATCATTGGCAATACTTACCGTGAATGTCTGGAACACACACGTTTTTTGGTACAACTTTTGCATCGGTTGGGTATATTGGTCAATGTCCCAAAATCATGTTTGGAGCCGTCGCAAGAAATTATAATGCTTGGTTTTATGCTGAACTTCAGGGAAGGATTCGTCGCGGTACCTCCAAAGCGCCTACAAGCAATTTTTCGGGACGTGAACAGACTGGCACACAGTCACACACCATCAGTGAGGCGATGCGCCTCCGTTCTTGGAAGAATCCGTTCCTTGTTGTTCGCCATGCCCCATATCCGACTCCTCAGCGACGCCCTGGCGGTGCACGTGGCGGTGGCAGTCCAGGCTGGCTGGGAGGCAGACGTGGCGCTCCCGGAGCGCGTGTCACGTCAGTTGATGGATCTGGCGGACGAGTTACACCAGTGGAAGGGACGCACCTTCGTAGTTTCCATGGGTCACGTCAGGGACATGTACTCGGACGCGTCGGATCTGGCGTGGGGCGGAGTCCTTCAAGGGAATGCCCAAGCAGCGTTCGGTTGGTTCCTGAATCGAGAGGAACACATAAACGTCAAAGAGTTCAGGGGAGCCCTACTGACGATTCAAGCGTATGCGCTGAGGGACACCACGCTGCGATTTTTCACCGACTCAATGGTCCTTTACTGGTATCTCCGCAAGTGGGGAGGTCGCAAGCCGCGGTTCAACGCATTGATTCTCCAACTGTGGAATTTTACACAAGCCAATCGCATCGAGATTCAACCGTTTTACGTGCACACCTCGGTAAATCCGGCGGACATTTGGTCTCGGCTTCGTTGGACACCGTCGGAGGCTACCTTCCCGTCGGACGTGTTGACTTGGATCCTGGAGGAGTTCAAAAGTTGGATTCAGCCGGAAATCGATTGGATGTCAAGGAGTTCCAATGCGGTGTGCAGCAAGTTCGTCAGTCCGTGTCCTCAGCCGGGGGCTTACGCCATCGATGTCTTCTCCCAGAATCTAACTTTACTTTCACCGGGGTGGGTCTTCCCGCCGTTCAAGCACATACCTCAGTTGGTCAACCAAGTGTTGGAGTCACCAGGGGTGGAGGTTCTCATGGCTCTGCCGTACAGGCCGCGCGAAGTTTGGTGGAACCTATTGATGAAACACGTGAAGTTCGCAGTGAACACGTCGGAGTTCCGGTTGCAAATGCCAGACGGCACAGAGACACAACCACGTTTCGTGTTGACCTTGGCGTATGTTTGCGTGAATACTATCAATTGCGAGGAGCTACCAACGAAGAGGCGACGCTCATCATCAATGAAATCGGGAAGGACACCTTGAAACGTTACAATTCTGCGTGGCACATGTTTGGTACGTTCTTGTTACAAGACGCGGCGCTTGCTCCACTGTTAAAGGTGGAGCGCTTTGGTCAAATCCCACTGATGACGGTGGCGGTGCAACTTTTAAAGTTTTCACGCACGCATTCTTTAAGTGCTGGGCGTATGGCGTATTCAGCAGTGTGTTTATTCCCGTGCTTTTCGCAACTACGTTTCGAGGGTATGCTACGCAACTTGAAACGTGACTGGTTCGTCAGTGTTCCTCATTATCATCGTTTCTATGATGTACGGCGTCTTATACAAGTCATGCATCAGCAACCTGTGGAGACGGAAGCTCAGCTGCGCTTGCAAGCCATTTTGTCCTTGAGATTCTTTGCCTTGTTCCGAGGCGTTGATCTGGCGCGATCACGTAGGGATATCCAACGCGCTGCTCAGCCTTGGTTCATTTCTGCTAAGCGCAAAGGGAGGAGATACTATGCACGTTATCCTATTCACAATGTTACGCCACCGTCAATTGATCCGCAACGCTGCTTAGCGCGTTATTTGGAGGCTACTGGTGATTACGAGGGTTCTGAGATTTTTGTGTCCCTACGAAAGCCACGGAAGCCTTTATCGTCTGATACCATCAACGGTCTCACTACTCGCTGGTTAAGGAAACACCTACTGGAATTGGGGGAACTGGAGACGGATTCGTTTTCCGCGCATTCTACACGAGGAGCAGCAGCAACTGCACTAATCTATCTTGGCGTGGATCCGCATGTGGTAGCGGCATTGGGTGATTGGTCCTGTTACGATACATTCAGGAAGTTTTACGACAGGACCAGAGCTCTGTTGCGCATCACGCAAGTTCTGGTCCCTCCTGATCTGGCGACTGGGGAAGCGGCACGCGCTTCGCGCCTGGCGATTAATTAATTCTTATATAAGGGTTCAGTTCACGGGAGCTCAGTTCTTCCGTTCTGTTGCCCATATATGGGGATTGTGTAGTGCTAGCTGAGCCAGCTCGGATTTACCCGAATAGGTGAGGAGGAAAGAAGAGATGGCGAAGCAATAGCACTACACAAGACACATATATGCCCACCCTGTCCCTCCCTTAAGTTCTTCGCTCACCGTGAAAAGCAGTTGACACTTGGGTCGTCGGTTGCCACGGTTTTAAGAGCATGGGAGGTTAATAGTGGTGGGAGCATGTAAGGAGTACTGATTTTCCAAATTTTTTATTATACTACGGTTTTCTCTGAGATCGTCGACGACAGGTCGTAGCTTAGAGGAAAAACACAACTCTAAGGTTGGTAGAGTGTGGGTTCAAACCCCATGGGGGGTATTGAGGTCAAAAGTTCATTTTTCATGTATAATACCATTTTTGTGTATATTTTGAGGGTGCCCGTTTCAATGAAAGGTAGCAAAGGGCACCAAATGAGCAGAAAACAGAGAAAACAAACCGGTTTTAAGGAGTTGGCCCATATATGTGTCTTGTGTAGTGCTATTGCTTCGCCATCTCTTCTTTCCTCCTCACCTATTCGGGTAAATCCGAGCTACCTATGCTCCCGGAGTTTCCATCCGCTGCGCGAATTTCTGAGTATGTGTGCGACTTGGAGTACTTATTTTCGAGGATGAATGTGGGCTCCTACGGAGCCACTGAGCCCCACCTGTGGCTCATGAGTAAGATCCCCCAGCGTACGTGGGATGATTGCCGCTCAACCTCCGAGAGGAAGAGCAGGACCCACTCGTACGATGAACTGGTTGATCTCTTGATTGAGCTAGCTCTTGAGAGAGAGAATGACTCCCACATGGAGAAATTCCTCAAGAAGCATTTGGGACGAGGTGGTACCCCTACCCCCGAACGTGGCGAAGGGAAGGGGCATAAAAATTCCACAAACACCAGCCAGGGAGGTGGTAAAGGGAGGGGCAACCTACGTGCCATGAACGAGGTTCAACCTGATGCAGGCACAACCCCCTGTTCTACTCCAGACCTGTCAATGACAAGGGGGGACCTTGTCATGCCTCTGACTGCGATCTCCGCAGTGGCTGTATGCTGCAGATGAAACGTCAGCAGCACACCACAGATAGGAAACAGGTGACCCATCAGGACGACTTCAGGTGTACCATCACCTGTGGTTACTGTGGCAAACGTCGTCACTATGAGGACGAATGCCACATCAAGAAACGCGAGAGTGACAAACTCAAGCGTCAGGAGGCGGAGCGCCAGAAGACCCAGACGCCCGCCAGATATCCCCCGAATGGGGAGAAAGGTAAAGGAGGTGGCAAGGGGGGTGGCAAAACTGGACCCCCTAACCCCCAGAGGCGCTCGTCCGCGCCTGTTGCTACACCCACTCCTGCCGCTACACCCGCTCCTGCCGCAGGTGTCCCACAGAAGCGCCCCCAAGGGGATAACGCTACCCCTAAGGGGAATAATTCCAAGAAGAGGCGCTTGGCCTGGATGGCCAAGTCCCTCATGGCTGCAGGGGTGGATGTGAAATTCCCTGATGAGGAATAGGGGGGTGGCTCCGAAGAGGAGGACTTGGTTTTCTGGATCCTCGTGAAAATCGGGGATCAGGTTTTTCGAGCGGTGCTTGATACCGGTGCAACACTTTCCATAGTGGCCCGGCGCCTGCTTAAAACTTTCAGGAAAACTAAGACCGTGGCCATAAGAGGAGGGGATGGGCGTACCATCCATTCCTTGGGGGGGGTCGATGTGACCATATGTCTGGGCGACGAAACCGTGACCCAACACTGCAGAGTGTTGGACACTGACGCCTTTGACATCGTCATTGGCACCGACTTTCTAAGAAGAAACCCCCAGTTAAAAATGCTGTCCCTACAGCGTCCTTACTCTTTGCACTGCGACTTTGGCAGTGGGCTATTCTCCGTTCCTTTGGAGCTGTCAGGACGAAAAGAGTCTGGGCTGCGCTACGCAGCCAAGACGAACTATCGTACTGAAAACTACCAACTGGCCCGTCACGTTCTTGAAAATGGACTGGCGGCCCTTCAGGTAAACCTGGATGAGATCCAGGTGGAATTGTTTGCGAGCCAACAACAGCACATCATGCAGTTGTACTGCTCGAAACAAATGAACAATGCTTTCCGTTTCTTCTGGAAAGCAATGGGCCTAGCGTATGCTAACCCTCCCTTCTCCCTGCTCGCGAAGGTTCTAACCAAGATCGCTTATGAGGGAGGAAGGGTTGTTATGTGCACCCCTGACTGGGGTTGCTCTGGTGAACATGCTTACTGGCGCCGTATGCTAGACCGAATGACCGTGGGAAGAGTGCAACTCCCCGACGGCCCCATCTATGTACCTGAGGACTCAGACACAGCTATGCAGGCCCCTGAGTGGGCCAGTTTCCTGTCCATCATGGATGGATCTCTCAATCCTGTACCCCTGTGTGACCTGGACCAGGTGCTACTAAAAGAGGTCATGGCCGAAAATCGTGGCCTGACCCTTTATGATCTCAAAAATCG
The DNA here is from genome assembly GCA_964036045.1 of Eutreptiella sp. 'Long Island Sound 2002'. NCBI lineage: Eukaryota > Euglenozoa > Euglenophyceae > Eutreptiales > Eutreptiaceae > Eutreptiella > Eutreptiella sp. 'Long Island Sound 2002'. The sequence goes on along the minus strand of OZ038398.1, from coordinate 37,094,363 downwards.
ATCTCCTGAGCACCTATCTGCCACACTTACAGGGTGTGAGTCTCCTGATGACTATCTGGAGCCTGCAGCTGTAAAAGAGGATGCTGACGACCAACTGTCTGAGATCGCCAGCACTATTCCCTCTGTTGATCCCAGCTGTGTTGACCTAAAACATAGTGCTTTCCTGGCCCAGCTGTTGCTAGAGGAGGTAGATCTAGAGTCAACCTCTGAACCCGCTTCCCCTGTTGGGAAACCAGTGCTACACATGCAGCCTGTGTGTAAGTGCGGCTAACCCCCATCTGCTCAGATTTTCACTGATTTAACCCAGATTGACTACATTTTGGTCATTTTCTTTGCTTCGACGGAATCGCCGTCTCGCAGCTCAGTCTCAGGATATTTCCTATATATTTCTGATATGCCGGATTTGATTCCGCGGTCCATTCCCCGTAATTCCGCCGCGTTCCGATCATTTAGCTGGAATCGCCATTTGCCGCTGACGCGCGCTCGCGGGCCAGATCGGCCAAACTTTTTTGCATAATCGGATTTATTTAAATCTTTTCTGATAGTTTTGGGCACTCAGATGTATTTAGAATAATCCGCGTCAATTTTCTTCATAGACTGGGATTTTCTGCCGGACCACAATCAGCATGGACCTTGCTTCAGTTGTTGCTGCTCTCGCCTCCGTTGGTGTTCGAGTATCCGGTTCTACCCCCAATAACAACGTCCAGGGAGACTCCTCGCGTGCCTGCCCCACTGGTCTTGCCGGCCCCGAGCCCTCCGGCACAAACATCGACCCAGGGCAGCACTTTCATGGTAGCAGAGGCTACCTGAATGTTGTTCCTTTGGTGTCCCAACCACAGTTAGCTCCCCAGTACGGCCCCGTAGACTCCGCCGCCCCTGGAGAAGTAACGATTACGTTGCCCTGGTGCTGTGCGAACGAGGCCTTGAAGGGAATGCCTTGCGCTAGCCCAAGCTGCCCAAGAAGGGCACAAATCAGCAGCTGTGGGGACCCAAATCATCTCAATCCCAGTCGAAATTGGCCATCAAGCAGCTGGAATCTCCCAGCCTACGACGATGGCAACGCTCCGGTAGACCTTACGGAGCTGGCAGGTACCCACATTCCCTACCAATGTCCCACATTCGAGACCATCGAAGCCGACATTGACGACATTGAGATGGGTGGTCCAGGTGAGGTACCTAGCTACAATCGACCAGCCTCTTGGGCACAATTGGACAACCATTTGTCTTCAGAAGTGACCCGTAACCTTCAGAGCCTTGAGGCCCTGTGTCTATTAGCTACGTCTAAGCTGATCGGACAAGAAAGAATCGCCTCTGATTTTTTATTCGAATATTTTTTCCTTCTTCAAGAAGAAATTAATACAAGGATGTGGTGGCGTTCTCAAGAAGATGACTCTTTTGCCATTTTTTTGCAGATCTGGGAGGCAAGTCCCTTCCCGAAGGAGAAGACCAAGGCACCTGTTGCCGGGCCCTCCGCCCCTCATCCCCCTGTTTCCATCCGCGACGATCTAGCCGCCGCGGTTGAGGAAGGAATTTTAGAGGCAGCCAGGCAGGCAAGCCTGGAAATTAGGGCTGAAGGAGCTCCCCAAGTGGACTCCTGGCTGCGAACCGCTGAGATTAGCGGTCCGACAGCCTGCTCAGGCCCTTCAGGACACGGTATGTACTGTCCTGCCGACTGCTCTTGCAGATCCCAGCGAGATACTGAGCTTCAATTGCTCAAAGATCAAATGCAACTCATCATTCAAACGCTGGGAATTAAAGATCTTTTCAAGACACACATGCGATTCGAGGGCGCATCATCGGTGGAACAAGCAACAGAACCGTCGGAGGAGTCGACAGAAATTTTTTCAATTGCTCCTTCGGTGGACTCCAAGACCACCGATGCAAGGATCAGCAGGACCAAGCTAAAGGAAAGGGTAACAATCTCTCGTTCTCAGAGTAGGACGGCGAAGGCTAGGACTGAGGCTCAGAATGCCAAGCGAACTGCCTCCCGTACTGCCCCTCCTGCTGCTGATTCCAATGCCTTAGCCCAGCTGTTGCTCGCCCAGACCCTCGCCGGAGCTGGTGTGGCGAATGATGCCGCCAAGGTGTCTGCCATTACGGCCGGTGTTGGGCTGGATTCGCTTCTAAATCCCACTTCATTGCGACTTCGTCAGGCTGCCAAGCAACCGAAGTATAATGGAAACCCCAGACGTTGGCCTCAGTTCCAACGGGAATTTAAACTGTGGGTTAAGACTCAAAAACTCCAAGATGATCAGTTCCTGATGGCCCTCTTGGACTGCCTTGAGGGAGCGCCGGCCAACACTTGGCTCAGGACCTGGAGTGATCGTGAGGATTCAAGTTCCCCTCTTACCTTTGATGAGGTGTGGGAACAGTTGGAGGTACGTGGATCCCGGCTGCCAGAGGACCATTACCACCAGATGTTGAAGAATTTTCCTTCATTCTCGCGATTAATATTGCACGAAGTGCAAGACAAGAGACAGCGCTTCTGGAATCTAGTGGAAGAATCTGAACATTCAGGCGAAAAATTTTCTAGTGCCGAGCTGAAAAATCTGATTTTTGACAAGATCCCCTCCGAAACTGCCGCCACCCTTCGGAATAAACAATCCGAAGAAAAGGTCAAGACCTGGTGGGCGGAGGTCGAAGGCTTCGATGCCTCGGCCAACAGGTTTTCCGTCAGGGAATCACTTCAAAAGTGTTCCCCCACGTCGTTTACCAAGGTGAAATTCACTGAAAACACGTGGAAAATCAAGTTTAATGACCACGAGGATCGGGACTTGTTTGTCCAAGTCCTCAACAGGGGAGTAAGTTTCCACGGCCATCGCCTGAAGGCCAGGAAATGGGTGTTTTTGTTCACCCCGCAGGAACTGTGGGAAGAGGTTGAGCGGCTCGCTGACGCCGCCAATCAAAATTTCCATGAGGGTCTTGGGGGAAAGAAGAATACCCAGCAAAACACCCAAAATGGGGCCCAAAAGGGCAACAAAAAGGTGAATGACACCCGGAATGTTCAGGATCACTGTAGCATCTGCCTTCTTTTAGGTTCTACGAACCGAGCTAAGTCGCATTCTACTGGTAATCACCGATGGTCTGCTTACGATCACAAGGTGATTGATGAAAATGTCAGTAATTCGCAGAACTCAGACAGGAATGACAGACAGGTGCATGGTGGAAAGGGGGGAAAAGGGAATCCGACCCCCTCCGGTGGAAACAAAAAAACTGGAGGCCCTGGCGGGTCCCAAGGCACAGGAAATCGGACTCCATCCGGCTCCGGTGGGCAGCCGAACGGCCAGTAAAAGTCCCAATGGCAACGCCGAAGGCGGAAATCGAAATCCAGGCCAAACCCCTCCATCCGGTACAAACAAGGGAAATGCTCCAGGATCACAGGGTAAAGGTAAGGGAAATCCTTCGGGAACCCCTTTCTCTGGTAAGGGCAGAGGGCGTGGTGACGGTGGAGGTCCATCATCCGGCGGCCGTGGCCGTGGGCGTGGAAAGGGCAACCATCGTGTGGATCAGGTCTCAGGTGCAGATCAGGTGTCCGATGCAGATCGAGATTACGTTGAAAATGCCTTGAATCCAGCAGATGATCCGTTCCAAGATGAGTGGGTCGACGAATCAGGGTACGTTCACAACGTTAACGCAAACACTGGAGGTCAGAACGCCTAGGGGAGCCACGAAAATCGCCCCTCCCCAGGCAGTTTCAGGCATGATCCCCAGATTCCTGCTCGACCATTACTTGATGTAGGGTCGCTTGTCTCCTCTCCCTTGGATCCGGCAGCGGATCCTTCTGTTGTAGTGGACGAGGTTGGTGTACAGTCCAAGCACAGGGCCCGTCAGTTCGTCACAAAGCTGTGGGTCTCTGATTGCAAGGGAAATTTCCACCTCGCCACTTGTTTGTGTGACAATGGATCAGAGGTAAATCTCCAATCCAATTCTTTCTTACCAGACGACTGCGTGTTTGAGTCGCCTCATCCTGTTACCCTCGAGGGAGTTTCTGGACATTCTCTCGCAGGTGGGCAACGCGGTTGTTATATATCAACTCATTTGGTCGCTCAAGACCTTTGGGAAGAGCAAAATGTGGAAGAAGTTGTCCTTAAGGATGACTACTTCTATCGTGCCGACATAAAGTATGACCTTTACTTGGGCCATCCTTGGCTTCGCAAGAACAGGGTAGCGCCCGTAGGTCATCGTCGTTGTTTTTTGCTGGAGTCAGGTCCCTTGGAGCGTCCTGAATTTCGTTTTTTGCACGCAGGGTTTAAAAGTGCAGAAGAATTTTTGAAGCAAAAGGTTACACCAAAAGTTGGTGAAGATGTCACCATTGCAGAGGTGAATGGGAGTGCCGATTACTCCCGAGAGTTAGAATGTCTTCGTAGGGACTCCCAGCCACGACGCCCTTTGCGCTGGCACTCTTCATCCTACACAGTTGTCGACAAATGGCGCGATGCAATTTGTGAATATTTTCATGAACACCATTCCTTTTGGCCACAGTATGATGCCTTTGCTAACCGCGAGAACAAGCGCTTTGACAAGCACTTTCGCGACGCTTGGACCCATAAATGGGACAAGAAGTTATGGATTAATCCTCCGTTTCACTTAATCCAGCAGGTCATCCACAAAATCAAGCAAGATAAAACCCAGGCGATTTTAGTTGTGCCCTTGTGGGATGACAAACCTTGGTTTCAGGAATTACAGGACATTTGTGTAGATTACATCGAACTTCCCAGGAAGATTAAGCTGTATGCCAGGGACGACACAGGTCCCCTGCCACAGCGGTTCTGGAGTTCGCTTGCATTCCTGGTGGATGGAAAGCTTTCTGACTCTAATTCTGCTGATTCTGGTACTGATTCTTGTGTTGGGTCTGAATCTGAGGTTGAGCGTGGTACTGATGATGAATCTATTTTTTCTGATTTTTGTCCGTCAGATACCCAAGGTGATCCAACGTCAAATGGATCCGCCTCGCCTCCCTCTTCCCCAATACGATCGACATCGAAAAGAATCTTCAGTGCACGGGCGAAGAAAAATTTCAAATCGCGCCGCAAATTCAGAGTTTTTTATGAAAAACCCCCTGTGGAAGCTTTCATGGATCCTTTCGAGGAGCTGGATCACGAAGAGAATCTCTGGGATTTCGACACACGACCTACCTATCTTCAAGAGGCAGTTGATACGGACCTGTTTAGGGACATCCGTAAGAAGATTCTTCCTGCCAAAGCCGAAGAAGTCGCCAAAGTTTTTTCGACAGTAATTCCTGGCGATCAGGTGGACACTGAATTGTGTTCCAAGTCAAGAGAAAAGATTTTTGAGGAACGGAAGGACACAACTCTTTCGGGGAAGTTGATCAAAGACCCCCCTGTCCGTGGGCAGTTCGGTGAAGCCTTCATCGAGCATCGTGAAGGGTACAAGGCGAAGAAACAGCGCCCTTATGAGAACCATGGACATAAACATGAGATCCTCAGAAATTTCATCGAGAGAAATCTCAGGGAATTTGGTTGGCTTGAGGGTTGTATGACCAGCGAATGGTGCTGTGCACCCTTCACAGTCCCGAAGCCACCGCCTGCAGACCAGAACACTATTGATGGTTGGCGAATGGTTGTTGATTTTCGCAATCTCAACGCCAAAACCAAGGCGGATTCACACCCCCTGCCCCTCATTGAGGAGGAAATCGCCAAGAGGGCAAGAGGTCGTTTGTTTTCTGTGCTGGATCTCCGTCACGGCTTTCACCAAATGCCGTTGAGGAAGGACAGCCGACCTCTCACTTGTATGTGCACGCCATGTGGCCCAGTCCAGTGGACGGTCATGCCCATGGGCCTGAAGAACGCCCCTTCGTTTTTTCAAAGAATGATGGAGGATGTGCTTTTTACAGCTCATCCTGAGCTTCGTGCCTTCGTGAGTGTGTACATAGATGACATAATCATCGCGACCGAGGGGGAGGGACTGACCGAAGCCGAGCTGGTGGCCCTACATGAAAAGCAGCTGAACCAAGTTTTGGACATTCTTGATGCCAATCAGCTGATTTGTGGGCCAAAGAAGGGAAAATTATTTTTAAAATCAGTCGAATTTTGTGGTTCTCTCCTGGAGAATGGCACCCGACGACTCAGTCCAGGGAAGCTCGTCGCTATTCAGAAGTGGAAGCGCCCTGAGACGATCACGGAGTTGAGAGGATTCCTGGGTTGTTGCAATTTTTACCACACTTTTGTGCCGAATTATGCCAAATTTGCTGCCCCCCTCACTGAATTATTGAAGGTAGGGAGAGATGCGGGCAAAGCAGGTTCAAAGGTTCGTGTCAAGTGGACTGACGAGTGCGAGGAAGCCTTCCATCACTTGAAGGCGGCCCTCTGCGAAGTCGCCACGTTGCATGTGCCCCAATTCGACCGACCCTTCTACATAAGAACCGACGCTTCTAGGTACGCGATCGGAGCTGTCCTTGAACAGGTTGATGAAGCCACCGGCGATCATTACCCTCTTGCATTTTGGTCTCGGAAGCTAGCCCCACGCCAAATGCAATGGTCGCCGCGTGAGCAAGAGACTTACGCCATAATCTGCGCTCTAAAAAAGTACCAATCGTGGGTTGGCACCAATCGAGTCGAGGTCCTGACAGATCATCGATCTCTGGAGTATTGGGCCACCGAACACATTGATACTGTCGCGAGCCCAGCTGGTCGACGGGCCAGATGGCACGAATTTCTCTCTCTGTTTGACCTCCATGTGTCGTATTTGCCTGGAAAACACAACACGGTAGCGGATGCTCTGAGCCGATGGGCTTACCCCGCCTCAGAGGGGCTGCAAAGTACCAACATCCATGGTACGGAGCAGGACCGCCATGTCATCATCGAATGGGATCAGGAAGAAAAAAAGCTCATTCGACGTGCATGCATGCAGTGCGCTGTTAAACAGCACGCATTACCGTGCCATGACATCACGGCCATCTCAGATCCGGCGCATGCTCATGAGATCTGCACCAAAACACTGAAAGTCGTGGAAAAAGTCACCGATCCCTCCTCAGGGAGTGTGAAACGGTTTGACTATACCCGACGAGTAAGTCGATTTCGGTTGATCCAGGGCATTAAGCGACGAGATCCGGCCAAAACTCCACCCCTGCCTAAAGATTCCCTTATCATCCGTGACTGGACGTCCGATTACCTGCAGGATCCCATGTTTAAAGAGGTCTTTGGAAATCTCAAATCCAAAGATGCTCACAAGGATGGGATTTTTTCTGAGTACTCGTTGGATGGGGGGAAGCTGTGGATGGAGGGTAAATTGTGTGTGCCAGACGCCCTAGCCCCCCGAGTGTTAAACTGGTGGCACAAATGGGAGTCCCCCCACGCACATGGCCGTCGACTGTGGTCGATGATTAAACATAGGTTGTTTGGCTCACGGCTATATACTCACTGCATGAAAGTAGCCGCCGGATGTGCCCAATGTGCTGTCTCGACGCCCCCCAGCGCGAAGAAGCACGGCCATCTGAGGCCTCATCCTATTCCGGAGCGCCTCTTTAACAGAGTCACCAGTGATTTCTTCTATCTCGGTGAACTCGATGACGAAGAGTGCCATTGGACTAACAAAAAAGTCAATGGTGTGCTCCTTATTCAGTGCCGTCATTCCGGCTACATGCAGGTGTTGCCTTGCAACATCGAGTCGATGACTGGCAAGGCTGCCGCCAAATGGTGCGCGCAGACCTGGATGGGAGGTTGGGACGTCCCATCCGAGGTGGTTACGGACTCAGGCAAAGAGTACACCTCCGAATGGTGGAGAGAATTATGTGCTCGCCTTGGAATCCACCACCTCAGGTGTGAAATCCACTCGCATCGAGCGCTGCCTGGCGAAAGAGCTGGCCGCTCTATAACTAATATGCTTCGTAAGGAGCTCGCGAGTGAGAAGGATTTCCACTGGCTCGAAGTTCTCTTCGCATTGCTTCGCCGTTACCACAACACGCCTTTGTACCATGGCCTTTCTCCAGATGAAATTGTCTTTGGACGAAAGAAGTGTTGGTGGAACATGCCGTTGAATAATCCTCGCCCCTGTAAAGATGCTTCGTTGTTTTTGGACGACGTCCAACGAGCAGATAAAACTGTGTCGAAGTTAATCGAAAAGCATCAAGCTGACTGGCTTTGGGTTCAGAATCAAGGTCGAAAAAACCCCCACAATTTTGAAGTCGATGATCGAGTTTGGCTTCGAAAATCCGAAACCACCCTGGACGGAGATGATAAGCTTCTTCCCTTGTGGGAGGGGCCATTCGCTGTTTTGTCTTGGTGCAGGCAGCGCGTCTTGGTGAGAACAGGTGGAGGATTCGTGTGGATGTCAGCAGGGAAATTGACGTTTCGGGCGATCGCCTCAAGAGAGAGATCCCCTCCCCCAAGGATCGGGTTAAACCCCTTTTTTGGACTGCGAAACATTTGTCTGATCGGGTCATCGAAGGGGGGAAGTACGAACTCAAGAGGATTGTTGAAGCAAGACGTGACGCCAAGGGCGAATGGGAATTTCTGTGTGAGTGGAGGGGCTTTGATTCCAGTCACAACAACTGGGAACCAGCCCATTCTTTTGTCCATGGGTACACCAAGGGGTTCATCGACGTCCTCAAGAAGCACCCCGAAATTGGCGTACTCCTGACAGATTGTTTGTCGAAACCAGACAGACAAGTGGAGAGCGACGGAAAAAGACCTGTGGTGAATCGAGATCCAGCCTTTTACGGCCCTCATTCGTCACATTCCAGGGCTGATCCGTCGATCCCCCCTCCTGTGGTCAGGCCAGCCCAGGAGCCAAATGAGGACCAAGCCTCAACTTCGGCCGCTGATTTGCAGCGCCCAAGCCGTACGAGGGCCCGACCAGACAGGTTGGTGGTCACATGTATTCGTGCTTGGCCGAATTCAGCCTCGTAAAAAACCACATTATGCTCAATCCACTGTTCATTCTTCCTGATTTCGAAATGATGTGGAGAACTGCAAATGTTTGATAATTTGACGTCAATCAACTTTTCTTTGGTCTCCGTTCGGTAGCGTATCGAAAGCCGAAAGCCACGGAGTGTGCTGCCGTGTCCAGAAACAACCAAACTCAGGCTTAATTCAGGCAGATTCGGGGTAATCTTGTCTCTGTTGGTCTGTGCTTCTTTGGAATTTGGCTACTCGTGCAGATGGAAGCAAATGTACATAATCAAAACGCTGGCCAGCGACATTCACCCCTACAGGCACCCCCTGTAGTACTGGCTGCACCAGATGCGACGCCAGGAACTCAGATCTTACCTTCATTTGCCGTGATGCGAAAGCCAAAGTCCAGATTCAGATCCAGGATCCTCAAATTTGCCTTGAATTCCTCAGGTTTGTCCATCATTCTGCCACTGTTGTGCAAAACCCAGACGTCAATTGTTCAGACAACCTTCAGATAGGAGCTCTAGGGACTTCTAACAGCAACTTCTGAAGTCCGTAAGCTTCGTTGTATTTTTGGCACACGCCAATGTGAGCTCAATCCGACCTGAAACTGTCGAAAATGGTGAATCCAAGTGTCTTGTGGGACTCATTCGAAAGATTGGCCTTGTCCAAGTCGATTGGCACCGCCGCCACTGTAAATAAAGGACTCTTCGGTGTCTCTCAGTTATATACTGTCAGTAAAGCGCCTTCAGCGAACCTTCGGCGCGTTACATGCCAAGGATCCAGGGCCAGCATGTCCCATCATGATGCATCATCACATGATCCACATTTTGATGGAATCTGTTGGATGCTCGCGAACCAACGTGCCGGAAAGCACAATTGAGCTGAATAAACGACAATATATATTAACTTTAGTCTAAACGAAGATGTTAGTAGTTTCAGTTCTAGACATTCCGCTTCATTTCACCTCCATCTCATGAATTTGCCTCATTGTAGGACAGTTTAAGTTGATTTCCGTATCATCTCCTCTCATTCCTCGAAGATCTGTCGACGGCTTTGCCCAATTTCGTTGACGCTTATGATTTTCGTTTCACTTAGGGTCTGTAGACTACATTTGTAATTGTTTTCCCTCTCTGTGATTGCTTCATCTCCTTCATCCCTGCTCGAATTGACTCTCAATCTTGCTGAATCTTGTGATCATCCACCAGATGCGCCAAATCTGAAGCACATGCTGCACTTTTCAGAACGAGAAAAGCGGGAATAACACGATGTAGAGTTCGGCGAGGACACCGTAGCGTGCCCGCGACAGCGAAACTGTGCCAGAGCGCTGAGATGTCACTCCATTTCTTGATTCCCCCACTCAATCCACCAATAATCTACCTCATTCTCAACCAGTGCATGGTTTGGTATCGATTCTTGATACGTTTACATGCTTTTTAGCCCTTAACCTAATGTTTTACTGCACGGAGGACTGTTCGTCACTTCTCATTCTGTCTCATTTCAGGTTCATCCATCCTGATTCAGTGCCAATTCAGCCCAAATCAGGTCAGATCAAGCAGATTTCGCCCCATCGAGGCTACATTTCTATCTTTTTCTGGGACTTACCCGCACTACGTTCTTCGTTGACGTAGCGACACACCCCAGTGTGTTTTTGGAGGGGGAGTGTAAGTGCGGCTAACCCCCATCTGCTCAGATTTTCACTGATTTAACCCAGATTGACTACATTTTGGTCATTTTCTTTGCTTCGACGGAATCGCCGTCTCGCAGCTCAGTCTCAGGATATTTCCTATATATTTCTGATATGCCGGATTTGATTCCGCGGTCCATTCCCCGTAAATCCGCCGCGTTCCGATCATTTAGCTGGAATCGCCATTTGCCGCTGACGCGCGCTCGCGGGCCAGATCGGCCAAACTTTTTTGCATAATCGGATTTATTTAAATCTTTTCAGATAGTTTTGGACACTCAGATGTATTTAGAATAATCCGCGTCAATTTTCTTCATAGACTGGGATTTTCTGCCGGACCACAATCAGCATGGACCTTGCTTCAGTTGTTGCTGCTCTCGCCTCCGTTGGTGTTCGAGTATCCGGTTCTACCCCCAATAACAACGTCCAGGGAGACTCCTCGCGTGCCTGCCCCACTGGTCTTGCCGGCCCCGAGCCCTCCGGCACAAACATCGACCCAGGGCAGCACTTTCACTGTGCACACAGGTGAACCCGTGGCCCGGAGTGCTGATGCTCTGGCACAGCCTGCTGCTAATAACATGCCATTGTCTGAGCATGACACTCAAGAACTCCGACGGCTGTTGTACGTGAAGGCCGAAGGTATTGAGCGCCAAGAGCGGCTGCAATACCTCAGACAGACCTGGAAATACTCCATCTGGTCTGAGGAGGACGATGCGTCCTATACGCTGCCTGATCCTGAGATACCTCTAGTGTATTCTCTACACTATGGGCAGCAATGTCCCCCTGAGTGGGACGATGGTACTGTACCTGCCGAAACTGCTGATCGGCAGAAAAAGAAAGAACATGGAAAAAGCAACCTCCATGCTGAGGAGGATTTCCTTCAGAAGCTCGAGAGTCCTAACCTTGACCCCCGCCTGAAGAAACTGCTGATGACCTATGAGGAGGTGTTCGGCGTCTTGCCGCCTCCCCTTTCTTGTAAAAAACTGGTCCAGATGGACCTGAAATTGAAACCAGAATTTGAAAAGACGCGAGTGAGGCGTCGTCCCTATCCCGCTCCACAGGAACAGGTCGAAGAAATCGAGCACCAGATTCAAGAATGCATTGATGCTGGCCTCGTTGAAGAGTATAAACACGGGGACTATCCCCATCACTGCAGTCCCTGTTTCCTTGTTGCTAAACCAGGGTCGACTGCCCTACGTCTTGTTGTTGACTATGGTGAGGTCAACAAGAAAACCCAGAACCACTCAGGGAGTATTCCTAACATGGAAAACACCCTGGAGCGTAATGCCAAATGCAGGTATAAGACCAAAATGGACAAACGCTCTGGTTTCTGGCAGGTGGACCTAACCGCCGCAGCTCAGGAGCTGTTGGCCTTTATAACCCCTAAGGGTCGTGTTTTCAAGTGGAAGGTTATGCCTTTCGGGGTGGCTAATGCCCCAGCGCTCTTCCAGGAGCTTATGAACAAAATTTTGTACATACTGAGACGCAGGCCTCTAGTACAAGAGTTGATTTCTCGGGGTGCAGAAATGGAGGCTCATATCCACGACGTGAGTTTGGGTACTAATACCAAAGAGGACCACGTCCTTCTCCTCCGTGAATTTTTCATTGTCTGCCAAGAAAACCATCTCCGAATTAAACTCGAAAAATGTGAGTTTATGAAAGAGGAGATGGAGTATTTGGGTTTCGACGTGGGGTATGGCTGGTGGAAACCAGCCTCGTCTAAGATGCAGCCCCTACAGGACATGCAGATTCGCGATGACCCTAAGAAGGGTCTACACGGTGTGAGAAGTTTTGTGGGCGCCTGTAATTTCTATCGGCGTCACATCCACAATTTTACTTACTCCTCTGCACCCCTCACTGACCTGATCAAGAAAACTACTCCCTGGAGGTGAACCTCCAGAGAGGAAGAGTGTTTCCAGGAGTTGGAGAAGAAGATTTCCTCCTCCAACTGCCTGGGAGTGCCCCGCCCTGAGGGCGAGATAGTCCTGATCACTGATGCCAGTGATGTAGGGGGGGGAGGTACGATCTATCAATGGCAGGAGCTTAACCCCGCTGAACTAACCCACTGCCATTATCGTACTAGTGGACTGAACCGTGATGGTTCGTTGAAACATGACTATCCTACCAGTGAGTGGCGACTGGTGCCACTGGGACACTGGAATTGAAAATGGAACCAAGCGCGTTCCAACTACAGCACCTATGACCAGGAACTCCTGGCCGGTATGTTGGTGCTATCGTTACAATCCCGACTCCTGGGATCTAACCCTATTGTCTGGCTGTGTGACCAGGAGCCTGTGAAGTCTTTTCAGAAGGGCCCACCACCAGAAAAAGCAAAGCTAAAACGGTGGTGGACTTACCTGAGCCAGTTCAGGCTGACAGTGCATCATATCCCCGGGATTAAGAATGAACTGTCTGACTATATATCGCGCAACAACTTCGATGCGCTTATTGGTGAGAGCTCTGAGGCGCTCGCCAAAGAGGCTTTCCAGCGTATGGATGTCCAGCTTGACCTGTCCATGCGCACTGCTGGAATCCTGGAGGGTTGGAGTCTAACCGACTATCAGTCAGAGTATGAAGAAATTCTCCAAACCCTCAGCACTGGTCTCGAACCCCGTGTCATTGACGGGCACCAGTGGTATAAAAACAATCAGTACCTCTTCTACGAGGACCGAATTGTGGTGCCTGAGGCACGACTGGATGGGTGCCTACAGTGGTCCCATCTCAGTTCTGGTCACACTGGCGCTAATCGCTCAGTGGACTTCTTCCGTGAGTGTTTCTACTCTAGTCTAACCCTGACTGAACTGAGGTCGCGTATGCAGACCATTGTGGATGCTTGTGGCTGTCATGCCAGCAAGCAGAGCGACAGTAGGGATAGGGGCCTGATCTCCAGCTTACCCATACCCTATTGTGCCAACTCTCTTCTCTACGTGGATTACATCCACGGCCTACCACGCTTTGGCGGCTATGATAGTTGCCTCGTGGTCACCTGTGGTCTATCTCGCTTCACCCGTGTGTTCCCTTGCAATAAGAAAATCACAGGTGAGCAGACTGTGAAAATGTTGGTCGAACAATGGTTCGAACCCTATGGAGCACCTAAGCAGGTGCACTCTGATGAGGATGTACGCATCCGCAGTGACACTGGGTGGTACAAACGAGTGCTAAATGCCCTCAACGTGGAGGTAACCACAGGTGTGCCCTATACCCACACGTCTAACCCTCTCTGTGAGAGAAAGAACCGTGTGGTGGAGCAAAACTTAAGAATCCTGATGAAACAGGAGCGCACCAAGGACTGGGTACGCCTAGTGCCCTGGGCAGTGCTGTCCATGAACTCACAGCGGAGCTCTTCTACGGGTTTCACCCCCCACGAACTGTTCCATGGAGGACCACCTGCTTGGTTCTTCAAAACCTCCTTTCCTGAGGACTTCAAGGGCCCTGTGGGAGACTGGCTGGAACACAAGCAGTCTCTGGCTAACCAGGCTGGTACTAACCTGAGGCACATTCGTGACCGTGAACAGAGCCGACGGAACCGCCTACGGCGACCTGCCAGCTTCAAGGTTGGTGACCTTGTTTTGGTACACCATTCACGCCTACCCTCCTGGCCACGTAACTGCCTACAGGACCCTTACTTTGGACCCTATCGTATCATCAGGATAGATGGATCCAGGATCCATGTCAGGTGCAGTCCACGTCTAGGTGGTGAACTGCTGTGTGCACCTAAGCAGTTGAGGCACTATCACTCCCCTGACGACTTGTCTTGGGATGAGTGGCGCCTCAGCGACAGTGAGATTGAACGTATAGACCTAGAGAACGCTGCCAGTCCAGAGGAGGCAGACGAACTCGAAGAGATGACTGCCGATGAGATGGCAGTCGATGGTTACTACGTGGTTGCAGGTATTGCTCGCCACGAGTATAAACAGGGCTGGAAATTCCTTACCCTGTGGGATGGCTATGGGTTGTCTGAGGCGACCTGGGAACCTATGTCAGCCATCATACAACCAGATGGGAGTATCAACCCCATCTTCCGCACTTACCTCGTTGAGAACAACGAGGGGCAGCTCCTAACCCGTGCTGAGACTATGTCCCAGCGTAAGAAGCGTAACTAATATCCCTGTGTCAGTCTACTGACAGGTGCAATGAGCACTCTTCTGCAGACGTGCCTGTGTATGGGTGTAAGAGCAGTTGTCACAGTTGCCCCGCATTGCATCGCAGGACAGGACCGTTAGCCCCCCGTGACAACCACTCCCTGGCCGAAGGCCATTGGTTTTTTCACAGACTACTGCTTACTGAGCACTGCACTGACCCTGTCTGTGCCCTGCAGACCCATGCCTATGGTTTCCAGCGTGAGCCAGGTGGCCGCTTATCAGGATTGCAGCCACCCAGCGAGTGTATGCCTTGTTGACCATGTGTTGCATGGGTACTGCCCTAATGTAATGACCTTGGGGAGCCAACGAAGAACGGTGGCTTACTACACCAGGGGGGAATGACAAGCAAGGTGTTATGAGGCAAGGTGTGTCTTCCCTCCTTGGGGACAAGCGAGCCCACAGTTAGGACCCCTGACTGGTCCAGACCCATGGGGTTCTACCCTTCCTTACAGGGTTTACCATACCCCTAAGTGTGCTACGTATGTCTGTATGTGTCTCACTTCTCTCCCCAGCGTGGCTCCCGGAGACCGGGCTTCGCTGACGTCGGACCGAAGGTCCTAATCAGGTACTATTACCACTCCTATGGCGCCCAATTTCTGTGCTGGCGCCTATCCTTGGGGTAAAACGGCAAAAGCCCTACCTACTAAGAGGGGAGGGGTGGCCAAGTGTGCTAAGGGCATACAGAACGCCCATTTTTGCTACAGGCCAAAAGCTAACGCACTCCCCTGCCCACGAGGAAAAGCACGCGGGACAGGAGACACCACTACACTACACTCACTAACGTCAGCACCGGCCTTCGAAGGCAGGGTGAGCACTCATCACTTGCACTCCACTCCTGCCAGGCCTGCTGACCCTAACCCCTACACACGCTACTGGGTGCTGCTGTCGAAGATCACTCAGGCCCTAATGGCCCTCCTGTGAAGAAGACAAGAGAACACAGCGCTCCTAAGCAGCTGTGGCCTGACAGGGGACGCCACAACGCGTTTCCCCTGCTAGGGCTTGGAGGGAAGGGGTGCTCTCGTTGCGTGCACAGCGCAGATGTCGTTGAGGTCGAACTGCCCTCGCCAGTACTGGCTGAGGCACAGTGATTTGATTTGTGATCAGCGCCCCTGTTTTGCTGGGGCAGAAAAATGGTAGCCGCCGAAGGCAGCTGCTGCGTGCACCAATCACCCTTAACCTCTCCCACCTGTACAACAGAGGCAAATGAAGGGATGTTTGCGACGGAGGAACCAAGCCACACTCCAGGTATTATACCCTTCTCAGTGTGACCTATAATACACTGTTCGCAAACACGCTGACGGATCAGCTCCCCTGTCAAGCAAGCAAGCTTTAGGAGACTCCTCAGGTTCTCTTAAAGAACGTACCGAGGAGCCTCTGGGTAACCTAAACAAGGTTTACCGTGCGCAATTCGCGTGGCCTACCCTTTAATGCATCATGTGCACGCACGGAAGGGAGGCTGAACCACTGACTCAACCAGGAGGTGAGCTCCTCCTGGGCTAACCTACCTTACTCACCATGCATCGTGTGAATGCCGAATTGAAACGAACACAAAACAAGCCTAAGCGTTTTAAGCAACCCTACTTTAACGCCACGGCCGCACACGAACAAACACTTTCTTTACTTACCTGTGAAGAAGGAAACAAGGGTGAATTAGGGATACAGGTGAAGCGTCACAGCGTGTGGATGCCTCGATTAGGCACATGCATCGCGAGCACAGCGCATATTCTAACCCTACGTGCGCGCTGCGCGCTCCATTCGCATCACATACCTTTCATTCCTGTTTTTACCTGTGCAGAGCACGAGAGAAGAACACCCGACCCCCCAACGAGCACAGCGTCGACAACCCTAACGTTTTGACGAGACAACCAACACGAACGCAATGCGTGAGTGTGAGGTGACACTGACATACCTGAGAGATGGGTTGTTGACCTGCTCTGTGGTGTGGGCTGAATTTGAATACTTGAGTCTGAAGTTTATAAAATTTTTGATGCAACTGTGCAAAAATTTCCTTTAAAACTTTGAAAACTACGGCCCATACCTTCTTTTCCAAAAGCCGTTTACGCTTGCGGAACCCTTTTCTTGGAGTCCGCTTCCTTTGCGCTTGTCTGCGACTTTGAGTTATGTGTAAAAATGACGATTTCCCGCGTCGTTTCGTCGATTTTTAACGATTTCACTTGCTAAATCGCAACCCCTTCCGCTAAACCGCAGGAATCACTCCCTGCTGGTTCCATTTTCTATTTTTTCCAGCTCCTGGGTGTTTGTGTCCTCCATTGGGAGTATTGCTCCGCCCTGGCCATTGGTCAGGACGTATACTAAAACGCTGTTTATACGGCGATAGCCGTCCGCATTAGAGCGTTCGACTGTACCCTAGTGGGCAAGCACATTGGCTCTAGGGAGGGAGTCCTGGGTTCAATTCCCACTACCCCCAAAACTTTTTCCAAAAGTTTTCGTCGCACGCCGGCGACTTTTGAGGAATGCCCCATCGTAGGGACATCATTCACGGTACATTACACTGTTTTTCAAGGGTACCTACAGTGTGATAGGCTTCTATGAAGTGATGAGGATGTTTTTGGTAAGTTTAATGCATTTTTTGAGGTAATATTGGGAATATTTGAGCCTTTTTCCTTGGTCCTACTAGCTTAGCTAACTAGTACTCCAGGGGGGAGTAAGAAAAAGTCACTGCCATGTCTTTCTTGGAGGGCTTGATCCAGGCTAAGCCCCCTTAAAACCCTTTGTTGATGCTATGACAAACTTAAGTGTTTTTATCTCTCTTTTGTTGCCTAAAGTACACTTTCTCAAAGTAACTAGGGTTGTGACCCTAGCCCCCCCCATGAAGTTCACCCCTACCACTTAACTGAGCGGAGGTACCTTCCTTCATGGAGGACATACCAAAATAAATCAGGCATTTCATGCTTGTTGGCCTTGGAGGTTAAGCCTAGTGGTCTCCCACCCCAAGACCCCTATACACAATTGTTTCTACCACTTATTGTGGTCCTACTTTGTAACTGTTTCTGAATCCAGTTGCTTGGCCAAGTCATTTTCTGTGTGGTCCTGACATCCATGCCCCTCAGTCCTAACCAGCACCATTTCACCCAAAAGAGTGCACATGAAGTGCCTATTGCAACCTCTGAGGCAAGAGTCAGACCAATTTTCATATAAAACCTTTTGTATTATCCATTTGTGATTGAATCTATGTGCATAAACCTGCTTTGTCTATCTGCAGCCCTTCTGTGTTACACTGGATTCCAAAACCAATCATTGATTCGATCCACATCCTCTTATTGCTCTACTTGCTGCTTTGGTTTGGGTTTTCAACTACAAAACCTGCGGGACATCATCAAAATATCTAGGGCATAAAGCAAGGACATCTTTCTCATACCTTCTTTTACAAAAGCCGTTTACGCTTGCGCAACCCTTTTCTTGGAGTCCGCTTCCTTTGCGCTTGTCTGCGACTTTGAGTTATGTGTAAAAATGACGATTTCCCGCGTCGTTTCGTCGATTTTTAACGATTTCACTTGCTAAATCGCAACCACTTCCGCTAAACAGCAGGAATCACTCCCTGCTGGTTACATTTTCTATTTTTTCCAGCTCCTGGAGGTTTGTGTCCTCCATTGGGAGTATTGCTCCGCCCTGGCCCTTGGTCAGGACGTTTACTAAAACGCTGTTTATACAGCGATAGCCGTCCGCATTAGAGCGTTCGACTGTACCCTAGTGGGCAAGCACATGTGCTCTAGGGAGGGAGTCCTGGGTGGAAACCCCACTACCCCCGAACTTTTTCCAAAAGTTTTCGTCGCATGCCGGCGACTTTTGAGGAATGCCCCATCGTAGGGACATCATTCACGGTACATTACACTGTTTTTCAAGGGTACCTACAGTGTGATAGGCTTCTATGAAGTGATGAGGATGTTTTTGGTAAGTTTAATGCATTTTCTGAGGTAGTTTTGGGAATATTTGAGCCTTTTTCCTTGGTCCTACTAGCTTAGCTAACTAGTACTCCAGGGGGGAGTAAGAAAAAGTCACTGCCATGTCTTTCTTGGAGGGCTTGATCCAGGCCAAGCCCCCCTTAAAACCCTTTTGTTGATGCTAAGACAAACTTAAGTGTTTTTATCTCTCTTTTGTTGCCTAAAGTACACTTTCTCAAAGTAACTAGGGTTGTGACCCTAGCCCCCCATGAAGTTCACCCCTACCACTCAACTGAGCGGAGGTACCTTCCTTCATGGAGGATATACCGAAATAAAACAGGCATTTCATGCTTTTGGCCTTGGAGGTTAAGCCTAGTGGTCTCCCACCCCAAGACCCCTATACACAATTGTTTCTACCACTTATTGTGGTCCTACTTTGTAACTGTTTCTGAATTCAGTTGCCTGGCCAAGTCATTTTCTGTGTGGTCCTGACATCTATGCCCCACATTCCTAACCAGCACCATTACACCCAAAAGAGTGCACATAAAGTGCCTAATGCTATCTCTGAGGCAAGAGTCAGACCAATTTTCATATAAAATCTTTTGTATTGGGCATTTGTGATTGAATCTTTGTGTATAAACCTGCTTTGTCTATCCGCAGCCCTTCTGTGTTACACTGGATTCCAAAACCAATCATTGATTCGATCCACATCCTGTCCTTGCTCTACTTGCTGCTTTGGTTTGGGTTTTCAACTACAAAACCTGCAGGAATACATCAAAATATCTAGGGCATAATTCAAGGACATCTTTCTCTTTGTATGGACTGCGGTGTGACTTATCACGACCTTCACTGCCACTGCGACCGCTACAATATCCACCACTACCTTGACCACTACGGTACTCACTGTGACCACTACGATATCCTTTTTCTTTGCGTGATTCACTATCACTACGACCGCTCCAATATCCCCGGTCACGATCACTCTTATATCCTCGACCGCGACCACTGCTATATCATCGTTCACCACTCCTGCCTGTACGCCGTTCACCACGACGACGTTGTGAACCATAGTCACTGCGGTTCTCAAGCCTGCTGGGTACATTACTAACCGCACTGACAGCAATGGGCTGAGCATGCATACCATCAATGACACCCTGCTCCACCCACTCTGCATCACGAACCGCCAACAAACGGGGCATTACAGGCATGAACAACTCAATGTATGTAAATTTTTTGTTGCCCCTGGCAGCCTGAATTTGTAACAAATCATTCTTGATCTGAAACCACGGCTCTTCTGGGCGCATTTTAGAAGTGTACGCAATAATGGCACCTATGAGCACTGAGTGTGCTTCCCACATGGATGTTCCTCCATATGCTGCTGTTCGGCGCCCATGCTTCAGAAATCTAACAAAGAAGTTATAGCACTCCTCAGGACCCACTTGTCCCTGCAGTGACCCAGGTAGCGCCAATGCTTTAAAAACATTTCCAGGGACGTAAGGGTTCTAGTGACGCCTACCGTACAACCGGATAAGCTGGAAAACTTCACCAATACGCAAACGTTCCTGTCTAATGTGGGTAATCAACTCAACTTGCCTGTCCTCAGGCTGTGTAGCTACCAACAATTTTAGTTGATACCCCAACTCGAACCATCGACCAGTATTTTCATACCAATCGATGTAGAGCAACTCCCAATCAACGTAAAGCATTCTTTTTCTATCCCAAATCGGAATGGCGAATTGACGGCGCAAGTTGCTTAAAACATCTGGGTCTATCCAACCGTAGGTATTGGAACCAAAAATACCTTTACCCCTAAACTCTCGGCCAGGCGGCGGGGAGGAGAACTCGATATCATCATTCCATTCACGCACCTCATGGAATGCGAAACCGGGCGTGATTCCAGACGGTAAAAGAGTAGTTGCATCAAAAAACGAAGGCGGCTCAAGACCCCGAAAAGGCTTCAAGTATCCTTCGGGATCATACAACCAATGTAACAAAGGTGAATGTGCAGACATGGCGGGAGTAGGAGAAGAGGGGAATTCCAAATCACAACCACGCCCAACGGACTGACGTGGGTTGGTACCACTCGATGAAGGTGGAGCCGTAATAGGCGCCGCTGCAGTTGATGCTAATGCTCACTGAGGAGAGGGCTGTGAACCTCTATCCCTATCATGCATGCGGTTTGTCGAATGCGCTTGTGAACTCAAAGCTTCTTGGGTTGAGGAAGTAGCTTGTCCAGCCTGTAAAGAGGCACGGCCAATGCTATTGGAACCCGCAATACGTTGATGTATTGTGTCAACGTCCGTGCGCAATAACCGGAAACTCTCTTGGAATGCGGTTTGTACACCATCAAATGTAGTTCCTACGCGTGCTTCTAAGGCCTGCAATTTAGAATCAACGTCTTGAGGCGAAAGGCCTTGCATGTTACCTAAAGCATTGACTTTCAACTCCAAACCGGAAACACGAGTACGAACGGTATTTAATGAAGTGCCCACTTCCAAATTGAAGTGTTCAACCCGCTGAAAAAAAACAAGCATTTTGGACTCGGCAACCGAATGCAACTGCAAGAGTTCATCACGAATGGCGTTACCATTGGGGTGTGAGTGAATTTGGGATGAAGAATGGGGTCCCGATGGTGATGGCGGATCACTCGCCACCTGAGCACACACTTCGGCAATCCGTTGAGAAGTGAATGATATATGATTGTGCAACTGGGAATTTGTAGTTGCGTGTTCATGCTCCAGTTTACCCAAAGCACTTTTAACCATCTCAACTTGACTCGAAAGAGGAGATTCACGCTCTTCCAAGAGCGTTATTCGCATGGTAAGTGCTTGTAATCCACGTTTCATGTCTCCGCTAGTGCTACTCAATTGTGCACTCATGGAATCAATAGCACTAGAAACCTCCAAAAGGGACTTTTTGTGAGCGACTGCAAATTCTTCAACCTCAGAAACTCGCCGCTCAAGAGGTCCCATTAGTTCATGCAAACCGGAACACGTGTCATGCAATTGTTGAATACGAGTCAATGTGTGTTCATCGAGGCCGGTTGGTCTCACAGCATCACCTATTTGGCGAGCAAAAGAGTCACACCTCAAATTCATTTTAGAATTGAGGCGTTTCTCGATTTCAACGCTTCGCTTGGTGATGGTGTCCTCAACTTGTGACAACGTTTTTCCAATTCGTTCATCTAAATGAGAATTAAAAGAACGAAATTGAGATTGATTGTTCCGAAATGATTCATCGATGCGTGCGTTTAGAGCCTTGAGATGCTCACCAATGCGTGTTTGCACTAAGGACTCAACGCGTGTATTTATCGTGTCGAAAGCGGCTTGCAAACGTTGTGCAAAATGACTCTCGAAAGAAGATTGTAGCTCACGCCACTTAGATTCACAAAGAACCTGCAAAGCATCAACCCTTTCATTGACTTGTTCAACACGGTCTTGTAATTGCTTCAATTGCAAACCGACTTCATTTGTCAACACATCCCTAACATGATTATCACCAATGTCCACATGCTCCCTTATTAAATGCAAAAAATTCATAATGGAGCCACCGGGCACGGATGCATGCGATATATAATCGGAACGAAACGAATCAAATGCATAAGAATGGGATGCCAAAGTGCTCTCTATTGTGTGCATGGTATTTCTCGCCATTTGCAAAGAAGAAGCGAAAATATTTTGCATTTCTTCAAGTTGAACATTCATCAATTGAATATCACCACGCGTAGCAAAGTTCGAAAAGCGCTCATGAATAGTCGTCACGGTCTCGTCTACCTTGCTTGCACTTGCCGCACCCTTCAACATCATGTCAAGATTGGCCTCCACTTGTTCCATTCGTTGTTCCACGAGCCCCAAAATGTCCTTAAGGCTCTCCGAATCAACCGAATTTTGCTCTAAATAACGAATTAGGTCGGAGTGTCGTTGGGACTCATGAGGTGGATAACTTTGAGAAGAGTTCGTAGCATTATTCTCCAATCGCTCAACCCGAACAACCACTTGTTTGTATCGATGTTCAACACGGCTTTTCACAACCTTTTTGAATTTTTCAATCTCCGTAGCAAGTGTTCCTTGTTGTAGGGTGCACGTTGTATAAACTTTCTTGCTCATTGCCTCACAACCATCAATGCGTTGTTGAATGGCGTGTACCTTGGGAGATTGTGACAAAAGAACTTCAAATTCATCTTGTTGTGAGCCTTGTGAAGAGTGATAATGTTCGGAACGCGATGACATTTGTCGTTGATGTTCTTCAAATTGTTCCACCAATTGTTGGACTCGTGATGGCTTCTCCAAATTGTCAACATCACCCGTTTCATCTTCGTTCATGAACTCCTCCACATACGACTTGCCAAAAGAAAGGCGAGTTGAGGGAAGGATGTTGGGACCAAGTGATGTTTCGAATTTTTCGAATGGGTCCATTGACTCATCATTGTTGTAGGTTGTGCCATATCCGGGGCTTGGAGTCACGGATTCGAAACGCTTATGCTTGCTACCATGTTTTGAGATTGGTGTAACCTCCATCTTAGTTTGAGATTTCTGAAATTGCAGAGTTTTGGGCTAACGACTCCGGATCCCACGGAATACACAATCAGCAATGGCACATACAAGATTGAGTCCAAATCATCATTAAAAATGCAAGACCCTGCAGTGTAGTACAGAAAACTCACAACATTATGCACAGTTAGTTCTGTCCTACTTCGCAGCGTCTTTTGCAAGTCACAGAGCGTTCAATCTTATAAATAAAGCGTGATCTGAGTTTAATTATAGACAATCAACAACGTGCAAATGATCATCCATAATGTGCGCGCGATCTCTGCTGTGCGCGCACTCTCCGACTCACGTTGGGGTGTGTATCACTGTTTCATTACATCACTCTCTAGTGGCATCCTCAATGCAACTCACTCACTCTCCAGTGGCATCCTGAATGCAACTCACTCACTCTCCAGTGGCATCCTCAATGCAACTCACTCATTCTCCAGTGGCATCCTCAATGCAACTCACTCACTCTCCAGTGGCATCCTCAATGCAACTCACTCACTCTCCAGTGGCATCCTCAATGCAACTCACTCACTCTCCAGTGGCATCCTCAATACAACTCACTCACTCTCCAGTGGCATCCTCAATACAACTCACTCACTCTCCAGTGGCATCCTCAATGCAACTCACTCACTCTCCAGTGGCATCCTCAATACAACTCACTCACTCTCCAGTGGCATCCTCAATACAACTCACTCACTCTCCAGTGGCATCCTCAATGCAACTCACTCACTCTCCAGTGGCATCCTCAATGCAACTCACTCACTCCCCAGTGGCATCCTCAATGCAACTCACTCACTCTGTGTGTGTGCGGGTGGGGGGGCATTACCTCACACAGACATTAGACACACTTGCTTAAAATCAGCGAAAAATGAGGTAATTAATTGCTGTGAAACACAACGGCAAACAAGGGCAAGGGTGCACAGCATAAGAAAGCAGTGCATGTCCCTGGAGTGGGGTAGGGGAGGCCCTAGCAGGACTTCAGCACCTTTTTTTTTTGGCATGGCGGTCCCCCGCCGGAAACAATGCACTGAAGCGGCCTGACCACGGGCATAGCAAGCGTTCATGGCGAGCCAAAGTTCTCCGACGGACAGCTGCAGGAATTTACACACCTACTTAGGGTGAAGATCACTGCAAAGAAATGCACCAGAGGCCTGTAGTCTGTCTGAAAAAACCTACAGGTGCTGTGGAAGTGGAGTGAGGCAAGTGCAAAGGGATATATGACCCTTCAGGGCAAGGAAATTCAGGGAGTTTCCGAAAAAAAATACAGAATTTCCATTGAAAATCAAACAGGACAATGGCAGCGGCAGGCATGAGAAACTTGAGCAGACATGGGCAAAAAATTCAGAAGAGGGCTGACAGAGCAAGTCAGTCTGATGCAGTCTGAACCTGATCCTGGCCTGAGGCAATTAGCTTAGCTAATTTACAAAGCCCATGTGATAGTTCTGCCCTAGCTTCTGTTGTTCACGCCCCTGATGCCTGAAAGAAATAGAAAGAAAAGATGGGGGAGTGGGATGAGAAAAATGAATCGATACCACTAACGACACTGCTGGCAAACTCGTCAAAACTCTCGTGACCCACTTGAGTGACCCCACGAAGGCGTATGTACCGAATGTGGCAAAACTGCAGCCCATTTGGTGATGGCCCCAGAACAGTGGCCAACACATGTGCACCAAGTGTGTGTGCGTGGTACCATACACGGTCACAGGGCGAAAACATCTTGGGTCTGAAAAAGGGACACTACACCCCATACACCGCCTTTGAAGAGAGAACATCACAGAATACACACAGGTGACTGATTTGCAGTAATTGAAAAGCAATGCAAGAACGTGTGTGTGCCAGATGGGGAAGACAAACCACTGCAACAGATATTACCTACCCCCCGCCCCCCTTGCAAACTCCCGGGTTAGCGCGCGACGGTCTCCCGGGTGGGGGGGGGAGACGGTCGCCAAGTGACGGTCTCCCAGGGAGGGGGGGGGATCGCAAGGGTATTTCAAGGTTAACTGTGGTACCCTCCACTGATGCAAGCAAAGAGCACACATGTGAAGCGACTATCGCATCGATGCCAGTGTGCTTCATCCAACACCAATGTTATTGACCACCACACACCCATACAACGCCTTTGGAGAGAGAATATCACAGAACACACACAGGTGCTTGATTTGAAGTAATGGGAAAGCAATGCAAGGCCATGCGTAAAGCAGATGGGCAACACAAAGAGCACAATACATGTTAACCAGAAAAACATGGAAGTGACGGTCTCCCGGGTGGGAGGGGGGGGAATGCAAGGGGGGGGGGAGTTTGCAAGGGGGGGGGGGGTAGCAGAACAGTGAAGTGAAGGTCTCTCCCAGTTTGGGAGATTGCAAAGGGGGGTGGTTTCAAAGGGGGGGGGGGTACCCAGCTTAACACAGCTCCCTACCAAGAGCTACTGGATTGCAACCACTCAAAAGCACACACCTCCCCCCCCCTTGTCCAAGCACAGCCAAAGGCACAACAAATGACGGTTTCACCGGGTAATGGTGCTTGGACAAGGCCCGTGACTGCGCGCGGCAACCCTGGTCAAGAATCGTTTTCAACTCGTGACGCGTCCCCTAGACCCCAAGGTGTGTCTGGCACAAAAGCAAGGACACAGTTAGCAGCACAGCACTGCAGAACTCTGGACTCTCAATCTGCATCACAGTTTCTCATGTCATGGGCTGATTCAGTGACAGGGAACTACATGGGCTCAGAATAGAACCCAGTGCCCCGCTTGTATCATGCAGATCAATTGCACATGCTGTGCAGCAGGTTTGGCTGCAGCTTTGGCATGCCTTGGCACGCTTGGGTGCAGGCAATGCCCAACTTTACAAAATGCAGGCATGACCTACCAGACAATCTGAGGCTGCTCCATATTGGACTTGAAACATTCAGAGAAAGGAAAATCTGTATTGAAAAACTTTGTATTGAAAAATACTTCCAAATAATCTACATCCTCCAGCATTGAAAACGTCAGGCCATTTTGGAAAATAGGCCTTCTGGTAGGCTGCCCTCATAGCATCGTCAGTGAAAGAAGAGACATTCAGGACTGCAGGACAGGGAAAATGGGAACACAATTGGGCACTCAAACTGGCACAACACTGCACAAAACAAACTAAAACCCCATTTGGAACCGTGAAATTGATGGTTCCAGAAATGACGGTTTCACCGGGTAGTGGTGCTTGGACAAGGGCGGTGCTTGGCCATAGAACAGTGGAAAGTTCAGCAATAGGTCCCCACCGACAGACCTACGCCCTCACTCATCAAGTATCACGCGGCGGAGCCGCGGCACACATTGTCCCATCCGTCCAGCAAGGCGCCGTTAGGGCGGTGCTTGGACAAAGGGGGGGGGGGGGGTAAGTTCAAAGAGGAGGGCAGAGGAGGGAACAGCATTGGGGGGGGAGGGGGGCACCGCTGCATTTTGTTGGCTATGCACCTAAATTGCAAGGCAAAAAATCGAAATTGAAAACGGGATGACCCGCGGGCTGTTACTGAACCTTTGGGCGGCCAGTCACAGGAGGATGGTTTGCAGTCAGTTTGTGCACGGACACATGCTGGAGGGTAAGCACAAGGCAAGGAGAAGAAAGAATGGTGCTCTGAGCCGTGACATAGATAATATAAAGTCAATAGGCAATGTTTTTCCAGGGGTATTGAACCATAAAGATACCTCCCGACAGGCAACAAAAGTCGTGCTGCTGCATAAGCTGTTGGGGCAGTCATCTGTCCAAACAGAACATATGCCCTGCTCCTCTAAAAGGCATCACTACCAGCCTGCAAACACTCAACGTAGTGGAAACAACTGACAGCTCCGACTATTGTTCGTCCTTCTCAGCATGTTTCCGCTCATCCATTTGTTGACATAAACCCCAATCTCCGATTCTGACCGCCCCAGTGGTTATTGAACTTTATATTTGTGCCACGATCAAGGGCCATGATCTCATTTCAAATTCTACTCAAACTGCAAGGCTTATAACAAGCTGCAGCAAGCTCAATCTTCAGCTGAAGGCGTCAAGGGTCATGGTCAAAAGGGGTGGGGGTTGGGGGGGTATAGGTTTCAGCTCAAAACTCCCTTGGGCACTTGACGCCATATGCCGTGTGTTGTCCCAGCAAGAAGCTCAATGGTGCCCAAAGACGTATTTTGGGCACACATTTCACTGCTGCCTACAAGCATACTATTTATTTTGGTGGTGGTGAATGTTGCGGAGTCCTTCAAAAAGTGTGGCTATGTCCGGCCACCTGCAGATGGTAGCCACATTAATTAGCGGGAGCTCCCACACCATAATTATCATTCCTCCTCCTCTTTCAACAATGTAGTGCTGCGGCATACTGCAGCACTACATTGCCTGCTTCCAGATTAATGCAGATTAATGTTGTGTTTTGTGGAGGCTTGCCCCTGATAGCCACATTACTTTGTGGGACCATCCGGTAACTTGCACACTTTGTCGAACGCACAAACAAAAAGGGTGAAACTATGTGCTAGTTTCTGTGCTTGCTGCTTGACCAGCCACAAAGCACTTGTAATCAAAGTATCGAAAATTCGAAACCAACAAAAACGGGTAGAACTGAACGAGGAACAGGGAATGTTTATAAGGGGCTGGGGGGTTTTGGGGTTTTGAGGCACCCACCCACCCAAAACCAAGCAACCCACCCAGACCCCCCCCCCTCTTATAAACATTTGAGGGGGGGGATTGAGGCGCTCTCCGCTGAACGGCAGGTACACACAAAGCGACCAATGGCAGGACAAAATGCATGTCACCGCTGCTCCCAAGCTTGCAAAAAAAGCGCCAACCTTGCAAAAAAGGCGGAGCTAAAAAATAGTGCCCTAACCGGGAACTGAACCGCAGACTTCCAGCACAGCATACGGCTGCATTACCGTTGCACTAACTGCGAGATCTGGTTGCAGATCCCGTGCCTCCCGTCCAGGTTATTGAACACATTTGAAATCGAAAAAAAAAAGCACCATCAGCCTGCAACACGGCCCCCAATTTGTTGAAAATTGACAACAGCACCAGCTGGGTACATGTGAATACAATCAACATCCATGGCTAAAATTGCGAAAATCTGAAGTGTTCTGCATGATACGGGGTACAGTGGAGTGCCATGGATGCAAGAAAGCTGACGTACACGGCAATGCACCAATAATACCCCCTTGTCCAGCCAACAAACGCATGCGAGAGACTCAATATCCTACGTTCCAGGTACATTTGCAAAACGGAACGTGACAGTTCCTCTGCCCACCCACGCAAAATCGGCAGACAAAGGCATTCTGATTCTGGGCCGGTGAGGGTCCCAGCCCGGGAATGATCGCCCATGGAAGTTGACAAAACAAAGGACTGCTTCGGGTGGGGCGGGCGGGTGGGTCTAAGGGCTTGCAGACCATTTGAAGAGGCTAGGAGTCCAAATGACACCATCAACAACAAAGGCAAACATACACAATCTCAAACCAAAGGCATTCGAAACAAAAAACAATGACTACTGACGTGGACATCAAATAGCAGTGCCATGGCAGATGGCCCTGTTCAGGCACATTGATAATATGGCGAAGGTGCGATGCACATCAGATGCATACGCGATAGGGGGGGGACGGTTAGTCAGCAACAGGCTCTGTGTGCCACTTTTTCTGGCGGGCAGGTTGAGAAGCGCAGAGAAGCATCCAACTTCAACTGCACTTTCTTCCCAGTGAACCTTCTCTCTGACCGGGTTCGTGGCTGAGGGGGCTGGGGTGGGTCATGGGGGTGTTGGCATACGGATGATGGTTCATCAGGCATGTCACACTAACAGTAAAGGGGAGGTCCTAGACTACACACCCACCCACCCAGAGTACAATTCTAAGAGGGGGGAGGGTCCCAGACTTTTCACCCACCCACCCAGGCTGGGGCACCCACCCAGACCCCCCCCCCCACTTAACTTAATTCCTTATAAACGTTCCCTGACGAGGAAAGCGTAGCTCGATTGTGGAAATAAGCGTAACTCGCTTTTTTGTTTTTTTTTTGGGGGCGTAAGTCGCGTAATTTTTTTTTTTTTGGCGTAAGTCGTATGGAAAAAAAAACCCTTTTTTCAAAAACAAAAAAAAAAGCAAGGGAGACGCTTGAAGCCGGTTGGTTTTTTTGTAATCATAGGTTGCACTGGAGGTTGCTGGAGGTTGTATTAAGAAAATGCGGCGTGTCCCAATACTTTGTTTCGGTGTTCGGGACGTTCGTTACTTCGGGCTTCTTGGATATCTCAGACCTTCACTCAAGCACCACTCTCAAGCGCACGCACGTGGCTCGGGCTTCGCATCTGCGCACGCGTCATGTTCGGCGTCGTCCGAGCGCGAGGGCCCCGGGGAGCTGCACACGGCCCCTCCCGCACCGCCGGAGGACGGACCGTGCGACGGCTTGCGCTCGCCACACGGCACCCCAAGCGCCGCGTAGTCCAGCGAGTCGCGCTCGGCCACTTGGGGCCCCGGGCCGGAGCCCTGGGGCTGCGGCGAGACCAGCGAGCGCGGCGTGGGGATCTCGATCATCCGCGTGCACTGGTCCTCGACCATGTCCACGTGGGCGACCTGCCGCGTGCCATCGTCCTCGTACGTGTGCACGGTGTCGATGGCGAGGTCGGGGCAGTAGGCCAGGGAGGTCAGCACGTGCATCATCCGCTGCGCCGGGAGCGTCACGATGACCATGTCGGCCCCCGGCGCAGTGGGCGGCAGGTTGAAGACGGGCGCGGCGCCGCAGAGCGAGGACCGGCGCCGGCACGCGCTCGCGTCCGGGGGGGCGGTCGCGCCGGGCACCGACGTGGAGATGGTGCGCTCCGCCATCGAGATGTTGTCGATGCCGGAGTAGAACTGCCCGATGTCGGAGGTGCCGTACAGCGTCGACGTGATCTCGAAGACGGTGTTGGGCCGGAACAGCACCTCGGCCTCGTCCGGGAACTTAGAGAACCGGCTGATGGCTCGGGCCCCGGCGCTGTGGAGGAAGAACAGCGAGCCCTCGTCGCCCTTCACGAACTCCTTCGCCACCGCCTGCTCGGCGGACGCGCTGGAGAACGGCGCCCAGCAGACCCGCTGCCCCGTCCGGTACTGGGCCTCGCTGAACCGGACGTTGATCCCGCGGTACAACTTCCCGCGGAACGCCGGCAGCCGCTCGAGCGCGCGGTCCACCTGCCAAATGAGGGGGCGCCAGAAGGCGACGCCCCGCGCGTCGTGCGTCCGCATGGCCTTGTTCATGGCGCTGTAGATCTGGTCGCTCGCGCCGGGCAACTCGTACGTGTACACGTAAATGGGCACGACGTGGACGGGGCTCAGCGCGGCGCGCTGCCGCTGCAGCTCGTGCACCTTGAGCACGGCCTCGGCGCACATCTCCGCGACGGGCGCGCGCTCGAAGTACAGCCCCGCGTCGTTGCCCGGCAGCGCCAGGCAGAACGCGAACGTCCCCGCGTCGTAGCGGTAGTCCGCGGCGAAGAACGCGCGGCCGGGGGCGCTGGGGCCGGGGCGCGCCAGTCCGTCCGCGAACCGGCTCGCGGCCCGCCGCGCCTCCTCCCGCCCCCGCCGCCGCGCGTCCAGCACGTCCACGGCCACGCCCTCCGGGGGCGCGAAGGCGGCGTGCAGGTACGCCGCCAGCACGTCGCTGTACCACTGCGCGCGGGCCGTGGGGGGCACGTCCAGCCGCAGAGCGCCGTGCTTGCTCGGCGGGCCCCACAACGTGGGGTCCACGATGCCCTCCGTCGCGAGGAGCTGCAGCGTGCGCGGGTCCGGGGCCGCCGTCGAGAGGGCCCCGGACGTCATCGTGACGAAGACGTCGTCCCAGCAGCGGACCTCCTCCACCGCCGACGTGACCGCCGCGCCGTCGTCCGCGGACAGCGGCTGGAACACGGACTGCGCGTGGCACCGGATGCGCTGGGCCGCGGCGCCGTCGCGCTGCTCGCCCCGCGCCAGGTCCAGCAGCCGCCCGTCGTCCAGCGTGACCTGCGTCGACTGCCGCGCCAGCGCCTGCGCGATCTTCTGCTGCGCGGGCGCGTCGTACGGGCGCCACAGGCCGTGCCCGAGGTGGTGCTGCCACCGCAGGCAGTGCGGGTGGCGCTCCTTGTACACGTCGAACACGTACCGGATCGTGGGCTCGTCGCCGGACTCCACGGCGAACTGCAGGAGCGACGCCGCCTGCGGGACCCGCTGCAGTCCGAAGTCGGTCGGCGACAGCAGGGGCACGTCCGGGTCTCCGGCGGTGGAGGCCATGCTCGCCTGGTGTGTGAGGGTGGACAGGGGCGCGGTGGACACCGTCGACACGGCGGTGGCCGGGGCCGACAGGGCGGACGTGACGGAGAAGGGCAGGTCGTCGGGGGTGGCACCGCCCCCTGTCTGCAGCGGATTTGGCACCGTGACGCCCAGGTCCGACCCGCGGGATCTGCGGGACCCGGGGATGTACTTCGGGGACCCGTGGCCGTGCCAATGCAGAAGGCTGTGCTTCTTGGCGCTGGCCTTGCGGTGCAGGGACTGGACCCACGACTGGGGCGGCGCCTCGAAGCCCTCCGAGCTCTCGTCGCCGTCCTGGGGGTCCAGGGGCAGACGGAACGCCGTGTTGCCGTTGCCGAGGTAGTCCGACACGCGCCATCCGGCCCCGTAGCGGGTGTCGTCGGGCTGGGGGTAGAAGAAGTACAGGTACCCGCCGTGTTTGTGGCCCACGTACACCTCGCGGCCGTTGTACGACAGCGGGTCTTGCCGCACGTACAAATCGTCGATCCGGAAGCCCAGCCCGGTCAGGCGGATGCTGTGCGCGGTAACCTCCGCCTCGTCGCAGGCGTCCAGGCAGCCGGCCCGCCGCCGCAGCAGCACCTGCAGCTCCGGAAGCCGCCCGGCCTTGGCCGCGCAGTGCCGCGCGCGCGGCACTCCGGGAACGGCGTACTCGTCGAGGTCGGGCCGGTGCGCGAGCAACGCGGCCATGCAGTCGGAGCTGCCGCTGCGGATGCTCTCCGCCAGGATGGAGGCCAGCTCCAGGTCCGCGACGTCCGGCGCGGCGGCCCACGACTGCAAAAGACTCGGCTGGGCACAGAGACGCGCGCAGAGGCTTTGCCAGCATTTGAGATGGTACGGGCGGTGCGGCGGCCCGGCGTCCCACCGGTCCATCACCACCGCCTTCCGGCACTCGACGCACCGCACGCAGTCGGTGTGCGCCTTGTCCAGCCGCAGCAGGGCGCCGTCCCCGTCGAACACGGGCAGGTACGTCCCAGAGAGGCGCCAGGACGACGCGGGCTCGCCGCACGCCGGGCACGCGCGCGCGCCGTCCTCCCGCAGGGCCCACGGCACCGCGGCGATGAGGAGCGCGAGCCCCAGCGCCGCGACCACGAGCCCGGGCACCGCCGCGGAGAACGAGGGGTCGTCGGGGTGGGTCATGAGGGCGAAGACGGCGTACCACACAACGCCCGCGATCATCGCGTACACCGCGGCGACCAGGACCACCTGTACCCAGGGGTTACGCCAGCGCGGGTGCCGAGGCCAGGGCCGGTGGAGGCGCGCCTCCCACCACGGCTTTGGAAGGGGCACCGCAGCAATGCGCTGGGCGTGCCGCCTGCTGAGCACCAGGCAGCACGGGAGCACCGCCACCACGCCAAGGGCCGCGAACAGCACGACGAACGCGGACGCGGTGTGCACAACGACGAGGTCCACCGCAAAGCCCGCCCCCGCCGCGGCCCGGGAGGTCGCCGTCGGTTGGCGGCGGTTGGCGGCGGTCGGCGACGACGCGGTGTACAGCACCACCACCTCGATGCTGGCGGTGCCGACGGGGAGGAGGCGCTTCTGGCCCACGTGCTGCGGGGTGAACTGGAAGACGCATGCGGCCTCCTGCGCCGTGCACCCGGACGCAAGCTGCAGGGTGAGGTTGCCGTCCAGTCTCAGTACATGCACCATGACGTTGCGGTTCAGAGAGAAGGAGCTTCCGGCGCCCATGAGGGCGGAGTGAATGCACTGGGTCGCGCTTTGGAGTTGCACGCGGCCGGTCCCGATGGCCGCGGCGTCCCCCGCGGTGCACCTGTCGAAGAAGGCCGTGCCGGTTGGGCTGGGGGTGGGGGTGGGCAGCACCGTGGGACTGGATGTTGGAGAGCGGGAGGTGGATGCCGTGGTGGTCGTAGTGAACGGGGTGCTTGGTGTGGGGCTGGAGGATGGGGTGTCGAGGAGCGTCGCTGAGCAGCTGGGGCTTGAGGTTTGGATCATGGACGGGGTGATGGTGGAGGAACACGTGGGGCGTGGCGTCTGGGACAAGGTGGTGGTCGGTGTGAAGAGGCGGCTGAGAGTGTCGGTCAGTGTGAAGGGGCGGCTGGGGGTGGTGGTGGGAGTTGGCGTCTCGGATGGGGTGTACAGCACACTGGCCGTTGGAGTGGGAGATGGCGTGTTCGTCGGTGTAGAGAGGCGGGTGAATGGCGGAGTCTGAGTTGGTGTGCTGGATGGGGTGTATAGCACACTGGCCGTTGGAGTGCGAGATGGCGTATCGGTCGGTGTAAAGAGGCGGCTGGGTGTCGCAGTGTGGGATGGTGTGGTGGTGGCTGTAAACATTGCACTAGGTGATCGACTGTTTGTGGGGGTCAATGAGAAGCGAGCTGTAGGTGTTAATGATGAGGTTGGTGTGATCGGGGGGCTGGGTGTAGGCGTGCTTGATAGGACAATAGTTGGTGTGTAAGAAGGACTGGATGTTGGTGTAGAAGACGCACTGCTGGTTGCTGTGATGGATAAGCTTGACGTGTGCGATGGGGTGAAGGATGCGGTGGTGGTTGATGTGGAAGATAGACTGGATGTGGGTGTATTTGATAGGACGAAGGTCGGTGTGGTAGACGTAGTGCGTGTTGGGGTGCTTGATGGGCTGCTGGTTGCTGCAATGGAGAAAGTCAATGTTAGCGTGCGCGATGGGGCGAAGGATGCAGTGGCTGATGCGGTGGTGGTTGATGTGGAAGATAGACTGGATGTGGGTGTATTTGATAGGACGAAGGTCGGTGTGGTAGACGTAGTGTGTGTTGGGGTGCTTGATGGGCTGCTGGTTGCTGCAATGGAGCAGCTCGATGTTAGCGTGCGCGATGGGGCGAAGGATGCAGTGGCTGATGCGGTGGTGGTTGATGTGGAAGATAGACTGGATGTGGGTGTATTTGATAGGACGAAGGTCGGTGTGGTAGACGTAGTGCGTGTTGGAGTGCTTGATGGGCTGCTGGTTGCTGCAATGGAGCAGCTCGCTGTTAGCGTGCGCGATGGGGTGAAGGATGCAGTGGCTGATGCGGTGGTGGTTGATGTGGAAGATAGACTGGATGTGGGTGTATTTGATAGGACGAAGGTCGGTGTGGTAGACGTAGTGCGTGTTGGAGTGCTTGATGGGCTGCTGGTTGCTGCAATGGAGCAGCTTGACGTTAGCGTGCGCGATGGGGTGAAGGATGCAGTGGCTGATGCGGTGGTGGTTGATGTGGAAGATAGACTGGATGTGGGTGTATTTGATAGGACGAAGGTCGGTGTGGTAGATGTAGTGTGTGTTGGGGTGCTTGATGGGCTGCTGGTTGCTGCAATGGAGCAGCTCGATGTTAGCGTGCGCGATGGGGCGAAGGATGCAGTGGCTGATGCGGTGGTGGTTGATGTGGAAGATAGACTGGATGTGGGTGTATTTGATAGGACGAAGGTCGGTGTGGTAGACGTAGTGTGTGTTGGGGTGCTTGATGGGCTGCTGGTTGCTGCAATGGAGCAGCTCGATGTTGGCGTGCGCGATGGGGCGAAGGATGCAGTGGCTGATGCGGTGGTGGTTGATGTGGAAGATAGACTGGATGTGGGTGTATTTGATAGGACGAAGGTCGGTGTGGTAGACGTAGTGCGTGTTGGAGTGCTTGATGGGCTGCTGGTTGCTGCAATGGAGAAAGTCAATGTTAGCGTGCGCGATGGGGTGAAGGATGCAGTGGCTGATGCGGTGGTGGTTGATGTGGAAGATAGACTGGATGTGGGTGTATTTGATAGGACGAAGGTCGGTGTGGTAGACGTAGTGCGTGTTGGAGTGCTTGATGGGCTGCTGGTTGCTGCAATGGAGCAGCTCGATGTTAGCGTGCGCGATGGGGTGAAGGATGCAGTGGCTGATGCGGTGGTGGTTGATGTGGAAGATAGACTGGATGTGGGTGTATTTGATAGGACGAAGGTCGGTGTGGTAGACGTAGTGCGTGTTGGAGTGCTTGATGGGCTGCTGGTTGCTGCAATGGAGCAGCTCGATGTTAGCGTGCGCGATGGGGCGAAGGATGCAGTGGCTGATGCGGTGGTGGTTGATGTGGAAGATAGACTGGATGTGGGTGTATTTGATAGGACGAAGGTCGGTGTGGTAGACGTAGTGTGTGTTGGGGTGCTTGATGGGCTGCTGGTTGC
This sequence comes from Eutreptiella sp. 'Long Island Sound 2002', assembly GCA_964036045.1. Taxonomy (NCBI): domain Eukaryota; phylum Euglenozoa; class Euglenophyceae; order Eutreptiales; family Eutreptiaceae; genus Eutreptiella; species Eutreptiella sp. 'Long Island Sound 2002'. The sequence goes on along the minus strand of OZ038398.1, from coordinate 37,058,890 downwards.
TGCAATGGAGCAGCTCGATGTTAGCGTGCGCGATGGGGTGAAGGATGCAGTGGCTGACGCGGTGGTGGTTGATGTGGAAGATAGACTGGATGTGGGTGTATTTGATAGGACGAAGGTCGGTGTGGTAGACGTAGTGCGTGTTGGAGTGCTTGATGGGCTGCTGGTTGCCGTGATGGAGAAAGTCAATGTTAGCGTGCGCGATGGGGTGAAGGATGCAGTGGCTGATGCGGTGGTGGTTGATGTGGAAGATAGACTGGATGTGGGTGTATTTGATAGGACGAAGGTCGGTGTGGTAGATGTAGTGTGTGTTGGAGTGCTTGATGGGCTGCTGGTTGCCGTGATGGAGAAGCTCGATGTTAGCGTGCGCGATGGGGTGAAGGATGCAGTGGCTGATGCGGTGGTGGTTGATGTGGAAGATAGACTGGATGTGGGTGTATTTGATAGGACGAAAGTCGGTGTGGTAGATGTAGTGTGTGTTGGAGTGCTTGATGGGCTGCTGGTTGCCGTGATGGATAAGCTCGATGTTAGCGTGCGCGATGGGGTGAAGGATGCAGTGGCTGATGCGGTGGTGGTTGATGTGGAAGATAGACTGGATGTGGGTGTATTTGATAGGACGAAGGTCGGTGTGGTAGACGTAGACGTAGTGCGTGTTGCAGTGCTTGATGGGCTGCTGGTTGCTGCAATGGATAAGCTCGATGTCAGCGTGCACGACGAGGTGGTTGATGCTGTGCCCGAGACGGTGGACGTAGGACTGCACGAGGGCTTGGTGGTCGGGGTCATAGAAGGGGTCGATGTGGCGGTGCCGGTAACTGAAGGGGCCACCGTCGCTGTGGGGGTCACTGTTACATCTGCCGTGAATGCTGTGTGAAACCACCCGACGGCGATGCGGTCTACGGCAAGACCGTTCGGAGCCTTGAGCTCTTGTGGAACAAAAATGTCTGCAAACGAACCAAGTCCCAATTGGCCGTTGGCATTGAACCCCATGACGTAGCAATTCCGTCCGGCTACGAAGACGGTGGAGTAGGCCCCGACCGCGACAGAGGTCACTGGTGCTCGGTTTGGAGCAACAACTGGCTCAGGGGCGAACGTCTGCCCTAAATTGGGCAGTCCGAGTTGACCGCGGGAGTTGTCCCCCATGACAAATAGCGTTGCATCTGATATGAACGCCGTGTGCTGGTGACCGGCTTGGATTTGGGTGATGGGGGAGGATGCTCCATTCGGCGGCGCCAGCAGCTGAGGCGTCGAATACATGGGCTCGGTCACATTCAGCCCCAACTGACCCTCCGAGTTGCGACCAAACACGTAGCAGCGTTGCCCAGCCAGGAAGGCGCTGTGGTGCCGCCCAAGTGTGACGAACGTGATGGCGTCCCCAAAGGGACTCGCCAATAGCGTCGGAGTGTACCGGTCGATGGTGTCGCTGAGCCCCAGCATTCCATGGGAATTCCAGCCCATGACAAACGTCTGCGACCCGGTAAGCGCCAGCCGTGCCACGCTGCACCAGTGTTTGGGGTCCAGGTCCTCGTAGCCGGTGATGCCCCCCCATTGCGGGCGCGGGGCACCACAGGCCACGCTGTCCGCGGCCGGGGATTGCAAAGCAGCGGCACAGCCCCCCATCGGCTGGTGGCAGAGGATACCGTCGGCTGACATGCACTCGGCATCGCCGTCCGCGTTCAACCGCACGGGAAACGCATCGAACACGCACCTCCATCCGGGGTACAGGAGGTCGGTCGATGTGGAATAGACGTCCCAACCCGCTGCACTCTCCTGACCTTGCTGCCCGTACAGACAGCAGCGGCATTCAAAGGACTCCCAGTGCTGCATGTTGAACTGAAAAGCCCGGCACGGGTACGCCCGCGCCGCCTCCAGGCACTCCGTAAAGTTCAGGTACCCAAACGCGGGCCCCTGGTCCCCGTTCGTGCCGACGGCGCACACGCGGCCGCGCTGTGCGGGGACCGGCGCGCTGTCCGTGCGTTGGTCGCCGGGGGCACTCTGCGGGGCTGAATGCGAGCCGGCCTCGGTGATAAACGCCGTGTGAAACGATCCCGCGAACACGGCGGCGATGGCCGCCCCCGTGGGCGGCCTGACGCGGTGCGGCGTGTCGGCCATGGGCACGTCCGTGGGCAGCCCCAACTGGCCCATGCTGTTGTCCCCGGAGGCGTAGGCCTCTCCGCCTGCCACAAGGACCGTGTGGGAGTTCCCCAGCGCAATGCCCGTGATCGCGTGTCCGTTGGGGGACGGCAGGGGCAGCGGCGTGCTGTGGCTGGCGTCCGGACCATGAGCCCCCACGGGCAGCCCCAGCTGTCCGTATTGATTGGACCCCATCACATACGCCCCGGCCCCCGTGAGCACGGCGCTGTGCCACCCCGCCACCGCAACGCTGTGGATCCGGTCGTTGTCGGGGGAGGGCAGGGGGTGGGGGGAGGCCTGGGGCCGGGTGGTCCCGGTGCCCAGCTGCCCGAAGGAGTTCCATCCCATCGTGAAGCAGGTCGGATACGTGCACGGCCTCCCGTACTCCCACTCGCCGCTGGTCCCGCATCGGGCGCGCGCGGCGCCGGCGTAGGGCGCCGCGCACTGCGGCTGGCAGGTCCCTTGAGAGGTGGTGTCGCAGTCCAGGGGGAAGTCGTAGGTCGCGTAACTCGGCGGTCCACAATCCACAACCCACTTCAGAGCGTCGTCAAACATCCACCGGTCGGCCACCACCAGCTTCACCACCTGAACGTCTTGATCGCGTCCGAAGCCGCATTCGCCACAACCGCCACCGCATTCCGCCTCACAAAACCGGTGGCCGTCACGACAAACCGCACCCCCTGTCGCGTCCGGGCCCGAGATCGGCATCCGCGGCTCTCCGCTCTCCAACCGAAAGGGCGTGCCTTTGAGATTCAGTCGGTACCCGCTCCTGAACTCTCCGCCGCGGCAGTCGGACGCCATTCCCCACTTCATCGACCGCCGGGAGAGCACATCGCTGGTCATCCCGTTGCTGGTGGCGTAGGTTGTGTCCGTGAGGTCCACGTACACGGCCGTCTGCCCCCTCGCCACTGGCCCACTGATGCGCAGCTTCTGCCACGTCGTGACGAGGGGATAGGACTCGGACCAATTGTCCACCGCCGGGAGGTTGATGTACTGCCTCCCGTCCATTTGGTGCAGCCAATCGCCGCTCAGGGACCCCATCCCCACATCCGACGGCACTTTGAAAGGGGCCCTCAGGCCATAACGGGTGACCACGGTGCTCCGGATGAAAGGGGCGCGCGCGCCGTCCAGGCCCACACTGAACGCGAAACCGCCCCAGCCCTCGCCCTCAGGGGCCACGGCGACGAAGGTGTAGTCCCCAGGGGCGAGGCACCCGGTCACGCCCCCCGCGGCGCTGCCACTGATCAGGGGGCACGACCCTTCGATGGAGAAGGTGCCGAGGGCCGCGCCGCCGCCGCTGTCGCTGCCGTTGCCGCCGACCGAAACGTTCACAGACACCCACACGCACCCGTCCGCGTTCACAGTGGGGGCGTTGCAGGGCGCCTCCGCCCGGGCGGGCACCGTGAACCACGCGTTGGCGCGCGCGCGTTTCGCGGTCAGCGCCGCGACGGCCGGGTGGGTCGAGCCGTCGAGCAGTGCGACGGTGACGGCACCGGTGGACCCGCTGTCGCTGTCTCCGGAGACCACCAACTGGTAGTCCCCGGCGGCCAGGCACACGACCGTGGCCCGCGAAGCGGACGGGCCGACCCGGGCGGACGAGACGATTGAGACAGACCGACCCGCACTGGGGCAGGTCCCGCCAAGGGCCCAGACGACACCTGCTGCGGAGTGCCCGGGCACGACGTGGACTGCAACGGGCGTGCAGCCCGGGGCCCCCACGTTGCGGGCCGTGCACACCGGCAATTGGGGAAATACCTCGACTTCGGAGAGCGCGAGCCCGCCGGCGCTCTCGTTCTGGTACACGCGCACGGCCGTCCCGAACAGCGCGCACGCGAACGTGAAGGAGCCCGCGCGCGTGACGTTGGGCCCGGCCCTGGCGCCGCAGCGCCGCCACCCGCTCTGCGTCAGCACCTCTGCCGAGGCCCCGGCCATCTCCCCGGCGGAGTCGTCAGCCCCGTGAAGCGTGAGGTCGCAGCGGGGCCAGACTCGGATCTCGCGCACACACCGACCGCCCCTCTCCGGGAAGGTCAGCTGGGCCCACGGGGGCGGAACGGGCGCGTCAGCAGCCGTCATGGATGGTCGCACGCACGCCTGCCAGTAGCCAGTGTTGTGGGTGTGACAAGGGTAGTCCCCGTCGGTGAGGAACGTCTTGGACTGGGCGCAGGTGCTGCTGACGGTCGGAGCCAGGCCCACGGCCACGTTTGTGAGGTCAACCGGCCCCGTACCGCAGAGCACTTCCTCGTCCCAGACACTCAAGGGAATTCGAGAACCACCGCCCGACACATGAGCCGTGCTGAACAGCGACGCCCCGTCCCGGGACAGGGAAAGCGTGCCCCCATGCCATCCATCTCCACCGGCAGCGATGGTGCGGAGCTCGTAGTCCCCGGGAGGCAAACAAAACTCTGCGGTGTAGGCGCTGTCGTCCGTGTATCCCCGCGACACCACTTTGTAACTTGACTGGGCGCCCACAATTTCCCACGCGACGTCGCTGCCCAAGGCCTTGGTCGTGACTTCCACGACCGCCTCACTGCCCTGACAGTCGGCAGCACCGTCGGCAGCACCCCCTGTCATGTTGCTGATAATCAAGTCGCTGATGACGCCTCTCAAGACCTGCGTCCCGTTCCAGCTGCCAATGTACCCCGTGCTCATGCGTGGATCAAGAGCCCATGTGTACTGCAGCACTTGGATTGGAACTCCGTCGACAAACAGCACGACATCATTCCTAGCGGGGCTGTAATCTACGTGAACCTTGTACTGCACGCCAACCTGGAAGGCAAAATCAAAACGCTGTTTCGAGGGTGAATTGCCATCGACAGTAAACACAAGGAATGCAACCGAAGGATTCGAAGTGAATATGAATTGTACCATAAACTCCCCGACCTCCGGAGCTGCCCCCTCATGCAAACGGAGCCAGGACTCCGGATGACGAACGCACATGTACTCCTCGTTGCCCGGAATGCCACCACGAGTCAGAATGACGCTGAATTGGAACGACAGCGCGGAATATCTGCCCGACTGCCGCGGATCCGTCGCATAGAGATCCGTCATACTGTCGTAGACCTTCTCGGCAGTGATCTCTTCCATGTGCACCCCAATCTCATCGATTGCCACCGCCTCCGAAGAGACCACAAACCTCATGGCGGTCATGGGTACCGCAGGATTCAGTTCCTGGACGTGGGTGTGGGCGGACGTCAACGTGAACGAGGTGGGGTACGTTGTCCACTGAATCCCGTTCAACCATGTCAAATCGGACGGCTCCATAGACACGAGGGTCGGCGAGATGTATTCCGAAGTGTACTGCAAAGTGTACCGTACGCCCTCCCACTTGCCCTTTGGAAACCGACCTGTGTTGTCCCGACCCCACGTGATGTACCGGACCCGGATCTCACCCGCGAGCTTCACCCCGGCAAAGTGCAGGCCGTCGTATGGGGCGCCAGGCTGCCAGCTGTGTTCATTACCCTCCACTCCGTCGTTGATGGAGCTCCAACAAAAACGCCCAGGAGCCCGCATAGCATCGACGCCCGACCTTGGGCCCGGCTCAAGGCACGAGGTTTTCAGTGAGCCAGAGGCAAAGGGCACCGCCCCCAGCGCCAGATTGTGAGTGCGATGAAGCAGACCTGTCTGCAGCTTGACAAATATCAACGGCATCCCTATCGAGGCATTGTTCCCCATGATTTTGATTTTCCCCGCCCCAAAATGCTTGTAACGTGTTTCCGACTGGCGACCGATGAAAGCCGGTACGCCTGTTGTAGGGCTCCTGAGGCTGGTGTCGACCCCCCAACCCTCGCTTTCGATCCACGGGCGGTGAGAGCGATGCGCCTCCACCATATCAGATACGACCAACTGTGGGTAGATGAGGTAAACTGTGCATGCGATGGAGGACGTGATCTCCAGCTGCACGGAGTCGGCGGGGTGGTCTGTGGCATTATTTGGGGGTGAAATGTACGTGAACCCGGCAGGCGCGACAAAAGAGCCCAGATCGGAGAACGTCCAGGCTCTATCCGTGTAGACTCGCATGGAGGCATGAGGCCTGTGCACAGCCGTGCACCGCTGCGCGGGGGCCGGGGAGGCGACCTCGACAACGCCCGTGACAAGGAGGAGGTATGAATCGAGGTCGTCCGCAAAGGTGTAGTTGACCACCAATCTGTCCTGTCCCGGCGACTGGGCAGTGACAGTCAGGATATAGCTTAACCCCAACGGGCTGCTGTCCTGCTGGCGATTCTGGATCTGGATGATGGCAGGCGGAGGACCCCCATCATCCAACACCCACTCTCCCCACAGGGCCTGACTACGTGCCGTCGTCTCGTTGTCACCATCACTGGCCCCTGTGCCATTATGGGAAGTGATGTAGTCCGCCCGTTTCAGTGGTCGTCTCAGACCCGTGGCACTGTAGACCTCGATGTCTTGATGATGGACATTGGCATCGACGCCAGCGGACAGGGGCCGCATGAGGCGGAGAACGTATTCGCCAGCACAGACGCAAGAGCCGCTTGCTGAGCACTGGGTCCCTGTACCGAAGGTCAACAGGTAAAGGCCCTGATCTTCGTCAAAAAAACCTGAGCACTCGGGCTCCTGCACTCCAGTTTCCGACGAAGCGCTGGCAATGGCCAAGACGGTGTTGTATTCGGCCATACCCAAGGCCAGCACTGCCGTCCAACACGTGTCTTCCCTGCGGATGCTCGAGTACCCATTGGCCGCACAAGTGGTGGAAGTCGTGGGGATCAGAGTCCGCGAGGCAAACAGGGCTTCCGAATAGAAGCTACAAGCCCCATTGGGCCAGACATCAATCATGCGGAATCTGCCGTTGGAATCGGGTAAAGCATCGACATGTCTGGGGCCTCGGTAATAAACCGCCCAGAGAGAAAAGCGACGGTCCGAATGAGCACAGAGCTCGCAACCCACCATGCTGGACATCCCGTAGAACATGTTTGCCGCATAGGTCCCGCTGTCGAGCTGTGCATCATCTCCTGCTTCTACCACGGCGTAGCAATGGGGGTGCCGCGCACAGGCAGCTTGGGCTTCTGTGAGCCGTGGTGCAACCACGTCGTGCAGAGGACAGGCCCAGGACGTTGGACCTGCAGATGCCACTCGCGTCCAACCTTGTAAATAAGTACTGCAGCTGGAGTCTGCGCTGATGTCAAACACTCGATACTGACCGGAGGCATCGGGCGTAGGATCCACATGCCTCTGGTGTCTGTAATACCAGTTCCAGCCCCTGAAGAGCTCCCCTATCTCAGGGCATCTGCCGCAGCCCGTGCTACCTGACATCCCATAGAAAATGCCGGGGGTGTAGTCCAGACCGCCCACACGGAGCAGTGTGGCAGGGTCCACCACAGCAAAGCAATGCGGGTCGGTCTGACAGGCCGTCTTCGCGTCGTTTAGGTTCGTCGCCTCGATGCTGGTCCGGCAAGAGTCTGGGGCAGGGCCCATGTCCTGCACTGGTAGCTGCCAACCGTGGCCACAATTGTCGCACGGTGGAAAAGAGCACGTCGGGGGGAATTCCAAATCCCTGGAATTGCATGATGGCTGGTTATTTGTGCACTTGAAATACCGCTGGAAATCCCAAAACGTGGCCAACGTGTAGTGGACCCCAGCGACCATCGGCATATCCGCATACCACCTCGAAGCGAGCGCATGTTCCTTGCCAGCAGTGAGTGCCCAGTCGATATGGGCTCTGCAAGAGGACGGCACGTAATTTCTGCACATGCCTTCGAAAACCCCTTCATCAAGCGGCACGAGCTGCAAATATCCCCGGTGCAAAAAGCCCCAGCCGCTCTCCCCTCCACACTGCATAATGCAATGCTGATTGTTGTCAGTGCAGGTCAGAGTCAAGTTACCTCGGAACCCTCTCATTCTCCACTGGCCACATTGACAACCAGCAACGGTACACGAGCATTGGCTAGGCCCCTCAACTGCAAAGGGAGTCCCACGCAGGTCAACGACAGCTTTTCCTTTCTCAGGAGAGTCCCCGGCGCAGCCTTTGGCGTAACCGTACTCCAGAAATTGCGAGCCCGCTTGCAGAGTGGCGAACACGTGGTCTGTGATGTTGACACGCAACGTTGCGTAGTCAATTTGGAGCTTCGACCAGACCACTCTCGAGTGGTAGAATCCGGCTTGGTATTCTGCTTCGCAGGAACCGCGATCAGCTAGAAATGGGTTGTTGCTTGCCATGTTATTGAGATTCGGCAGCGCATAGAATTTGTCCAACAATGGGCATGTTGCGTCTCTTAGGCAACCATACTTGCCATACTTAGAGCCAAACTTGGAGCAATTATCTCCTCTCAAACCCCCCTGACAAGCGCAGCACGCCGTGGCAGCAGAAATCCCTGACGGTGTGGCGTAATTGGAAACCCAAGAGCTGAAGCACCACCCATTGCGTTCATAGGTACTGCAAGTGTCACCATCGGAGTCGGCCCATCCCGCAATGTCCTGACACCAACCGCCACAATCGTCGCACGGTGGAAAAGAGCACGTCGGGGGGAATTCCAAATCCCTGGAATTGCATGATGGCTGGTTATTTGTGCACTTGAAATACCGCTGGAAATCCCAAAACGTGGCCAACGTGTAGTGGACCCCAGCGACCATCGGCATATCCGCATACCACCTCGAAGCGAGCGCATGTTCCTTGCCAGCAGTGAGTGCCCAGTCGATATGGGCTCTGCAAGAGGGCGAAGAGGACGGCACGTAATTTCTGCACATGCCTTCGAAAACCCCTTCATCAAGCACCACGAGCTGCAAATATCCCCGGTGCAAAAAGCCCCGGCCTGCCTCCCCTCCACACTGCATAATGCAATGCTGATTGTTGTCAGTGCAGGTCAGAGTCAAGTTAGCACGCCACCCTCTCATTTTCCACTGGCCACATTGACAACCAGAAACGGTACACGAGCAGTGGCTAGGCCCCTCAACTGCAAAGGGAGTCCCACGCAGGTCAACGACAGCTTTTCCTTTCTCAGGAGAGTCCCCGGCGCAGCCTTTGGCGTAACCGTACTCCAGAAATTGCGAGCCCGCTTGCAGAGTGGCGAACACGTGGTCTGTGATGTTGACACGCAACGTTGCGTAGTCAATTTGGAGCTTCGACCAGACCACTCTCGAGTGGTAGAATCCGGCTTGGTATTCTGCCGCGCAGCCACCGCCATTGGCCTTGAATGGGTTGTTGCTTGCCATGTTATTGAGATTCGGCAGCGCATAGAATTCATTCAAGGCTGGGCAACCTGCAACGCTTGGTGAAATCCAAATGGGTACCAGGAACAGCAGGTAGTGCCAAAACAATGAATCATGAATGTGGGACATAACACCCTTTGTGAAAAAAAAAGACCAAAATTGTTGCATGATAATGTGGCACGGCAACCAACAGCAAAGCAATGTTCCATGCTCTTTGCCAGTTCATGTGCTCAGCAGAGGTTCGTGGCTTTGTGCTCCGTACCTACCAATGCACTGAAATCATATGCACACAAGTGGGTTTTGGCCCTTGTCCTCATTTTTGCACCAATGTAATCTACCTGATCCCCAGTTCAAGGGGGGCACCACAGCACCCCCTTGACACACCATTCTGTGATGCATGTGGATTGGGATACAGGTTGGGGGAAGAAAGAGAGGCACGTCGCTGGGCTGGGCACTAGTCATCTGACAGCTCATCAAACATCTCCTGTAGATCTCTTTTTTGTAAACAACTGCATTGCCGTGTGCAATGTGGCATTGAGGACGCCGTCTCGCCACATCTCACACGGTGGGGAGGGGGGGGGGCTGTGGGTGGTGAATAGCCAGGGTCTTGGCTAGCTCTTGGCTGGACCCTGGGTTCCCGTAGGTCATGGCATCATTGCTGGATCACATCTGTGATGTGTTGGGTGGCGTCTACGTTGGTGGTTTGGTCTGGTCCAGTTGTGTCGCACATAACGAGGACGGCATATTCCTTTAGCTACCGGGTACGGGGTATACACCGGTACCCTCGAAAACGTATGCATGGGAACAGGGTGCGCTGTACGTCATCCAGGACGTTGGCGCTGGGGGACGCTGGGGAACACGCAGGAACATTTGTACCCGCATTTTGTACCCGGGTACAAAATTTGTTCCCCTGCGTGTAGAACGTCCCCGACGTCTAGAACGTTCTACATCGTACCCGGGTACAAAATGCGGGTACACGTGTACCCGGATAACGGAACAGTCACAACGACTTGGGAACAAATCATTGGGTGCGGGTACATGTGTTCCTAGGGGGGGGGGGGTGTTCATGACCTCATTCCAACCCCCCAGCACAAGCCCTGCGCCTTCAATGGATTCCACAACTTCGGTTCCGTTCAATGGCACCGTTCCTCTTTTTTTGGGTCAATGGTCAGACATTGGGCACCAGTCATGGTTATGGTTAGGGTCACCGAGCTGGTGGAACCAGTCTTGGTTTTATAACCCTTTTTAGCGTCTAGGGTGGACCTACCAGGTTTAGCAGGAGCAACAGCAGCAGCAAGCAGCAAGCAAGCAGCAAGCAAGCAGCAAGCAAGCAGCAGCACACGCGAAATGGGGAAAAATCAGAACTCCGTTGTGGTGCTTTGGATTTGGTTGAAATTTTGGTGGATGATACCTATGGGTGTGAAGTACAATCACACAAAGTTTGAGCGAGAAACTCAACGGTGGCGACCGGGAACGGGATTCGCAAGTGGCAGACCTCAGTTTCAAAAACTGCAGTGCCAAAAACAGCCATTTTTGGGCCAAAAAAGCCCTGGAACACATTCAAAACGGCCAAACGAAGGGAAACGGTGGGTACACCGCACGTGCGGCTTGACTTCCCCGTGTCAACGAGCTCTTTGTGGCCCTCTAACTCCATGATATGTCCCGGAAACGGCCCAAAAAGGCCCCCAAAAGCTCCAAATGCCGACAGCCACAAACCAAGAATAGGCCATATCTTTGGCTACATGGCTCAAAATGCGATTCCGAGGGCAGCTGAACCTGGTGTATGCTATATGTGTGATGAGCCAATTCCCCGAAAACGTGACACTATTGCTCTTAAACCGGTGTCATGTGATGCCTGCAGAGCAACCTACCACCTTCGGTGTGCCAAGTTGGCTCAAGTTCCTCGGCATGGTTCATGGATTTGTGAAAGCTGCGCCATGATGCCGCAAATGTTCCTTTTTCTGCATGATGTTGATTCACGGGAATCACAATGCTAGCCATTCCGCCTCCAGTTATGCGGGGTACCATACTCAACAAAGTGACGTTTCGCAGCTCATTTGAATTGTTGACCCCTCTTGATGCCACCCTGTTATGAATGTGGGTTTTGCCATCCACGGTCTGTGATGGCGTTTCTTCATTGAGAAATCGTGAGACTCAGATAGCGGATATAAAGAAACGCTATCATGTAGCGTTTCTTGTATCGTGTTGCGTTGTGTTGTGTTGTGTCGTGTCGTGTTGTGTCGTGTTGTGTCGTGTCGTGTCGTGTCGTGTCGTGTCGTGTCGTGTCATGTCATGTCGTGTCGTGTTGTGTCGTGTCGTGTTGTGTTGTGTTGTGTTGTGTTGTGTTGTGTTGTGTTGTGTTGTGTGGCGTTGTGTTGTGTTATGTTGTGTTCTTTTCGTGTTGTGTTGTGTTGCGTTGTTTTTTTAAGGCATGGCGGTTTCCCGCCCAAGAGTATGACAAAGGCGGCCTAACCAAGGGCAGGGCGTGCTTGCTGACACTAAATACGACACGCTAGAGCGCAAAGCGCTTCCCGATGGAACCATAGGCTTGACTTGAAGTGCTGAAGTGCTGTGTTGTGTTGTTTTGTGTTGTTTTGTGTTGTGTTGTGTTTTGAACCGATGAACTCGTCAACCTCCTCTTCTATTCGGCCATTCTAACCACCCGCGTGCGTTGGTATGAAGCCACTGTGACAAAGCCCCAACCGCTAACTTCATGACTTTGGGGTTGAATGCACGGTCATTGTGCACAAATTGGTGCCTCGGCATGTTGCTTTGTACCTGCCCTAAGAGAGACTTATATTTTCAAGTTACATTTTTGGATCATTTCTTGCAACACAATTGGTGGATCAATATCTTGCTTTGTGTGTGCTCTAGGTAATACAACAACAACAATGAAGCGGGGCAACAAGGAGCGTTTTCAAACGGCCATAACCTACAGAAGTGTGATTCAGATTGTGCTTGGAAATGGGCAAACACACATGTGATTACACTTGTTCTCCGAATGTCCACACATAGGTTAAACCACGGTGCCTGACTACACCCGGGTGCAAGCTCCGGTTTCTACTCTATGTCACAAAGGCCCAGCATAGGTCTCTCCGGCTAGAACCACACATCCCTACTTCGGCTTGATTGTACACTGGTCTGCATCCACGGGGCTGTGTGCTGGTACAGCACACAAAGCACTGCAGGTGCACATGAGCTGGTCAGGGTTCATCATCTGTCGTTGAATTTTCCAATTCTTGCATGTCCCTGCGATGAAACCATGCCTATGCAGCTGCACAGTGTAAGCAAAAAATCCCTCGTGCCACATGTCAATGGGTGGGGGGGGTGTATCCTGGTAATGGATCCTATAGTCGAACCAATACTTCACCAAGTGCCATCTTTCTAGTGGTGCAAAATTATCAAAATTGTGGGCCTCATGGCGGCCCAGGATCATGGAACGCCAGGGGTGAAGTTTGGAAGTTACATTTTTGGATCAAAACTAACACACCAATCAAAGGTGGGTACAGGGGAGTCAGCAATTTCAGACCCTTTTAATTACGGATTTTATAATTTTGGACCCTTTTTAGGTATGAAATTAAAGGGAAATGAAATTAAAAGGCGTCCCAAGTTGGGCAAAAATGGGCAAAAAAGGTGGCAAAATTGGCAAAACTAGCCGAAAATAGGGGCCTGCTGGGTTGAAATAGTAGTGTGGAAACATGCATTTTGGAGGTGTGGCCCAAATTACTAGGGTAAGAAATTGCTGACACCCTTGTCTCAAAACTAAATTGTGTAGTGTATGTACAGTGGAGGGCCCGTCTTTTTTCAAATCTTGAAGCTGTAGCTTCAGAAGTCCAAGACCCCCCCCCCCTCCGGCTGAAGCCACCGGACCAAATCTGCAAATGGTTGCTTTGCACATAGAACGCCCTCCCTCTTGGAACCCAGAAAGAAAACACAAGCAATTGAAGCATTAATGGAAACCAACGTGTACCAATCCCCCCGCTAAGGGGGCCTGCCGGTGTGGGCGGAGGCACCACACCAGGGTTTAGCCAGATCAAAATTCCGGGCCTTCTATCATCCACCGGAGTCACCCTCATTTCCAAATCGTGTCCTAATTGGCAACTGGATAGATCTAACACTATTAGCATCCATGTTAAGGCCTGCTGTGAGAGCGCCGACAGAAACCAGCCGCCGGCAGCCCAGCATAGGCCCCAAATCAGGTCAGAAATCGGGGTTGCAACAAATTCAGCAACTGTGAAGCCGGCCCTGACCCCCCCCCCCTCTGAAGCTACAGTTTCAGGATTTGAAAAAAAGACAGGTCCTTATCCAACATTTCCATTGCTTTGCTTTGCATATGCCCACCTTCTTTGTGTTGACATGATTCCATATATGTACGCATCACGACCCCGGGTTCCTGGGCCCCTAGGATTGTCCTCACCAAGGCCTAGGACTGTCCACTGTCCGAACTGGTGGTCCAGAAAATTGCGGCTCGTTTTGCTAGGCAGGGAGAGGGGGGGGGTTGTGGGGTGGCTGATCTGTGATCTGATGATGATGATGATGAAACACAAACACAACGGTTGTGTGCCCCAGACCCAATACTCGGACGGAGGATGGCAGATTTTGCCCAGCCCCGCCACCGGTTCCGTTGGAGCTAATTTTTCTCTCTTGCGTGGGTGTCAGTAATGCGCATGCGACATACCGAGAAGTGTAATCGCCAATTTGTGTCACCAGACCTTGGATATGGCTAAGCAGATACGGGCCCGTAGGCAGATACTGTGGATACGAGCACGCGCGTCAAATTTCAGACCTGCAGATCCAAGCGGCGGCTGATAATTGCCGACGACGACGACCAAACTGGCAAATTGGATGCGATTTGACTGATAGGGAGACGACCTGTAGCACTGTGTTCGAATCTTCAGTGTAAACAAAATATAAACATGTTGTAAACTCGAATGCTTCACAACTTTGAGAAGCATTCACATACATACATACAGCAGCTTGTTGCAGCCCACAGACAAAACTCATCCTACAGGCTCTCCCCAACCTGCATCTTGTGTTCCGTGCAGTTGCCACTTTGGTACTCAATTTAAAACATTGCTAGCTGGCACCATTATCATCTCAATCTAACCCACAATCAACCACAACACATACCTTGCGGCTGCTTACCGCAAAACCTGACTCATCACATTGCATACGAGCTGGAAGAAAGCACTACTATCATCCAACTCTTTCGTAGTGAAGTTACTACTTTGCAATTCAAGCTAAATTCAGTGTAGATGCTAACATTGTAACCTTGATCCCACCTACAATGCGCTGGTAAACACTGCTCTCGGCTCCTCTACTCGGAAACATATTTCATGTGACCCAAAAAACGAACAAAAAAGTTTTTTTCCCTCCAATTCTTCCCCAGCATAGTTGCTATTTTGACATTCAAGGTAAATTGACGGTTGATGCTACCTTTGTCATTTCAATCCAAATCACAATCCACCGCCAAATGCTGTGGGTGGCCCCGTCAATCAAAAACCAACTAGGCAACTCACATATGACCCAAAACGAAGCACAACAAGATCTCACCGGCCCCGAACTCCTCTGTAGTGAAGTTGCCAATTTGACAGTTGAGCTAAATTTAGGGGTTCAAGCTAAAACCTAGTAAAACATCGCTCAGACGGAGCCAAAGGCTTTCTAAATAGAATGAAAAACAATCGGAGGGACTCAAAAAAACCACCTTTGCATGCCCCCTGTAGCCCCCGTGGCTTTCGATGGCCTTTTCTAACACCACTTGAACAACACTTTGGAACTTGATGCTTAGTTTTGACCTAATTAGCACTAAAATGCCATTCGGTCGGAGACAAAAGCGTATTGAATAGAGTGAAAAACACTGGACTGTGAAAACCACATTTGGATGCTTCATCTACCTATTGCAACTGGTTTTGGCCTTTTCTAACACCACTTGAACAAAACTTTGGAACTTTATGCTTATTTTTGACCTAATCGGCATTGAAATGCTATTCGGAGGGACTAAAATGCCATTTGCAGGGAGACACAAGCCTATCGAATAGAATGAAAACCACCGGGGGGGGACTCAAAAAACCACATTTGGATGATTCTTCTACGCAATACAACTGTTTTTGAACACCACTTGAGTGTTAACCGAATCAGCACTAAAATGCCATTCAGAGGGACTAAAATGCCATTCGGAGGGAAACAAAAGCCTATTGAATAGAGTGAAAACCACCGGGAGGGACTCAGAAAACCACGTCTTGATGCTTCTTCTTCGTACTGCAACTGTTTTTGGCCTTTTCTAACACCACTTGATCGATAAATTGGAACTTCATGCTTAGTTTTGACCTAATCAGCACTAAAATGCCATTCGGAGGGAAACAAAAGCCTATTGAATGGAGTGAAAAACACCGGGGGGGACTCAAAAAACCACACTTGGAGGCTTCTTCTGCCTATTGTAACTACTTTTGGCCTTTTCTAACACCACTTGAACAAAACTTTGGAACTTCGCGATTGGTTTTGACCTAACCAGCACTAAAATGCCATTTGGAGGGACTAAAATGCCATTCGGAGGGAGACAAAAGCCTATTGAATAGAGTGAAAACCACCGGAGAGGACTCAGAAAACCACATCGCGATGCTTCTTCTACCTACTGCAATTGCTTTTGGCCTTTTCTAACACCACTTGATCAATACATTGGGACTTCATGCTTAGTTTTGACCTAATCAGCACTAAAATGCCATTCGGAGGGAGACAAATGCCTATTGAATAGAGTGAAAACCACCGGGAGGGACTGAGAAAACCACATCTTGATGCTTCTTCAACCTATTGCAACTGTTTTTGGCCTTTTTTAACGCCACTTGAACAAAACTTTGGAACTTCGCGATTGGTTTTGACCTAATCAGCTCTAAAATAGCATTCGGAGGGAGACAAAAACCTATTGAATAGAGTGAAAAACAACAGGGAGGACTGAGAAAACCACATTATGATGCTTCTCCTAGCTGCTGGAACTGCCCCCCAACATGCTTGCTGCAATCCCAATTCGTGCCAATTTGTATTTTGTGCCTACCTGTAAACTTGTGCTTTGTCAAAAAAACGCCTACTTTTGCTTCTTGACATGGTGTCTGAACCGTTCCATGGTGCAGAAATGTATTTTTTTGGCCCTCCAACATGCTTACATCAAATCTGCAATACTTTATCAAAATTGTGCCTACTTTTGCTTCCTAACATGTTGTCTTGAACCTGTTGGTGGGGCAGAAAAAATTGGCCCTCCGACATACTTTGTGCACTCTACGCTGTATCAATGCATGCTTTCTTTGGCGTTCAAACATGGTTTCTAGAATCCATCCTCCGCAGTGCATAATCCAGACATGCAAAAGCAGCTCAACAGATTCCACGGCAAAGATTGAAATGACCATTCAATCAACAACACCACTATTGAAGTGAATCCTTGTGACCAGTCCAGAGCCTTTGGTTTTTCCTGCAGCTCCATAGTCCTCTGAAGCAAGATTCCATGGCAAGCATCGGGACAACCATCCCATGAAAGATACGAGTATTGAATTGCGTCCTCGTGTCCTTTATAATCCATGCACGTTTGCAAGCACCTGTAGCAAACGACAGCACTTGGTAGAGCCCCTCAGCATTCCACCCATGGTCTGATTCCGGTCTGAGATAAGTCAGCATCCTGCATGTATGCCTCAAGCCATACCATTCCACCCAGGCCCTTTGATTTTTCCCGCGGCTCGATGGCTGCAAGGCTGCCCCAAACCATTGCCATGCTTGCATTGCATTCCAAACTCCTTCCCAAACGTTGCACAGTCACCATGAATGAACAACACTGCATCAGGGCATTGCAGCATTTCCAAACTGTGTGCCTCAACCCTGTCGCAGTGCAGACTGCCAACTAGTTGGCACCACTATACATAAGATGCGCATACTAGGGGGGCACGAAAACAAACATGGGGCAAGCAGGATCAGAGATTTCCTGCGTATGTACAGCATCCCCTAAACTGCACACATGCCCAACCTGCATGACACAGTCTGCCCCTGAAGATAAATCTGTAGGACGACCATGGCATGGCACAGCCCATGTATTGCATACGGGACGATTCCATGGCAAGCATCGGGACAACCATCCCATGAAAGATACGAGTATTGAATTGTGTCCTCGTGTCCTTTATAATCCATGCACGTTTGCAAGCACCTGTAGCAAACAACAGTACTTGGTAGAGCCCCTCAGCATTCCACCCATGGTCTGATTCAGGTCTGAGATAAGTCAGCATCCTGCATGTATGCCTCAAGCCATACCATTCCACCCAGGCCCTTTGATTTTTCCCGCGGCTCCATGGCTGCAAGGCTGCCCCAAACCATTGCCATGCTTGCATTGCATTCCAAACTCCTTCCCAGATGTTGCTAAGTGTTTTTTCCCCCCCGTACCCCGGCCCCTGAGACCGGTTGGCCAAACAGCATTCCAGTGACCACCTGTGAAATCCGAATGTTGCATGTTTGCCAGGCAGCTTTGGACCTTTTCCACCTCCCTGACAGAAGCACAGCCCCTCCCCCTCCATATTAACACAGACACACCATGTACACAGCGCTTGCTACATACCATTCCACCCAGGGCCTTTGATTTTTCACGGGGCTGTACGCCTGCAAAGCTGCCCCAAATGATGGCCATTCATGAATTGCATTGCAAACCCCTTCCCAAATGTTGCAAAGTATGGCCCTTCAGCATTCTACCCAGGGCCCTTTGATAACTCTGCATGCTGCCCCAAGCCACAATGCCATGCGTCAAAAAATACCATTCCACCCAGGCCCTTTGATTTTTCCTGGAGCTTCATAATCCACTCAAGCAAAATCAGCCCAACAGATTCCACGAAACAACCATCCCATGAACGACACCATTGTTGAATTGCATCCTGGTGTCCTTGTCAAGCCACGCACGTTCTCAAGCACCTGCAGCAAACAACAGTACTCCACCCAGGGCCTGAGATAAATCAGCATGCTTCAAGCTGTACCATTCCAACTAATATTTCAACCACCAAACCACAGGAGCAGCGTATCGTTGGGATATCGCTGAGAGTCAAGAGCCAGGGGGTACCGGCTGGCTGCCTGGTGACGACGCAGCAACGTCGTGATGATCCCCGATTACTTTTGATTTCTTCGCCGTGAACGCCAACACCGTGCGCTGAGGATTCACTGAGGCACTCACGATTTTCAGCGTAGATTCGTGTGCATACAACTCACGTCGCTGATGGGTTAGAACGTCGTATGAATGGTGGATCGAACGAAAAACATGAATTCCTTTCAACAACTTGCACAAAGCCGAACCGATGCCAAATGCCATCTTTCCTGCGTACAAGTGCTCGCCCATTCCATTTATGACCACAAAATGGGTGGCCTAAGAATGCTCCCTGAGTGCAAACGTGTCGACTTTGGAAGACAACGTTAACGCACATCCGGTAGCGTCGATGAGAGTAGGTTACAAGGCGTGGAACACGTCCCGTGCATTCCAACGTTGAAGGGAAGGCGAGCAAAGAGGCACCACACCACACAGCAAGTACATGCGTCAACGGGCCGATCGTGCTAGATTGCTACATAAACTCACTTTCCTCACCAACCAACAATTACTGTGTTGGACGTTCACGTATCCACATTTGGCGTTCAGTAGGAGAAGCTACCTTGAGCGAATCACCCTCGGAGATTCCCATGAGCCAATGCCAATACATCATGCGATTCCCAAGGGTGTACGATAGTATCGGCGCGTCTTCTTGGCTTTATCGGAGGCTCTTGGATTCACCACCGCAACACAGGCGCCACACAGAAAGCGATAGAGCACATGTACGAAAGCCGGGGTGGCAGGCTGCAGCTGAATGCAAAGTCGAGTTATCAAGTTGCCATCAATGCCAAGAAAGACGCTTCAAAGACAAAAAACGGGCGATGCTAATTTCATCTACACCACCACAATTGCCTACTTCGAAACCGGTTTCACAAGATGCAAAGGTTTTGAAACGGGAAATGCTCACGTAATCACTCGCGTGTCTCCGCCACCGTTTGCTCGGTTGCGTACGTCCTCAGACGTGCAATTTTAGATGTCGCAGAGTGAGGCAGCTTTCGCCTACCTTCATCCCCCTTTTCTAGAGCATCATTTGTCACCGAGGAGTGATTTGAACCAACGCTCCACATTTGCGGTGATCAAAAAGGTCCTTTCCAATACCCAATCTTGATGCAACAACTCTTCAGTTGGGCTTGCGACCACTATTCATCACGTGCGTGAACTTTCACGCACGTACTTGCCACATAGATAGCTACTCACTGCTCAATACAAAACCTCAACCGCACGCAATTTGGTAGTTTGGTCGTCGTCGGCGCAATTATCGGCCGCCGCTTCTGAAATCTGACGCGCGTGCTCGTATCCACAGTATCTGCTTAGCCATATCCCCAGACCTTTCTCGGAATTTTGTGCCACCAGGAATTTTTTTCTGGGAAATTTGTGTCACCTGAGTGGCAGCCTTACTGAAAATCCCCTTAATTTTAACGGATCCAGGAATTCTGACAGTGCCTCCAAGTTTTTTCCCCTCCCAAAGATGAAAGTTGTAGTAGTCTGTGGTCATTGATATGAAAGGCAAGCCATGTCGTAAACTTCCGATATCGCTGCATTCTTGCTGGTTGTGAAGGGTCCCGAAGTTTTTTTTTATTGGGCGCAAGCCAATTTCCTGCTTTGTGTGTGCTTGCCTAACGTTGCCCGCTGAAGAGTGCATCATAGCGAAAGTGAATACATTGAAATTTACAGGCTTCTCTCATCAAAGGTTTCTTCGCCCACTTTTGGCTCATTATTTAACAAAAACAACGAATGACGTAAGTCTTGCCCGGTGGTTCGAAAGTATGCCGCTGACGAGCACTTACTTCTCCCTTCTTCCAACCAACGGTTTACTTTGCCTCCTCCTCCACGCACCATTCCTAATGCATCACGACCACATTGCTTGTTGAAAAGTTGTGAAGCGCAAAACCGGTTTCCGAGTTTTGGGCTTCACCATCGGTATCGCTTAAATTTCAACACGATGGGAAATTGCGCCGGTTCGATCCTAATTTGTTGGATATAATGTGTGGCGGTTCCTTAGCACTCATATGTCAGCGGACATATGAGGTTTCGTTGCAAGCGACGCGCATTCTTGTTGGTTAGTGTCATTATGGCCATGCGCACTCAATTACCCCCTCTCCCACCGGGTTGGGAGGAGTGCCGCACGGCGACGGGTGAGGTATATTACCAAGACCACAATACCCAAACCACGACTTGGGATCGGCCTCCGCCACCTGCACCCCAACCAACGGCAAAGCCCCCGGCGCGTCCGGCGATAGCAAAGGGGGGAGCTTGGAATGCAAGTACACCAACACATGCAGAAGGAAAGCCGGGTCATGCCCAATTTCAAAGTAAGGGCGAGCCTTTTGCAAAGGGCGGGTATACAGCTGGAAAGTCGACATCTGCGAAAGGAGGGGCGTATCCTACTTCAAGGAGTGAAGGATTCAAGGGAGCAACGAATAATGCATCAATTGGCAAGGTGTGTGACTTGCTTGATTCATTGTAAGCTATCCATCGTGTCCAACATGCCTGAGATGTTTGCTATGTTGTCGGATCGGTGCAACGATCCTAGGCCACACACAAGTTTCTTGACTCGAAATTCTTCTCCCGGAGGAGGAAGGCTCCATTTTAAATTATGGCCGGACGCCTTCTCCCATCAGCATGATTGGCTCGGCCCAAGATGTGAAATCACATTGTTGGCATGAATGCCACATTCCTCGCTCCGTTGTTCGTGCGCAGGGGCGGGCAACATCTCCTCCACTACCCGCTGGGTGGGAAAAGGCGTATTCTCCGGATGGAGAGCTGTATTTCATCGATCATAACAAGAAGACAAGTACATGGACCGATCCGCGAAAAACAGTGCAGCCGCCGGCACGTCCAGCGTATGTTTGGATGTGCACCGTACATGTGTTTTGGACATGCCCTTTACTTGTGCATTTAGTTAGTATTGGTAGTAGAAGTTCCCTTTGATTTTTTATTGTCTTGCGCATAGCTTGTTGGGGTATCAAGCGGCCTGCACATGCAAAGAAAGTATTGGTGGATGTTCACACGGGCAGTTATCATCACCGTAAATGGGCATACCAGAAATTTGCGGGTGCGTCATGCAATGGGTCAAACGGAACATGGCCGCTGGTCTACACTCTTGTTGCTACCACCTTGACTTAGCAACCACTTGGTGCGTAATCCCGAAGCCATTGCACGGCACAGTACACCTATTGCCTCGGCACAACGTCTCCGCAATCTCGTCGACATGTTTTGGTGGCTTTAGATTCTCGGGTGAGCGTGATTGTGATTGTGCGGAATTTGGGTGCTCACACAACCTGAAATCGGCACTTTTGTCGGCGGCGGCAGCGAGGTGGTGGAAAAGGCACCAAGAATTGCTCCTAACGTGGACCAACATAAAGAGCCCACTATCATTTCTGCCGTTGGCCTCCATCGTTCGTGAGCACTTTCATACTTTGTCTCGGTGAGATTCTATCCCTAGTGCTACGATGCTCATGCACACAAGAGCGAATTTTGTGCGTTGGGTGTGTCAAACGCAATGCCAACGAGCAAAGGCTCAACAATTTCACAACACATCATCTGCACGTGATCGTCAATCAAACCATTGGGCATTGAATTTCCAAAGCGTCGCAGACGCCACCACGGAACCGGCAATCCATCTTTGGACGTCGTCTGTTGATTATCGCTCTCATTTTCATCAAGTCTCTCAACAAACAATGGCACATGTAAGTGGGCTACTTTTGGGGGGGGGGGTTGCTTTTCTTCTTGCTAGTGCATTGCCGCGCTAAGGGCAAATGTGTTTGTTTGCATGTGTGCGTGCTTCTTTAATTGACCCGCGGAATACAAATGGATTGTCAAGTTCTCGTTGTGGCAACCGAGCCCCAATCCCACTCGGATTTGCCCTCGATGCATCGTGTGCCTTGTTTAGAGTGGGCAATGCACCAACAAGGCCATCATTCCCAACGCCGGCCACAGGTTCTCTCCCCTCTATCTCCGCATTTTACCTTGACCCCAAATTACATGAGCTCAAGCAAGCCATCGAAGATGGACTCGGGAAGCGTCATCATTCCTCGGTGAAGATGTGTAGGATTACTTTATGTTGTGTTTGAGGGATGAGGGGGTGGGACAAGTTCAATTTATCTCGTGAAGGAAATGTGACTTTGGTTGACGTCGTTTTCTTTTTTTGGCGTTGCTTGCTCAGCGCATTAAGACGAGGAAGGTAGCTTACGGATGAAGATTGTTAAGCTAAAAATTGAACGATGGCGGCCCGGGTTGAGGGCCCCAAATTGGCCATGTCGCGGTTCCTTGCCATTGTGTGCCATTTTTTGCCCAACGAGAGACTTGCTTGCTGACAAAACTATTGTGAGTCGACTCAACGGGCTTGACATCAACGGCATCAATATGCACAATTAACAAATTGTTTGGTTTTTGGTGCATTCACGTGTTTTGCAATAACTGTTTTGTGTGAATCATCTTGTTCAAGAGTCGTGTCGTGTGTTTACGCGCGTATGTGTTTGCGTTTGTTTGTGTGTGTTGTCGGTGTTTGTGTGTATTGGTTTTGTTTGTCCTTGGAGGTGTTTGTGTCGTGTGTGGGGATTGTGTCATGGAATGCGAAACCAGTGTGCATTGCGCAACCGGCGGATTTGCATTTGTTGGTGCCTACTTAGTACCACCAACCACCCGACTTCCAAAACCCAAGCATGCTTGATTCGTCTCCACAGATGAAAGTGAAAGGTTGAAGGCTGAGATGCTCGAAGTTCGTAGGAAGGAGCAAGAGCTTGCCCGGCAAAAGCAGCTGGTATTTGACGTAGAGTTTGAATTGGCCGTGCCGTGGGGATGTTGCTCTAATGTTTAATATTGACCCCAAGAATGCGACGTTAGCTTGATGCTTGGGTGGCTTGTATGACAACGTGACACCTTCAAATGGCACAAAAACGCAATGTGAAGGCAACCCGACATCCCATGGTCAGCCAAACATGTTGGGCATCCATGTTTTATCAAGTAGCAACAAACCTGTGTTAGCCCGGACTTCGCAAACAGCGAGATTTTGCAAGACAAACACAGTGTTTGGGCGGGTCGTGATGGCAAGGTTGCGAAGGAATTGTCCCGAGACCACTCCTTTCTCGGACGATGCATTATCCTTGTGCAACTCTCCACTCAAGGTGACGACCAGACAAATTTGAGTGAATCAGCGTTGATTCGGCCCTAAGTAGTAATGTTGTCTCGATGTTGCACATGCACCGGTTGCGCTTCTTCCGATATTTGTAAGTCTTAATTCTCTTGTGACAAAGGTAGGTTAGTGAGTTAATGGGTAGTTGGTTGGTTGGTGGGTAGGTTCGGAGTAGCATTGTTTAGATTATTAGCCTCACCTACCGTGGTTCGTGGTGCACTTGCTAGACACCCATACGTGTCCGCAGGTTGCGCAAGAGAAAGCTGAGTTGGAGGCCCGGGTTCGCGAACAGGCTTTGAAGCGCAAACACGAGGAGCTTGAGGTGCAAAGGTCTCGCCGTTGAGCAGTGCAATGTCCCGGAGTGTGAGTTTACAAAATGCTTTTTTGTTGAGACTCGTCTCTTGCTTACATTGCTGCTGCTGTGTGTGTGTGTGTGTGTGTGTGTGTGTGTGTGTGTGTGTCCCGTGTTGATTTCACCCTACACATGTATCTGTGATACAAACTTCACTCATCAATGTGAATGCTTGAATCGGTGCAATTTTTTGCAATTGAGACTAAATATCAACATGTCCTTTGTTGAATCCGGTCTTTTTTCTTTTTGCATTGTTGCATTGTGTGTGTGTGTGTGTGTGTGTGTGGGTGGGTGGGTGGGTGGGTGTGCGTGTGCGTGTGCATGTGTGGGGGGGGGGGGAGTAGGAATCGAACCGGCGCCTTCATGGCACGAGCCCGGTGACTCAACCACTGGCACAGCACCCACCAAAAGACAGCACACGCGCATAGACACAGGTCAGTGCCCCACGTGATAACCTAGATTGTCCCTCTGGCCTTCGTGGCCGTTGACGGGGCATGACGGGTGCAACCACTGACACAGCACCCACCAACCGACAGCACACGCACATAGACACAGGCGAATCGCCACGGTCGCCACGAACCAACCATCAACCCCCAGTGGGAGGATGTGTGTAGGTGGGTACACCTGTCTCCAGAGATTTGCGCCGCGATAGAAGTGGACATGTAAGTAGCGCTGCAGACAGTTAGTCTCAACCTCACAACCCCAGGCTGATCAGGGCCAATCAGTGAGAGGTGCCTGATGTGACCAGCAGTGCCTGTGATAACTGTGCTTCCTCAAACTGTACTCCTGTTGCAGAAAGGACCTTGCCTACTTTTTGTCTTCAATGGCCTGATGAGTTTGTTTTTGGTGATCAGTGTCGGTACTCTCGCCCTCACTGACGGTGCGCTTCCGCGGTTTCGTCCTCTGATCCCCTTCACCAAGTGTGTGTGTGTGTGTGTGTGTGTGTGTGTGTGTGTGTGTGTGTGTGTGTGTGTGTGTGTGTGTGTGTGTGTGTGTGTGCATTGTTGCATTGTGTATATCTTGTGCAGCGATTAGTATTCTTCGCCTACACCGCAAGATTCATCTTATTGAACTCTCACATGACGCCCCACTTCAGGAGCACCAAGAAACCCGTTAGCTCTCTCTGCGTGCCGGTTGTGGGGGCTGTTTTTGTTAGGGACGGCAACTTTGTTGTATGTCACGAGTGTGTAAAAGTTGGGTGGTAAGTGCATGTGCTTTCTCGCATGTGGGTGGTAACAGGAGCTCCAAGACACCCGTAAGCTCTCTCTGAGAGCCGGTTACTGCTCGTGTACACGGGAGCAAATGCTCGCTGCTGCTGCACCTGTGTTTTCCTTAGTTGGTTGAGTCTCTGTTCTTTGTTTCTACCTCTCCACAAGCCCTGCCATGTCTTCGTTCCCTCACAAATGGAGCGTGGTTCTTCCTCCTTGCTGATTGGTTCCCTCATTCGTTTTGGTCTTTGTTGCATACGTTACCATCCGGGGTACGTGTGTAGGAACATTTTTGGCTACCTTATGTATGATACCCCGGAGTGGTATGGCACTGTGTTGTATGCGGCGAATGGACCCTTGGTGCAGCGACTTGCCCTTCAATGAAGTCAGCGATGTCAGTGAGACGTCACACCAAGGTGCTCGCTGATGGAGAGGGATAACTTCGCGGGATGCAGGTTGTAGCAAGTCCCGAGCACCGTTCGTCTATACACTACCTTTTTCTACTCGTGGTCCTTTCTTTTGTTTACTTCACTTTGCACTTGTGTCAATGATCATTCTTTTCACTCGTTGATGTGAATGCTTGAATCCATGCTAGAATCAAGGCCCAGAACTGCATTCCCTGGACCCAAAGTCTGCGCCCCATACACCCGAGTCTTGTTTCATTATGTATTGTTGCATTGTGTGTGTGTGTGTGTGTGTGTGTGTGTGTGTGTGTGTGTGTGTGTGTGTGTGTGCGGCCTTTGTGGTACTAATTTTTGATGAGTACCCCGGGATGTATAGTGACGAATGGACCCTTGGTGCAGCGACTTACCCCTCACAGAAATCAGCGATGTCAGTGAGACGTCACACCAAGGTGCTCGCTGATGGAGAGGGAAAACTTGGATGAACCCAAGTTGGAGTGAGTCCGGAGCACCATTCGTCTATTGTACCATTATCGGATATTTTTGTACACCACATCCCCTAACATACACCCCTGAATTTGTGTCAGTGATACATACTCTCACTCACTGATCGGAATGCTTGAATCAATGCAAGTGATGGAATATGAATGACCAGCTTCCCAACATATTCTTTGTTGTACCTCGGTCTTCTTCCTTTTGCATTGTTGCATTGTGTGTGTGAGTGTGTGTGTGTGTGATAAGGATTAGGATTGTGAAAAGGATGGCAACTAGTATTGTGGAGAATCCCTGTTTTGTCAGTACGACTTCACCCGACTAATGTATCAGTGATACATACGTTGACTCGCTGATGTCACTGCTTGAATCAATGCATTCTTATGTTTGAGACCGAAACTCTTGAGTGAAGTCAATGCCTGCATTCCATTTACTCCAATACACTCCTTTGACACTATTCATTGACGACACTACAGGTACATGAATTCTTGTTGAGAAAGTCTCTTTCTTTGCATTGCTGCATTGTGTGTATCTTGCGCAGCGGTTAGTACTCGCCGCCTACACCACAAGATTCATCCAATTGGCACTCTCACTCGAATTTGACGCGTATTTGCTCGTTTTGCTTTCTGACTATCATAATGAAGTGTTTCGGCTGCGGTCAAATTGGACACATGATCAAAGACTGTACCCGTCAAAATTCTTCTTCGGTTCAATCTATTACGATGAACAAAGATGATTCTATTGGGGTATGGCCCAACGGCCAACCGAAGTATTTCTGCCAATTCCATGGAAGAGAAGTTGGTCATTCTACTTCTGCTTGTATTTTGCGTAATTCTCGCCCTCTACAACAAAATGTTGCTGTTGCTAGTGGTACCCCTACTTCTGATTCTCTTGCGCGTAGTATCCGTGAAGCGGTCGCTGATGCTTTGCCTCAATTTGCTAATGACTTGCTGCGTTACAAAATTAAATTTGGTATCCGTGTTACTCTCGAAAAACTACGGAAAAGGATGCCTCTACATTGAAGTCTTCGTTAGTCGGAGCCATCGTCGTCTATTTCCAGAACCAGGAGGTGCTGCTTGGTGTTAATACGTCGGACGACCGTGATACAGCTCTACAGCGATTAAAGATCAGCAAGGATGGTGACAAAGCTATGTCTGTTGCTGCTTTTGATGGTCCAAAATGCCCCTCTTCTTCCCTTTTGCCGATTATTCTTGGTGATCCTCCGATTGATTTGAATATCGACTCATCTGGCAAAAGAGCGGCTGTGGACTCTCCTGCCCCTACGCATCCTGCTAAGCGTACCCGTCCTCCTTCCCCCGATAGCCGACCGCGTAACATGGATGTCGATGACACCAAATCTCTTGATGACCGTGTGACCGACCTCGAAACCGGTTTGGGTGAAGTTCGTACCAAGGTGGGTCACATCGAAAATAAAATTGATGCCGCCATCTCAGCGAAAATCGAGCTTAAAGCGTATGCTCCCCAAGATCGAATGAACATCGCAGACGTTGCCCTAGGACGTCCTCTGTGGTTTTCTTTCCGACGATCTCCCATTGAACCGTGGGTCCCGACGCTTGGTACCTTTACTTCTGTAAATGGTCCTACTTTTCAAGCTGTTGCCGTGGATTCGAATAGCATTCCCATTCCGTCCATTCAAGTCCAAGGCTCTCCTGAGAATCTCCCGAAGGATGAAGCTACGGCAAAAAAGTAGCTGAGGATTCGACTTCACCATCTTTGGTTATCCCGCCTTTCTCCCCTGCATATCCTCCCTCTATTTTACACTGGTGTTGCCCCTGTCCCACTGCATGTACTCCTTCGTATGATTCTGCTGCCTGCATTGCTCCCAATTTGTTACGTTTTTGCCAGAATTGGAGTATCCCATTATGTAAATGGACCTGTCAATATTGGACTCATGAACCTGATTTCAATTCACGGACATGTCTGAATGAAAATATCAACCAATGTGCTTAGGACAAATCCTTAGCAGAGATGTTGCATGAATTGCATGGTCTGCTGTACGTGCAGGAGACTTTTCTGCAAACTATTAAAGATCTACGTACAGCACAAGCAATTGAGATCTCTGGGAATGAGACTGATGATCCCTTCATTATTAGCTCCCCCTATCCTCCCTCTCAGATTGTACGTGCTTTTGCTCATGCTGTGTACCGTTGGCCTTTTTTGCAGTCACTCTGGACATTCTTTTGCAAACACCGCGGTATTACACTCTGGTCTCACGTTACTCCCTCTATTGTTTGCTGTTTCCTTCCCTGGTTGCTCAAGGTGGTGAACATGACATTTCATTTCCAATTTCACTCTGCCCAGGACAACCAACCTCACCTGCTTCCATATGCCTATGGCCGAAAGTTGGCGACTAATCGCATGTCCAAACTGCTTAGGGCCTTCCATGTTACTGCTGGCATTACTCTAGAATTGCACCCCAATTTTGCTTTTCCTACCACCCTACCCTTTGTACATATGCCTCTGTTGCATGACAGTATCGATTGGTGTAAATCCCCACTGTCTTTTCTGCATAAACATCATTACGTTGCTGCAATCTGTCTTCAACCGTATTTTTACGATACACCGTACAATGTACTGCCCAGTATCACACAATGCTTAGTCCAACATCAATATCCTGCACGCTTCATTCTGCTTCTCCATAGGGAAGATACGGTACTATTGCCCTCACTCCTGTACAATCACGTTTCTTGCCAACTCACCTACCCCCTGGGTGACAACTGTACTTCCCTCTGGTTATTTCAGAATACCAAGGCAGCATTACAATGGCCGATTAATTTCCCGTTGTACTGTGCGGCCATGTCCAAACCTCTATCCTCGATCCACCATCGTATGCTGCCATTACCAACCCATTTACGTATGGCATTCACAGTACTACCCCCAAACTGTACAACCCCGCCATCTGTAAATATGCCGCTGTACCACTCCCCGTCTGCTACTGCTTTTTTCTGGTCTGTGTGGAATCGTGAGCTTCCAATCCGGCGTGCTGCCTTTCTTAACATCAAACACAAGGATGCATGGGACACTATCAAAGGTTCGGTTATACGCTCCCTTCCAGCTTTACCCTATGCTCCCATGCCTTGGATTCGTGATTTGCTTCTGGAAGTTCATCCTCAAGCTATCTCTGGTCTCTTTGAGCCAGGTCAATGGCTTTATGCCTCTGTTTCCCCCATGCTGAGAGCACCGTACTTTGGTCAAACTGGTGCCATTACCAATCCGCGAGCAGTGTTCACCAGATGGAAAGAAGAACTCCAGCAGGGGTTGGCATGGGTTCAACTCCAAAAATCACGTCGAGGTCCAACCTACTTCCAATACCTCCATCAACTCGGTTTCCATAATTTCCTACCCTTACCCGTAAAACCACTTCCTTGCTTTGAAGCTGACAGACAGGAACAAAGATTTATTGCCACTCACCAACCGAATCTCAATGACAAAAAACACAAACAAAAAGGTTTCCTGCGTTGGTTGATTCGTCATCGAATGGTTAGACATCTCACTGATAGTGCTTTGCAAGATCAACAACTCTGGGATCGTCAACTTCAACTACGTCGACTGTCCATTACGCCATACGATGCTATCATGATTCTCACCAAAGCAAAAGGTACGTTGAATGGTTGGAAGTACCGATGTCTCCAAAAACGCTTCATCCCCTTTGTTCAAAGAAGTCTTCACATCACACTGCCTTACTTCCTTCCTCTACATATCCCCTGCATCACCCCTAAACATACTAGAACAGTTCGTCGAGCATTCCAGCAGTTTTTGCACTGTACTTCTTTACCAAAACCCATAAAACTATACATACAAAGTATTCTATTGCTACCGCAAAAATTGCCCCCAAAACTGGTTCGGGTTTTCACCAGAGACAGAATTCAAATATCCCTCCAACAGGCCGAATCAGATGTATCCACCTCCACCATGCCCAATTCAATCCTTACAGGACCCCAATTGTACCAGACCACACACCACCCAGAATTGAAATCACTATTACACGCGTCCTTGGAGACCTGTGTTGCCCCTCCAAAACATCTTTTACATCGACAGCTCAGTACCCAGCTCAATGCCATTCGACAGGCAATTCCACACAGTAAACCCTTTCTTTTCAGACACTTTGCCTCTGCTGTACATACTGTTGTAAATAATTGTCTGCACCCAAAAAATGTGCTCCTGCTCCCTCACAAACTTGCACAAAAATTCTTCACCCTTGTCCCCGACAGTGTTCCCATTCGTGTGGATAAATATCCCCTACTCTTTGTTGTTGCTACTACGGTTACCTTCCTGAGGATTTTCATTCATGCATTCAAGGGTGCCAAGAATTATCGCCATATTCTGACTACTTCATCCGCAGTCCGTTCAAGGCACGTCTTGCTTGTTTATTACTATCTGTGTGCGCGCCTCTTTTCTTTTGTCGTCAGGAAATGTGAGTCAGATGCGACAGCGCAATGCCTTGTCTGTTCAAATTCCTCAACTGAAGGGTATTGTTTTACCCCGACTTCACATCTCCCCTCCTGCTACTACTCTACCTACGGATTTCCTCTCTGTAAAATATAAATTGCTATCTGCGGCCTCAGACATCATGACTCTGACAGACAATATTTTGTACATACCTCCTAATCCTGCGTACGACCAGAAAATGCCTCGTTCACAATATCCCCCCTCGGTTATTCTTTCATTGAAAGGAAAGTCGCTGCCCTACAAGCCGCCAGCACCGATTTCCTCGGTCACAACAAGAGAGATTTTTTCCAATGGAGGACACCCGTGGAAAAATTCCTATAGCATTATTAGCAGAGCAGCATCTGTTGCTCAACGCTTCTTCGCATCAATTTTTTTCACTCTCCTTGTCTGTGACCAACAGCAAATGGAAAAACACTTCCTTCGCCCGGCCAAGGAATATTTCCATACACTTGGTGTACCAGTAGCAGGGTTTGAGCTCGATCTGGAACGTATGTTCCCTTCGCTCATAAGAAAACAGCTGAGACCCAGCTATGTAAATCTGTTTGCCAGAGCACGTGCAATGTACTGTACAGCTCGCGCTGAGAACCATTTGTTCATCTCCATTGCCAAAGGAAACACCAAGCAATTAGACTGTGTGGGCAAAAAATCGCCTAAATATTTTCACATCCTGTCTGACGACGACTTGGTCGCTGCCGTGACAGCTGAGTCCTGTCTCAACGATTTTTTCCAACGGGGACCGGAAATTTGGGAGCAGTTCACTGGTGTCACGATAGGAGGAAAATTGGCATCTCAGAATGCCAACATCATGCTGATGGAAAAAGAAAGCAATGTCAATTTTGATAAAGAACTTCCGCCTCACACAAAACTGTGCCGGTATGTTGACAACATTGTCTGCCTATGCCCGGCGACCCAATTGCTCTCCACTATACGCATTGTACATCGGTTGTTGCACCGTACTTACGGTGTACCGCTAACGGTAGAGCAACTGGGTACCAGTTTTACCTCCCTCCAGTTTCAAATTCTGTGCGTTGACTCGGATATACATTGGGGTCTTAAAAACAAATGTCTCCTCTCTCACTTGACCAACCGAATACCATTGTCCCGATACCCTGCCGTCAACTCCATGTACGCCAAAAGGGTGATTCAAGGTATGTTACACAACTTACTGGGTCTTTCTTCCTCTCTGCAAACACATCCC
The DNA here is from genome assembly GCA_964036045.1 of Eutreptiella sp. 'Long Island Sound 2002'. Taxonomy (NCBI): domain Eukaryota; phylum Euglenozoa; class Euglenophyceae; order Eutreptiales; family Eutreptiaceae; genus Eutreptiella; species Eutreptiella sp. 'Long Island Sound 2002'. Next base: position 37,027,250 of record OZ038398.1, on the reverse strand, counting down.
TCCATATTCCTTTCAAATCTGAGTCACACAATCTGGGAAATGCAGCGGAACCATTATCCGACGTCCTGGTGGTTACCGAAAGTCCGTACCACTTACCGATGCTTCTCCCAATCTTCTCTCCCCCCCTGGAAAGAGTTCTATGCTACTTTGCCCTGGATTCCTGCCATTCCCCCTAAATTCTGCACTTTTCGTTCCATAAATCTCACAAAGGCTTTGTCACTGCAATCTACACCTACGGCACCATCTGTACTTGCATTCTTCCCTGATGCTATTTCTCTGAAGGACATGCAAGATACTATCTTTCCTCCCCCAACCATCCGTTCCACTCTTCCTCTTCTCTGAGTTCGGTATATTATTCCGTTTTGCTCCCCACCTGAATTTTGTACTGCAGTGCTTCTGTCCAAGTCTATTTTTGTTAGCATCTGGCCTATTCTGCAGTACCATCATTCCTCTGTGCCCTGCCCAATACTTGCTTTTGCCAGTTTCATTGGTTGCTCTGTACCACTACAACACTTCAGTTTGCTATTGCTGTATTTCAGGCGTCTCAACCACAAACGATGGATTCGTTCTGCACTAGCGAAAACTTTGTTCTCGTGGTGTGTGGGACCTTTTCCTGGTAAAAGTACTCCCAGACCTCTACCTCCCTCTGGCGGACACTGGAGATACCATGCAGCCCACCATCCAGTACAACACAACACCAAACGACCACGACCACCATCTGTACTACATTCCAGACCAAAACGACCGCACCTCCAGTCACAAACCCCACCGAAGTCATTCCCCACCACTACTGGCAAACGACCCATTGATTCCCACATGCTACCGCAATCTATGACCCCTCACACTGCTTTGACTGCGCTCATAGACATAGCACAGCATCCCCTCCCGAAACGACGTTGTCGCAGGTGATGCAGGGGATTTTGTGTGTGTGTGTGTGATAAGGATTAGGATTGTGAAAAGGATGGCAACTAGTATTGTGGAGAATCCCTGTTTTGTCAGTACGACTTCACCCGACTAATGTATCAGTGATACATACGTTGACTCGCTGATGTCACTGCTTGAATCAATGCATTCTTATGTTTGAGACCGAAACTCTTGAGTGAAGTCAATGCCTGCATTCCATTTACTCCAATACACTCCTTTGACACTATTCATTGACGACACTACAGGTACATGAATTCTTGTTGAGAAAGTCTCTTTCTTTGCATTGCTGCATTGTGTGTGTGTGTGTGTGTGTGTGTGTGTGTGTGTGTGTGTGTGTGTGTGTGTGTGTGTGTGTGTGTGTGTGTGTGTGTGTGTGTGTGTGTGTGTGTGTGTGTGTGTGTGTGTGTGTGTGTGTGTGTGTGGAATTGCCAACGCTGCTACGACAAGTGCGACATCCTATTGATTTCAATGACGTGTACCACTTGCACCACGTGCACCGATTCGGCTTGCAATGTTTGTCGTTTCGTGTTCCTGTGTGAAAGCCTTGGTGTGCCCAAGTGCTACTCCTGCGGCACAGCCCTGGGAGGTCGTGGGGGGGGGGGCAAGCCCATGGCAGTGAGGAGAGGGCTGAGGCATGGATCGAGGCGGTCTGCCCGCCGATCGTGGTGGTTCATTCAGGTGGACGGATGCGGTTCAAGGGGTGCACAAATGCAGGGGGGGTGCACTGATGGCCACGGGTGTCCCGCACGGGTGAGTCCAAATCAGGGGCCAAGCCAATCGTGCCTGCCTGCGGCGCAGGAGGACGGAGACCCGGCCCAGGGGGGAGGAGGCAGCAACGCGCGTGCTCCCCATCACGTGCGTCGCACGTGGGCAGGGCGTGTGGTGCCTGCCGCATCGCTGCGCGTCGCTTGTGCGCATCCACAAGAATTTGTGGCCGACCCACCGCATTGCGGTCATGCATACGCATTCACATTTCCATACCCGGAAGCCCACAAGGCAAGCCTCGGTCTGCCATGGGCCGGAAAACCGAAAAAGAACCGAAAGAATCAGTCGTGCATCGGGCCCACTCGCGCTGCGCGCTTCACTACGGCCCTCGGCTTTTGCTGTCTTTTTGGTGGAACGAATGAGGCAGCGCACAGGGGGGGGGGGGGGGCACCATCTGAAGAGCTGCTCGCGCTTGCCCGCCATATCTGCATTCCATATCAATAATCGAATCAATAGATATGAAATGAAACGGCGAACGAGTGGCAGAGGGAGAGAGAGAGAGAGAGAGAGAGAGAGAGAGAGAGAGAGAGAGAGAGAGAGAGAGAGAGAAGCTCTGCGCCCCTCTGTGACACGCCGGCGGGCACGGAATAGGTGAACGGGCCGAGCCCGCTTTTCCCTGACAAGCGGCGGAATTTCTCGCACAACAGCCCCCCTCTTGCCGCGCCTTCATAGCCAGGCCACCGCCGTTCGCACACGGACACCGACAAAGCATACGAAAAGCGCGAGGTGGGCTGCCGACGTGCCGAAGCGGCATCCATTCCGGTGCGCAAGCCATCTTGAGATCAGCGGCTTCCGTGACGACAATCTTGACTTTTGTCCGAACAAACTCAAGAATGGCCGTAAACTCAGCAACTTTGGAAGTCAAGGGTGGCCCACCGTGCTCATTGCCAAAGATGTCGAAAATCAATTTCAAGTTTTCAATCACTCGAGAATCTTCTTGTTTGATCAAGTTCTCAAATCCACATCATGCAACCATATTCCAAACACTTCTATTAAAGCACCACCAGCAGTTGTACTCTGAAAGCGAGGCTCATCCTCCTGCAAAATAGCCCTTTCTATTCGGTCAAGCAACTTCTTACCCCTCTTCGCCACTGCTGTGAACTGCTCCATTTGCTCCAGAGGCTGCATGGCGTTGGATACGCCGTAATGCAAAGCAGCAAAAATCACCAGAGCAGCCCCTTCCTCCCCAAACACATGGCGTGGTGTCCATAGCCCTGGGGGTCCAAGGGAAACCCCATCCGCTGTGCACTCTGTATGCACACATCATGAGGCAATACGCAAAGCTTCGCAGCTTGGAATGACAATGCTTTTGTATTGAGAGCACAATGACAAAAGAACAAGGATGGAGCCACAAAAGCAACACAAAACGTGGCGGACAATGATAAGGTTGCAAATCAGTGCCTGACGTCGCTAAGCTGGTGCACCCCAGCACCCCAGGGATTGAGGGGATGCAGAGTGCAAAAAAAAAAACCCGGTATGCTGAGTGGTGTGTGTGCGTATGGGTGTAGAGGCTGCTCAGCAATCACACCACACGGGCTTTTGGAGGCCATTTTATTCGTGGCCCTTCGCTTGCTTGCGGGTGAATAGATGGAATCCCTGACCCTACTCTCTTCAAGAAAAAATAAACAAGATAAAATGAATGAAATGAATGAATGAATCATAAATAAAATAAATAAAAATAAGGCAATAAGAACGTGTCTCCAAAAAAACCAGTGACTCGGCATGACCCGTGCATCTTGTAGCCTCACATGTGCCGCGTCCCGAGTGCCCTGTTGTTAGTCTAGTGGCACGCGACCGCTGCTTTGCAAGCCCCACCCCGCTCCACCCAGGAAACAACTTGCTGAGGAAACAGCGCAGTTGCAGCGCATGAAGTACCAGCACGGCCTTGAATCAAGGCCCCCAGTGGAAGCAGCCTCCAATAAACCTGCCACACCCGCCCCACCACCCGCCGTGGTGGCAACAACAGCGCCACCAAAGCGCCTGTCGTCAGGTGCCGTTGCGAATGGGTCGTGAGAAAGGCACCGGCCGGTGGGTTGGTTGATTAGGGGACAATGCGGGTCTGCGTGGGTGACACTTGGCAATGCGATCTAAAAAAAACCACCGGAGGCTCGTAGTGCCCCAAAAAGCGACCAATTGGAGAACTTGCGGGAAAGAACCTCATTGAGATGGCAATTGGTGAGTGCGCTGAGGGGTGGCTGATTGTGGAACCTCTGGGCAATTCTGACCAGCGTGTTAATGAAAATCAGGCATCGCCCAAATGTAGAGGATAAGTTCCAAACAGGATTCGTGGGTCCTTCACTCAGCCTTGGAATGCCCCTGCGAGGGCAAGGGGCAAGGGGTCAGGGGAAGGGAACACTGACAAGTGCTCAGGTGCACTGCTGTCGATAGATTGATGTCCGTGTTGGTCTTAGATGGTCGGAATTGTGGATGGCAGTGGTGCTGGGGTTCAAGCCAATGAGAGACAGTAGGGGTCTGGTCCTGGTGACAATCTCCCAATCTCCTGCACTGCAGCCAGCGTTGGAGGTTTGCTCCCCACGGCACCGTAGAGTGGGGTGTGATGCCCAGGCCTCCAGCTTGAAAAATTGAAACCTGTTGCGTTTTGGGCCGTGCAAATTCAAAAGGTGACCTGGTTTCAGAAGGTTTCGTCTCGTAATTTCCACAAAACACAGGTGTCAGGAAGCAGAAAGGTTCAAGTCTGTTCGATAAAGGGAATCTGTGACCTCCAAAATTGGTACCAACATCAAATGTGGCGAAGGGCACCCTCCGAATTTCATGGGTCTGGGGCTGACCGTCGGCGCTGATGGGGGAGAGGACGCCATGGGGGCAAAGCGCTGCAACCGGAAGCAGGGGATCAAGCATCCCACTCCCGCACACAAACCTGCAACCCCGCGCCAGTGACCCTGACCAGCAAATGCAACGCATGCCAAACAGTCGACCGTGAGTGGCCTGACAAAATAGTTGATTCCAAGCCGGAAGGCTGAGTGCCACTGTCCAGGCATTTAGAAGCGGCTTCACAACCTCCCACCGCCTCCCCAATCCTATGAGCAGTGTGCAGGGCACACCAAAGGGATGCCATTTGACCGCAGTGCCTCCCCCCCCCCCCCCCCCCAGGGGCCTTAGCGACGAAAGTGTGTGGGGGGGGGGTTCATGGGAAAGGAATGTTCGATACAGCAGTTAGAAACTGATAAATCGCAGATTTAAGAGAAACTTCAAAATGTCACGCTGCAATACAAGAATCAACTTGAACAATACAATCAAGCACAGAGGTAACCCCCCCCCCCCTTTGCCAGACACATGGCAAGCACTACATATATACACTGTATGGTGGGGACATCCAGTTCAGCCTTACCGACCATTTGAAGGCTCTGTGCCAGAGCAACGCTTTTGTCAGTGCAACAGTAGGTGTTGTTTCCGCAATTTTCGGAACCATGTCCCATTTGGCCCTTTATGAACCCCCCCCCCCCCTGTCTTTGTGCCTTGTGCCAAGGCCTTGTGCCAACCCCCCCCCCCCCAATTGTCAGGGCAGCAATACGTGTTGTTGCCGTCAGATTTTGGGACGTGAGTGTTGCTCTTGCAGGGGGGGGGGGCGGAGGTACGCCACAACGCTCGTATCCACAGCAGGCCTTTGCTTAGTGGCTGGTTGATACTATACCGGGGGGGGGGGGGGGTGGGTCAGAGGCCAAAAAAAAGTTTGTGTACCTAAAATCGACCTCCAAGTTTGGGCCCCTTTGATAAATTTCATTTTTTTCCTGAGGAAAAATTTTCTGATGTGGGTGGGTGGGTGGGTGGGTCAGCCAAAATCCCCGGGGGCCAATTTGCCCCCCCCCCCCCCAGTATCACTAAGCAAAGGCCTGATGGGAACCTCCTGAGGGACGACGGATTACACACTGCAATGGGTACACTGGGGACAGTGCTTTTGGGGAAGGGGGTTGCGCCGCGGCCTGTGGGCAGGGGCGGAGGCCGGGTGGGGGTAGGGGTGGGTGTCGTTTTATCTGTAGTGCCTGTCGGCCATCCCTGTCATTCCTCTGCACGGCGTGCTCTGTGTTGCCCCCCCTTCTGACTTCAGCATGTTGCCCCTGCCTGAACGCGCCTTTTGGCCCTATGCCTCTCTTCCGGCCACACGCCATGTTGTGAACCAGTCCGAAGCAAATGTCTTGGCCAGGGTCCCACCCAGGCCTTTGCTTAGTGGCTGGTTGATACTATACCGGGGGGGGGGGGGGGGTCAGAGGCCAAAAAAAAGTTTGTGTTCCTAAAATCGACCTCCAAGTTCGGGCCCCTTTGATAAAATTTCATTTTTTTCCCGAGGAAAAATTTTCTGATGTGGGTGGGTGGGTGGGTCAGCCAAAATCCCGGGGGGCCAATTTGAGACCCCCCCCCCCCCCCAGTATCACTAAGCAAAGGTCTTGGCCAGGGTCCCACCCAGACATGCCACTAGCCCCTGGCAGCGGAATGGGGCTGCATCAGGAAGCCGCCCCATACCACATGCCAATACCAATACTACCTGCCACGGATGTGGTCGGGGGGGGGCGGGGAATGTGGGATGTGGTCCGGGGGGGGGGGGGGGGGCTGTGGCCTGACTGTCGTTTTCCTGACTTTCAGCGTGCTTGTGCAAGGGGGTGGGGGGGGTGCAGGTGCACCTCAAGGACAATGTTGTGGCAGGTTGAGCAATGTGTGGGCCCGGAAACGGCAACAACCCTTCAGAAGCCGTCCAGATATGACAGCAATTGTCAGCAGCCTCCAGGAAATGACAGCAGCCATTCAGAACCCCCTCGGAAATAACAGTGACCATTTCGGGCCGGGGGGGGGGGGGGGGGGGCTCCTTGAGCAATAGCCTCTGGAGGGAGGGGGGGGAGGGTCAGAGGCCAAAAATAGTTTGTGTACCTAAAATCGGCCTCAGATTTCTGGCCCGTTTTTGATAAATTTCATTTTTTGCCGGAGGAATATTTTTCTGATGTAGTGTGGGTGGGTGGGTCGGCCGGGGCTGGCGAGGGCCCCAAACAACCCCCTCCCCCCCCTTCCCCACTAAGCAGTAGCCTTAGTGCCAGAACCGTCCCCGCCCCGACTGTCGCCTGGCCGACCCTTTGCCACGCACCAAAAGCCCCCTTCCATCAGCGCCCATGGCCAGGGCCCATCCGTGTGCCCACGGCGGCGGGTGAGGGCCACCGTCCGTCACCCTCCATCACTGCAGCCCCGGCCGTGGACCCCTGGGTCTGTGAGAGCTGCGGCACCCTGAACAAGACGAACAAGTTTAAGGTGTGGCCGTGCTCGACGGGCCCGGGCGTGGGGGCAGGCCAGAGGTTTTTGCTTCACAACTCAGCATCTCCTGCACTGGGGGGGGGGGTAGCACACCCTCCCCCCCCCCTCGGACCCCTACCCCCCCGACAGGCGCTGGACTTTGAAGCATCATCACAGGGGTCCCGCTCGGCGTCGCCCCGGCCGGACTCTCCCTCCACGGCCTCCACGGTGTCGTGCAGCACGGAAGGATCGCTGTTTCACCCCCTGAATGTTGCGTGTTTGTATGTCACTAACTTGAACCATACCTGTACCCACTGGGTTTTTAGACCTAAGGACCTGTCGAAGCCCAACCTGGTGTGGCCGAGTGGGGCCAGCGATCACAGCAACACGGGAGGGAGTGACCTTTGACGGGCATGTACGCATACCCCATAGAGTCCAGCAGGCGAGTGCAGCGTGAGGCCAAAGGGACGAGGAATGAACCTGAGATCACTCTTCGGACTGAATCTGCGCCGTACAGCGGCCGATGGACAGAGGCGATGACAGTCGTGGGGCAGGCGCGACCAGAGCCTAATGCGGACACTGCAACCTGACCATTTGAGGCCCTTCGGACCCTCCGCCACCTTAAGTGATTGGGCCAGAATTTTCTCCAGCCCTTCGGCAAATCAATAATTTTCTCTGGCGCCTTCGACGCAAGTCAGTTTAGGCCAAAAAGTTTCTTCGGCCTAAACAACTCAGGGTCTCCTGTGGCGGGGGGGGGGGGGGGGGCAGGGATGTAGTAGAACGGCTGTACACCGCAGGAGGTGGGGGGGGTACCCCCCCTGACCCCCCTGCCCCCCCCCCCCCTCCTCCCCTTCCAATGTTTGAGGCTGACAGCCAAGGTTTTGCTTCAGCGCCTTCGTTGCCAAGAGGATTTAAGCTTCAAAACCTTCGGCGGGGACTATAGAGGGACCCTGGGAGGAGGGGGGTCCCAGCCAAACCCCCTCCCCCCCTTCAGACCCCTCCTCCCCCCCTTCTAACACATTCCTGGCGGCGGGGGGGTGGGGGGCTTAGACCCCCACCCCCACCCCCCACCTGAAGCAAACCTCTGGGTCAGGCTGTGCCCCTAACGATGTGACGCAGTGACGCACGCGGTGGCTGACGCTGCAACGACGTCGACGCGTCGCGCGCGCGGTGCGCGGGGGTGCGCCGTCAGCGGACGGCCTGCGGTGGGACCGGTCCTCCATCGCCCCCCCTCCCCATTCCCACCCCCACCACACGGGACGTGCTGAATGTGGGGTCCATGCGCCGAGTATTGTGACGAACTACGGAGAAACAGCGCACGGCGATGCACCGGGGCTATGGGACCCCCCCCCCCCCCCCCCCACACACACCGGACTCTCTGAGGACGGTCTGTGGTGCCTGCCCCCCCCGCCCCAGGGATGCATCAGAAGGGCAGGGGCCTCAGAGGCAGCCCCAGAGGCGGTTAGACACGCGGTTGGAGGAGGTTGCCGAAGCGGTTGGGGGTGGTTACTGTCGGTTACAATGCCATTGAAGCTGGCACTTGGCGTCAGGGGGACAGTGGCTGGGCATAGGGTGAGCGCCCTGGGGGGGGGGGGTAACCCCCCCCTTCCAATGTAACCCTGCCCCCCACCTTCCCTCAGCTCACCTCAATTCGCCCCCCCCCCCCCCAAAAAAACCTCATGCCATGGGTGTTGCGGTACACATGCACAGAGCTTTGCCTCAGTCCACCCCGTGCGCGCAGGCCCCTGCGCCCCCCTACTCTAGCCCTTGTGAGGACCAGGCCCGCAAATAGGGCCTGGGCAGAGGGGGGGGGGGGTGTATCCGGGCACCCCCGGGGCAGACTTTGAATGGCAGATTGTGAGCATCGAGCGGCGCCCAGAGTTTTGCTTAACAGCTCAGCGTCTCCTGGGGGGAGGGGGAAGGGGTGGGGGTCTGACACCCGGTTTTTGCAGTGGGAAACAAGGAATTTTACAAAAGGAAATATTGATTTTGGTCTATTTTTGGTGCACAAACTTTTGCATTTTTGGGTCCCAGCCCCCCCCCCCCCCCCTCCGGAAGGAGAACTCTGGTGGCCCCTCTTTTGTGTCCTTGCCTTTGTTCCCCCGCGTATTTTGGCAGTGCCCCCCCCCCCCCATATCTTTGAGAAGGGATGGCGACAAACAACACCTGTCGTCTCGTATCGGGGCAAAGGAGAGTGGCAGGGGGCAGCGGGGCAGACCCGGGCGCCCGGGTCTTATTTGCAAGGCCCGGTGAGGATTTCCGCAGGGCCAGCGCAGGGATTGTCGGGCTGCGGGTCCGGTGCGGTCGTGGGACGTGTCTGTTTGCGTGCGCTTTGGTTTTCGGGCGGCGTCCGTTTGTGTCCGGTTTCTTGTTTCGAAGGGCCTGGGGGGCGGTTTTCGCTTCGTGTCTGGAGTTGCTGAAGTAACTGCCGGCGACACAGAGGGTCATGGACTGGCGTGGGACCCCCGCCGTTGGTGGAGCGGACACCGGGTGATGTCACCGGCGCGTCGTTGGCATGTCCAGTGCATGCCACATTCAGCACAGTCCCAACACGCCAACCGCTGGGCTCCGCGAACGCGGAAACGACACCAGCAAGAGCACTGGCCGCAGCGGCCGACAGAACTCAACGACCCGACGCAATACGCGAAGGGAAGAACGGGTGACTGTCCAGGGCCCCGTAAAGGAGCAACAACCAGACGGAATGTCACACGGGGGGGGGATGCAAATGCACTTTTTTTCTTTTCTTTTTTTTTTTGCATCTGTCTTGCCTTCAGGTTCGTTTTATTGTGGCAATCCACAGACAAATGTGTCACATGCAACACTTTGAGGGGTGGGGGGTGCGAATGCATTTATTTGCATTTTTTTTTTTGCATCGCATGCTTTGTTGCAGGTCTCGACCTGCAATCCCCCCTCCCCCCCCCTGCCAGTGTGGCCAGTGGCGTCCGGTTTGGTTTGGGTGGCGTCCGTCCGCGTGCGGATCCGGGGGGGGTCGGGGCCCCGGGCCTCATCGCTGCCCTCTGCTCTTTGCAGTGCCAGAAGTGCGCCGCCTCGAGGCCCGTCAAGGACGGGGTCCCTCTCCCTCCGACTGCGAAGGTGACAAGGTGACCCCTCACTTTGTGCGGCGCCGGCGAGCCCGGCGTGGCACTGCCCCCCAATGGCCTGCGCACGCCACTTGTTGTGGTTTGCGGTTGTGGTTGCGGTTGTGGTTGCGGTTGTGGTTGCGGTCGTGGTTGTGGTTGCGGTTGTGGTTGCGGTTGTGGTTGTGGTTGTGGTTGCGGTTGTGTTGCGGTTGCGGTTGTGGTTTTGGTTGCGGTTGTGGTTGCGGTTGTGGTTGTGGTTGCGGTTGTGTTGCGGTTGTGGTTGCGGTTGTGGTTGCGGTCGTGCTTGTGGTTGCGGTTGTGGTTGCGGTCGTGGTCGTGGTTGCGGTTGCGTTTGTGGTTGCGGTTGTGGTTGTGGTTGCGGTTGCGGTTGTGGTTGCGGTTGTGGTTGTGGTTGCGGTTGTGTTGCGGTTGCGGTTGTGGTTTTGGTTGCGGTTGTGGTTGTGGTTGTGGTTGTGGTTGTGGTTGTGGTTGCGGTCGTGGTTCTGGTTGCGGTCGTGCTTGTGGTTGCGGTTGTGGTTGCGGTCGTGGTCGTGGTTGTGGTTGCGGTTGCGGTTGTGGTTGTGGTTGCGGTTGTGGTTGTGGTTGTGGTTGCGGTTGTGGTTGTGGTTGCGGTTGTGTTGCGGTTGCGGTTGTGGTTTTGGTTGCGTTTGTGGTTGTGGTTGTGGTTGCGGTTGTGGTTGTGGTTGCGGTCGTGGTTCTGGTTGCGGTCGTGCTTGTAGTTGCGGTTGCAGTTGCGGTCGTGGTCGTGGTTGTGGTTGTGGTTGCGTTTGTGGTTGTGGTTGTGATTTTGGTTGTGGTAGTGGTTGTGGTTGTGGTTGCGTTTGTGGCTGTGGTTGCGGTTGTGTTGCGGTTGTGGTTGTGGTTTTGGTTGCAGTTGTGGTTGTGGTTTTGGTTGCATTTGTGGTTGCGGTTGCGGTTGCGGTTGCGTTTGTGGTTGTGGTTGTGGTTGTGGTTGTGGTTGTGGTTGTGGTTGCAGTTGTGGTTGTGGTAGTGGTTGTGGTTTTGGTTGCGGTTGTGGTTGTGGTTCTGGTTGTGGTTCTGGTTGAGTTTGTGGTTGTGGTTGCGGTTGCGGTTGCGGTTGCGGTTGCGTTTGTGGTCGTGCTTGCGGTTGCCGTTGAAGTTGTTGTTGTGGTTGTGGTTGCAGTTGTGGTTGCGGTTGTGGTTGTGGTTTTCGTTGCGGTTGCAGTTGCGGTTGCGTTTGTTTTGGTGGTTGCGGTTGTGGTTGTGGTTGCGGTGGCGGTTGTGGTTGCGGTTGTAGTTGTGGTTGTGCTTTTGGTTGCGGTTGTGGTTGTGGTGTTGGTGGTGGTTGTAGTTGTAGTTGTGGTTGTGGTTGCGGTCGTCGTCGTCGTCGTCGTCGTCGTCGTCGTCGTCGTCGTCGTTGGGCGAAGAACATCTCGATGTCAGCAGCCGCTCTCGTCCTCACAGCCCGCCGCCAAGCCCGTCTGCCCCGTTGCGGTCGACAAGAAGCCCGGCAAGAACATCCCCTGCAGATGGGGCGTGGAGTGCCACCGGGTGGATTGCCATTTCATGCACCCGATGCTGGTGTGCCCCCGCCGACGCACATAGCCCCCGCCTCCTGGGTCCTTAGGCAGTGGCCTGGTGCCAGTGCACGTGGGGGTGGAGGCCTTTGCTTAGTGGCTGGTTGATACTATACCGGGGGGGGGGGGGGTCAGAGGCCAAAAAAAAGGTTTGTGTACCTAAAATCGACCTCCAAGTTCGGGCCCCTTTGATAAATTTCATTTTTTTCCTGAGGAAAAATTTTCTGATGTGGATGGGTGGGTGGGTCAGCCAAAAACCCGGGGGGCCAATTTGACCCCCCCCCCCCCCCCACCAGTATCACTAAGCAAAGGCCTGGTGGAGGCCAGGGAAGTAGTAGAATGGCCGTACACCAGGGTATCCCCCCTCCTGGACCTCCCCCCCCCCTCCAGACCAAAGTGACCATCGTGGGCAAAAACGAAAAATTTTTTTTCCACCGTTGGAAAGATCTTGTCAGGGTATTTTTGATCTTCGAGCCTGCCCGAGGTGTCAGGAACTAACAGCAACTATCCACAAGCCTCCAGCAAACGATAGCAAGCAACCCACATTTGCGGTGTATGCTTGTTCTTATGCCACAATCTGTACCAAAGTTTGCCATGGTATTGAAGATTCCCGCCAAATTTTCACCGCACCGAATTTTGCCATTCCAAATCCTGCACGCCCCCCCCCCCCCCCCAGGGACTTGCTTTAATTTTCATTCCGAGGGGGGGGGGCTCCCCCCTGGACCCCCTCCCCCCCTCCCCTGGACCCCCTCCCCCCCTCCCCCCCCCGCTCAAGCAAGTCCCTGCCCCCCCCCCCCCGGTAGGAGGGCAATCAGTACATGGGACACACACTTTTGGGTCCCGGACCCCCCCGCCCCTTTCTAATACTTCCCTAGTGGACGCCTTGCCTCACCACCCACCCACCCCACTTCCCCCACAGCCCCCCACTCGACCACCAAGGCTTGGCCAATGGAAGCAGCGCTTGGTCGTGCGCAGCAGGCTGCAAACTTTTTCGATGCGCTTCGGCGCGTTTCGGACGTGTTTCGAGGTTTTTGCGCCCCCTTGTGCGTGCAGTGAAAATGCCCGGGGTTAGTGAAGCGAACAGGGGAGTCAAATATGCCAGACCAAAAAACCAGAAAGCCCCCCCATCCCGCCCCTCGGGAACCCCCCTGCACCCCCCCTCCTCCTGATATGCTGTGTTGTGCTGTGATGTGGTATGGTGCGATGCAACGTGACGTGACGTGACATGATACCATGTGACGTGATGTGACGTGACGTGACGTGACGTGACGTGACGTGATACGATGTGATGTGATGTGAAGTGAAGTGAAGTGAAGTGATTGTGATGTGATGTGATGTGATGTGATGTGATGTGATGTGATGTGATGTGATGTGATGTGATGTGATGTGATGATGATGTGATGTGATGTGATGTGATGTGATGTGATGTGATGTGATGTGTGATGTGATGTGATGTGATGTGATTTGATGTGAAGTGAAGTGAAGTGAAGTGATGTGATGTGATGTGATGTGATGTGATGTGATGTGATGTGATGTGATGTGATGTGATGTGATGTGATGTGATGTGATGTGATGTGATGTGATGTGTTGTGATGTGATGTGGATGTGATGTGATGTGATGTGATGTGATGTGATGTGAAGTGAAGTGAAGTGATGTGATGTGATGTGATGTGATGTGATGTGATTGATGTGATGTGATGTGAAGTGAAGTGATGTGAAGTGATGTGATGTGATGTGATGTGATGTGATGTGATGTGATGTGATGTGATGTGATGTGATGTGATGTGATGTGATGTGATGTGATGTGATGTGATGTGATGTGATGTGATGTGATGTGATGTGATGTGATGTGATGTGATGTGGAAGTGAAGTGAAGTGATGATGTGATGTGATGTGATGTGATGTGATGTGATGTGATGTGATGTGATGTGATGTGTTGTGATGTGATGTGATGTGATGTGATGTGATGTGATTGATGTGATGTGATGTGATGTGATGTGATGTGATGTGATGTGAAGTGATGTGATGTGATGTGATGTGATGTGATGTGATGTGATGTGATGTGATGTGATGTGATGTGATGTGATGTGATGGGATGTGATGTGATGTGATGTGATGTGATGTGATGTGATGTGATGTGATGTGATGTGATGTGATGTGATGTGATGTGATGTGATGTGATGTGATGTGATGTGATGTGATGTGATGTGATGTTGATGTGATGTGAAGTGAAGTGAGTGATGTGATGTGATGTGATGTGATGTGATATGATGTGATGTGATGTGATGTGATGTGATGTGAGTGATGGGATGTGAAGTGATGTGATGTGATGTGAAGTAGTGGAGTGTGAGTGTGAGTGTGAGTGGAGTGTGAGTGTGAGTGTGAGTGTGAGTGTGAGTGTGGAGTGTGAGTGGTGAGTGTGAGTGTGTGTGTGAGTGTGAGTGGGAGGTGGGGTGAGGGAGTGTGAGTGTGAGTGTGAGTGTGAGTGTGTGTGTGTGAGTGTGAGTGTGACTGTGAGTGTGAGGTAGAGTGTGAGTGGGAGGGTGAGTGTGAGTGTGCTGGTGATGTGATGTGATGTGATGTGATGTGATGTGTGATGTGTGTGATTGATGTGAGGTGGAGTGATGTGATGTGATGCGATTGTGATATGATGTGATGTGATGTGTGTGATGTGAGTGATGTGATGTGATGTGATGTGATGTGATGTGATGTGATGTTATTGATGTGATGTGATGTGTGTGCTGAGATGTGCCTGTGATGTGTCTGTGATGTGAGTGATTGTGATGTGCTTAGATTGAAG